>JARYHS010013631.1:133545901-133607642 GCA_031002005.1 Vandiemenella viatica | reverse complement strand
GTATCCGACCTTGAGGTTGAGGGGTTTTTTATAGAGGTTTGTACCGTCCTCGCGATCCGGGCGATGAAGCCAAGATCCCCGTTCTCCTAGGCACACAACGTTCCACCGCCACGCCCTGCGGTGGTCGTTGAAGCATGGTAGGAGTTTACGGTGTGGGAAACTTGCGGCGCTCACAAGTTTCCAGCTCGGGCACCGCGGGTTCGCCAAACCCGTACCTGGCACTTGCGTACCAGGCCCCTGCGGGGGGCGATATGGAATGCAATGGAAGGTTTTTTAGGTTAAGTGAGGAAGATCCAGAACTAGAAATAAATTACTGGCAACCCGAATAAATTCAACACCGCATGTTAGGAGTAGCTTAAGAGAACCTCGACCGTTAAAAATTTTCTTAATCATCTGTGGAAGTCTTTATAAAAATATCCAGAAGTATTATGTGTAGCACTAATATCTCAGTATTTACAGAAAGCTTGTTACTAATTCTACATAAAGTTTTAATGACATGAACATTTTAAGAAAGGAAGATTGTATTCCAAAGCAGGTGATGTATTTACATTTGTCAGTAAATACCTCCCGTGTTTGAAATTGACGTCGATAGGGTATGCGAACACATACCGCGTAAACTCAACCAAACCAGAACCAAATTTGTGATGGGCTTTATACCATCCTCCAGATTCCGAAATTAAGTTGCCAAGGCGTTAAGAAATAAAGCAAACAATATAGCTCGTAAATTTAAGGATCATGCAATAATATTAGGAGGTGATTTCAGCTTACTCCTTATAGACTGAAATAATTAAGTTTATGTAACAAGGGGAAGATAAAACTTTTGGAAATCACTATCTATTTCCAGATAAATATCTTGAGCAGCTGATTACTGAACCAATGCTACGGCATAACGGCAACGAAAACGTTTTAGAACTTATGTTTACATTTAATTACGAATTATACATATAAATTTCAAAGAAAAATGGAATAAGTGATCATAAAACGCGGTAACTGCAACCGCAAAATAAATAACTGAGCTCAAAAAGAAAAAAAGGAAAGTACAGTTTACAGATTCGAAAAGGCCTCAAAGGATTGTTTTAAAAATGATCACCGTACTTTCAAAGTAACATAAGGCACTATTGACAAGATGTGGCATTGATTTTATCCTAACTTTCAAAGAAGGTATCGACATTAATACACAGAAACTGACAATCAAGAATGAAAAGGAATATTCAAATAGCAAAGAAGTATGCACCCATGCTCGAAAAAGCACTACTGGCCTATATCTCTAACATCTGTTTGTAGTAGAGCTCTGGAGCATGTTACATGCTCTATTGTTGGAAGTTTTTATCTTATAGCTAATCAACACGGATTTCGGAAGAACAGTTGTTGAAAAGGACAGCTGGTCTTATTTTCAAATGGCGTACTTAAAGTTATTGATATAGGATCACAGGATGATCCAATCCTTTGAATTTTCATAAAGAAATCGTCTCTGCGCAATTCAACCTTAATTTACTTAGGATTCGAGCGTACTGTGTCTCAGATTAGATTTGCGAATGGATTTTCTAACTGCTCTCAGTCACAATATGTCGTCGTTGAAGGAGAAGTCTCTTCTAATATACTTGTTACATCGGGCATCCCTCAAGGAAATTTTATAAACGACCTCAGAAATTGTTCCCTGATGATGCAGTCATCTATCATCATCATCATTATTATTATTATTATTACAGCTTTATCAATCCCTATTTCAGGATGCAGCCTCTTTAAGCCAATTTGCTACATAATACAATTTAATTCTAAGTATTTTTGTTGCAGTTCTCTCCAAGCTGATCGATCTGACACCCTCTTCCAGTTCATGCCTGTAACTCGTCGTATGTCTTAGCCCCTGGATCCGAGGGCCTTCCTCTTGCTCTTTTCAGTTTCCTTGGTATCCAATCCAGTACTGCGTAGTCCATCTGTCATCTCTTTTGCGAGCAATATGAACAGCCCATTGCCATTTTTGGGCATGACTCTTTTTAAGATGTCTGTCACTTTGGTTATTGAACGTACGTGCACGGCCCATTTCCCGTCATCTACAGGGAATGATAAATTGGACCGATTCCATAGAAATTCAGCGTTATGTAAATCATACTTCAGGATGGCGGCTTGAGTGGAAAATTACCATAAATTAAAAAAAAACGTTGCTATATGGCTAACTAACAAAAAAAAAAAAACATTTGTTCTGGAGTACAAGTAACAAATTCGGTTAATGACATGGTTTATTCTCTTAAGTACTTGAGCGTAACAAAGCAACATGAAGTGGGACATACACTTCACTTCGGTCATAGACTAATTCTAGACTGTGATTCTTAGGTCGGGTATTGAAGAATTATAACGCACATACAAATCACACAGAAGAGCTGATCAATTTGTAACTGCTTTTCGCAGCCCTGCGAATGCGAAGCAGAATTATTACACATACTGGGCTGAAATTATAGACAGACGACATAGTTTTCGTATGAAATTATTGGCAAACATGGGAAAGTTCACTTCCATACCAACATATTTGGGAGACAGGAGTTATTGCATATAAGTCACTAGTGCATCCTCACTTAGAATATTGTTGTTCTGTATGGGGTCCCCATCAAAAGGTTAATGGAGGCATTAGAGAAGGTCCAAAGAAGAGACGCCCGATTCGTGACAGGTATATATAGTTGGAGGGAAAGCGTAAGTGCGATGTTGAAGGAGTTAGGTTGGGAAGACCTGGAACACCGAAGGCGTTGCTCTCGACAGAAGCTGATTGAAAAATTCACGACTGACATATTTCGGAATGACAACAAACAAATATTGCTAGCAGCAACATTCGTATCTCGGAATGTCCGTGAAAATAAGATAAGAGAAATCAGGGCCAGAACCGATTAATTTCTGTACTCATTTTTTCCACGAGCGATTAGAGAATGGAATAGAAAGGATTTACCGGGCGAGTAAACTTAAAATCCAACAGGAGTAGCTTTCGATAAAGTGTTCCGGCCATCCTGATCTGGGTTTTCCATGGTTTCCCCAGATCGCTCCACGCGAATGCTGGGATGGTTCCTCACAATAGCCCATGGGCGCCTCCTGCCATATCCCGTTTATGCCTTCCAAACTATTACCCTTTCGGATAGGTGCAATGCACCCTATGCCACACGCTTTTAGTGAATCGCGGAATAATAGTAATAGTAATAAGATTAGAGAAATAAGTTTCCATACTGACGCACAAGCCATCTAAATCCGACCATTTTATCCTCAATTTATCAACTTTTAGAGTTCACATCAAAATTCCCGTATTACCAGTAAGATCAACGGCTGTACATTATTCAAAACCGCATCAAAATCCAATCCGTGGTTTTTGCGTGAATCTCGTACAGCGAAAAATTGATATCCATTTGTGTACCCTCCTATCCTAAATGTCTTATCTTTCCGCCTTCACATCAAAATGTATCAGACCCTACTTTACCTCCAGGACCAGGGCTGTTAGACAATAACTCATGAAAATCCTATCAGTGGTTTTGGAGTGAATTTCGTTCTATGAAAAATTGGTAACCAGTTGTGCACCTTTCCATCCTAAATTTCTCAGCTTTCCCACTTCAAGTCAAAATAAAAGTTACCCTATTTTATTCGCCAAACCAGTTACTAAAAATCCAATCAAAATACGATCCGTGGTTTCTTATTTGACCTAGTTCAACGAAAAATGAATACCTATTTGTGCACCTTTCTATACAGAATTATTCAGCTCTCTGACTTCAAAACATACCCAATTTGCCTAAAGGACCTGAACCTGTACAATATTCAAAACCCTGTCAAAATATGACTAGTGGTTCTTACGAGTATCCCGTCCATCTAAACCAGAGTTTCTCAAACTTTTAGCTCCGCGTACCCCATATGCAATTATCCAGGCAATGGCGAACGCCTTTTTTTAAAAATTGTGTTTTTATTTCTTTCTTTAAAAAAAAATAAGCATTTGTATTTCATAAAAGTAATACAGTGACAAAGAGCAAAATATTGTTAATTAATATGATTCTTCCGGCAGGTTGCATCAATTTTCGAAGCGTGTTGCTCATGTTCGTTCTCAATTCACCATTGTGCGTGTCTGAAACTCGAGACAACCAATCAGCCCCCAAATTTAAATCTTATCGCGAACCACCACGATCAACCCGCGAACCCGTACGAGTTCGAGTACCCCACTTTGAGAAACGCTCATCTAAACAGACAGAAATATTAAAAACAGATGATCATTTTCTATAAGTCATTAACATAGCCCCAAATTCATTTTATCCTCAAAAAATCTAAAATGTGTATACTTTCCTCCAGTTATAGTCTTACTGTATATATAGATCAAGAAACAATTCTTAAATTTCAGTAAAAAAATCACTCCAAACTACACACGTCATCCCAACATGATTTTAAGACACCCACCATAAATCTATCTATATACTATTATAAATCTGTAAACAGGTTGCGTGTGTCTCATTATTTGAACGGGAGCCGCGCAAAAACTAACGCAGCAATTTGGGTGGTGTTTTCGAATCTTTAGAGCTAACAGTCACAATTGAAATCTGCAAAAATAGCATATGACTTATATGAACCGAGGTACGAAGGAAATAATTAAATACAATTCTAGAGATAAAATTATGAGATACGGATCACACTATAACTGAGATGTTCACTTCTTGCACAAAACTGACAGTTTTCTTGAATGCTGTAAATGGAATACCTGAATATGACATTACTAATAACGGTGTTTAATTTACTGTAAAAACCATCCATTGATCAAAGACGAATATCTCTGGATTGTATATATCTGTCTTTGGTTATAATATCTGTTCTGACAAATGTAATTATACGGAATTTATTACTCAAACCACAACATAATATTTTAACTCTTCAATGTAACAGAAGTGTAATATTTACGGTAAGTAATTTTATGCTTAATATAGATAGTAAAGGGTTTTAAAGATACCGGGTCGCCGAAATTTGATGGTGAATAGCGTAAGAAATTCGAAAGTAAATAATAAAATTTTGTGTTACATCGCTTACCGGTAGTTCTTGAGATGTAGGAAGCAAATATCAGTTACATGTGTAGTTCCTCGTGCCTTTGGCAACGTTTGAATCTGTTCAGGCCGTATTTCGACCTAACCACAACCGCTAGAAGGAAAAACGAATAAACGTTACATTGCGATACTATCAATGTATTATTGCGCGTGTTTTATTCCTCTTGCAGTTTAAACTGAAGTTGTTTATGAAATTAATTGTTATAATTTACCCTTCGCGTACTTTGAATCCTGAAACTGACAATGTTGTCATTAACAAAAATATATATAGCGATGCATTCATGTGTTTAGGTGTATCTGCATCGTTTGATTTGGAAGTGGCAATATCAGTATAGATTGCGGTTTGGTCTAAATGCAGTCTGGAGCAGAAAGTTTTTGCAACAACATGAGGCATGAGGAATTTAAATAATTATTAACTAATAAACTGCTTTAATGAGTGCCACGGCAAGAAAATATTAGAACAAAGGATTTAATCAACATTTAAAAAGATTATCATTGCTTATTCAGCGACGGTGGCATCTAATAGATACGCGTCACTCTCACAGTTCGGCATTTTTAATATAATTCGTTGCAACTTTTCCGAAAAATGATAGTGCTAAACATGAAGATGACATTATAACGAAGCAGTTAAAGCAAATTTCAATAGGTCAGTACCAGTTTCTGGCAGGTGGAGAATATCCCCTCCCTCCAATAAGCTGCTTTAATGAGTGTCATGTCAGTGATGACGTGTATTCCCCGAAACAAAACAAACGATGTGCATGTCCAGTCCATGGAGGAAGGAAATATATGGAGGAGAAGTGACGTTAAATTGGTGAAGCAAGCTCGCGCATGCGCAGTGGCGGCAGCGGCGATATTGCGCTTCCAAACAATTGCGATGTTCCCAGTATATCCCGAAAACTAAGCAAATTTTATTCTTTATTTTCGATTTTTCTCGTCGTGTTACATAAGAATCGATCATTAAATTTGACTTTTGCGAAATTTTTCTTCTCCATTTCAACTCAAGACACCTCACTTTTGATACAGTATATCCTCTAGAACTAGGTGAGATATCGAAAATTTTTATTCTTTATTTTTCATTTTTCTCGTCTTTTTAAATAAGAATCCATCATGAAATTTGACTTTGACCAATTTTTATTCTGAATTTCAACCAAAACCATTTCACATTGGGACAGAATATCTCGAAACTAAGGAGGATATCAAAAAAATTTATTCTACATTTTTTATTTGTCATATCGAGTTACATAATAATCCATCACCAGATTGCGGCGTCACCTTTATCCTAGAGTCACCTTGAGGTTTTTGTACATATTCCCCGTGTCTGTATGGAAGCGGCCATGCCCCCTCTACTCCGGCCGTGCCCCCCCCCCCCCCACTCCTCCTCCGCCCTGCTTCACTTCAATGCGTGGTGAAGGTCTCTTGCGTCGTCTCCATATATATCCTTCCTCCATGGTCCAGTCCATATTTGCATACGGCTTTAGCTACATGTTTTTTGTGGTCCAGGCACTTCAACCTAACCACTTCAATTCTGAGATACGATGAAGAGATTTGGGTGGATGCATAGAAGTCATTAGGCAAGAAATGCATGATACTACCCACGATAAATGTACACATATCGAATAACGAAAATTTGCTAGCGATTTCAGATTAGTTATTGTAAATTGTATCGTTGGCTGCAGAGATATTTTTAGAAATGACTGTTCGCTACTTCCAACACTACCGCAGACTGTACCCTTCATTTGGTTTTCCTTTTAGCCATAATATTTTTTATCTCGAGGAAAGTGTTTCAAATTTTTGACCAAAAGGTCAACTAATTCTCGATACTTCCTTATTGGACCGTTTGCGAATAGTGTTTCATCTAATTTTAATTTCTTATTTTTAATATATTATATTGTGTTAAAATATAAGTATAAAAAAAAACTTTCGAACTATAGTATGAAAACCGAATCTAAGGTAATAACAAAAGGAAAGGAAAATATTTAAACGATATTTATATTTTTTGCTTCTTCAAGTTAATATTTGGTACTAAAACAAAAAAGGGGTATTTTTATACACGCCAAACTCCTTGCGTGTGAAGCAGCGGGTAAATGTTAGTAAGTCCTATATCCGTGGACATAAATCACAAATCTACAACATATAGCATGTGATATAAACTATTATCAGCCTTAGGCTAAGAATGTTGTAGTGCTAACTGATTGCACCACGTTACTAGGCCTTTAGCTGCAATTAATCAGCTCCTGGGAAACACTCGCGATATTAATTACAGTGGACAGAGCTGCGCCGTAAGTTCATTACTATTAATAGCGCTTTGTAATTCCACACGTTGATGATATTGATATGCAAATGGCTACTTCAGTGGTAAAACATTACCAAATATTACGCCGGCAGTATACATATTCAGATTAGTTCGCTTTGTTTCCTTCCTGATGAATATTCTGCACCGCGGAGGTATTTATAAATTCTGTGTTCTAACACTTTTGACGGTTATCTTTTAAAAACAAGCATTCATATTCAAATTACTCGTACTTCTACCCTCGAGAAGTCGCCATTTTCGCATTTAACACGCTCCTACGCTGCTCTATTTCTGAAACCAAGGTTTCGCACAAGTCCCTTTAAAATTCCGTCAGAAGGGTCACCAAGGAATGAATATTGTCAGATATTTTCATGAAATCAACATCTTGATAATAGTAACCCAGTAAATTTAGTGTTAGCGAAATAAGTTTAGGTTATTACAAGTGAATAACCTCGTTTGTTTTAAGGACTTCGGAACCATACAGAAAATAATAGCCAAGGGTTCAAATATAGCAATTAACAAAGTTACACCATTTCATGATTAAATGGTTACAAAGAGATGTGGCAACAAAAGATATTCTTAAGCTATTCAGAGATAGTCTTATACCCATCGAGAATTAACAAACTAATAACCAAGTACCTTTTATTTGCTTTTGAAGGTATCCTTAATCACATCCACTGCTAAACATGATAATTATTTTTAAACGTAACCACTTTTTAACATAACTTTTTTTTAAAGTTTTGGTATCTTATTTTGTGTTGTACACAAGATTACATCGTTAATAGCTTTTCTTCTGAGGATCTAATACAATTGAAAAAAGTCGAGTCTGTGTATGAATTTATTTGAAAAAGAGTAAATGCAATGTACAATACTGACGACAAAGCAGCAAGAACGTCAATTTTGGAATTTTTTTATTGTTTGTTTGAATATCTGTCTGTCTATCTGTCGGTTCACGCATTACGCTAAATCTGCGATACAGATTTCAATGAACTTACACTAGCCTATGACTTGAGTTAATGTATACAGTACTATTTATCCTCGTAAGTTACACATCTTCCAAAGAAAATGCCGAACAATCCATGCATCCCAAAACACTATTCAATGTACTTAACACAATGTACTCATGGAGGAAGGAATATATGGAGACGACGCAAGGGACCTTCACCACGCACTGGAGTGATACCGGGTAGAGAAAAGATGGGTGGGGAGGCCGCCATATTGTTCGGCCGGAGAAACACGGGGAATAGGCACAAATATCTCAAGGGAATCATAAGACAACCGTGGCACTGCAATTTGATGATGGATTGTTATGTAACTCGGCGAGACACTTCAAAGATGAATATACTGTATATATCCTGCTTATTTCTCGAGATTCAGAAATTCAGAAGAAAAACTTCCCCAAAGCCAAATTTGATGATAGATTCTTATGTAACACGACGATACAAATCGATAATAAAGAATTAAAATTTCGATTTCTCGCTTAGTTCGCGAGATATACTGTCTCCAAATTGAGGTTGTTAGGTTATGATGCGGACTGGACCAAAAGATAATTTAGCTGCACATGCAGATTGGGTGTTTTATTTATTTTTTTATTTTTTTATTTTTTTACTAATCCTTGTGGTTAGGTTTAAACGCGGCCTGGACCAGAATAGAAACGTCACCAAAGGCACAAGGAACTATACCTGTAACTAATTTTTGATAGTTGATATCTTGAGAACTTGGGGAGATATCAAAAATTTTTATTCTTGATTTTCGATTAGTGTCGTCAATTTACATGAGAATAAATCATCAAATAGCATCGTCATCGCCATAATAGTGCTGCCTAAGTCAATGTTTATAACTTTTAAAAAATGAATACTTCAAAAGACCTCATAGTTTCTGAGCTTACTTAGAAGATTTTGTACGGTTAGTGGCCTACATAATTTTTCTGGCAAAATTAGTGCATTCGTTAGTCAGAAGCTAACAACTAATAATAAATAAATTGTTTGTTCTCTTCTCATACACCCCGCATTTTAACCTACCAACTTTTCTATTAATATTGCCGCTACAAAATAAAACTATGTAGACACACCTAAACACATGAAATGCATCGCGAACTACATTTCAGGGAACAACGTTTGTTTCATCACGTTTATTAGTTCGCACAGCACAAATTATCACAATTAATTTCATCAAACACTTTCAGTGTAAACTGAAACTGGAGTAAAGCATGCAGAATACCATATTCACTGTGTTGCGATATAAACTTGACCAGCTTAAATTAAACTTTCAAAACTTATCTACAATAGGGTTATAATTGGTTTTCATGTGGAAAGTGGTAACATATGCTAATTGTCTACACTACACCAACAAATATTTGAGAACAACTTTACCCTGTTGAGAACAATGAATTAATTTATAACGATAGGCCTTAATGTTGCAGTTACCGATCAGACACTTCAAGAACAATAATTACAATGTGATATACTTATGAAACGTTATTGCAGGTGGTTTCCTCTATTGTCTGTTTGTGTAACCGTATGCAACACAACTTGGCATTATAGAAAACATTTGAATATTAGAAAATGAAATATTCTCATCAACAGACACAGTGCAAACAGCCCAATGTTTTGGGCCGATTCCTATGGCCGCCGCGCATACGCAGCAGGAGACGAGTTTTTATATGAGGTTTCACAGATTTAGCGTGATTTAGTTTCCATATATTCCTTCCTCCATGAATGTACTAATACGTTTCCACAGAATTCACCATTATTAAATTTGTGCAATTTTAAAAAAATGGTTGTTTGCATTTTTGTAAGTAAACGTGTAGTTGTTCTTTACTCTTAAATATATGGGAACATTTCACTTAGTACTTACCAACAAACGTTGTCAACAATGGCATTGTACAAGATGAGATGGTATGTTCAGATCGTAGAAGCTATAATACGAGTTAGTTTGCGATAAGCTTAAGGAAAACATGTTGGTGGTTAATTACTTTAAGCTGGTCCGTATAATCTCGTGAAGAGAAACATCTTTGATCAAAGCTGTTTGCGGTCTTACTGATGTTTGCCAGGTGATTATGAGAGACTGTAATGAGATCGCGAGTCGGTGTTAGCATATGAACTGGCGACTCCTTAAGCAACGAAACAGAGAGTCGATAATATTTCAAAGTCGGTAATGGAAGAACAGGTGCTGCGAAAGTTATATCACTAGTCAAGATGATGGGACCTCTAACTGCTACTGATTTTTTTCTTTTTTTAACTAAGAATTCTGCCACTTATATACAGTTTGGAACAGAAGCCATGCCGAACTCGTGATAATGGCCTATTACTTTTTATTTTGTTGGGTTGTGACTTTGTTTGATAGACCAAAAATGTTTGAAGTACTCTGAAATCATCTTTGTTCTCAAATATTTCTTCCTTGCTTTTTTTTGTTTTGTTAAAAGATAAAAGATTTGCAGTTGTTACATAATGAATCTGTTATAGGTAGCTAAAACGGACGTTAACCCTGTACGTAATATCTTAAATTAACTATAAAAGGTGCCAAAATTGAATTAGAAGTAGTGGAAAATACCCTAAGATAACCCAGGTAAACCATGTTTATTACAGTAGCAAGTATTTTATGACGTGTATGTGTTCATTTTCCATCAAATACCTAAGAAATAGATGTAAGTATTCTATACCCGATGTTCCTTTTCAGTAACTTGCTTACATATCCTGTAAAATAGAGAAATATGATATAATTTTATGAAAGTTTTCTAAGTATCTCAGTCAACGGCATTATGTAGTACCTCCCTGCTTTAATTTAACCCGTTTTCTTGGCTTATTTTCAGAGACGCGTATTCGTACCAAACCTTGGTATATACCGAGACAAAACCAAACAAAACATTTGATGTGGCCTGTCACCAGCTTTAAAGTTAATATAGCTCCCCGTAAACGGTGTTATGCCGAAGAGTCCAACAACTCTTGTGTGGATGTAGAGAGTTATTTTAGTGTTTCGAGACGGCCGCCTTGGGGCACTAATTGCAGCAGGCGCACATATAGCGAACCGTCAACACGTCACGCGGTGCATGCGCCTAATTGATCGTAAGCAGTGTTTTGATTGGCCACAGACCAGGTGCGCGCCAGACACAAATATTATCACTGCGCGTGTTCTGCTGCTCCGAGGAAACTGCCACTAATACAATAAACAGGTGCCTACCCCCTCTCACCATGCCTCATCTGTCGATAGTTGTTATGTTAAAATATTCTCACGTGAAAACGTCAATTCGCTCGTTAAGTATGGTGATAGACGGTCGAACTTTCTTGTGTTACGAAATACCGTTAGTTTTGAACCGCTGATAACTACGAGACTAATAATGCGTGTAGCGAGAAAACGCGTTCAGCTGGGACGTTGATTCATGTGTCATTTCGCGAAACACTACTAGGAGTCAAAGTGAGACAAAAAATTCGTCGAAATATCAATAAAGATCGATACTAAATTTCAAATTACAAAAAAAAAAAGAATTCATCTCATATACCACATTCAAACAATTGATTCGCAGAATGAAATCCGGAAGGAGAAGCATAGATAATTTAAAAATTTCAAGATCGCATGCGTATCGGAAGCACTATTGAACATTAAAAAAAAAAAAAAAAATCTGAATAAATTTCTTACATTCGTTGATCAACACGGTGGAGATTAATTGCATTTATTATGCTGTTTGGTCGAAGAATCTGTTCGCATAGTACGATTTCTTTTCTAAAGGATGGTCAGTTATTGGAAAAAATGTATAATAGATATCTATTCGTGAGTACTTTTAGCAGTATGAAAAGAGGTAGATATTTTGCTTTTGTTCGCTTGACCTCGCATTCGGGAGGACGCGGTTTCGAAACCCCGTCCGGGCATCCAGATTTGGATTTTCCGTGGTTTCCCCAAATCACTCCAGGCGAATGCAGGGATGCTTCCTTCAATAGGCCATGGCCGAATTTCTTCGCTTTCCTAATCCCCATTCCTTTAGCACCCACCTCTAATGACCTCGTCATCGACGAGGCGTAAAGCCATAAGCAAAAAAAAAAAAAAAATGATTTTATTGGCAGGGCGTTAATGGGAGCTGACAAAATCTCAATATACTCAAAACTATCCAGTAAAGATTTTTGGGTTTATTCATCCGTGAGGCAGTATTTTAAGTAAGCAGATTAAATATAGTATTCAAAGTTATTATAGCAAAATAGCGGGATAAATTTAGTAATAATAATTTTGCTTTTTGGTACAAAATATGCATGTCTCCCACAAGTAATTAGTGACTCCGTGGAACGATATTCTTTTATCTTAACTCTGAACGGACTCTGTTATTTAGAATTCAGCAGTTCCAAAAGAATATGAAACAAGCATGTGTATAAAGCTCTATTCAACTATTTGACTTGAATCAAATTATGAGTTTGATAAAAGCATTTCACTTGAAACGATGGTTGCATCATTTACTCAAGACAGAAAACATGTATTTGATAAACATGAACACATTTGAAACAGTATGTTTGTTCCCATCTGCGTCCGCAAAGCTCCACAGATGTAAATTTAACAGTTGACAGAGAAGGAGAACGAACTATGCATTGAAATTAGAATGGACGAACAGGAACACACAGACTGTAAATGGGAATATTAATTTCATCGCGTTTCCAGTTATAGATACGCAGAATCAATCTCGATGTTCAAATCTTCTCCCGCGTATTTGCTCGTAAATATGCTATTAGTTCGGACATACGGATATTCTGCCAGTATTAAACAACCATTTCCACTGATAGCAATAACTGCGACACAGGAATAGTATATTCAGTAAGAAAGCATTTAATTCCAAGTAAATAATGTGTTGAAACAGGCAATTTTTTCCCAGACATTAGTTTATCAACTGATTTGATGCAGGCCTTCATCTCTTACCATTCTGAACCAATTTCTTCATCCAAGAGTAGCTACTATTTATTACCGACGTCCAGAATTATAGCTTCATATATTTTTTTATCCAATAACAAATTAAGCAGTCGCAATTGTCCTGAACGCTACCTTTTTGCCGCCAGACTCTTAAAAAACTGTTTGATTATGTATCAAAATATAATTATATTAATTTTCAATATCCTTCTGTAGCAGTAACTTTTTATCATTCAATTTTAATTCTTTTTTGTATTCTTGAAGCCCAGGCTTCTTTTCCAAATAGTTCAGTGCTCTATATATACAGATTAGAAAGTTATATCTGAATTCTCGCTCAATATTTGATACTAACATATTTTTTAATGTTTTTTCGCGAGCAATACACCACTAAGGAGATAGTTTTTGCTTCTTCCACAAGAATAAAAATTGTTTACTGGATACCACAAATCAGTCACTACTTACATCTGAACCTACTTCTCTGTTTTTGTATCTTTATATTACACTTGTAAGTTCATCTTGTTTATTATTGGTCCTAATTAATCACAGAATATCAATTCTTCCTCCCTATATCTGTATCAATATTTGAAGTTTTCTTTCACTTCTTTCATATATATATATATAGCACGTAATCAAATTCTGATTACCAAATATATTATGTTTTTAACAAACGACATTGAGAATTACAAGTAATTACTGAATGGCATCAATATAATATTAGAATTGGCATTTGGGTCAAATATCAATAAGAACAAGACGAAAGAAGTAGATTAAATTAATATTTTTTAATTACTTTAAAGGGATAATAATATTTATTATTTTTCTTATAACTTGGGCTTTCAAGGATGAATTCAGTGTATAACATTTTACGTTACTACACCGGCTATGAAACTACTTTATCATTCACCTACTTTTGAGAAGATTTGCCCTTTTTTATCTTTTCCATTTGTCTCTATTTTGTTATCTCCGATATCCTAAAGAAATAATCCGTTTCATTTTTCTTAAATTCCAGTTTCACGACTCATCGATAACGAGGTGATTGGAGCCAGGAGAGTATGGGGGCAAGTAACGGATTGTTATTTCGGGAAACCACTGAAAAACGAAACCTGGATGGTAGGACGCGGACTTGAACTAGCGTCCTCCCGAAAGCGAGGTACGAGCGTTATCGCTCACCCACCGGTCTCAATGACGGATCATTACAAGATATCAGATATATAGCACCATTATGATAAGCCCAGCAGTTTCCCATGAGAATTTTTCTAAAAATGCAGTTGAAATAAAAGTTGCTAAAGATGAGGCACTGTCGTAGCTTCTGTAGCGTTTCCGCTATTGTGGGTATGTTATTGTACGCCTATCGAAAGGTACCGCAGATATATCGATATTATAACGATGGACACGATATACAAGTCTCATTGAGGCTTCCGTACCGATAGAATAGTAATATTTTTTATGGTCCAGGCAACATTTTAATCAAACCAAAGCCGCCTTAATTTTAATACTATAAATGTGTTATGGCCAAGCCATGTTCTAAGACTAGAATTAATACCACGTATGGGCATGAGCCAGTAACCGTACTTTATACGGTGATCGGCGCCCAACGGACGGAGGACGCACGAAAGAGGTCAAGTCGGCGACCGCGCCAACCTTTTTAGGTAAGACTCGAAGCTCGTCAATGGAGTCAAGCCCACAGGCGGTAGACGAGCGTGAAATGCAGTATCCACGTTTCATCGGCAGTAACAACGCAGTCGAAGAAACTGCCACCTTCCTCGGCATACCGCTTGCCTTTCCTCCAGTCATCCAACTGCTTGGGCACCCACAGACATAAAACTTTCCGGTACCCTAGGCATCCGTTAAAGGTGTCGTAAACATTCCCATACGAAATGCCAACCTCCCGGAAAATGTCTTTGAGGTGCACACGCCGATCTGCTTCCACCATTGCATCCACGAGGGAAACTTAGTAACGTAGTCAGCGACGAACGCGGTCTCCACGAACGCTTATTGTCATGCAAGTCTTCACGGCCTAATGCGAACTCACAACACCACTACCTCGCACTTCTCAAAGAGAAACATTTTCCCCATACGTGGGCTGCGTTTCCCCGTGAATTTCGACAGGCGTTCGTCCCTTGCTCCACAGAAAACAAAACACATTTCGTGGACCGTACGCCGTGGTCACAACCGCCATCTTTAACAACTGACAGCAGCTTCGAGCTGTATTGAGCATCCACCTTATGCTCTCAGAACTGGAACCAATCTGATGTACAACACCAATGGAATATTTTTGTAAGTATATGACATGATATATGTGAGATGTGACCAATGCATATCAGGAACTTCCAAAAATTAGAAAAATAATCACATTTTTTAATCAAACGTAACTAAACTAAAAATCAAATGAATTTTAGGGTTTGTAACGTCTTTCAACTCAAAAATTAAACTGTAGTTTTAGAATAAATTTTAATTTTCTGCATCCTTGTTCGCTTACAGTTTTGTGATGTAAAAATATAATTTATTTTAAAAAATCATTGCAGTAAATAATTAGAGCAAATCATAATTTTAATATAGGCCTAAGTTTTATATTCCAAATTTCACACTGTTAAATTTGGTGGGATTACGTTCAATATTTCAAATAAAAAATAAAGTTATGTGTTGTGTTCTTTGTTTTAATCTTTTTTACTTCTTTTTTGATTATAGTTCCCAAAGTTCTATAATTTTCAGACACACTTCGCTAGAATTATTTCGTAATGTTTGGATACTTCGGTGTTTTCAGAATATAAGTGATCCCTAGTTTGTTCACAGTCGTATCCACAACAAGCTGGATGTAATGTTTTTCTTATAACACTAAAATGTTAATTAAAGTAATTGAAACATGGAATAAGGCGCAGTTTGTAGCCTAAGTATGATTTATGTTGAAGGGGGAGATGGCGATAGTTCTATAAATTTCATAACACCAGCATTTAAGACGCAAGATTCAAATCATGCACACAAACTCACTATGACGGTTTATTTCCGTTAAAATTCTAGCCTGTTGACGGAGATCACTCTAGTAACCAACCACGGGACGCGTGAATTCTCACAAGAGCATTGGTAGTCAAAATAGCATTGAAATTTCCTTTTTTTTTAAAAAAAAAATAATAAATAAATAAAAGTGAAAAGAAGTTTCTTTTTTAATTGGTGCTTAACGTCTGCCCTCGAAGTTTTTGGGGGCGGGAAAAGATTCTGGGTAAAAAGATTGAGAAAGGAATTCGGTCATCTCCTATTGAAGATTCGACTGAAATGATTTGCAAAACCATGAAAAACCGAGATCAAGATGGCCGGACCGGAATTCGAACACTCGTCCTACTTAAGTCGTAGCTGTAGCACAATTCTTGGTAGAATTATAAGTAGGCTAAGTACTCACGTGCCAACATGTTTTGCAAATGTTGTTTCTTAATTCAGTCATATGTCGTCGAGGGCTTCCTTCAATATCTTCTCCTCAATACGGTTATGACATAAGATACTTAAGTGGTAACGCCTTGAAGATGTACCGCTGGTTCACTATGACACAGCTGTGTTCAAAAACAAGATTCTTTATCTGCTGAAAAGTAGGCAGACTGGCAAGCTCGTTCTGCTTTTTATGATACAAACAGATGTTAGAGTACAATTTTACATTATATAAAATGCTTACTAGAAACTACATTATAATTTTCGGAGCATCATGTGTTTGCGTAACTAAGGAAACCATTGAATCTAGACGAGGTTATGTCGCGTTGCCGAGGAAATGATGACCCGGCATTGTCGGTAGGGTATAAAAGGAGGCCTCCAGCGGCGCCTGAGCTCAGTACAGACGCGGACGGGACACGGAGCAGGACCTATGCTATAGAAATACTCAGTCACGAGTATTAAAACAGCATACGATACGTGTGATCAGCTGACATTACAGTGTGTCTATCTCTCATTTGCAAGTGTGAAAGTGATTGCTATATTCAGTGTCGTTGATTCATTTTTGCTTGCTGATGGCGTCTATATGCACACGAGGATTCCAGGTTTGCAGTTAAGGTATTCGTCTATTGATTACACTCGCTGATGTTTTGTGTTTTTGTTTCAGCTGATGCCTCCACTCGGCTCTGGCACACGGGTCGGCCAGGCTGCCTCGCGTGATCCCAGGTCACGCGTGGTCCAGCCTGGACGGGGAGCGTGCTGGATCGAGCTGGAAGGCCCACGCTCCAGGCGTCTGCGAGTGGACCAACGGCGGATACAGAAGAGAGATAGCAACGTAACGGGATCGGGTCTACACAACATCCACCAGGCGTCTGCGAGTGGACCAACGGCGGATACAGAAGAGAGATAGCAACGTAACTGGATCGGGTCTACACAACATTCACCAGGCGTCTGCGAGTGGACCAACGGCGGATACAGAAGAGAGATAGCAACGTAACGGGATCGGGTCTACACAACATCCACCAGGCGTCTGCGAGTGGACCAACAGAGGATACAGAAGAGAGATAGCAACGTAACGGGATCGACTCTTCATTCATCACTAAGGCAAGCTCTATGCCGACCAGCCTGAATGTGGTTTCGGGTGGTTTCCCACATTCGCCAAAGGCAAATGCCGGGCTGGAACTGCTACTCCGCCTTCATTAGTGTGTGAACGTACTGTGAACTGGAACTATGAACATAAGAGTGATAAATAAAAAAACTTTAAGCAGTGTATCTGTGTTCTTATTTTAATAGTGTACCTAGTAATAAATTAACATGGTATAGCTTTATACTAGTACATCTGTAGCTACAGCTTCAGTTGACCTCTCACTAGCAATTAATTAGCATTCCGGAAAAAAAGCTTCATCTAAAAGGAGGTTTGACTGCCATATACCTTTTCAAACCACACTGATCAGAAGAGAATATGAAACTATTTTTTCCATTTTTAGTATCTTTAACGTATTGCAGTATAATGAAAAAGATGCAAGCTTTTTGTTAGATGATTTAAAGATAGGAGTAGTAGCCATTCCTCTGAGACCTTTGAGAATAAGTCTATTTCAGTTAGAAACGGCAACACAAAGTATTAAACGCTGAACCATTCTGTCCTATAGACGAGTCACACCCCGTTGCTCAGTACTGTCTGTTTATTTCTGGCAGTAAACGTGCCATACAAAGCGGAAATCTCTTACGGTTGAACTAACATACTTTCAGCGTTCAGCATTTCTTTACTAGTAGAGTGGAGGCAGCAGCAGATTTAGCTAAGTTACGTAATTGCTTGTGTCATCCGTTAGACTCGAGGCAAACCACACATGACGGAACCAAGGCCATATTGACGTAGTTATAAAGCAGGGGAAGTACGTCGAGTTACATAAATGCAGCCGATTGCCTCAGAATAATACGAATGAATATGGGCTCCGTGACGGGAGTTGCTTATATACAGTTTACCTTACGGCTGTCATGCGGTTTACTGAATTGAAACTTGGCGATAGCAGAAACTGTCACAGATCGTTAATTCGTCAGCGGGGCAAAAGACGTGAACTTCTGTGCCATACCCGGTCTCCCAGCATGGAGAAGAAATTTGCTATATGTGGTTCCCTGTTGTCTTTGTGCGATTGGATGTGTAAATTCCTGTGATTATTGTGTTGAACATATTGTATATTTGAGATGCAGAAGGGAGGGAGTGAATCACAGTGCCTGCCCATTCAGGCATACTTTTCAAAATACACATGGCTTAATGTTCCCGTCCGATGTTAAGTAAACTCTTCCGACATATAGGCCTGTATGAGAGTACGAGAACAATACATATTGTCACGTGCGTGGTTTCTCTGACATTTCTTAGACGCCTACGTAATTTATCAGGGTATAAAGTATCCATATATTAAAATCACTTATTTGTTATTGCGTGATATGTGGACCGACAATCGATAATTCCATCTCTACCATCAATAGTATACATTGCAATTCCTGTTTTAGAATTAAATTTTATATATAGACTCAACTTTTTTTATAATTTTGTTATATGGTATAGATCAGTGGGTCACCACCTGGCATAATATTAAAAATTTAATTCTAATCGAATTCCTCTTCTTAGGTCTGCTTTACTGGATTTCATCTTCCATTTAAGCCGATCTCGTACATACTCCAGGGAGGCATCAAGTACTCACATGTCCTCCCGCAAGGTATTAAACCAGCGCTTCCAGGGTCTTCCTCGTGGTCTTCGGCCCACGGGACTAACATAAAGAGCAGCTCCCGCAACAGAATAATTGTTGCTGCGCAGCACATGATCGTACCATCGCAGACGACCATCTCGTATTTTCTCAGGTATTGGAGCCACACCAAATGCCACTCAAACGTTGTCATTCCTGATATAGCCCAACCTAGTAAGTCCCTGAGGCCAATTAATCATTTTCATTTCGATGGTTGTTTGTGTCACTGACCACCATTCATATCCACACAATGACACTGGTTAAAGGATGGTTCTGTAAATCTTTGATTTAAGGTACAAATGTCACATGGGTGTGATCAGCGGAGCGGAAACCTTTAACACGTTCAGTATTGAGGACATCTTCGGCCGTCCGCTAGGGAGCATCCCAGTGACGGTGGACGGCTTGAGACGTTCTTTCCTATGGGATTGTATAGAAGGTTGATGATTCCAGTATCTGGCCTACGAGCTCGCCCTTTCTCTCAGCCATTCATTAAAGTCTTATATTTCACCGAGTGAAGACCGTTTTCAAATCGGACAACGGGTGTTTTTTTTAAATAATTTTTCAGACTTGGTGTTCTCCCTTCCTATAAGCGGCCTGTCCTACGTCCCTCTTCTCCCTCTCGATCATGTTCCCCACTCAATCGTCCTCTCCACAATCACCACGTGATCCAATACATTTCCCTAAACGATACGACATACCTGACGGAAAGACGAGAGCCCCGCAAAAGAAATGACGACAATGTTAGAAAAATAAACTGAGGAAAGATACCGCCAATTATTGTCCTGTCTGCCCGGAAAATCCTCCTTTGTGTCGTGAGCAATTCTTTGAAATCAATCATCGATGGAATTAAAATTAATTTTATATTTTTTCATTTTATTTACGTCCTATTTTATCAATTTATATTTTCCAAGACTCAATAATTAAATATTTTTTGTGACGAAACTAAATTTGAATATGTATAACTAATTAGTATTTATATAATTCCATATGATTAACACGTTTTTATTTAATAAACTTAAGTTATACGATAATTACCGACTTATTTTTCCCTAAACTCTTATTTATTATATTAAATTATTCTAGTTGTATTTTTTTTTTCAATTAAAAGTAAAATAAACAGCATAAAAGGGCAGAAAATTAAAATCATCTGCCGTCTCAGGTAAGATAGTCAATACCGTGATGGCGGACGTCTAGAGACGTCCGCGTTATGCGGGTTTGCAATCAGAGTTAGTCACTGACAGGACTCTTCATATTGCCGGTAGTGTTCAATGTGTTAATTTCACATTTAATACGACAGAGCTGAGCGAGGTTACTGTATAGTGTGATGGTTTCCACGCTGACATAAGCTTCCTTAAGTTATTCTATATGTCGTGGGTTCCCTCTTATAAGCACTCCCGCTACGCCAGTAGTAATAATTTCAGTGCTGGATAGCTGCTGATAAGAAACTTGTGTAGCGCGTTCGTAAGCGACGTACTGAGTTACAGGCGTGGGTAACAAGGCTGGCAACGTGCTTAACTTAAGGCCTTTGTATTTGGTTACAAAAAATAATAACTGCTGCTCCGTGGGATCTGGCTCGCTGGCGCGACTGGAGATGTGAATATTTGAACTACAATGATTTTGAATAAAGACTTCAGATCTATACCCTATACAATACACAGAGGCACCTTGCGGTTGGAAAGAACTCCTGTGGCTTGACGCTACTTCATCCAGGCTCCGTCTGAGAGGCGTTGACTATCCGAACAGATTAATATTCACAGATATTTTAACTCAGATGACTTACAGAGTTCAACGCTGTCAATGTTAACAGACCCATCACTTCGAACTCCAAGTACTGAGTCTCCTGTAATCGCATGCCGTGTTTGTAGAAGAAAGTTTTCCAACATCGGACTTGTCCAATTCCTGACGGAAGCCGCAAGCGACAATGATATCGTCAAAATAGAACGTTGTCCAGGGGTATGGAATGAGTGGTTATGCAGAACTGTTGTCGAGACAGAGGACAAATAAGCCAAAGCCTATCGCTGATGAACACCAATTCTGGAAAAGTTGTGAAATTTCCCGCAGCTCATTGAACATAGCTGGTGACGTTCCGATAGGGAAACTGGGACCACTTAACATATACTTCTGGTTCCGCATGCTGTCTCAATGTGTATCAGATTAGATCACGAGGTATCGTACCGAAAGCCTTTTCAAGCGCTATATGGAATGGTTTTTAATATTTTCAAAGTGAATGAATAGCATCGATCTTTCACGAAACCACATTAATTCGGGGCAATCTTAACCATGATCCGAAGGCCTGCATCCACAATGCACCCAAAAATCTTCACTGTGTGCCAAAGTAGGTGAATCGGTCGATAATTTGAGTAGTCTGACGCATCTCTCTTTTCTTTCCAGACAGGTATTGTGACACTAATTAGCCAAGTACGAGGAGCATCATCTATGTCTACAACGTTGTCAAAGACATCTTTTAATAAACGAGTTACCCGTGATCCAAGCATCATCCATACCTCCGATGGGATATCATCTGATCCAGTTGCTTTTCCATTTTCTTCATGCCGTCCTCTATTTCATCAGCCATATGGCTGCAGTTGAGCCTTATAAAGGATCTGCAGGTGCCATTGGCTGATATTTTTTTAGCGTTTATTGCATCGCCTATGGATCTCGGTCGGTTTCTGTAGAAGTTTCTGGTGTTCATCCTTAATGGTCATAACATGTCCGACACCTTGAGTGGAACGGTGACAACTATTCGCTAGCCGAAATGTGTTTTTCCTTCTTCTCGGGAATTTATCTCATTGAACATGTTGCTTCTTTTGCCTTTGCCACTTCCTGCTTAGCCACCTAATTTGGTCGTCTATAGTTCTGCCTATCGGAATCATGTCTCGATCTGAACCAGATCTTGTAAGTTATCTTCTTTGTCTTGATATCATCTTGCATCTGATCATTTTACCACCATAATTTTTTGTTGATGAAACGAAATAAGGGTGTTTTGTGCCCATGATCTTGGTGACACAAGTCTTAATATCTTTGATGATTGTTGTCGAAACTTCTACAGCATGGTGTCCATGTTCTGGCATATTTAGAGAGCCATAGGCTGGCTGTGATGCTACTTTAATTTCTACCATTTAATTATCTCCGAAGTAGACTCAATGTTTTTCTTGTAGAAGTCGACGAAAATTATGAAACTGATGGGGTGCAAGTAATAGTGGGGTGCGATGTTGTCCGATGGTATGACTTTTGTATCAGTTACAAACTTAAAATCTCCCCCTTCGAATTAACCAATAATTAATCTGCGTATTTCTTCCCCACTGCTAAAGGTAATATGGTGCGATCGACATTTAATGTAAAAAAAAAAAAATTAATCACAGCTAAGTCAAATGAATGAGCACATTTCATATTTCTGTTCCCATTTTAATTTTGCTCTCCAAAGCCCTTTCCACTAGGTGCTCTATCAAAATCGTATACATTCCTTCCAACGTCGCTTCCAATTCTGTCAGAATTCGATTTATCAGTTACCTCCTAACTAATTAATTTAAAAGCAAGTATTCTTTTTCAAACATTTTACCTTGGTTTTTTATTAGTTACGTCAAAACTAACAGTTAAATCAATGGAATAAGTTTACATGTAAGGAGAATAGGTTGCGGCACAACTTTGTGAGAACATTTATGATTATAATCTCTGAGATAGTGTAATATTTCAGAATTTCATTTCTAAATTTTAAAGTGATCATATCTTTCCTTATGACCCAGAACAGACAGTTGGAATTACATTACCTTATCTTCAAAAAGGGTTTTAATTATTTTCTAACTATATTTTCAAAAATTAATTTAGCTTATTTCTAACAGGAGCCGTGAGCATTTTCCGCGAGAATCTTCTAGATAGGAAACGTAATCTAAACGGGTATTTTAATATATTTCCTTTTTTTTTGTTATATGTTTATTATCCGATCATCAAATTTAGTTTTTCAGGATAAAGTAACAAAAGTGTAGTTATCTTAAATCAATTTCATTACTACTATTTTCACACTGATAATACTAATAACTGTTCTTATTACTATTTTAATACTGTTGACACTGTTTTCACGGTAATGTTGTGCCCTGTGGGTAGTACAATTTTTTGTGGCAGTAACTATACACATCAACGATATACGATGTAAACAACCAACGATATAAGCAATGTAGTCTTCACCATAGAGGAATTTCCTTCCTCCATGGTCTTCACGGGTGTGCAGCCGGATGGTGTTTTGAAAACACAACGTTTCGACAACCAGCTCGGCTGTCTTCATCAGGTGTCCGGTGTCTACAGGCTGACGAAAGCTGGCAGTTACCGCGTAGACTGTCAGTCTACACGGTGACTGCCAGCTTTCGTCAGCCTGTAGACACCGGACACCTGATGAAGACAGCCGAGCTGGTTGTCGAAACGTTGTGTTTTCAAAACACCATCCGGCTGCACACCCGTGAAGACTACATTGCTTCAGTACGCCGGGAAAGTCTCCACGCACAAACCAAAGATATAATACATCTATGTAATCAAGGAAGCAGTGGAAAAGATGTACATTTCCTCCATAGCCGTGAGTGAATTATCAAGGAAGCCGTGAGAGATTCTCAAGTTTTGTCAAAGTCTGTGTTATTAGAAGCGGAAAAGGTTGAGGGAGAAGGACTTCATAAACAATTTTAATTAATTTTCGTAGCCGTGACAATATTAGTTAATGTCTGGTATGAGCTTTATTCGCAAATGACGAGAGAATTTAGTTTCTCAAATTACCACCAGGTACCTCTGCTGGTAAACTGTAGTGGTATATTTGAATCTAACCGAACGCGACCAGTTAGTTTCGAACGAATATAATTGAAAGCAGATTGCTAAATTTAAAAATAAACAAATGTAGAACGATGGATGAAGCAATTAGTAATTTCTGTTGGAATCACTAATTTATTTTTGGGAACTTATTAAGTTCTTAGTGATCAGAATAGTTAAAAAACAACAACTTACAAAATCTTTGAAGCATACTCTATTCCCTGAATTTGATCATACATCATTCGTTTCCTGATCATGGCTGCACTATTTGAACCGTAATGTTTGACGAAAGAACCCTGGACCAAAGTAAATTCTAACCATATAGACACGTAGAGTGAATGCTGCTAAAAAACCATCAATCTGCCGACCTTACTATGGTCCAGGATTCATTGCACCATAAATCGAAAAAGATAAATCATAAACAGTTATCCTTTGCCACTATCTGATGAGTCGGCTGCAAGAGCATTTTTTATTTTTTCAAAAAAAAAAAAAAAAAATTATGAAATGGGTATTTGAACTGTAAAGTTTGGCGAATGCATCCTGGACGACAGTAAATTCTAACCGTAAAGACACGTAGCGTGAATGCTGCTAAAAAACCATCAGTCTGCCGACCTTACTGTGGTCCAGGCTTCATTGCACCGTAAACCGAAAAAGATAAATCATAAACAGTTTTCTATTCCCGCTATCTGATGAATCGGCTACAAGAGAATATTTTTTATTGCAACAAATTAAAACGGGAATTTGTTCTGCCATGTGTGGTGTAATGAGGCCTGGACCTTAGGATATTATCTCTCTAGACCTACGTTAATAAGTTGATACGCATGAAATTGATAAACAAATCTTTTGGGCAGCTATTTCCATAGAAAAAGACTGTAATTGGAAGTGTATGACTGTATTTAAGTTGACTTTGCCAAATGATTTGTCTTATGTACGCTGGCCACTTTATTTTGTCTCCTACAATGTCCTGAGTATTCACATAAACTTCGTAAAATTCCCGTCTACACTATTTAATGCGTGCCATAAAATAGGCTATCTCTAATGATTAGGATACCAAAATATACGCTGAATACCAAATTATAAATTAAATATCCGCTGTAAAATAGGCTACATCTAATGATTAGGATATAATTTAAAAAAATATTTATTTAACTGCTAACTTTTTTAATTGAACTAAATTAACTACGCTATCAATCTCTCATATTTCAAAATGTCTCTGGATGTTTACATCTTTGGTTGTTTACATCGTTGGTGTGTATAGTTACTGCCGCAAAAATTGTACTACCCACAGGGCGCAACATTACCGTTTTCACTATTGTCACAAAATATTTACTGTATTACTGTTATGTAGTTACTGAGGGGCCCTAATGGGCTGACCTCAACCATGTCAATAAGAATTTTTCCATTTTTAATAATAAAAATCAAAATCTTTATCTGTAATTTCCTTAAATTCCTCTTTGGATTTAACATTTAATGTATATCTCAGGTCACGATAGTATTGTTTTCGCAGGATGCAGTTTATGCTTTGTTTTTATTTCTGATCTTATCTCACATCTTTGGAATTTTCAGCTGTTTCTTAGTTTATGATTTTAATGTTAATAATAACAAGACAAGTTTCACAAAAGTCTTTCGTTAACGCTGGTTATCAATAAAACTGGATTAGTAAAATGAACGATGGATCTTGTGCCCGGATAACTAGCTTTGCTAAAATTACATACAACACATTACGATTCAAATGGCTTTGGCGAGTGCTTTCTGCTCTAACTTACGAGTTCGACGATAGGTGGATAATCAGTGTCACGTGGAGTCTGCTGCTGTATCTCGACCAATACGGCTGCTCCTTTAAGGACGACTGCAGCTTGCTACGAACTATTTCAAGCAGTATTATAGTGGTGTCAGCATGTTCCTACTACATTCACCTAGAACTCGCCTACAACTACCTGTCACGATTATTCCCGTGCGGTTGCGCGTTTCTTGCTGCTGTGCCTTTAAGCCATATGCTCACATTGTTCGCTTGGGTACCATACACTCGATGCATAGAACATGTGACAAAGTGTTTTTTCCTTCGAGTGTCACCAAAGGGTCAGTTCTGCTATGAACGACTGGTAAGTGAGACTATATTACTCGAGAGTGCGCTCCATATATACACGTTGTTGATCCAGTCAACGGGCCAATTGGCGATCATAAACAGGCGTCTACCATGCCGCATCGTCACATTTACTAAAACAGTTAGCTTCCGTTAAATGTAGCTTTTTACAGTGTTAACACTTTTGTGAACAATTGTTTTATTAATAAAAGTATAAGATTTATTTTTTTTCAGTGAATTTCAATTAGATGCTTATAATTTACCTTACAAATATAAATTGTGTGGTATTAAGTGATACATGCCGGTTCCAAGTAAAATTTCGGGGACTGCACCACTTTCGGAATCCAGGCAAAATTGGTACAAACCTGTTGAAATTTGGTTTAATTGCTTCATCAATACCGGTATGTCCTCTTCACTTTTGCGCTCTTGTTTTGCGAAAAAGTCGCCGGAAATTTAACTAAAAAATGCCGAAATGTGACAGCAACGCACAGCCATTAAATGCCGGCAGCGTTGAAAAATCAGTGACAGTCTTAAAATGGGGATTCTATCATTACCGTGGCGCCACAATATGATGATTGATTCTTATAGAACTCGAAAAAACAAATCGAAAATAAAGAATAAAAAAATTTTATATCTCGCTTGGTTCTCGAGATATCGTATCTCAAAATTGACGTAGGTTGTAATATGGCCTGGACCAGAAGAAAAATTTCGCTATAGCCAAATTTGATGATGAATTCTTACGTAACTCGATGAGACAAATGGAAAATAAAGAATAAAATTTTTTGATATCTCGCTTAGTTCTCGAGATATTGTATCTCAAAAGTGATGAGGTTAGGGTGAGATCCGGCCTGGACCAAAAAAAAAATTTCACCAAAATCACCATATCTACATGGTGGAAATGCACTATAGGTGTTTTATTTTCTTCCTAGTGATTGTTGTTAGGTTGAAATACGGCCTGGACCAGAAGAATAAACATCAAAAAGCAGAAGGAACTATACCTATGGCTGATTTTTAACATGCTATATCTCGAAAACCAAGCGAGATATCAAAACATTTTATTCTTTATTTTCGATTTATTTCATCATCAGATTTTGGCGCCAAGGTAATGATAGAACTGCCCTTAAAATGTTAGTTTAATTCTTTATTGTAAAATTTTCTTGCCGTTTCAGCTTTCCTCCGTTTTGTTTCAAGACTGAATAGCAGGTCAGCACTATTTGGCGCCACAATTTGATGATTGATGCATTCTTATGTAACGCAACGAAACAAATCGAAAATAATGATTTTTTTTCAGATATCGAACCTCAAAATCAGTTGTAGGTATAAATCCTTGTGATTTTTGTAACTTTTTCTTCTGGTGTAGGACGTATATCAACCTAGCTGCAACCGCTAGGAAGAAAACAAATCACCTATTGTGCATATTTACCGTGTAGTTCCTTATGTGACTTTCGTTAATTTTTTTCTGGTCCAGGCCGTGTGTTACCCTAATCACCTCAATTTTGAGATACAATATCTCGAGAACGAAAAAACATATAGTCTTTACTTTCCATTTATCTCGTCGAGTTAAATAAGCATCCATCATAAAATTTGGCTTTGGCGAAATGTTTCTTCTGGTCCAGGCTGCATTTGAAACTAATCACATCTCGAGAACTAAACAAAATACCAAAAAAAAAATATTCTTTAGTATCGATTTGTTTCGAGTTACATAATAATCCGTCGTTAAATCCCCAGTTGAGTTTACATCGTGATACAGTGTATGAATTATTGCGAGTTCTTTAGTCCATTGCAGTTCATACTGAAGGTATATGATTAAATTAACTTTGATACTTTGCCGGCCTCGGTAGCGCGGGGCTAGC
Source organism: Vandiemenella viatica (assembly GCA_031002005.1). Taxonomy (NCBI): domain Eukaryota; kingdom Metazoa; phylum Arthropoda; class Insecta; order Orthoptera; family Morabidae; genus Vandiemenella; species Vandiemenella viatica. Next base: position 133,579,539 of record JARYHS010013631.1, on the reverse strand, counting down.
GAGCTGGCTTCGCGTTACAGAGGTCGCCGATTCGAGTCCGGCCAAGGTCATGGGTGGTTTTAATTAAGTGTTGTGTCCGTCCTGTCACTGGTTATCATCAATAATAACATGAGAATAATCTATATACACACTTGACGAATAAAAGAAAAATCGGTTGCTGGCTGAATGGCTACACGGCCGAATGCCATTTAAAAGAAAAAAAAAAAAAAAAAAACTGTGATACTTTATGATGATATATAAAGTGTTAATATTACTGCAAATGTAGTTCGCGATGCATTTAATGTGTTTAAGTATGTCTACATTGTTTGATTTTATAGCGGCGATATTAGCGGAGATGACGCCTGGACCAGAATGTACTATAAGGAACTAGGAATTTAGTTACTGTTAATAATTAATAAGCTTCTTTCTTCAGCGTCATGTTAGTGACGACGTGTATCGCGATGTAAACTACTCCCACTTTTATTTTATTATAATCTTCGATCTGTTCATTTTAATGTCCCTTAAACCGTCGATCCCAAGCATATCTGTTACGTAGAAGAGAATCAATTGGAAGGTTTTAGGACGATAGAGTTATCTATGGAAAAATGGTACGAATCTGCTTAAATTTTCATACCACCTGCAAATGCATCAAAAAGTAACCCAAATTGTTACAATCATTTGAATGTTCACGCTGTTACTCCGAATTTTGTGCAAGAACTGTGTGAAACTTGTTGGTCCAGGGATAGTCAACTGCTTGCTATTGCTGATGTGGGTATTGCACGATGATATTAACGTATTTCAGTTACGGAAAAGTGTCACTGTCAAGTAAGGCATCTTTAAACGTCCTGGATTCGGAATTATTTTTCTTGCCTAATTATCTGGCCTATTTTTCCTGACTTGATAACTCGACATAAGGAGATTAGACTTACCATAAATTATGAATTAACAGTTAAATTGCGCGTTTCTGCCGTAATTAAAAAAAATTGTTTATTTCTACTTAATGTGCATCTCATATAGGGATGATAATCTGATAAAACAAATAACTGTCACCAAGGATATTAATTGTTCTGACAAGTGACATGCGAATTAAGTTCAGCATATCAAATTTCAGCGGCATTTAATAACGATTTGCATCAAAGATAGAGAAACACTACAAGATTTTGTAACTAGATTTTCCTTCTGCTCTTTAGAAGATTTCAGATTTTTGTTTAATAATTCTAACAAAATTTATATATTCACTTGAACTCGTCAATGTGAGACGGAAAATACATGCAGATTATTCAAAGTTAGGTTTCATCACAATTAATGAAACGGAAATTATTTTACTAATGTTTATCGCAAAAATGGTAACGTTTCTAAAACATTATATTTCGCATTATAATGAATCTGTTTTTTGTTAAATTCTTTATCCATGATAACTTTTTAAAGTACTGTATTTTCATGTTGGCATTCATATCAAGCCCAATTCTATTCCTGAAATATTGATATTAATAATTTCATTCGTAATATACTAACGTTTACCCACTTTATTGTTCATGTACGTTAGACAATTTTTATTACCAGTTGCGTATCGCATTTCTAGAAACGGGCCTTAAGTAACTGAGGAAGCTATAATTCATGCATTAGTTTTAAGAGTAAGCAAGATATAAAAAGTCAACAATAATAATAATTTACCACTATAGTATAACTGCATGTCAGAAGATAGAAACTTTTTTTCACAAATAGGATTATTTTAATACATGGATTCGCTTATAGTTCGTGGTTTCTGTGAATCCAACCTTCCGTTTATTCTTATAATGTTACAGGTCAACGATAAAGTAGTAATATGTTATACCAACTATCTGCTTTGTTTCTCTCCCCTCATCCCTCGTTATGGTCTTTAAGGATCAAGCGAACACCATTTGCCAGACCAGTGTGAATCATGAAAACGGCAAGGTTATTACAGACTTGTTAGGTGTACTGTATATAATTATTTGGGAGGAATGTTTATGTTGTCAAATGTTTCCGAAACGTGTTAATTGGGTTCTCAGTTGTTTGTGAAATAAGTAGTAGTTCATGAGCTGGAAATGACTGCGGGAAACAGCCAAAAAATCGCAATCACGATGGCCGTTGTACGGTACCATGACTCGATCATGGTACCATTGTACCTCCCAGATCCACTGTGGTAGCATCTTAATGCGCGCAACAACACTTGCGGGTTCAGCTTTGTTTAATGTATTACATTTTCTGTGCTTGTAAGCTTACTTTTGAACGGTAAATTGGAAATAGTCCCAGCCTACTCTTAGACGATTGCAATCAGCATGATGAGTCTACAGAGGTAGCTGCATTTCAGGCTTCCCTTCAACAACACAGCTAATGTAGCGAACAATACTACGAGATTTTATTCGTACGATTGCTTCCGTAGGGCCGACGGTCACCGAAATAAGGGTTGTAACGGGAGTAATATTTTCGGATGCGGATGTTCAGTGCTTGACATCCAAGTATGCGGATGTTTTGCGTAAGTGGATGTTTTGCGGAAGCGGATGCAGACATTTAAAAATAAATTTATAATTATTTAGATTTAAATATTTTATCAAAACTAGATTTAAAATCAAAAAAGTTATTGTTTATACCAAATTCTACATTTTTTTCGATAAGTAAACTCTATTTCCATATAATACTGTCATATGAATTTATTTTTTGTCTGATCTTTTAACAACAAGAAACGTGGGATGATTGAATTGAATTTAATTAATTTAATTTAATTGTAATGGAGCACAGGCTCCGGTGGCAATATTCCTACACACCCATCTTCCCCCCATCCTGCACCCACCTACATTTGCCCTCGACAAACTTTATCTTTAAGTTCTTTCAAAGTTTTCGGTAAATTATTCATCATTTCTCTTGGTAACTCATTCCAATCCCTGACACCCTTACCTAAAAAAGAGAATCTTCCCACACCCTTGTGCCTGAAATCGAGTGCCAGCTTGTGGTCATGGTCATCTTTTCCCTTCCATGCACTATTTTTCATACCTATTGCAATATCCCTCCATGCCTCATCGCCAGTATATGCCCTGTACACTCCCATGACCCTCCTCATCCTCCTCCTGTCTTGCAATGAATCCCATTCCAGCTCCTTTATCATATCCGTCACTGATTGCATTCTGCTATAATTTCCAGAAACAAATCTAGCAGCCCTTTTTTGCACCCTCTCCAACTCCTGTATTGATACGTAAAATGAGGGTCCCATACTACACTACCATATTCGAGCAATGGTCTGACCAAAGTTTTGTAACCCAATTCCTTTACTTCTCTCGTGCATCCCCTCATCACTCTCTCCAGCAAGTGCAGAACTTTGAAACCTTTTCCTACCACCTGTCCAATGAGTTCTGCCCAGTTAAGCTTGTTATCAAAAGTAATGCCAAGATATTTACATTTCAAGTCATCAGCAAGCAATTCTTTCCCCACCTTATATTCATAATTAACCTTTTGTTTTTATTTGTGTATCTAATAAGCTGACTCTTCTTTGCATTTATCTTCATTCCATGTTTACCAACCCAACTAGATATCCTGTCCAGATCACCCTGCAACTGTTTACAATCCTCTATCGTTTTGATTCTTTTATTCAGCATTATATCATCTGCAAACAATCTAATTTCAGATAGTAAACAATCAACACGATTATTCATTAGAATAATGAATAGCGATGGTCCCAATACGCTACCATGTGGCACACCCATTTTTCTTCCACTTCTTTTGATACTACATTCTTACCCTAACTTTCTATTTTCTACCTTTTAAAAATTCTTCTACCCAGCAAATCACTTTCTCATCCACTCCAATGGTTTTTACCTTATTTACTACCATTTTCTGGCTTACTCTGTCAAACGCCTTTGACAGATCTAGTACTACATTATCAATTTGATAAGTGAGTTCAATTATTTACATAACTACACACGCGTTTAAAAAAACAATCTTTGTCATTTGAACTTTGTAGAGTTCCTCAATTAATTCAAGCTTCAAGTACAAGTGCACGCGCCACACATATCCGAGCCCGCCACCCGCTTTTCCACCGCTCTAGCGGCCCATTCACAGTCCAACTTGTAGTACCTACAATGATCCGATTTTCCGATAAAGGACGCTTGATGGACCATGAAAGGTGATACAGGACTACACGTAGGACGTGTTGGATATTGTTGGTCTCCGAGACAGCCAAAACGGTTCCTTGCCGTCCAGCAAACTATGGCGCTGGATCTTGATTGGAGGAAGCATCCTGCGAGTGTGCGATATGGACACATGGGATACGGCGAGAAAGAACGAGTGGAAATAATTGCTTGGAACATTTTTGGACCCCTCAAGTAGCGTGAATGGTTGAGCCCATCCTACGGTAGTTCCACGCGGATGTCATATAAGTTGGCCGCTTTACTTTACATGCAAGTTGAAACCTGTAAATTTGTCGTTTAGGTAATAACACCGTTGGGTTAGTTGTTACTTTCATTGCAAGATCGTAAGAAAAAAACAAGTTGCTGTTAGGTAATCGACGATTAGCGGAATCTCGTATAGAGAGAATAAATATATTGTTATATAAACAAAACATCCGTTATACATCCGCATAAAAAATTGCGGATGCGGAAGCGAATGTAGGATTTCACGCGAAATTTCCGTACTTGCGGATGCGGATATACGTTACATTTCTAAACGAAATTCATTTATCACAACCGGAAGCAGAAAAATAATGTGTAGTGGAACGGAAGCTGCAGGAAGATACGAATTATGAAAATGGAGAAGTCAGAACTTGGCCAGGCTGAACAGAAAGCCATTGTGGAAGGGAACTGGATCGCGTTGATAGTGGCTGGATGTTCCGGAAAGCGGTCGTAATCGCAAGTTATACTGCTGCGGAATCGTCGGTGGGATGTGGGTCACATCGCGTTGTTTATCACCGGACGTCACTGTGCAACGCCCGACTTGCGGTATGTCCTGCAGAATCCAGACCAGGACGCAAGAGACATTCACGTTACCTAAACACCCGAGGGCGTACAATGAGTTGTTTCTTTGAGTTTGCGGTTGCACTTCGTCAAGACGACGAATCCTTCCAACTTATTTTATCAGTATGACTTGTCTACTTTTACTTAAACAACTGTGGTCTACTGAGTGATTTATCATATATTATGTATTTCTACGAAGTGATTTTTTATCACAACCCATTATCTCCCTTCATACCTAACCGAAATCGATAAATGAGGTATCATTTTAAAGATTAATGTATCCGCTTTGGTGACATCGTATTTTAAGAAAGTAATTTTTCCAAATTTGACCCATAAAGGGAAAAATGTTAATATTTACAAAACGCTGTTTTTTGAGTTACAGGCGATTTATCTCCCTGGGTACCTAACAGAAATCGATAAATGAGATAACCATATTAAAGATTAAGATCTCCGCTTTGGTGACATCATATAATAAGAATTTTTTTTTTAATTCGACCCTGAAAGATAAAAAGTATCAATATTTCCACAATGCGGTTTTGTGTCATGAGCCATATATCTCTCTTGATATCAAACCGATATAGATAAATTAGTTATAATTTCAAAGATTAAGGTCACAACTTTGCTCACATTATATTTTAAGACAGGAATTTTTTGGAATTCGACCCTTGAAAGGCAAAAGTATCAACATTTCTACATCGTGCTTTTCTGTCACTAGCCATTTATCTTCCTTTATATCAAACCAATATATATATAAATGAGGTATCATTTTAAAGATCAAGGTCTCTGCTTTGGTCACATCATATCTTAAGAAAGAAATTATTCAGAATTTGATCCTTAAGAGACAAAAGTATCATTATTTCCATAACGTGTTTTTTTTTTTTTTACGAGCCCTTGAAATCTGAACGAAATCCATAAATGAGGTGTCATTTGAAAGATTAACGTCTCCACTAAGGCAAAATTATAAATTAAGAACGAAATTTTTCATAATTTTACCCCGAAAGGGTAAAAGTAATAACTGTGAATGTCGCACTTTTGAGACAGTTCAGAGTCAAGCCGCTAGATAGCAATAGCACATATCACAGAGATATTAATAAATTGCATCACTGGCTTCTACATTTGTTACGTACCTATTACACTAAACAATCTAAGAAAGGCTGATAGTGGACAAAATATGATCGTGTCTTTAACTGCTCTGGCTAAAGAGAATGTGAAAGAGCACCATGTAATAGCAATGGACATGCAACAAACGTTTCCCACACCAAAACTAACAGTTAGCCTAGCATTTTACAAGAGAAAAATATGGACGTATAACTACGGTATCCACGATTGTGGGTCAAATAAAGGATTCATGTTTCTGTGGCGTGATAAAGACGGAGGAAGGGGTTCAGATGAAGTTGGGAGCTGTCTACTAAAATACTTGGAGATAACTAACACTCAAGCCAAAAATCTCCACATCATCACAGATAACTGCAAGGGCCAGGCCAAGAATTGGTCTCTTATTGCCCTGGAAAGGACTCTCGTTGCTACCAAAAGATTTGAATCTGTGCAGCATTATTTCCCCGTGGTAGGTCATACCAGACTTCCTTGCGATCGTGATTTTGGTCGCATTGAAACGTATGCGAGAAGCAGACGTCCAATAGTATACACGCCAGATGAATGGGCAGAAGTAGTAAAATCTTCTAGTAAAAATTTCAGAAGCTTGGCCGATCTGAAGTCATTAATCTCTATACCCACTTTATTCACATCTGGAGATCCCATTCGCTTTAGTGAAGCTACTCAATATAAGTTTGATTATAAAGATCCCTTCAAGCTAAGTGTGAAGAACTGCTACTCAGACATAGGAACCTTCAAGTCAGTGGATTTACGTAGCAAGAGGAAAGGAAGGCCTACTGAACCGGATCTATTTCAGCTGCCAATAAAATATAGAAAGCCACTTCCAATTAATCAGAAAAAAATTGACGACATATTGTCTCTTATGGCATACATACCTACAGCATATGAAAGATTTTTTCGGTTATGTGCTAGAAATAATGTGAATGATGATGACATAGAAGAACTTCTTTGATTTCACATGTTCGTTGTAAAATAATTTTTTAGACTGACTGACTTATCTGTTATGTATGTGTGTGTGTGAAACTACAAAAATTATTACAAATTAGTACTATTTGTATAAATTTCAAAATAAAAGCTTAAAAATGTATTGTTCAGTTATAAATTATTTTCCGGGAGATACAGTCATAAGCCACTTTCAACCGCATCATAATTAAAATGACTCTAAAATTAATATTACATAACAGAAAGAAAGTCGGGTATTTTACACAAGGTTTGCAATGTACTAACGTATAATTAAAAGCTAAAAGGAAGTGACTATTCTGTATTCAACATTTTTATATTTCCATGGAACTTTAAAATCGCTGTATCTCAAAACGAGTTGAATGTGGCTTGTGACTATGTCTCTCCGATCCCTTCAATTAAAACAAATTAGACGGTTCTTCTTTCATCCTATTACAAACCACCTTACTATTTCTCGTATTTGCGAAATTTTCGCACGAGTTATCTAGTAATATTAAAAACAGTTCTTAATGTAGCCGTCACTTTCTGTGTATAAATCCATCAACAATTAATACTCTATGGCGATAACAATGCTTTTATTTTGCATAGTAAACCCACAAACCTAAATATTTAATAACTTAATAATTGTTAAAAGCATTTTAGTTTTGGTTTCACCAGGCCTCTACAGTTTCACGCAATGCTTCATGTCTTGCGGTCTCTACTTCAGTCTTTCCATATACTTATTACCGTCCGTATTTGTTGATTAAACTTTAAACTTGTTTTTGTATCATCTCGTTGAGATAGTTGTTGTTAGAGTAGTTGTGAGTTATGGAGCTGACAAGTATTTTCTCTAAACATATCGAAAAATAATGAAAGAATAACTCCGTTTAATAACGCTTTAAAAATAATGATTCGATAATAATTAAATTGATAAAAGAATTAACCAATAGACAAAACGATAAAATATATAAAAGAAATTATATATAGATAAGGTATAGAATTCGCATAAAACGACACAAGCACCGCAAGTGTTGTGTTTATAGGTGAGGATCTTAATAGTATTTTTCAAGTGTTGCAGTCAAAGAAGATTCACAAAAGAAACTCCCAACTAACACGAAATATAAAAATGTGCATAATGGTTAGAAATAAAGAAGCAATGAAATATATTAAAATAAAACATTTATGTATGAAATTCCAGCACTCATCATCAAAACTGGTCAGTACTTATCACTGAATACTTATTTTAAAAACTTAATTTTTCTTTTTTCTGGTTCTGTTGCTTTTCAAGTTTGGAAATATTAGAAGTTAAACCATTAAATAAGACAGATAAAATAATGGCATAGCCTTTTTAGTACCTGTTTAGTGGAGTCTCTTACCGGATGTATAATCAGCCCCTATCTTATCTGCTTATACAAACTTGGACCAACAGTTTAAAGTGGAATCCGAACCACGGAAGGGTTCTGGTGTAATTTCCACACATAAAGCAAGCTTTGCCAGAGGTGAAGATCTGGTTTAGAGCTTTCGATAATCCCAGGAAAGACCAGGATTCTAACATAGTACCTTTTGACTTCCAGTCAGACATCTTACCCACCAGACCGCGTAGATAAGGTAGATATGACAATGAACGCGGTTCAAATTACACCTTCATTGAGTTATTATATACAACCTTAATAACACTAATATAGGTTTTTTGCATTTCCAACCAAGTATTTATAATTTACAGATAGTAAATATTTCATTTCCCATCTTGACTTTAGAAGATACAGGTCAACAGCAATTCTCTTCGATGTATTAAAAGTAATTAATATCGTGAATACTGCTAAGGGTGTACTTTAAATTTCTTTAAAGCATGTGATACCATCAACCAAGAAAAGTTCTATTATTACCGAAGAAAGTGTGTGACACGCGGCAAGAAATAAGCAATTAAAAATACGCTTTTAGAAAATTATCTAAAGAAAATTATGAAAAAATATGTGCCTAAAACCTATTTTTTATACTTTTTTTTTGCGACTGGATATCAAGTTTAACAATAATATTTAGAGAATGGCTTTTTCTCTCTGTGAGAAAACATTTAGGTTTGTTGATGAGGATAGATTATAAAAGTAGTAATGATTGAATTAAGGATTTGTTTTTTTACTTATGTCTCTACGCCTCGTCGACGCCGAGGTCATTAGAGGCGGGATGAAACTGGGGACAAAGATCGGGAAGGAATTCAGGCATGGCCTGTTGAAGAAAGTATCCAGGCATTCGCCTGGAGTGTTCTGGGAAAACAATGGAAAACCCAAATCTGGATGGCCGTATGGGAATTCGAACTGGCGTCCTCCCGAATGGAAGTCCAGGGCGTTAACAGCTCACCCACCACGCTGCGTTGAATTAAGGAGATTAATCACTTTGCCTCTGTACACTAAAATCCATGGCAACGGTAAAGAATGATTCAAAACAGAATCTTAGTTACAATTCGTAATGCATTCAAAGATTAAATAATTAACAAAAATCTTAAGACATTGAAATTTTGCGCAGGAAATCTTAGTTAATGATGAGAAATAATTGCCTCTCTTCGGGCGTGAAGGTGAACTCTGGGTTTATTAAGAGTTGCAGAAAATCCCTATAAAGACAACGGTAGAGAAAATACCAATACTAATAAAATGTTAAGCTTAGTCACTGTGTAATCGTGTAAGTAACTCTGACGTCACGCTCCCAGCCTTCGTTGCAAGAACTAACAACTGTCAGAGATGTTTCTGCAAACTGGAGGTTATGCACGTTAATTAATGACAATTCTGTTTAGTTATGCAACTTGAAAAGAAATGAATAGATAGAAAACTGAAAGAAAAGTTCATACTTCGTTTAAATCAACATATTAATTATTAGTTTCTTATGTTTTTTTTTATTATTATTTTTTTTCGAATCACCCATCTTTGGGGTACGTCAGATCAATCACTTCTTGGATGCTTGCGTTTTCTTCTTCTCCCAGTATTTCTTCATTCTATCTGATCTCTTCCTTCTTTCCTCTTCTGATATTTGAATCGGTTTTCTGGTGTTTATCGCAACTTGGAACCTCTTACTTTTGTCTTTGGTCACGGTCTTGGCTGTACCATTCTTTAACATCACTTCGGTAATCTGGAGTTCTCTCAGATCCTTTTCCACTTCCTTAAACCAGTTGGGCTTAGTCTTTTTTTTATAAAAGAAGTCAAAGATTTTTTTTGTTACTCTGTTAGGATTCATTCGGAATATGTGTCCATAGAAATCAATCCTTTTTTTCTCATGGTTTCCGAGAGTCTCTCGGACTTCGCGTAGAGGGCTTCGTTTCTGTAGAAAACTTGTTTGTTATTCTGGAATTTGGGACCCATGATCTTCCTCAAAATTTTCCTCTCTTTGATTTCCAATTTTCATTTAATGTGTCTGTTAGAGTCTTAAGTTTTCCTACTTTCAGAAGTGAATTAGCATTAAAAGTTGCTAAGTAGCTTTTCTTTCTGTATTTTATTTTGTTTGAGGTTCCAAGACGCTCCGACTCATCTTTGCGTGACGTTGCAGACTCCCCAGAATCCGAATGTCTGCTTGCGCACTTACGTGCGGTGGTAATTAGTTTTACATCACACCTTTCCATGATTGATAACTCAATGAGTATTGTGGGTGACTTCTAGAGCCACCTTTCTTACAACCGAGGTTGTTAGCCCCGGAGGATTTTTAACAGCCGCCCCTTACATGAAGACAGACGCTGACCAAAAGCCGCCCAATATAAGAACAGTCACTTTTGGATATTGATTTGTTTTTTAATTCATGGTGGACTCCACTAGGCTCTTCCGCTCTCTCTGCCGTTGAGAATCAAATTCCTGTTCCGCCTTTGAGACCGTTGACCAGTTTTCACCTAGTAACCCTAGGCAGGGAACCTTACAGGGTGCTACCATCCGGAGCCAGATGGACCCAGGTTTTTTAACGAGGTGTTACTCCTCCCCCTCCTCCTTCATCCTCTCTTTGAGATGAGGCTCCGGGCTTGGGACCGACAATGGCGGAGTTTTATGTTTATTTATATTCAGCTGGTGTAGATTTTTTATTATACTCTCTATCCAGAGATAACGCTGTCACAAATCAAGAAATATTCATGACATTTCATCATTTTTATGGTTATGACAGTTATTTAATAACAACTGTATTTAGTTAAGCAACTGACAGAAAATGAACTAAATAAAATTTCCTCTGGTAACTAGCCGATCAAACACGACGTTTCGAAAGCTCTGTCACCATTGTCAAGTCACTTAACACTGCGTTCAACCCTTTGTCTTTGACGGGTTTAGAAACTAGTTTCAATAATAAAAAGGGCTCCGACACGGTTAGAGAATGCACTCGATCTTCGGAAGAGTTCTCCGTCGCTACATTAAATTAAAAAAATGAAAGTCACGCACCCTTGCGTTGCCACGTTCGCAAATTAATGAGAGCTGCCAAATCAGCATCTCTTAATTTCTGGTATTATTGTGCGCAGTCATCGAGTCGTGTAATCAGCTGATTCCGGACTCCCTCCCCCGCTCTCAGCGTAGATTAAAAACGCATTAGAGGAGTGCGTATCTGCCCGGGCAGATTAGCACCCGCGTCTTTAATTACGTCGTAAGGTTCGTCCCGGGCATTAGCGACACCATTAAATTAACTTAGCTGTACACCAGTTTCTTCTTCCCACCCCGGGTGTAATTAGTAAGGTGGGTGTAGAGTGAAACTATGCGGATATCCGACTAATTGATTACACGCTCTCGTTTATGACACGGTAACATTTCGGTGGCTGGCGATTTTTGCGTGTGAATTGATTCATGTGATGAAAGATTTGGTGAAGATTTCTAATTCTATAACCAATTTAAAACAAGGAAAATTTATCAGTTGGTAAAGGCGCCGAGCAAAAATTAGATAATGGACACTACGTAATTAAGCCTTGTGCTTGTATATATGTGCCAGATATTTTAACTTGCAATTTTCCCAATCGTAGTTCTGCCAGCATAAACACCATGGCCCTATGTTGCAGGAGCTCCTGGTTCTAGTCTGGTCACAATCAGCTTTCCACCTACTTAGTATGGCAGTGGTAAGCCAGTTGTAAGCTTCACCATCATCCAAGACAGCCCTCCAAGATCTACGTTGATTATTTACTAACAGGTGAAGACGTTGTGCTTTTGAATAACTTAGACCACTTTGTCTTCACTCAACACGTCTGAGTCATCAGCTCAGACGAATTTTAATGAATATAGTTACTTATAAAACCGCAAACAAACTAGAGGTATTATTACTATGTCGCAAATAAAATTGCTCTATTCTGAGCAAATATTTAATATTTAAAATATTTAATTAAAATTGCGATGGAGCGCACGCTCCGGTGATAGTTTCCCTACGCAGCCATCTTCCCCCTTTCCTGCACCCACCTACATTTGCCCTCTACAAATTTTTATTTTAAATTCTTTCAACGTTTTTGGTAAATTATTCATCATTTCTCTTGGTAACTTATTCCTATCCCTGACACAAATACCAATGAATTTAATAATCTTCGATACTTCACTCACTTATTTACACTCGTATAACATTCAGCCAAAGTTGTTAACACATTCTATAAGCCATTGCAACTTCATTTTTTTTACTGGTTTTCGGTCTCAAAACCATTACACCAGCTCCCCTACTACATTTTACATATTAAAGTTGCCGGGAACATTTTACTTTTTAAATATCTTTCATATATAACATATTCCATAATTTTTTTTTTTTTTTTCTGTCATTAGTCTTACGACTGGTTTGATGCAATCCTCCATCCCTTCCTATCTTGTGCCAAGCTCTTCATGTCCACATATCCCTTACAACCCACGTCCTCAATTATCTGCTTCATATAGTTTAATCTCTACAGTTCTTACCTTCGACTATTCTCTCCACTAACTAGTAAACTAATCCAGTATGTCTCAAAATATGACCTACCAGCCTGTCTCTTCTTTCTGTAAGCTTCTTTCCTCACCCATCATTTCCAAAACTCGTTCATCCTACAGTATTGCCCTATCTTCCTTCTCCCACTATTGCATTCCAATCACCCATGATTATTAGATTTTCCTCCCCCTTCACTTATCGGATTGGTTCTTCAATTTCGGCGTATATATTTCTTCGTCATCCTCCTGTGATGTTGGCATATACGGTTGTACTAATGTGGTTGGGACGGGCTTAGTTTCTAACCACATCAAAATAATCCTGTCACTAAACTGCTCAGAATAACTCACACGTTTGCCTACTCTCTTATTCATTGCAAATCCTACACCAGTGACTCCATTGACAGCTTGTGTGCTAATTATCCTGTGTTCCCCAGACCAGAAATCCTGTGCGTCCTTCCATTTAATCTTACTAATCCCAACAACATCTAACTTAAGCCGTTCCATCTCCCTTTTTAAGTTTTCTAACCTACCTGCCGTATTCAGACTTCTAACATTCCACGCTACGACTCGTAGAATGCTTCTATCCACTCTGATGACTCCACCCTGAACATTCCCCATCCGGAGATCCGATTGGGGGACTATTTTACCTCCGGAATATTTTACCCAGGAAGAAGGCATCACGATTATGTAATTTGAGAGGATTACATGTCCTCTGGATACCCTTTGGGTCTTTAATGCAGTGGTTTCCCGTTGCCTACTGCATCCCCATGCCGTTGATAATTTCTAATTCATCCAACTTTAAGGGCCGTTTCCAACCCCAAGGGCAAGAGGGTGCCCTGGACCACTCCCCGCTCTTTCACCCTCCAGTGGGTGACTCCTTATACCGGGAATCTTTCAGTCGCCAGAGCCCTCGTTGGTGCAAACAGGGTGCACCACGTGATGGAGAGGTTGACATTAGGTTGGAAAAGGTTAATATAGTCTCTCCCAAAATGTTATTTACGTATTTACGTATCATTTATATATCGTTCATATTTAACATATTACTTTATTTTACACATTAACTATTTTATATAATTTTACATATTACTTATTTTACATATGGCATTTTAACTATAAGTTTTGGTATGTTTTTTCCGTTTGTTTATATTAGTTTCTTCTAGATATTAATTTTCACATCGTGTAAGAAGTTTATCAGGCTTATATATATCTTCGGGGGGGGTTGTCGCAAGGAGGGTTGGATCGATAATTGCAGCTTTCTCACAATGAAGCACAAACTCGTGTCGTGCAACTTTATTTCAGTGATGCAACATCTGTCTCGCTTGCTTGGCCAGCGAACACTTAATAATGCGCCCAGCTGTTGCCATGGCCTCCATGGCAGTTGCGGCCCAAAGATACAACAATACAAAACTCTTAAAGAGTTTAAACTACAGCTACCCTGATTACAATACAAACTACTAATTTATGTGAATCCAGATATTGTATACAACAGCTTACAGACATTTATACAAATATCTAAGATACCTATAATTGATAAACACACTAACAGATGGCTCTGGATTGAGAATCGGTTACAAAAAGGACAAACTATTAGACAACTGCCTGGCCTTCACAGATGACCTCACTCTCCTACCGTCTAGTGTGGTGGAAGCTATTAACCAACTATCAACCCTCAACAACATAGCAGCTAAAGTAGTGTTAAAGATTTCCATAAACAAAACTGAGTTCATCACTAACATCAGAAATGCACCAAATGCAATGATACGAAGGACTAATGCCTTCAGATATCTTCGAGAATGGATAATTCCAAACATCAATGAGGACTTAGCCATGCATAGCAGATGTGCCAGACTGGAGAGAACATGTATGGTTCTAAATCCTTCTTCCTTAACCTCAAACTCAGGCACTGTAAAACAACCATCAGTACCGTATGCATCAGAGCGCTTGAAAATCGTTAGAAACGGACAACTAAGAAAACTAGAACTAAAGGAACGTAAGATCTTGAGAAAATTCATGGGCCCTGTCAAAGAAGAAGCAAAATACAGTCTACACATAATAAGGAACTATACTGGAGAGCATTACAACAGTCTTGAGAAAAAGGAGATTAACTTCAACACCATCTTTAGAGGGAAAGCCACTAACGCAAAATGGACAAGGCTAGTCAGAAAAGATCTCGAGCAACTGGGAGTAGACCCCAATGACATTTACAACAGGGATAGGTACAGAACGTTGATTGGATCATCAGATTCTCTCCAGACACTAACAGTCAAAACATTGCGCCCTGGATCTGCGGTGAAATGGACCGAAGAAGTAAAAGACAACCACAGTGCAAGGATTAAAGAATATTGGGGCAAAAAGAAAGCTCACCAGAGTTAAGAACCACGGGGTCCATAGAGGCCAAAACGAAAAAGAAGAAGGAAACAACAACATAATAACGATAATTGTAATAATATTTACAACGAAAAATGGTTAGATGGGGTTGTGATAATGTTACATCATGGAGCAAAGTAGTTTCATGGTTTCCTATTCAACGATAACGAAGCCCTGTTGCTGTTGGTCAGTACGTCATATGCCATAGTTTTTAATCGAAATAAGTTTCAGATTTCAAATTCACAAGTGATATATACAGTACTTCGCTGACAAATGCAGAAAATCGTATTTAAAATTTTGAAATATTTTATTTTAGTGTGGATTTATAGAAATAGAGTCGCAAAAAATGTGTCTATTCCCGTGTTTGGGGTATAGATGTTTATAGCTTGCCAAATAAATCATGGATGAGAAAAGAAACTTGTAGAAGAGTCTTACTGAAAGGAAAGACAGAATGGTAGGGCACATTTTAAGACATGCGGGATTGATCAATTTGTTAGTGGAGTAAAAGACAAAGATTAGAATATATGACGCAGGTAACTGAAGATGTAGATTCGAAAGGGCATGGCGAGATGAAGAGGGGTATCACAAGATTGGGGAGAGGGGTGCAGGGTTGCATCAAACCAGTCCAGAGACTGATAACTCTTTACGTCAGTAACAGTATTTCCTTGGCACTTGCCATTAGTACCAAATATCGACCATATCCGATATTTACATGACAAATAAAAAAATACTTATCCCTAATACAGTTTATAAGTTGCGAGTAGACTGAGCCTGGAGGTTGAGGAGTATCACTCGCGCCTGGATTTCTGTAGGGCGCGGCTTCAAATTCACGACCAGGCATCCAGTTTTGAGTTTTCCATGGTTTCCCGAAGTTAGTCAAAGCAAATTCCGGGATGGCTCTTTCAAAATGGCCACGGCCGAAATGCTTCCCCTTCCTTGTTCCTCGTCATCTTTCGGCTCCATAACATTGAGATCGACAAACCATAAATCCAAGAAAAATTTGGTAATACTGGAACAAGCTAAAGCTTTAATTTCAAAGTTATCTTGCCTTAAATTGATACTATTTCATTGTAGAGCTGTTAATCTTGGATGCATTTCACCTATTATAAATTTGATTGCAACTTATCGATTTCACGAGCGGAATAGACAGAGAGCGTAATCAATACTAATATTATAAATGCAAAAGTAACTCTCTCTCTCTCTCTCTCTCTCTCTCTGTTTGTTACGTTTCTTGGGCTAAACGGCTACTCCAATCGTGATGAAATTTGACAAGGAGATGCTATTTGACATTAGGATGGGCATGGGATACCATATTCTGTACAGATAAGAACATGTTGTCATTAAATTATGAAAACTTCCTGTGCTGCGAATAACAAACGCATAATATCTAAATGTCTATAATGCGTAACGTTATTGAACAATGACAGCGTAGCGCAGTGGTAACGTGCTTTTTAAGAAAACCCCACTGGGAGCAAAAACTTTTATAAATTGTTTTTCATAGTGAGAGCCAAGCCTAGGATTTTGTAGTATGGATACCATGTTCTGGCAAATCTTTGGCGATAGAATAGTGCCCTAAGCGTTTACTTTATTCAGTGAATACTGGTTACACAGGCAGTTTTTGTCTAATCTAAACTAATAATATTAAAAATTCGAAAGTAAGTCTCCGCCCTTTTTTTTTATTTTGACGACTATATGTGTATACCAATACACCGAAATACTTTGTATCATTAGGAACGAAACAGGATACTTTTTTCCGATAAGAACAAATTAGACAGGTTCGACGGTAGAATGGTATATCGATAGCGTTCCCGTCATATTATGCCAAAATATCTTAGGTAACTTCCAGCTTTATGTATCCAATTCTAGCAATTAAATTCTAAATCCACGCGTACGAAGTCGCGGGTAACAACTAGTTTACTGTATAACGCTAGTAAAATGTCAAGCTCCGATTTTTGGGTTGAGCAACTGTCATCTGACCATCACTTAAGAAGTGTCTGTGAAGCTCGTTAGAGCACGGAACTCTGTTTATGACAGACTCGACTCGCTCTTCCCAGTTCTTTGCTCGTTTTGTGATTTATTTATATTTTTTCAGTGTAATCATTTAGCCTATAGCTTAACAAAAAACGATCGAAAACACTCAGAGCGAGCAGGATAACGTCCCCCTTCTGGTAGATCTAGTTTCGACTATACTGTAAGTCCCACCATACAAATTTCCTGTTTCCATTGCTTCTCGCAATCTCTCGGTGAATCTCGTCATGTTTTCTTTAGAAAAGCCCTAGTTGATATTCTATCCGTTTCTTGATCACATTCTTCTCCCACCCCAGTGATAGTGTAGATGGGAATAAAAAAGAAAAGAAGTAAACCTCGGAGCAGCCTGATTAGTTGTAAAGACGAAAGTCGTCAAAAATTCGTCTTACTGCCCTGTGACTCCAACCACGATTCTTATAAAAAAAAATATCGTCCTGGTTCAAAACATGCACCATGATATGGCAAATATGGATGGAATTTTTATTTTTGACATGAAATTATTGGTACCTATCGATATGCTGCCTCCGTGGAACGGCATCTGACTGGAAATTGAAAGTACAACCGTTGAGATCCTAAAATCTTTCAAATATCCTTAACCCCGTTCGGCTTTCACCATAAACTGTAGGTTCCGTTTACATTATAGGATTACCGGGTTAGATTAAACAAAGGCTATCATACAGGAGAAATGTAACTGTTTAGTTCTTGAATGACGTCTCTCAGAAAGTCGAACTTAACTGCGGGTCTCACTGCCAGCATTAACATTATTATTATAATTAATAATATTATTATTGGCAAATTCTCCCAATAAATGGAAGACGTTAGACAAACGACCCAATTTAGTTTCCTTTGAGTTCTTCTTGTTGTTCCAATAGGCTTTCATTCTTTCAGAGAAAGCTTGTTTGCGTTCGTCTCACCACTTTGGTCTTTATTGTTTTTGTTTTGGTTGCTCAGTTATAACTTCCCATTTGTCTGCTTTGTGTCTGAAGGTGTTTCTTTCTAAGATGTCTATGTTTGCACTTTTAAGATCCTTCCGAATTTCATTCAGCCAAGGTGTTCGATTTTTAAGTAAAGTTACATAATCAACAGATCTTTTTTGTCAATCGATTTTCTGGTAACCTCTTTAAAGCGACTAAAGAATTTCATTAGCCTTTTCTTGTCAATTTCAATGTTTGAAAACTTTTTGTTGTTTTGATTGATTGTAGTCTGTAATTTTTCTAATGATTTTTCTACCTACCTTTTTTTTATTTCTTCAGTGTCATGTTTTCTGTTAAGTGTTTACGTTTCACGAGCATAGAGGACTGTTGGTTTTATGACTGTGTTGTAGGGCCAAATTTTAGTCTGTCTTGACATGAATTTTTTGTTGTAGAGATTTTGGACTAACCCTAACATTTTTTTTACTTTTTGGAGGCGATTTTGCTGCGAGATTTTTTCAAGGCCTGTCGGTTCGATGAATTATCCGAGGTATTTAAAGAATGGGATCATGTTGATTTTACCATATTTTGTTCTCTAACTTGCTATTACTATCTTTGAACATATGAATTCAGTTTTCTCGAATGAGATTTGTAACCCTACTTTTCTGAGAGTCTCAAAATGTTTGATGACAGTCTCTTCATCTTCTGCTAGTATCGCCAAATCATCCGCAAAAGCGAGGTATGGTATTTAGATGTTGTTTTTGGGAAAGCCAAGTGGGATTGGTTTCCAACACTTACATTTCTTGAGTTCTTTCTCCCATTCTTCCATAACCTTGTCTAGAACCACATTGAACAGAAGAGGAGAGAGCCCATCGCCTTGTCTCACACCTGTTTGAATGTCAAAGAGTTCTGAAATCTCTCACATGAATTTTACTTTAGATTTAGTGCCAATTAGTGTTTGTTTTATCAGTTCTCGTGTTGTTGGGTCTAATCCCCTTTCTTCTAAAATTTGGAATAGTGAAAGCTTGTCTATTGAATCGTATGCCTTTTTAAAATCCACAAATGTGCATACTAGGTGTTTTTGTCTAAGGGCTCGCATTTTGTTTATGGTTTTGAGGTTGAAAATTTGTTATTATAATTATATTAATTATTTCGTTTGATCCATTTATTGACCGAATACACAACTTAATTTACAGGATATATGTA
The DNA here is from genome assembly GCA_031002005.1 of Vandiemenella viatica. Classification (NCBI taxonomy): domain Eukaryota; kingdom Metazoa; phylum Arthropoda; class Insecta; order Orthoptera; family Morabidae; genus Vandiemenella; species Vandiemenella viatica. Next base: position 133,560,150 of record JARYHS010013631.1, on the reverse strand, counting down.
TCTCAAGTGCGTTATATTTACGCTAATACTCCATCATTATTTCATTCATTCATTCCTGTTTTATATCTCTTTGATTTCTCTTCGATCAGTTCCGTCACCTACGTAATTTTCGTGTTAAACACTTTTTATTTATTACTTTTATTAATAATAATAACTTAAAGTTTCCCGCAGCTGAATTCAGTTGGCAATCTCTTCATCAGTGAAATCATAAAAACGTTGTATAATATCTTGATTCTTAAATTTATCAGTAATATTCAGTAGTTTTACTTCCATCTGAGTATAAACTTGGTGTAACACGCTAATATAAAAAGAAAAAAATTAAATTAAATCTCGTGATAAGTAAATTCTTGATGTAAAAAGAGCTCTGGCAAAACAGATCATCGTTTTATTTCGCGAATTATCTTAAAGCTATAATTCAACAAACGTGATGTGAAGCAGATTAAAATATTGTTTCCACTTAATATTTCTGAAATGATACTATACCTCAACGTGAGGCGTTTGTTTGAACGAATTCCTTTTGACCAATTCCAACATTCCCACTTGTCTTACTTCACTCATGCCTACTGGATGGTGAAGTGATATTACTAAACGTTGATCTGGTACAAGACTTTTACCGATGTTGGCCGTATGAACCATGACTTTATTTCAGTTAAACCCGTTTCTAAATCACATTTACAAACTTCCGCTTCGAATATTAACAAGACCAGTTTCATCCATGCTAACGCGTCTCAACAGTAAGAAATACACCACCAATAATCCCATCCGGTAAGTTTACTGTCGGAACAACTTCCTTGCTGCTGAAGCAAAGACGTTACCAACATGACACTCATAAAACCAACCTAAATTAAAAACCTACATCATCTGGCTTTCCAGTAAGGGAGCGTGCATAAACCACGTAGCTCCATTTTGGCCACCTGTGAACCCCCCCCCCCCCCCCCCACGTAGCCCTACGTGGCTTTTGCGTCTACCCCCCCCCTTTTCCACCATGTAGCACGTAGCTTTGTTCCCTTTTGATTCCAGAAGACATTTTATAGTGTTTTCTCTTGTCAGATTATTGTAAATTACATACGAAGATAATTAACTGAGGGAAATAAGTATTCACATGCTGTTGTGAGTTCTGTTCCTCATTTTAACTGTGAAAAATGTTATTAAAGGAAAGCTACGTGGCCTGGCTCGGAACCCCCCTCCTCCCACGTAGTCCAGCGTAGCCTTCCAGCCAACCCCTCCCACCCCTCCCCCACCCTCCCCATAACCGAGCCACGTAGTTTGTGCACGGTCCCTAATAGGCCTAACCTGTTACAGTCTTCCTCCATGTCTTTCCGTTATCAGTTTTCCTCTGGAGATGTAATGGAGTACTATCCGGGGTATTCTTTCCACTTGTTGAAACCATTTTTCTATATGCTGTTGAATACGTTCAACTACCGGTGTTACTTTCAATTTCTGTTATTTTTTATTCTTGACTTGATCTAGCAGCACATATCTTGCAGTTCTTCTCAAGAACTTCATATCCGCGGCAATGAGTCGTTGTTTACACTCTGCTTCTACTCTCCAGGCTTCTGGACCACAAATAAGAAATGATATTGCACGAATTATATGTCTTACTTCCGGTGTGCTTTTTAATTTTTTTCAGATTGAGGATTTCGTTGATTATCCTCAGTGTTATGTTGTAATTTAATATTTTGAAATGTATGTCCCATTCCTGAAAATTTGTTAGATGGTATCCCAAATAATTACTTGCGTTAACATCTAATATTTCGTCGTTTAGGGCTATTTTACTTCGGGTTTGTTTCTTTCCTAGAAAATCCATGATTTTTATTTCTTGGCTAAAATTTTCATATCAAAATTTGTGTCAAATTCAAGTGAATAAAAGTAGGTAACGAAATCCTCGAACATTATGTTGTTCCGTGGAATGTTAGACATCATTCTGGTCCAAGTTGCGTAGATAAGAATACATGAGCATTAAGTATTAGCACCAGAATTACGGCGCCCATCAAAGTAATCCAATTACAAGTAAATAGTAAAATCTTATACTCTTATGATGCAGTACGGAGTATCGGCCGATGCTGCATTTCAGGGTGACCACACCCTCCGTTAATAATGCTGTTTATAAATAGAAACTTCTACCATATGGGCTTGAATAAAATCAGTGTACCCCAACCTGTATGTATGTTGGCTCAGTTGGCTGCTGCACAATGATGTTATCCGACGCTGACAATGGATTAGCTGGTTCGAGTCCTGGTCGTGGAAAACAATTTCATCATCAGTACTTGGTCGACAGGGTAAGAGAGATAAGGGGTGACGTGTGGTAAAGGCGGAGCGAAGTATTACCTCCGGCTTACACCGTTTTGCGCGTGAATTCGTCCAGCCTCCTCGCCGTCAACTTTTGGTTCTTCCAGTTTACCGAACGTGGCGGTGTAACGGTTAGCGTTCTCGCCTCGCATTCGGTAGGACGGCGGTTCGAATCCCCGTCCGGGCATCCAGATTTGGGTTTTCCATGGTTTCCCAAATCACTCCAGGCAAATGCCGGGATGCTTCCTTCAAAATGCCATGGCCGAATTCCTTCCCATTCGTTGCCCTCATCCCTGCCCCCCGTCCTTTCCCGTCTCTAAAGACCTCGCTGTTGAGAGACGTAAAGCAGATTAAAAAAAAAAAAAAAAAAAATTCTTCCAGTTGGCGTCTGAAAAACACTTAATGACACTCTAACTAATGATTTGAGGTATTTGAAATGAACTTCAGGATTAAATTGACAGGCATTTATTCCTGATCTCTACTAAAGAACAAGTGGAATGATACAATTAATTGGTACAGCATAAATATGCACAGAAGCGAATTCTGCTTCCTCACGATAGACAAATGGCTGAATAAAATAATGGGAGGTTCGGTACGAGCCTCGCCCGTGAGCAAACGAAGGGTGGATATGGTGGTGAGCCTCCCTAATATTGCCTAAATCATTGGATCAAAGAGTGGCAAGTTTACTGCGTGATCTTCAGAAAAACACTGAAAGAGAGCGTGTACGGAACGCGTCTCCAAACCATCGCTCGATAGTGGGGTGACTGATTCCTATTGGCTGGCTTGCATCACGTGGTGTAAATGCAGAGCTGTAATTGGCCAGTTGGAGACGGTCTTTCTCGGAGGTTCCAGAACTTTAAGAACGGCGTCTCCCACTGTAAAACTGCTGGCTCTGTGGCCTTGTATGAGGGATTCAGGTAACTGCAGACGCAGTTCCATGTATCTAACTACCAAATTATTGAAATATGTTACAGGGTACACAATTCTTCATCACACAGATTGTGCACCAAACATCTTCGCAATGCGTATGAAGCGAGGGCACACGACACTGTTGATGGTCATTCATACGTCGCATGAGGACGTTAACACGTTGCCCCGCGTATAGGTAACGGGAATCCATCCCATTTCATCTTATCAGCCATTGCCATTGTGAAACATACATCTCACATGATAACCGCCTACGCTCCACATGGGCAAAGCGTTTAGAAGAATAAGGTCCCGATATGTAATTAAAGCAGTAGTTTGAACTGGTACGTCACTGAAGTGTTCTCCTTGTCTTATCAGAGCACTGGAAATCAACTGAATCGAATATACTGAACATGCGCTAAGCAATGAATCAGACAGTCCACTGTCGTGTGATTTGACACAAAGTTAGATCAAATGATAACTACTACCTTTCGCCGAAATGAAAATTTTAACTGGTTACATAGATCTTAAATCAGTTCCCCAAAGTCTGCTTAAGTCTAACTGATAGCGGAATTGTGCTTTACGTTTCCTTTATTACTGATTGCGTGTACTGTTTGTTTACGCAGAAAACAGTACCATCTAGTGGGCGTTTTTTTCTCTTGCGGATCTATGTAGAGGTCTTTAGAGGAGGGTAAGAACAGAGGACAACAGAGACCATAGCCTTTTTTTGAAGAAGCATCCCGGAATTCGCCTGTATTGATTTGGTGAAACCATGGAACGGTGGAAAACCCAAATCTGAATATCCAAATGGGGATTTGAACCCGCATGCGAAACCAGAGCACTGCCGCTCATCCACCATGCTCGGTGTGATTGTTTTCTTTTTGTGGTTTGTCGTATGGTTGGTAGGAAAACCAACGGCCTCTCGTACTCCCCTGTTTATAAAGTACAGAACAAGCCTCCTAATATAATCAATTTGTAGGTCAGGTAATGCCGGTAATCCTCAAACTTTCGTACGACTAAAGCAGAAAACTGAAAAGTTAACAGTGAAATGCAGATATGTTGATTGGTAAATGTCATTCAGTTTCAAGAAATAAGAAAGATCTAAAAGAATATTAGTTCAAATATACCTTGCAGTACGAGAGCATTTTTTCCACCATGGGGATTCGAAGCAGCAAGTCTCGCTCTTAACGTCAACCACATGTAAAGTGCATTGGAGAAGTCTGCTTATTGGAGGGATACGCGTTGTATCCAACTCAACGAAGCTGCTTCGTCCACAGATAGCAATGTCTACAGCAAAGTACGAAAAATAAAATTTCAGAATCTTTACAATCAAAACTCTCTAAAAATAAATAATTATATTTTCACTAGCAGACTTCCCGGCATTGTCCGGTCTAATCCGGATTGATTTACGTGTACACTACTTTTATATTTCCGATGTGAATCATGCGTACCAAATTTCATTTATTTTGGACCAGCCATTTCCAGAAGTAAACTAAACATTGATATACCCAAACAATTCCCAGAACCGGGTGAATTAGATGCTGTTATACAGAATACCAGTTTACATTTTGGTCTACACTGCTTTTAACTTAATCACATCATCTGTTATAGTTGCCACTCGATAGTCAAAACATGTACCATCCGCGCACTAATGCATACCACATACATAAATCTGTATCTGTAATATATCTGTTTGTTCCAGCATCATGCAGAAAATAAGGATTGTTGACGGGTTTTCACAACGTTTAAGATTGGGGTCCAATCTACAATCTGATATATATGTTAAAACATTAATAGGACATTTTTATTTTATGAATATTTTATGTAACTTAAAAAAGCTGGATTTATTTTGACGGAATTTAAAATTGTGGGTTTCTATAAACAACACTGCAATTCAAAAAAAGGGGGTGGGGGTAAAGGAGCAACGTGGTTGGGCTATTATAAACCTAATGCAGACAGTATTTTTCTGCTTGTTTTAAAGTATACGTGTGTAAATTCCTTCAAAATTGGATAGAAACTGTAGATTTACTTAAATAACATTGACAATAATTAAGGGGCGTAAAGGGGGAGAGATTTTGGATTTTTGTAAAACTACTGTTGACAGTATTTTTCTCTTTGTATTAAGGCATATATTTGCAAAGTTCCATCGGATAAAAACTATGGGTTTGCATAAAAATGAAGTGGTGTATGGGGGGAGAGGGTAGGGTTTTTTAAATTTTCTGTTCATAAACCTTCTCCATGAAAAAAAAATATGTATATATTTGCCAACTTTCATGGTGACCGGTCAAAAAGAGTCGACTGTAACTTTGTGTAAAGAACATTGACAAAAATTAAGGCGGTTGAAAGGGGAAGAGGGGTTTTGTTTGGCAAACAAAAAGTTTTCTCTTTATTTTAAATTATAAGTATGAAGATTCCGTTTAAATCGGATAAAACTGTGGATTTCTATAATGATAATTGGAAATTAGGAAGGGAGGGAGTAAAAGGGGAGAGGGGTGGGCTTTTGCAAATCAAATTGTGAATCTAAACTATTCTCGAAGCAACTTAATCACACACACAAAATTTAGGAGCAGTTCAGTGAAATACACAAGGACAGAAGAAATATATTATATAAAGATTACGAGGTTATATAAATTTACAAAGTACAATAATGTACTGGAACTATTTTAAAGCGAACGAAATAGATTAAAACCTTATTTGTTCTTGTAGGCTTAAAGCACCAGTGAGGTTGAAAGCCACGCTGCATTTATGCACGAAAGTGTAATGGACGCATTCTAATCACCCGACTCGTAGGTGATAGAAGATTAGCACTGCAGCTAGTGTCTGCCAATCTGATAGGAGCCCCGCAACACATTTGGGAGTGCGGCGTGGATGCCTCGTTTCTCGCAGACCATTTCCACGTAACGGCGACGCAGTTGTAATCAGCCGGCTCCACTTCCAGCTTCTTCCAGACCGTATGGCGCGCCTCAAGTGGTCCCAAAACACCAACGACAAAACCAACTATCGTCCGCTGGGAGGGGAAAACTGCTGTTTCATCGGCGCGTTTATCTCCCCTAAGAGTAGGGAAGAAGGTCTGTATCACTCAGTTGGGACTCATTGCCGGCTACTGCAATTCAGCAGCGATGAAACATTAGGGTGATGGGTTGCTCTTCGTAGAACAAACTCGGCGATTTGTGGTTTTTACTAAGTGTTCTATGTATGCTGTAATCGTAATTTAAACTAGATGTAAAGCAAACTGTCGAAATAAACACACATCTTATACAACAATTCAGAGATGGCTATAAAATAATAGCAATAAATATCTTCCTTTTTATGACCTTACGCCTCGTCGACATCGAGGTCATTAGAGGCGGGATGAGACTGGGGACAAGGAATGGGAGGGAATTCGGCCATGGCCTTTTGAAGGAAACATCCCGGCGAATAAATATCAATTTTTATATTAGGAGAGGGAGTTAAACGTACAGTTATTACCTTACTTTGGAATACTCTGTAACATTATGGTAGATAAAGCTGTTGATCTCATGTTCTAAGGTTCTTCCATACACCTGTGCAGGTCACTGCGTTGTGAACAAATAAGTAAAAGACAAAAACGCTAAATACGAGGCGCGTCCAGAAAGTAAGTTCCGTTTGGTAATAAAATGAAATCGTACACAGATACAGAAGAAATTTTTATTGCACAAAATTCTACAACTCTTAAACTACTTTTCCACATAACTGCCGAAATTTTGCAGGCATTTGTCATAGCGTGGCACCAGGTTTTGTATACCTTCTTCATAGAAATCTGCCGCATGTGTCTTCAACCAGTTGGAAACAGTTTCTTTCAGCTCGTCGTCATTGGTGAAGTGATGACCGCCAAGGAAAGACTTGAGATGTAAGAACAGATGAAAGTCGCTAGGAGCGAGGTCAGGGCTGTACGGAGGATGGTGAAACACGTCCCAGCCAAATCCCTGTACGAGGTTTTTCGTCACGTTTGCAGTGTGTGGTCGTGCGCGTTGTCGTGAAGCAAAACACCTTTTGACAGCAGTCCCCGGCGCTTATTCTGAATTGCACGGCGCAATTTCCGAAGTGTCTCGCAATAAGAATCTGCTTTGATTGTTTGACCACGCGGTAAGAAGTCAATGAGTAGGAAGGATGCCTTTCCAGTCCCAGAACACTGCGCACATCATTTTCCGAGGTGTCATTATTTGCTTCGGCTTAACCTTTGGTGGGGATGAAGTGTGCCTCCATTCCATTGATTGCCGCTTACTCTCAGGGGTGTCGTAAGAAACCCACGTTTCATCTCCTGTGACTATCCGTCTCAGAAATTCTTCGCCGCTTTCAGCATAACGGGTCAAAAACTCAAGTGCACTACCCATCCGTTGTGTTTTGTGTTGCTCAGTGAGAATCTTTGGTACCCAACGTGAGCAAAGTTTATGGAATTTCAGTTGTTTGGTAACAATTTCATGCATCAGTGATCGTGAAATTTGGGGGGAAGTCCATAGCGAGAGCACTAATTGTAAACCTACGGTTTTCCTGGATCTTGTCATCAATCGCGTGAACCAGTTCTTCTGTAACCAAAGGTAGACGCCCACTTCGTTCTTCATCGTGCACATCACTACGCCCGCCATTGAACTGTCGGACCCATCTTCTCACCATCGAATCACTCATCGCATTTGGTCCGTAAACATCGCAAATTTGCCGATAAATTTCACTTGGTTTCATTTTCCTCGCATTCAGAAACCGAAACACAGACCTGATTTCACAGGCGGCGGGATTTTCAATCAACGCCGACATTTCAAACAAGCACAACAAAGCGTACGTAACTGACAGCGATCTCCAAATGGCGCACGTTCTTCCCCTTGATACACATCGTCTACAGCGCATGTGCGGAACTGCAATCGCAGCGCTGCAGCGGAGATAAATTGAAACGGAACTTACTTTCTGGACGCACCTCGTATATTCTATGTAATACATTCGCGTTCTTTTTAAAAATAAAAAAATTAAACTTTTAAAAAATAAAAGGATACTAATAAAAAATTATCACCCTAAACAACCCAAACATTTTATTTTTGGTAAATGATTTGAATAATGGTGCTCAAATGCTTGATCCCTTTTCAGAATGAAAATTTTATCCAACCAACGGGTGAGGGAATATTTCGTCTCGGATTGAGGTTGAGAAACAGCTGGAAATTTTAATTAGCTTTAAGTTTGTATCTGATTAGCATTGCAATCCGATCAAGTGAAAAAATAAGTTAATGACAGATCTATTTTATGATGATAGCAAACACATTTTATTACCAGCAATATTCGCATCCAAGAATGACAGAGAAAATAAGATCAGCGAAATGTGGGCCCAAACGGATTCCTGTCTATTTTCATTCTTTTCTCGAGTGACTAGGGAATGGTATACGACGGATTTGTCGAGTGAAAAAAATTAAAATCCGACAGGAGAAGGTTTAGAGAAACCTCTCCGGCCATCCTGATCTGGGTTCTCTATGGATTTCCTATATTGGTCGAGGCTAATACCGCGATGGTTTCTCAAAATAACCCATTGGAGCCTCCTGCTCTATCCTGTATATCCTTCCCATGCAAAACCGATTACACATTAGGATAGGTGTATCGCCTCCCCCACCACCCACTTTTAGTGATAGTAATACATTAAATGGATAGAAGTCCTAATTACTAACTGAACTCACACCAACGCCTTTGGCAGCTGGGTAACATTTTCCAATAAGTCCCAAATATCTTTCAGTTCCTCTATTCATCGTACCGGTAACGATGGAGCACTGCCGGACCAAACTACCTGAAACACTGAACCATTGACATAAATCTGCAATGGGGATTAACAAAAATTATCCGCACAATGTAATCTACACGTGTCCAACCTGTAAGCAACTGTATTCAAAGCTCTGTTGTTTAATCTTAAGCTTGAACAAACCAAATTTCTCACTTCATTGCGAAAAATAAATAAAAAAATTATATTTACCTTTTAAATATTAAATAAACTTTTCCTTCTTATTATTTTACCGTCGGTTTCCCTTTGTTTATGCCCTGCACTATAGATAGATAGATAGATATGTTCACTTTGATCCCATGTGAGAATAATCTCGGGGATGTGGAACAGTACATACACTTATTAGTAATGTCAATATTACTATATAATTGATAATATTATTATATATTGACAACAAGTTAGCAACAACCCATTAGTATAACCAATATCTCCTGTAATCTACAAATACAATCCCGAGTTAATTAATACTTATTATGTGGAACAGTGTATACACTTGTTACCAGCATCTAATAAACAGTTATTTTCTTACCAACCAGCTACCATGTAAGGTTTCACTGTAATTTGTGACTACATATTATATTATGTTAGTTGCTATTTATGTGGAACAGTACACACACCTATTAGCAATATCAATTATATTACCAACAACTCATAAGCAGTCAATTACTTAAAAACCTGTTAATATGATAATTTTTCACAGCAGTTTTGAGTGCATGCTATCCCATGTTAGTTACTATATATAAGTGAAATTTTGTAAACAGTGTAATTAGTTCATTTGTCAAGGTTTCAACAGAAAGAAAAACCATATATCATTTTAGTAATTGTGGATAATTTTGTCACCTTCCCCTTCCATACACCATATATACTATTTTATCAGTCATTCTTAGTTACCAAATTCCAAGAAGAAAATTCTTTTACAGAGTAAAATGGGTTCTGAAGCAGAAACTCTTTCAGTTTGGACTTAAAGTAGTTGGGTTTTTGTAGATAACATTTAATTTCTGTTGGTAATACATTGAATAAGGAAGCTCCAGTAAATGTTAGCCCTTTCTGAACAATTGACAGTTATTTGTAATCCTTGTGAATATTATATTTATTCCTAGTATTATGGCTATGGTATGTCAGCATTAAGATTGAAGTGTTCAGGATTTTCTACTACAAATGATAATACAGAGTATACATACTGTGCTGGCATTGTTAGAACACCCAGGTTTTTAAATAGATTTCTGCACGGTGTCTGTGGGGTTTGCTCCACAAATAGTTCTTATAGCACGCTTTTGCAATTTAAATACCCTCTGTGCTTGTGACGAGTTTCCCCAGAATGAGATGCCATAAGTGAGCAGGGAATGAAAATATGCAAAATATACTAACTTTCTGGTTTCTATAGTTAGCTATTCTAGATATTACCCTCAGTGAAAATGTTGCAGAATTCAGTTTTTAAGAAGTTGTTGAATATGCTGTTTCCAATTCAATTTGTTATCTATATATACACCAGGAATTTTGTGAAACTGCTTTTCATCGATTGCTTTTCCTTCTGATAATACATTATAGCTGTCCTTTGTTTTATTTTTTGTAACAAACTGAAGTAACTGTGTCTTTTCTACATTAAGTATTAGTTTGTTGGCATTAAACCACCTGTTAATTTTTCTTTATAACTTCATTTGCTGTGTTTTCGAGGTTTTGTGCTGATGGGTCTTTCAAGGATATGCTAGTATCATCTGCAAAGAGCACCATGTGTTCATTATCACCTAGTATATGTGGGAGATCATTTATATATATTAAGAACAGCAGAGGACCAAGAATTGAAACCCTGAGGCACACCACATTTAACTATACCCCATTCTGAGTTTATAACATCTCCTGTATTAACATCTTTCAGTGATACACATTGCTTTCTATTTTCCAGTATGATTTAAACCAATGTCCTGGCTTACCACTAACTCCATAGTGGTCTAATTTACCTAGTAGAATTTCATGATCAACACAGTCAAAAGCCTAGCAAGATCACAGAATATACCTAGGGAATTTAATTTTTTTATGCATTGATTCCCAGTATGTTGTTTACAAAAGCAAAAATTAGCTGAATCTGTTGAAACGCCTTGTCTAAAACCAAACTGTACTTTACTGAGTAGGTCATTTTTTTGTAAATGTGCATACACCCTTCTGTACATTGCTTTTCAAAGATTTTGAAAATGCTGGTAGAAGTGAAATGGGTCTGTAATTCTCAATTTTGAGGTATCCCCCTTTTATAAAGCGGTTTGATTATTGACTTCTTGAGTGAGTCAGGGAAGATACCTTCTTCAAAAGAACTATTACAAATATGACTAATAACTCTACTAATGCTGGTGTTACATTGTTTCACTACATGGGTTGAAACCTCATCATAACCAAATGACTTTTTATTTTGAGGGATTTAATAATTTTTTCAATTTCATTTTGACTGGTGGGAAATATAGACATAGGTGCTGTTTTTGGTGACAAGGATTTAAGTATTGCTATAGCATCCATATTCCCAATATATTTTCCTTTTATTTTTTCAGCAACTGTTAAGAAGTAGTTATTGAAAGCATTTCCTACATAAGAGGGGTCAGTTACAAGCTTATCATTAATGCTTATAGATATAGGTTTATGTTCAAGGGATGATACAGTTGTTTCTCTTTTAATAATGTTCCAAACACTTTTTATCTTATTATCTGAACTACTAATCTCATCGTTTATGGCCAAACGTTTAGCTTCTTTTATTACTTTGGTTAAAATTCTACAGTAAGTTTTGTAATGTTGTCTGAGAAGCATATTATCAGTATTCCTAACTTTTACATACAATTCCCTTTTATGTCTGCAAGATGTTTTAATACCAACTGTAACCCAATTTTTGTTTACTCGTTTTTGACCAATTGGAACTAGTTTTGTAGGGAGACACCTTTTGTAAATTTCTGAAAACCTTTGGTGAAAGTAATTGAATTTATTGTTTACCCCTTTTAATTTATAAACAGTGCTCCAGTCCTCATTGAGAAGTTCATCATTTAATATTTTTATTGAATTGTTCTTTAATGGCCTAACTCTGACAAATCCTTTCTTTTTGTTACATTCATTTCCCACAACATCCAAAATATTTATTTGAGCATTATGGTCTGACAAACCATTTTCCATTGGAACTGTTTCATATATTTCTAATTTATTGTGCTCTACAAAAATGTTATCAATAATGGTACTACTATCTTTTTGTGTTCTAGTTGGGAAATTTACAGTTTGATAGAGATTGAATGATCTAAGCATTCCTAGAAGATAATCTGTCTGGTTACATTCTACAGCAAAATTTATGTTGAAGTCTCCACAGAGGATAATTTCCCTTTTAGTACGTGATAAGTTTATTAGAACCGCCTCAAGTTTATTACAAAATTTACTGAAGTCTCCTGTGGGAGCCCTATAAACTGTCAGCACTATAAGATATTTGTTTTCTAATTCTAACTGTATTGCACAACATTCAAAATCTTTTTCTATACAGTATTTACTTACATCTAACGATTTTGTCTCGGTATTTTCGCTTACATATATTGCTGCACCACCCATTCTCATCTCTGACCTGCAATAACAAGAAGCTAATCTATATCCAATAAAAGGGAGGAGACCTATTTCAGAATTCTTCAGATGATGTTCTGTCAGACATACGATATTTATGTTAAGATTCAATGATTTTTGGGTTTCTTCTATAGATATTATGAACTCATCAAGTTTGCTTGAGATACCCCTAATGTTCTGATGGAACAAAGCTATTTTAGACTGACATTCTTTATTTTTTACTGTAATACCATTATGTACATTTCTTAAATAACTCTTCCTACTCTTGACATTTGGCCTAAAAAAGACTGAGTCCTACCACCAATTACCACTGGGATGGGGTTCACATCCAACCTGCCTCTCCTGATGTTATTGGCAATCAGTTGCGTTAGCTTCTGCTTGCCCCGAACATTCAGGTGGAGTCCATGGGAGTATGGTCACTCCGTGTTATGCAGAAACATCTATCAAACCAATGTGTGTTCGGTCAGCCTGACACAATGCACGCTTAGATCTGCCTGTGTACGCTGTACATGACCACGCATCCAGGGTTGATCATAACGCCTGACAGGTCAACAAAACCACATTGGTGTGAGTGGTGTTTTTAGCAATGTTGTCAATGTCTGTTTCAACACAATAATTGAGATTTCTGGACAGACTGTTTCCAGGACCCCCAACTATATTATATGATCCTCTTTAGTAAGATCTTTCCCCAGGCTTGAAATTTCATCCACAACATTGCCAAGTTCTGCATTAGGCTTAAATATACTACACACCTCACATCAGAGCCCAGGCTTGACTGTAGCATTGCACTTAACCCCTACCGTGACTACTTCCAAGCAATAACACCTTCTTGGATTTCTTTTTCGAGCTTTGCACAATGTGTGCTTTTTTACAGCTTTGTTGCAATGAGACAGCCCTGCTGTGGTATCTGATACATCCTCAGTTAGATTCTCCAACACCCCAAAAGTATTGGAAACTTCCAACTGAAAATTTGTAGAATGCAGGTCCTGTTGTTTCATTCCAGTTTTGGCTGCAATCCACTGGAATTCCTTAACATTTAATGCTGCTTTTTCAGCCTTCAAAACATTGAGCTCTTTTGTTAATTCAGCCACTGTGGATTCGAGACAAGAGATCCTACTTTCTAGTTCCCTCTTTTCCTTGCTACTTTTGCAAGTCAAACAACTCCAAGGAGAGTAAAGTGCATTTTCAGCTTCCATGTAGCCACATTTCGGATGAAAACGAACTCCACAATCATTACAGCTGTTTCCCTGCTTTACAACCCTGCGACAGCCACACACTTCATGCTCATTGAGATTTTAAACAAAACAAACTATGTGCCCTTGAAGCGAGTTGTGACTTAACCTATAAATACCTTTCCTTATTATGCAATATAATTTCCACAAGACACACCTTTCTCCGTTTACCACGCAAGCAAACCAATTTTAACAATAAACCTGTTAGTAACTGCTTGTTTCCTTCACTGATAGAAGATTAATTCCCTATAACGGTTATTAGTATAATGTAAACAACACACCGAGTTTTAAACTTGTCGAACCAACACCTTTTTGAACTATTTAATCTATGATACTTTTACTACACACGTGTTACTACACTCAAATTCGCTAAACACGCCACCAACAAATATTTCTACCACGTTATTTAATATTAAAAGTAATTTAAGAGAGCTGGTATCCGTTCACACTTCCGCGCGTAAGAAACCAGAGATTCG
>JARYHS010013631.1:133294040-133544901 GCA_031002005.1 Vandiemenella viatica | reverse complement strand
TTTTGCGACTAGTAAAATAGTTTTTTTTTAATGTGGTATTGAAAAAATACAGTTTTAAACATTATTAAGTAACAATTAGGACGAAATTATTATTAAAAAAAAACAATATGTCATCTCGACAAGACTTTGTGCTGGAGATTATTGAGAAGTATAAAAACTTACCATGCTTGTGGGAAATCTCTAATCCTGACTACCATGACTAAATAAAAATAAATGTGGCAATAGATCAATCGCTAATATTATTTAAAAATAATGATATAAACGCCAACAGAGAAACCATGTTGGAAAAAAAGAGAATTCTTTGCTGTCTTCTTTTTAAAAAGAACATCGTAAAATAAGATTAATTTTATCTCAGACTACTTGTTTAAATATGTTGTTTTGCAGCATGTAACGTACTTGTAACTACTTTAGGCCTGCTAAACAACTTAAATTTAATAAATCTGTTTTATAATCATTTTACAAGTTTTCGTAACATCACAGAGCTAATTTTCCATAATTTCTCACATTTTTGGACGTTTATTTAAATCTGAGTATTTGTATAGTAGTATTCGATAGTTTGAATATCCTTCAAAATTAATTCGGGCTCGTTTTATTTAATACTTGGGATAACTAGATTGTTGCATAACAAATTGACAACTTATTGTTGTTTGCTTTGCCTGGTTTTTTGTTTTTGTGGCTGACTGGAGTGATGGAATGATAGTGTATGTGCTACGCTTTTGGATGTCATCCGAATAGATGTCATTCAAATGGATGACATCCAAATGGGGCGATCGTGTATGGCCACCTTTAGGCCTGCTTGCTTCCGTTTTCCGAATTTTCCGGAGGCCAATTGAAATCTAAGTTAAAAACTTGATTGTGGACATAGTCTTGTGTACGTATATTTGCTCGGTTTCATTCGTATGCAGCCGGAATGTCAAGGTTTTACTGCCCAGTGGGATCTTGTGATAGTTTAATGCCAGCACAGGAACTACTTGCCCTGAACTTTGCGCGAAATTACCACAAACGACACTGGCTTCGCCCCAATTCGGAGAATTCCTGGAAGACATTCTTTGGATGCTTCCCGGAAGCGAGATGAATTCGTAGAGTATTAAATGTCACCGACAGGCGGTATACCATGGCATGATAACCGCTAGCTAATGATATAACATGAACATTTTCAGTCGTCATGTATCTGGAAAATGTAGCTTAGTATATAGCATACTTTCAATAAATTTAGTTTCTGGAATAAAGAAACCGTGTATATCTAATATACTAGAACGAATTACTCTTGATCCGAGCAAATCGTTCATAGCAATAAGTTCAGGTAAGATTATAAGTTGTTAACAAGATGTTAACTGAGTTAATTACTTGTTCATTGTTTAAGCCTCTTGATGTTACACCACGTATGCCAAATTAGTATCTATACTTGATATTATAAAAAATGTTGCAGTTTTCGCAGCTGTCATTATGTAACCATGCAATTGACAACGTTTAACATACCTGTAGAAAGCATTCCATTCCAATGAATAATCTGAACTTCCTGAAATTTTTAAATAGATGACTTTTGTTTATTCAGAATGTTCGTTAATACTTTCACATACACACGTAAATGCATCTGACTGCTTGATACAACAAATGTTTATTATTACCAAGTTATATGATACTTAGTGCTGTTTAAATCTGTTGATATACTAAGTACATGATGAAGCTTGAACCTTCCCCCCCCCCACCCCCCATACGTTAAATGAGATTAAAAATATTGCCTACGTGAATGTACTGTATACTGCACACTGAATATTACGCGACCTGAACCAAATGTTTGTACAAGAATTTCGGCAAAACAATCGTACATTGTCAAAATTCTTCACAACAATCAATCAATGCAAAATATTAATTAAAATGAGCTTTAATTGATTTTAAGTGATGCGAAAATTACTAAATACTGATTATGAGTACAGTCACTTAAATGAATCATAAAAAAACCTTCCAAATAATGTCACAATAGTGCCGCGATACTGCGCAAGCTTACAGGAATATTGTAAAATTACTCTAAAATAGATTAAATGAATTTAATTGGTTAAGGTAGGCCGAAAAGAATGACAGAAGGATACAAGATTGAATCTCTAGGTGCTGACTTCAGCCAGTGGCGTAGCTAGGTCAACAAAAGCCCCGGTGCAAAAACTTTATTTTGGGCCCTCAGGCCAGGTGGGCGACCTTTTTTTGCTTTGTGTTGCTGGTAGGGCCCCCGGAGCTGAGGCTGGTGGCCCCTGAGTTGTTCTTGGGGGCCCTCTGAGCAGTGGTTGGGGGCCCCTGAGCAGTGAGGGGCCCTTAGTGTGGGGGTTCCCTGTGACTCAGGGGCCCCTAGTATGACTGTAGAGCTAAAAAAAAGGGTCGCCAGTATGCCGTGAAAGCCCGTGGGCCCTCTGAACTGCACTTGTGGGGCCCCAGAGGTGCGCTTGGGGGCCCTCTGATGTATGCTTGGGGGCCCCCTGATGTATGCTTGGGGGCCCCCTGAGCGTAGGGGCCCCGGTGCACTGCACCACCTAGCCCCATAGTAGCTACGCCTCTGACTTCTGCATTTCAACGTTTCCGCGATTGAAGTCTCGTTTCCAGCTACCTCTACTATTTTTTGCATTTACCTCGGCGTAATTGTATCGAATACGAACGGAATACTATTATACGCGAACCATGATGAATTGTAATTCCCATCACCGCTCTCTTGGAAAGAACTTTCTGCTATTTAGAAAAGTATAAGCTCAGATTATTGATTTCCTTTTTCACTACAGCTGCAACATCCATCGAATATTTTCCCCCAAGGACCTTAGGGCATCTGTCTCCTTCATTTTGTTGATATAGTCTTTATTTTTGGCGTTCCATAACAAAGGAACGAAGGTAATCTTCGAAAAATGAGTGTCCTCTCCTCGTTGGAGAGCATATATTGCAATCGGAGACGCACGAAATACACTTCAGTTGGAAACGCTTGCAGTACACCGTGCTTCTGGTTTTCTGAACGAACTGAGGATCTTGGGCATGCCCCTGGCGCATGCCTTCCGAGCCTCTCCCCCGTGCAATATGACGCATGCCTCAGACGACCGAAAGTAGAAAAAGTGTGGACATAGCTTATCAGTGGCAAGGGGGCAGGGAGAACGGAAATGATTGCCATGCTGTGTTTGCTGCTTGGGAAAAGTAACTCTTATAGCCCATTTAGTTAACAGAGGCGGCTCAAGTTTTCTCTATCCCAACTCCGCTGCCCTTTCCCATACCTGCGAAAGGAAAATTTACCACTCGCCCATTTGGATACTGCTATCACTTCGGGGGCGACGGGAGGAGGTGATGAGTGGGGTCAAGGCGAATTTAACTTTGAGCCACCAGTTCGGAGTGAACCTGTTGTGTTAAAATTCAGAATAGAAGTCCTAGCGATCAGTTCTGTTTGGCCGCGTGAGAAGAAAACTTCCTGGTTCGTGCGGAGTGTTTGCAGTGATGTCATTTAGCAGCTGACATATCACTCACTGCGCTTTACTTATTTCGTACAGTCAGTGATCTTTGTTTATTAACGGTGCAATCAGTCAATTAATCACAGTAGACTTGGTGGTTAGGATAGATAATCTTCCCTTCCACGGTGTTACGTAAATATATACTTGGCGATAGCAGGACCGGTGGTTGCTACTGTAGTCACGAATGAAGTTGCAGCAGATTGAAACGGGCGTGCTTCTCAACAGGCTTATATGGATCCCAAAGTCAGTAATAACCAACCGGTGTCAAACCGTAACTGCTTATACACAGGTAAGTGCAACCGCTGTGTAGTGATGTGTAGCAGAAAATAATGTGCAGCAGAAAATTATGCAGCCCGAAAGACGAAAAGCATTCAGCTATGCCCAGTTCCGCTTACAGAAATCCTATTTATTTGATACATAAGCCGGGTCTATGGAGATCGTGATTCCGCTACAACAAACATTAAATAATATCGTCGTGATACTGCTGTAGTCAGTCGCAAGACATATTATTTTTCAAGCAGTAATTCCGTTGTAATACTACCTGGTCTATTATTTTAAACTAGAAATTAGGTTGTGATACAGCCTGGACCAGCATGAAACTTTTAAATGTACTTCGGAAAGAATTTCTAGCGGAGTCTTGCGTTTGACCACTCCAGTATTATGATGCCAACTCCAGGCGGAATCGCGATCTCCAGTAATCCCCATAAGCCTTTCTGTCCAGCTCGCTTACAGACCCCTTACGACAAGTATCTCCAAATGCGTTGAAACGTGAAAATTCGGATTAGTGGACCACCTTGATTCTCCCTTTACATATCTCCTCTCACACGCGTAAACGTTTTGATGGAGCGTCAGAAATATTTGAGTGTCCAGCACTATACAGAGTTATAATTAATCGTCCGCGGAATTATTAAATAAATAAATAACCCGCAAATCAATCAGTACAGTATGGAGACGATAAACTTGACTGTCTCTTAGTGTAGATCTGAGTACCCCTCAGCTCACCCTATTCCTTCTTTCAACTTCAACCCAATACACAACTGTAACATCAGTCATATACACATATAAAAACTATTGTTTTTAAATTGAATTATCCCGCACCGTGCACTGTACAAATTTGCAAAAAAAAGGAGATCATAGTATTATTTGAAAAGTTTATATTAAAAAAAACATGAATTTGATCACTACGATCCATTCAGTTATTTACACTCATTTTGATAGAATATACAGGTGTGATTAGTGTAGTAGGAAGTAACGGAATTTGAAGTTAAACACGTTAGTTGATTAAAACGACTCATGACCTTGGCTGTATTCACGACATGGTCTTTCCAGCACAAGTTCCATACGTCATATGTTACCGGCACGTAGGAAGTTTCTTTCAATGCATGCCACGGTCCGTTATTGCAGCAGGATTGAGCTTACTCTCATTTTGGCTGCACTATGACTCATTATCGCACTCATTTGGTCCCCAGTCTTTTTGTCTGAAGGGACAGATTAAAAGTGACGTCTTAGAGATAGTAACTACAAAGAGGAGACAAATTGGTCGCTCGCACGGTGATTAATGCATTCCTCGGAACATAATACGAAGACGACCTATTTTGAGTTAAGTATATATTACGAAGGGAGCATAAAAAACATTGATAAAGGACTTTTCTTAACAAAGACTTTTAAACAATCCAAATTAAATATTTCAATGCATCAATAAATGCATGCATAAATTATTAGTATTGAACTATTGTACGCTTTTGCATCATTGAATACTCTAGTGCAGCGGTTCCCAACCTATGGGTCGCGACCCACTGGTGGGTCGCGGAACAGTCGAGGGTTCTGACACAAAAATATATCTTTTATTTCATTTATTTAAAAATATAACATGATATTTTACAAGTGTAATAATCATGAAAGCAATTAGCTTAAATTAATACTTTGTGAGAAAAAAAATGTTTTCTCAAACAGTCAGCCTGTATTATGCATAACCTCGTTGTGAGATAGAGCAGCGGCAGCAATCGCGCAATCGTTATGGCAACCCCTGAACACCCCTCTTCCCTGCCCCGTTTTAGAACGGAGATGGTGCGCATACCACCTGCAATTTTACTTTGTCATTTTCTTGTTTATTCTTGAATCGAAACAAAAGTCTTTGATCGAAACAGTCTTTCTCTGCTTGTTGGAGTGAGTTATTATTTGTGTTTTGTTTTGATTGACAGTAGATTTACTGTGATTGTGGAAAGTTGGTTGAGGACTGGGTCGTGCCGAAAAAGAGACTATTCAAAATGGTGACGAAACTTCAACCTCCGCGTCTGGTAATTATAGGTTTGAAAATGATACTGAAACGCAACCAAGTATTTGTAATTACAATGCAGGCAGCGCGGATTCGGGTCTGCAGGTGGTTTCCACCAAAAATCGACTTGGCAGATCAGTTGCATTATAAGATGCTGATGGAGTTACTTCTAATCGTGGAATTTTAGCTGTCAACTTGATGAGGCCTGTGGAGCCGCCTCCCGGTCTATAATATCTTTGTTGTTTTAAGTATTATTAATTCTTGTTTTTGTTGATATTATATCCTTGTACGAAAATTTGCCTTTTAGTAGGATAGGATAGTAGAAAGAGTATCAAGGTCATACAACAGTTGATATTATAAAAAACTCTCATGTTAGGTGGGTCGCAAAATTTTTTTTACTTAAAAGTGGGTCGTGTACCAATAAAGGTTGGGAACCGCTGCTCTAGTGTATTGTTTGTCATTAATAACGCTTGCAGTATTGCCTTCAAGTTTATTCAGCTGGGAAGTGCGTAACACTCACTGGAGAAATATTAACCCATTTATGTAGCCTATAGGTGTATTTAAAATTTCAGTTTACAACTAATTTTGTTTTTATTATTTCCGTCTAATAGTCTGTTCTTTGATATTATACCTAACTTTTGTATGCACGTGGAATGCAGGTGTAACATGTTCACAAATCATATGCCAGTAATTTCTCAGTTTTGTTAATTTAACACAGCACAATTTAAACAGTAAACTGCAAGCACTGTTAATCACAGCTGAGTTTGAATTTAAAGGAAACCATACCGTCATTTAATCAAGCAGTAAATAAGTGAAATATTTTTTGTATTATAATTTTTCTTCAGATTATTTTTTGTGGATCCGATTAAACAACTTCTGTGAAAGAACACTAACAGTTTTAGTGGGTTCGGTTCAAATAGATTCAAAGTTTCAAACTGCCACCTTAACAACTGGTACTTTCATGCTTTTCATCCAGTGTGAACTAAAGGGATCTCCATTTTGCAGAAATCAAAAATATTACGTAGTTAGCTCAGATAACCATAGATTTATCAACTTCTGTAACAGTAATCTCAATGAGGTGTCCTGAACTTCAGTGATACTTGTTCTAAAATGGCGACTTACTAAATTATCTATAAACCGCTCTACTTGGCAAAAGAGATTGGCCATATTTATTGGCTTTTGAGCTGTTTAGCCCATGTTATATTTTATGACTATAAGAAACGTTTTTCGTGTTTTCTTACGTTCTAAAACGAATTCCATTTTGGAGCTAGAGGCATCTGATAGACCAACAGACAGTGAAGCGATACTACTAGGATCCGTTTTCCTTCCGGCGTCAAACCCTTAAAAAAATCAGAAACATGCATCAGATAATATAATGATTAAAAAAAAAACCAAGGATTATCTGCCAAAGTATAATGTATACTATTATAATCTCCAAGCGGACTGCGACTTTCTATACCTCAGTACAGATATCATGCAAAGACTACCTAACCAATACGATTGCACAGTTTGAATGATTATGGTCTAGCTTAAAATCTGCGTTGCAGCTTCTGACTCTCCGTCACTGGGGACCGGAGCAAGCAACGATAATTCGCTCTTACGGAGAACACACGGGCACCACAGATCATATTGCATTCCAGATGAACATTTCTTAACGAGATACATACCAAAGATCACACTGCAGGCAGATAAACACACCTCCCTTTGGTTTCTGGTAGTATTGTTTTCCACTAAGTAACTTTGACTATTTTTTTTGAATATATTTCGTTAGAATACACGGAAAACTTTAATCAAACCACTGCATCAAAGATTACATATTCCGATAAGCGTAAATATATAATGGAATTTATATCAAGCTAAGGGTACAAAGATGCTACATTACTTTATGCTACTAGGAGAAAAACAAAAGGCAAACGCATTACTACGCTCACCAAAGACCACGCGAGCGAAGGAGGAGGTAAATGCTATATCATATTAAGGAAATAAAGATTTTCTGAGAACTTAAAACTTGCATGATATGTCTGCATCTACATAAAACGGCTGACCCATGAAGGTTCAGATGCGGGGGAGCACTTTTAATTTCTAAAATGGCTGCCCATCAACCGCACCACTGCGGATCAAACGTAGCAATGCCCTCCAAGCCAGATTGCTTCAATTAGCTAAGTGTCAGCGGTTTGATTGCACATGCTATCAATCCCCAAGAGGATTAAGAACTTAAACAGGGGAAAGTGCTGTTTTGTTTTGTTTATCAATGAGAAAGTGAGTCGCTAATTAGCGATTATAATTGATGCTATCAAGGTTCACTGAATGCCGTTGAGGCTCACAGATAGCCAACGTTATTTAAGGTACTATCATCGTAATTATTTATTTATCTTATGGCCATAGTACATAATCAATAATACAATTGTTTCACACTAATAAAATGTAATATTAAATTATAGTTAAAATTCAAAATCGACATAGTGCAGCCAATGTAAAGCTTCTTTCGAAATATCTATGAAGTCTTTCGGTTATCCCCTGGAGGTTGGAAGTGGGCAATCAAAGGTCACGTGACTGGTGGTTTGTACTTCCTCACCACAGTCGCAATTCGGTGAATCTCTCATTTCCCATGTGTAAAGAGATTAAGCAGATTTGCCATGGCCAGACCTAACTCTGTTGAGAGAAGCCCAGGTCTTGTGGGAAAGGTCGAGTCCCTTAAGTGTCTGTTGATTGTCAAACAGGAAGAGCCATTCTGGTGGGGCTGAGGCTATCCACTCCCATCTGCAAGCTTCTCTCCCGTTAAAATTGTTAGATATAATCTGTTTTGCAGTTTTTATACTTGGATTTCTTGATTTAAGTCTGTGAAATTGGGTTTCAAAGTCGGCGTGGATGGGGAGATCCAAGTTATGACAGATCTTATTATATTGGGCAATTGGGCCGTTGCTTCATATTATTGTTGACGGTTCCATGTTACTCAAAACGGGTAGCCAGTACTGTGGAGTGGACTTGATACATCAACTAATTATCCGCATTGTCTGGTTCAAAACTATGTCGATTTTTTGGGTGTTGGTGCTATTCATCCAGACAGATGAGCAGTACTACGCTGCAGAATACACAAGGCTCAGTGCTGAGATGCGAAGTGTGGAGGCGGATGATCTCCAGGAGGTGCCAGTTAACTTCTGCAGAATATTATTTCTAGCTCTTAAATTTGCTGAAAGATTGTTTAGATGTTTATTGTACGACAAGCTGCGATCAATTACGACTCCCAAATACTTCGGAAAGGTGTTGCGTCGGAGGGGAGTGCTATCACGAAGAACGTCAAGCGAGAGATTCGCCGCCCGACTATTAAGACAGAAGGCACTAGTTTCCGTTTTGCTGGAACTGGGTACGAGACGCCATTTCTTAAAAAAGTTGCTCAGGATTTTGAGTTCTGCTGTTAAACTATTTTAAATTTGCTGAATGCTATCGGATTGTTGTGCTAGTGTAAGATCGTCGTATGGACACACATAGTATAATATTATCAACCCTCTATTCATCTCCTACCTTGTGAAACACTCTATGTTGTATTAACTTTAGTCAGCAAGTTCCGACACCGCCGAGGTTAAAGTGTTGACCCAGTTGAAAAGGTAACTGGTTTAAGTATGGCCTGCAATAACGAGTTTTTAACGTTGTGGCCGTCGTGTTTTGTCCGTTTTCTCAGAGCAAAAATGATGAATTAATTTACGGCTAGAGAATCAATATACCCTTCGAGAAAATATGCTCGTACTATGAATCAATGTACACGCAGATTTATTAGTTTTTTCTATTGCCTCGCGCCTCGTCAACGAAGATGAGACAAGAGGAGTAAGACAATTGGGGACAAAAACCAGAAGGAATTCGGCCGTGGCCTATTGAAGGAACCATCCCGGAATACGGCTGGAGTGATTTGGGGAAACCATGGAAAAACGAAATCTAGATGCCCGGAGGGTGAATAGAAACTCCGTCTTCCCGAATGGAATGGCAGGCCAGAGCTTACCTCTCACCCACCAGCTTCAGTCTATCATATAGAGCAGGGATGGCGAACCTTTATTGATCCACGTGCCATTTTTTTCTAAGGAAATGTTGACGGAAGCTATGGTGTGCCAGTAAACAATCATGTCTTAGTGATTAATGTGAAAATAAATAAAACTAAATACTATCACCTTAAAACATTATATTTGCAGCCAGAAATTTACATTTTTTATATTAAACAAATATAACGTCAACAGTTTTGTGTTTATTTACGTAGATGAAACTAGTGCGATTTCTGTTGTTGCAAATTTGATGCCAAACAGTTTATATTAGGTTCATAGTTCGTTACTTTTAGCAGAATGCAAGCTGAAGTGGAGTTATCTGACAAACGGTTCAGAAGAGAGTCTTTAATGTTATTCATTTCTGAAAAAAATGACTCACAGGCATAGGTAGAAGAAAAAATTTTTAAGATAGCGAAAGCCAATTTCTTAAGACAGCTAAATGTGTCTGGAATTGAATTACAAGTTTCCATAATGATGGTATTTGCATTTTTACTCACATTGCTTGATAGTCTTGCTAATACATTTAATTCCAACTCCTTCCTCATTTCGATGAATTTTTGAGTCCATATTGAACAACACTGGAACTCAACCAGATGCATCTCCATTTCTTCAATTTCCAACCAAACAAATTTAGAGAAGTTCAGTTTATCAGGTGTAATTACATCAAGATACATAATAAACTTGAGTGTTTCCGACAATTCTTTGAACTGAGAAAATCTCGATGAAAATTCTTCGATTGAAGAATTAATAACTAAAGATAACTCTTTAGTGAGTTTTAATTCTTCTGGTTTTTCGTGTACATCCAAATCTCTGGTGATTTTTTTTTTCAAGTTTGGGAAATACTTGTAATTATTGGAAATAATATCGTTACTGAAAACTTACAGTTTAGCCTCAAAAGCATGAATGAGATCTAGCATAACGATAATTGTTGTGTTTGCGCCTTGAAGCTTCACGTTCAATTCATTGAAATGCTGGCACATGTCCGTAAAAAACTTTAATTTTGAAAGCCAGATAACATCCACCAACTGTGAATATTGTTCCATTTTTCCCTCATTTTGTAAAAAGTCTGATTTCTTCCAAACAATCAACAAATCTTTGAAGTACGTTACCGCGGCTCAACCAGCGAACATTGTTATACATCAGTAAGCCATTGTACACAGAGTTCACTTCATCCAACAAGGCATCAAATTTTCTCTTATTTAAAGACTGCGACGATATGAGGTTCACTATTTTTGTGACCACGTCCATTATATTATCAAGGGAGGCGAATCCACCTTTTGCACACAAGGCTTGTTGATGTATGATGCAGTGGAATTCGAGAATCGGATGTCCTATGTGTGTTTGAAATAAACTGATAAAACCATTTATTTTGCCCACCATACTTCGAGCAGCATTAGTCGTTATCGAAACAATTTTGCTTAAATCTACTTCTTTCTCAGCAAGTAAATTTTTAACAGCCATACAAATATCTGTTGTTGGTAACGATGTTATCGCAATTAATTCTTCCTTGATCTCGTTTACCACACAATATCGAGCAATAACAGCTAAACGAGCGGATTTAGTTATATCAGTACTTTCGTCAAGACACAGCTATATCATTCGTTTGTTGTTCTTTCCCATTTTCTGCCAGTTTTAGCATTCTATCTTTTATTGTGTTTCTGGATAAAGGAGTATCTTTGATACGCTGAATTATCTTATCTTTATTTTCAAAGTCTTCAAAAAGTGATGGGGCACATGTTAACCAGGCTTCCTTCAAAAATTCTCCCTCGCTAATAGGTTTACCATCTCGAGCAATAACATTTGCAGCCGAAAAACTTGCGGCACCAGTATGACAATCCTTGCTAACATACTTAATCATTGACGTCGACTGTTTATTTCTATCTTTAATTGCACCCGCAATGAATTCTTTTTGCTCCGGTTCGCTTTTTTGACAAAGAGATTTGTGATTTGTTTCATAGTGCCGTTTTACAGATGATGTTCTACATACCACTGTTCCAGAACACAAAACACACACCGCTTTATTACCTTTATTTTATTCATCTCATATTTCTCAATGCACCAAGGTTGAAATTCCCTATTCCTACACTTATCTTGCACTTTTTGTTTTTTTACGAAACTATCCATTTTGAATAGTAGTTAACTGAAGTCAAACAAACGTAAACAAGCAGCTGTGTTAATAAAACTAGTTCATAAACTACAAGAACCATGTTTAACTGGTAAATGCAGCCAGCGACGTTAACAAAACAAACAAGTCAATAAGTAAGCGCTCTTCCCGCCGCCGCGCCACCTGCACCTGCTCACAGTCCGTTCGCTCGTAAATTCGCTGAAAATCTACCACATTTGGCAATCTGTGGTTGTTTCGGGACCGGAAGTTTCGTTATCTCATGATCTTTGTTACTATGATCGCAAATTATGTGGACGAAAAAATAAATTATTTGTATCGATTAGGTTCCTATTTAATTAATGCCGTGCCCAAATTATTCTGTCGCGTGCCATCATTGGCACGCGTGCCACTGGTTCGCCATCCCTGATATAGAGTATCAATATTCACTGGTAACGACAAACAAAAAAAAAAAAAAAATCCCACTATTGCAACGTGATGTTGAAACTTACTGGTTAATCGTTCAAATATCATACTTTAAAAAAAAATTTAAATATAACAGATTTTCAGAAAATAACTTAATTTAAGGTTTTGCTTGCATCTCTATCGAAGAACTATCAAAATTAATCTGTAATTTTAGTTTTGTGTTAGTAAAAGAAAGAAATGCCGAATCTGATAGCACTGCCTAGTTTTTTTTCCTGCAATTAGCCATATCAGCTATACAAGCAAGTGTGGCTCAGTGTACTAAGTCTCTGCATAGTAGGGAGGTACTGGGGGCTGTATCCACTCTTGGTCCCCGCCTTTCGCCCGTCCTGATCGCAGGTTTTAGCCGAATTTCCTCAATCACTAAGCTGAATGCAGGGACGGTATCCAATCTCTACCTCAGAAACTACACATTTCACAAATAAAAGCGCACAGAACATTGTTATACGCTTTGCAGACAGATGGCAGCAGAACTTTCCTCCCCCGGAGGTGTCAGGTTCAGAGGTAAGCCGGCCAAATTGCAACACGTCGCATCCGGAATACGCCGAACCTCTATTAGCGACATAAAATGCAAGGAAGAAGAAGCCATGTAGGCTATCTCAATTGTGTTAATGTTTCTCCCAAAGTATACATTTATCATCATTGTTATTATTTTCTCTGTATTAGCGATAACACGAAGGATACAACACTTAGTTAAAATCATCATCGCTTTCGGGAGGACGTGGGTTCGAATCCCCATCCTACCATCCAGATTTTGGTTTTCCGTGGATTCCCCAAATCACTACAGGCGAATGCCGAGATGTTTCCTTCAAAAGGCCCTCGCCGAATTCCTTCCCATTCATTGTTCCCAGCCCTTTCCTACCTTCTCGCCTCTAAGGACCTCGACGTCGACGAGGCTTGAAACCAACAACTGCTTGCGTCTGTCACTAATCTTTTTAATCTGAATTTAACCATTACATAATAAATAACGGATCTTGTTCCAAATTACCTTAAGATTTTCCCGTTCCATTAGCTGTACATTCTCGAAAGGTACCTACAAATGTTCAGAATTGAATATCTCACAAAATAGATGACGAATATCGGCGGTAAAAAAGATTTTCTTTTAAGCACGCGTTTTACAGCCTAGTGTATGGAAACTACATAAAGTAGGCCTTAATTTAACACAACAGTTTTACATCTGATACTTCATCATAAAATTTGATAATGAATAATTTCAATTTTTGTTATGTATAGTTTTGGTAATATCTGCGCAGTCTTTGCTTGTTGGCATGATACATATAATTGTTTCGTTGTTAACATATATTACAGGTTTCTAAACGATTTCTAAGAGACTAGTTTAACGTCCCGTAAAAATTCCAGCCAAGAGACAGATTCGAATCGAGGACCTCTCTGTTTCAGGCAAGCAACTAACCGCTCTCGCTGAGAGGGCGGTAACGTTCTGTCTTTGGATACGAGAGAACGTGAGTTCAAATACCAATCCGATCATCCATATTTCGGTTTTCTCGAAATCACTTTAGGCGAACTGCGGAATGGTTCTTTCAGAATCGCATGTTCGTTACTTGACACCTATCTTCTTCCACCGGAGTCGGTGAGGAGTAAAGCCCTACAGAAATAAACCCAAACTTCTAAGAACTGAAGTGCACAAACAGGAAACACGTGGCGCTAATGACCCCGACCTCAACGCGCTCTAAAACACCGACAACAAACAACAACAAGGAAACACGTTAGCATAAAACTCGCATGGTTAGCAGACAAAAGGCAACCATCGTTATCCTTTCTGAGTATATAATCGTTATTGACCTCAATATATACATCTCCCAAAATCTCTTCATACCTTCCTAGTAAATAAACAAAATTCTACGGAAAACAAAAATGGGCTTTCAACATCAAAAAAGGACATAATGTTATCAAATCTCGATATCATCTTTTTGGATAACTTTTTTTCGTTCGTGTCTTTACGTCTTGTCGACGTCGAGGTGATTAGAGGCGGGAAAGAACTGTGAGAAATGGAATTCGGATATGGTCTTTTGAACGAGCCATCTCATAATTCACCTTGAGAAATTTGGGTACACGATGGAAAACACTAATCTCCATAGCTGGACAGAGGTTCGAACCCGCGTCTTCGAATACGAGGCCATATCGTAACCGCTCGCCCATCATGCTCGGCACATCAATACTGTTCTCTTATATGTAGTATGAAAGAAAGTTGGTGCTGCTTCGAGAATCTTAACTCCGCGGCTATGCCAGGGAATGAAGTTACAACCGGTGCTGATCCGTCAGTTCCCTTGGGTATCCGCGAGATGCTCACTTGCCTCGTTTTCTTGCAGACTCCGGCGTCTGCGTGATGGGAGGAACCAACAAGTTGGTTGCTCTCAGCTGTTGTGAGTCGTCGCGGACGGGACAGCCACTTTGCGGAATGTCGTGCATGATTCATGAGGCCACGCTGCCACCTCATCGAGAAGGAGAGAGGAACACCAATAAACATCGCGCCCTCAAAACTTAGCGCTCGGTTTCTGACGACAAGCGTGGGACAGACTGCGAAGTGTAATGTAAAAATGAATATACTGACAAAACGCTGAATTCATGATATGCCACAGGATATGTTTTTTTTGAAAACTAGCGGAATTCTCGGCGTTGCCCGGTATAGTTGGCGTAGATATTCCCGTACCCTATTTTTATTCCCGCAATGAGAAACATTTGTACAAAGCTTCATAAAATTCGCGACAATTTTTTCGCAATTAAAGCAAACCTTAGTTCAAGCACCCTCTACCAAGAAACGAGTGGGTTGAAGTTTATTTACACGTACACTACTTTAATTCGTCCGAATAGATTAATGTGTATCAAGCTTCATTAATTTGGTTAAGAAATTGCGTTACTACATTACTAAACAACGCTATATTATGGTTGAAACACACATTTGATTTAGTTGCCAAGTGACTGGATATACTTTTTGCTCGAAACGCCAGATACTTTAACTCTGCAGATTCAGCCTTTTGTAAAAATATCAAAAGTGAATGCAGAATAATATTATCTTAAACAAATGATTTCATTGTGAAACTAATGTTGATGGCCAGAGACATTGTAGTTGTAGGTACTGCCAGAGATCGTGGTTAAAAAAAATCTCTGTTGCTTTTACGGCTATCTATGGCGTTTAAAAATGTATTATCGCGAATTAAAGAAAAGAATAATTTAAGTTTTGTTTAGTGTGCAATATAGTTATTATTGTAAAGTTTTCTTATTGCTTTCTTTAAAGGCTATGGTCAGAGACATTGTAGTTATGTACGAAGTATGCAACATCTAATCTTTCTATCTTTGGGATTTGTCATCATACGTTCAGAATTTTATTTAAACCTCCTGCGTTATTTAATCTTGAAAAATAAGACATGTCAAACAGCTGAATTGAGATTCTAAGCGAAAATCCCATCTAAAAGTGCTCAGTAGTTTCCGAGTTTTTATAAGACAAATTTATTCGGTTTTCGTTTTATAGATATAGATAAATTAGACATTCTTTCCTGATTTTACGACAATGATCAGAAAAATCGTTCTCCTCCATTGTACATTATTCCATGTAGAAGTGATATCTATTCGTTGAAGCATTGCTATCGTAATTTTTATATTTGAATTTCCCGGTTGTGGCACACGAGTTCTGGCCTCGCATTCGGGAGGACGCGGGTTCGAATCCCCGTCCGAGCTTCTAACTTTGGGTTTTCCATGGTTTACCCAGATCAACCCAGGCGCATGCCGTGATTCTACCCTCAACAGGACGTGGCAGAATTCCTTTCCATTCCTTGCTTCCAACCCTTTCCCTCCCCTAATTACATCGACGTCGACAAGGCGTAAGGTCATAACAAAATAAAGTGGTACAAAGCTTGACATTTCTTTCCTCTTTAATACGTGAAAATCTTCCAAAATACCTCAGAGCTCATAGTCACTAGCTATTGTTTCCTTGACTTCTACCTTGGCGTTATAGCTTTCAGTTTTCTGTAGTTGTATTTTCTTACTACTCTGTTGCCATCCATTTTTATCAGGTACCTATTACACTGTCTCGTGACTTCAGTTTGTTTAGTATCGTATATGAAAGAACATATTATTCATGTTAGTTGAATATAGATGGACGAAACTAGAAACCATTTCAGAAAACCTCGTTCAAAGTGATTTTATTAAGTATGAAAATATTTTAAAACAATTAAAATCATTGCACTATTTTCATTTAGTGTATCTCAGGCTGGGAGCACATTATTTTTCTGGTGTTGAATGTTCCATGGTTCCGATTCTCGCTCTCTGATTTAGGACCGAAAGAACCCCCCCCCCCTCCTCCCCCCATAGAAGTGCCAATAATTCAAAAGTGATGATCCATTTAGTATCATAGAGAAGGCTTACCTTAACAGCTGCGGAGTATTTTAATGACTGCATTATGATAGACGGCTAACGAACGAATCTGCTGAAAGGAAATTGTTTTTCCCCCATTATTCCCTGAAAAAGGATCTGTGTGAAATCGAAATTTTTATTTATTTTATAAAATATGTTAACTACCTGTCGAAGCTCATTTGTAAATGAGAAGTCTGGGAAATTTAATCTTCTGACATTTAAATTAATATATTTTCGAAGTATTATTACAACAAAAGTAGAACTAATGTACTCTTATAAATATATGGTAAATTGACTATCCTTCAGCAGTTGCTTGTTACACAATTATAAATGAAAACACTGTCTATTAGCAACTGGTTTTATTCATATAGGCTCAGACGCGTTTCGCCCTTGTGGAATGGGGCATCGTCAGTGACTGTGAATGTATATACATGTTGGTGTTAACAAAATTACAATATTAATATACATAACTAACTAATAATAAACTACATTCTACTTACGAATTATGGTTGAGACAGTTATATGGTGGTCATGTAAATGTTCCGCTTTTCGGAGAAAGTGCGTTAGTAAATGCAAATGATATCAAATGATTTTTGATTCAGCATTATTCTTGGGAATAAAATACGATGAAGCGTTAAAATTTAGTAATGAATTGTCAGATGCATCACGAGAGACATTTATTTAAAAAAATATGTTATGGCAGAAAGTTTTCTATGTATATAAATTTCTTGAGCGTGTTAAGTGTAGCATTATAAATGTGTAGGGTACTAATAAAATATTGAATCAAAAGCCCAATGAAAAGACATGTAATCCGTGACATACTCTAAGATCTAAACTTTGAATTATAAACTAACAGTGCAATGAGCAAATAAAAATTAACAAATCATCAGAAGCGGAGAACAATATTACATCATTTATCGACTTTTATTACGTACTAGTGATCGCCCAGCGGTCGAAATTCAACCGTTATTTATTAAGTTGTTTAGTTTCTTTCATGAAAGAGTAATAATCTAGTAATTCTATGCATTACCTATAAAATTAAAACGATACACTCCACGCGTGACTGTATGCTACAGGTAAATTTGAGCTTCTAATCTAACCATAGCAAATGATGAAATGTATTTATCGATGGTTCATTTGAATTTAAAATATTCATTTTGACTTAAGGCCGGAAAACTGCTTTAGCTTTATGAAACATGAAGTAAATACAGTCCTTTCACCGGAAGTGACTTCTGAATCGAAATGTTTTTCATTGCGAAACCTGCATTGTAAATTCGAAACTGTAAAAATTTCGTGGAATGACATTCAGTGCGCATTTAAATGTATCTATCAAAATAATTTCGTCATTTTGTGTGTTCGCTATTTAAATTTGGTTTATTATCATTTTGATTTCACGCAAATAAGTATTTCTTGTCTCTCTCTCTAGTGAAATTACTGAAATTAAAAATTCAAAACACAATTTAACATTTTAAATAATCAAATGACCATATAGTATCTGGCAGAATCGCTATATTCCTTTTCGAAGTATTCCTTTTATAACTTCAAACATTAATCTCTACTTTATCCGAATCTTTCGGTTTACCAAAGACCACAGAGTGGCTCAATGCGGGGAATTCACGTAAGAACGTTGGCTCCGATCCTATTTCACGCACACACACACACAAGTTCGCAAATTAATTTTTTATTTTAATAATCTATTTTGTAACATGTATTAACTACAGTATGCTTATTATATTTTTTTCTTTACTGCTGAATAAAATCACAGACATCGGCAGATTCGCTTACCATTAAAAAAAAAAAAAAAAAAAAAAAAATGTAAACAACGAATTTTTTTTATTTAATTTGATATATCTGTAACACATATTATCCACAGATTTTAGCTTTCTGCACTTCTTCTCCATATAAACATTAACTTTGCCAAATCTTACACTTTTCATTGCACGATGCATTTCTTTAAGTTCCTCCGTTTGTGCACGGCACTTATTCTTAAAAATGGATCCAAAATTTTCGCTTAGCATATTAATATATAGGTTTGTAAAATATATTATATACATTTTAGGTTTCTGTATTTCTTTAAGTTCCTTCGTTCGCCCAATATTCTGGCCGCTATCTGCGCTATCTACCAGCCATAGAAATGTTGCTTCTTGCTTCTATATAAGTTCAGAGATTAATTTCGACTGTTTTGTTTCACCAAAGACCACAAAGTACGCCATTTATCAGCTAAAAGGCCGCTAGCTGCGACATCTACCAGCCATCAGGTGAAGCAACGCCCAGAACTGGCGGCATCTGAGCGAACTACGTAGGCGAGCGAGTGTTTTATTTTACTTAATTTAATGTACTTGAAACGCAGATTATATACAGATTTTAGCTTCCTTCACATCTTCTCCACATAATCTTTAACTATGCCAAATCTCACACTTGTGTTGTGTTTGTTGTACGTGTCCTGTGTTGTCCTACAATTTGAGCGTTCACAAATAATAATAATAAAAAAAAAACTCTGAAAGATTAATTGGCATTGACGATATATAAAATACATTGAGTGCTGGCTGAATGTCTACAGGCCGTCGCAAAAAAAAAAAAAAAAGAAATTTCTTCTTAACACAAGGAGGTGGGAAGGAATCACCCAATTTAATTTTCCAAAGAGTTTTTTATTGAGTGACAACTGTTTTTTGTTTTGTTTTACTTATGGCTTTACGCCTCGTCGACGTCGAGGTCATTACAGACGGGATAGAACTGGAGGCAAGGAACGGGAAGAAATTCGGCCACGGCCCTTTTGAAGGAAGCATCCCGGAATTCGCCTGGAGTGATTTGGGGCAGACGTGGAAAACCCAAATCTGTATGCCCGGACGGGGATTTGACCCCGCGCTCTACCGAATGCGAGGCTAGAGTGTTTACCACTCACCCACCTCGCTCGGTGAGTGATAACTCCAGTTATTCTGGCAGGCACAGGGTATGGCGATTCATTTTGTTGCTACAATTATCGACAACTATGTTTTTACAACATTAAAAAACCAGACAAAACAAAAATATTTGTTATGCAATAGTAACATTTTGTATAAACCATTTTCAGTCATAAACTGCTAACATGTCTGAAGGTCCGTTCCCACGGCGCGTGGTAGGCAGGACGCGCCTTTCATCTCCTACCGCCTGGCGGTGGGTCGCAGACGCGCCGTACCTGCTAGCTTATGCGGCAACGATGAGAGGCGTCTCCTAACAGGGGCCGAGGGACGCGCCGTGGGAACCCAGCTTTAGTCATGAGTACTGCTCGTTATGGACTGCTAAGGGTGTTAAACGTAGTGACCACGCCTCACCCTTGCCGCAAGGAACTTACACTAATAGAGAGAGCTTTAGTGTTGCCATCTGTCTGCGATATATGTAACTTTGTTCTGTATGATAGGTGTATTTTTGTTTGTGAAATTAGTATTTTATGAAGCGGAAATTGTGGACCATCCCAGCATTAGCATAGGCGATTGCGGGAAACCGCCACAAACCGAAGTCAAGACGGCAGGAACGTGAAGGTGAGGGCTCGAACCTGGTCCCGTTGCACCTCCCTGATCCCATCAGATGGCGCCTTAACGCGCGAGGCCACATTAACAGGTACTCTTAATATTAACGTCTTATAATTCTTACACTCAGCACGATTAACAGTGACACCTTCACCCAAGACGTCACTGCGAACCAAGCCAGGCGTGCTGGACTCGGTTCAATAAACGCGAACTGTCCTTCACGGATAAAGTAATCCCTGCAATTTTGCGGAGGAGTGAGGGTAAATCTTCGTCGGAAGATTTGGCCCCCGCGACAATTCCGTCCCAAGCCGGTCAGGACAATCATGTCCTGTGATTCGTTTTTTTATGGGCATGGGCGGGGATCTATAATCTTTATTGGGAGATCTGACCTCGTAAAATACCATCCTGATTTCGGTTTTCCGCGGTTTCCCGAAATCACTCCAGGTGAATCCGGGATGTTTCCAATAATAGGCCATGGCCGAACTCCTTTCCGTTCCTATACCCTATACACTTCCTTTTGGCGGAGAAGCACTTGATGCCTATAGCACCCTGTAGTGCCCTGGGATAACCCGAGACATCATGAACCTCCATTTAAAAAAATAAAATAAAAAAACTGTTTTGTTCTCGTAAAGCAGTTGTGAATGTTTCAGTAGTTAACAAGCTCCGAGGTGTGGTAGCAAGTGGTTCTACTTTATAGCCCTTCGAACAGCTGACGTTCCGGCCTGTAGTAATTCGAACCGCGCGGGACGGCACATGTAAATCAGAGATATTACGCGATTAGAGGTAATGGCTAACCGGAGGCATTCGTCATAAAGGGCGACCGGGAAAACGCTGCATCGCTTTTCCGCCCGGATGACAGCGAGTCTGATTAAAGGCCACTAAATTGCTGATACCTTATCTTGTAATTGAATTTCAATTAAATTTGCCCTGCCGCACAGTGCCACAAATCTTGTGCAGTTCGATTTTTTTCGACTGGGATGCGAGGCAAGAAGTGACGCTTAGGCGAAGGTATGGAGTTAAATCCCTTTTCAGTGAGAGTTTATGGCTAATGGATGACGTATATGCAATCGAGGTTTAGTGAAATATTCGCATAATTTATTCTAAACTGTTATAGTAAAACTAGCTAATGCCCACGAATTCGTTCGTGTTTGTCAATAATTTTGAAGGATTTTATGTTTCTGCTCGGAATCTGAAATATTTCCAGTATAAAAAGTAGCCCGCATTCCCAGCCAAATTAGAGACCCGCCAGTGAAATTCCCATTAAAAACGGTTTACACACTTAATATGTTGCACGTAAATTATTTTTATTTACCAACAGCTTAAAAAAGTGTCGGATTCTAAAACGTTGAAGAAAATTCTAGAACATTTTAGTACATTCAAGAACTTTCTATTACTATATTCTGGTAGTATTTCTCAGAACACTTATTACAAAATTCTACTCAGCTGCTTCAGGCAAACAGTAATACTTAGGTCTGCTCCACCTCTACTCCCTGTCTGGGCATTAGTGT
Source organism: Vandiemenella viatica (assembly GCA_031002005.1). Lineage (NCBI taxonomy): Eukaryota > Metazoa > Arthropoda > Insecta > Orthoptera > Morabidae > Vandiemenella > Vandiemenella viatica. The sequence goes on along the minus strand of JARYHS010013631.1, from coordinate 133,523,156 downwards.
GCGTCAGTTAGTATCTTCTATCCATTTAATCTATTACTATCACTCCACGATTCTCTATAAGTGGGTGGCGGGGGAGGCGTTACACCTATCCTAATGTGATATCGTTTTTGCATGGGAAAGGATATATAGGATACAGCAGCAAGCTCCTATGGGTTATTTTGAGGAACTATCCCCGCATTCGCTGCGACCAATCTAGGAAATCCATAGAGAACCCAGATCAGGCCGGAGCGGTTTCTCTAACCCTTCTCCTGTCGGATTTAAATCTTTTTCGCTTGATAAATCGATCGTATCCCATTCCCTAAACGCTCTTGAAAAGATTGAAAATAGAATCCGTTTTGGTCCTCATTTTGATGATCTTATTTTCTCGGTCTTTCTTGGATACGACTATTGTTGGTACATTGTCAGATGTGTTTGCCATCATCCCGAAATACATCTGTTATCAACTTATCTTTTTCACCTGATCGGATTCGAATGCTAATCAGATACACACAAAGCTAATTAAAACTGTCAGCTGTTTCTCAAATTCCATCCGAGACGAAATATTCCCTCACCCGTCGGTTGAATAAAATTGTTATTCTGAAAAGCACTCAAGCATTTGAGTATGATTAGTCATTTACTAAAAATAAAATGTTTAGATTGTTTAGCGTGTAAAAAGTTTTATTTTTACTTTTAAAAAGTAGGCCAATCTATTACATAGAAAATATTTCGCTTTTTTGTCTTTTACTTATTTGTTCACAATGTAGGTGTATGGAAAAAACCCTAGAACATGTGATCATCAGCTTTATCTACCATAATGTTACAGCAGGGGTGGCCAACTCAAATGATCTTGCTGGCCACTTTGGTGGTGCATCATAACTCCGCGGGCCGCATATAAAATTATATATCCCCACTAGAGACATTTTTTTGGAGTGAAAAATTGAAACATGAGTTATTATTGTGTTTACTATTAGTCTTACATGTAAACATCTACATATCTATAAAACGAAAACCGGATATATTGGTCGTATAAAAACTCGGAAAATACGGGGCAGATTTCGATGGGGTTTTCACCATTTTTAAGCTTAGAATCTCAATTAATTTGTTTCTCATGTCTTATGTTTCAACGTTAAATAACGCAGGAACATTAAATTAAATTCTGAAAGAATGATGACAAATTTCAAAGATGGAAGGATTAGATGTTGCATACTTCGCACTAAACACATGTCTCTGACCATAGCCTTTAATGAAAGCAATAAAATAACTTACAATAATAACTATTTTGCACAAAACTTGAAGTCTTCTTTCCTTTAATTCGGTATATTCAATTTTTAAACGCCAAAGATAGCCGTAAAAACAACAGAGATTTTCTTTAAGCACGTTGTCTGGACAATATCTCTGGCCTTTAGCATTAGTCTTCTGTTTAAGATAGGCCTAATAGTATTACGGATTCACTTTTGATATTCGTATAAAAGGCTGAATCTGCGGAGTTAAAGTATCCGGCGTTTCGAACAAAAAGTATATCCATTGACTTCGCAATTGAATCAAATGTGAGTTTCTAACATAATCTAGCGTTATTCAGTAATGTAGTAATGCAATTTCGTAACCAAATTATCGAAGCTTGATATACACGAATCTTTTTGGATGAATGAAAATAGTGTACATACAAATAAATTTCAACCCATCCGTTTCGTGGTAGGGGGGGTGGGTGAATCTAGGTTTGCTTTAATTCCGAAAAAAGTTGGCACGAATATTATGAAACTTTGTATATTGGGAGTAAAACTACGCCAACTAAACCGGGCAACGCCGGGAACTCCGCTAGTAGATAATATAATGATAATGACACTAAACGCACATTGTAAGGAAATATATAACTGGCTGCATGCGGCCCGCGGGCCACCCCTGTGCTACAGAGTATTCCAAAATTATGTAATAACTATACGTTTAACTCCCTCTTCAATTATAAAAATTGATATTTATTGGCCGGGATTCTTCCTTCAAAAGGCCATGGCCAAATTCCTTCCCGTTCCTTGTCCCATCCCGCCTCTAATGACCTCGACGTCGGCGAGGCGTAAAGCCATAAAAAAGAAGATATTTATTGCTTTTATTTTATAGTCATCTCTGAATTTTTGTATAAGATGTGTGTTTATTTCGACAGTTTGCTTTACATCTATTTTAAATTAAGATTGCAGCGTACATAGAAAACTTAGTGAAAACCACAAATCGCCGAGTTTGTTCTACGCTGATGTTTCATCGTTGCTGAATTGCAGTAGCCGGCAATGAGTCCCAACTGAGTGATACAGACCTTCTTCCCTACTCTTAGGGGAGATAAACGCGCCGATGAAACAGCAGTTTTCCCCTCCCAGCGGACGATAGTTGGTTTTGTCGTTGGTGTTTTGGGACCACTTGAGGCGCGCCATACGGCCTGGAAGAAGCGGAAGTGGAGCCGGCTGATTACAACTGCGTCGCCGTTACGTGGAAATGGTCTGCGAGAAACGAGGCATCCACGCCGCACTCCCAAATGTGTTGCGGGGCTCCTATCAGATTGGCAGACACTAGCTGCAGTGCTAATCTTCTGTCACCTACGAGTCGGGTAATTAGAATGCGTCCATTACACTTTCGTGCATAAATGCAGCGTGGCGTTCAACCTCACTGGTGCTTTAAGCCAACAAGTTCCAGTACATTATTGTACTTTGTAAATTTATGTAACCTCGTAATCTTTATATAATATATTTCTTCTGTCCTTGTGTATTTCACTGAACTGCTCCTAAACGGCTGGACTGATAATTATGAAATTTTGTGTGTGTGATTAAGTTGCTTCGAGAATAGTTTAGATTCACAATTTGATTTGCAAAAGCCCACCCCTCTCCCCTTTTACTCCCTCCCCTCCTAATTTCCAATTATAATTATAGAAATCCACAGTTTTATCCGATTTCAACGGAATCTTCATACTTATAATTTAAAATAAAGAGAAAACTTTTTGTTTGCCAAACCAAACCCCTCTTCCCCTTTCAACCACCTTAATTTTTGTCAATGTTCTTTACACAAAGTTACAGTCGACTCTTTTTGACCGGTCACCATGAAAGTTGGCAAATATATACATATTTTTTTTTCATGGAGAAGGTTTATGAACAGAAAATTTAAAAAACCCTACCCTCTCACCCCATACACAACTTCATTTTTATGCAAACCCATAGTTTTTATCCGATGGAACTTTGCAAATATATGCCTTAATACAAAGAGAAAAATACTGTCAACAGTAGTTTTACAAAAACCCAAAATCTCTCCCCCTTTACGCCCCTTAATTATTGTCAATGTTATTTAAATAAATCTACAGTTTCTATCCAATTTTGAAGGAATTTACACACGTATACTTTAAAACAAGCAGAAAAATACTGTCTGCATTAGGTTTATAATAGCCCAACCACGTTGCTCCTTTACCCCCACCCCCTTTTTTTGAATTGCAGTGTTGTTTATAGAAACCCACAATTTTAAATTCCGTCAAAATAAATCCAGCTTTTTTAAGTTACATAAGAATATTCATAAAATAAAAATGTCCTAATGTTTTAACATATATATCAGATTGTAGATTGGACACCAATCTTAAACGTTGTGAAAACCCGTCAACAATCCTTATTTTCTGCATGATGCTGGAACAAACAGATATATTACAGATACAGATTTATGTATGTGGTATGCATTAGTGCGCGGATGGTACATGTTTTGACTATCGAGTGGCAACTATAACAGATGATGTGATTAAGTTAAAAAGCAGTGTAGACCAAAATGTAAACTGGTATTCTGTATAACAGCATCTAATTCACCCGGTTCTGGGAAATGTTTGAGTATATCGATATTTAGTTTACTTCTGGAAATGGCTGGTCCAAAATAAATGAAATTTGGTACGCATGATTCACATCGGAAATATAAAAGTAGTGTACAGGTGTACAGGTAAATCAATCCGGATTAGACCGGACAATGCCGGGAAGTCTGCTAGTGAAAATATAATTATTTATTTTTAGAGAGTTTTGATTGTAAAGATTCTGAAATTTTATTTTTCGTACTTTGCTGTAGACATTGCTATCTGTGGACGAAGCAGCTTCGTTGAGTTGGATACAACGCGTATCCATCCAATAAGCAGACTTCTCCAATGCACTTTACATGTGGTTGACGTTAAGAGCGAGACTTGCTGCTTCGAATCCCCATGGTGGAAAAAATGCTCTCGTACTGCAAGGTATATTTGAACTAATATTCTTTTAGATCTTTCTTATTTCTTGAAACTGAATGACATTTACCAATCAACATACCTGCAGTTCACTGTTAACTTTTCAGTTTTCTGCTTTAGTCGTACGAAAGTTTGAGGATTACTGACATTACCTGACCTAAATATTGATTATATTAGGACGTACTTTACATGAAGGCTTGTTCTGTACTTTATAAACAGGGGAGTACAAGAGGCCATTGGTTTTCCTACCAACCATACGACAAACCACAAAAAGAAAACAATCACACCGAGCATGGTGGATTAGCGGCAATGCTCTGGTTTCGCATTCGGGGGGATGCGGGTTCAAATCCTCGTTTGGGCATCCAGATTTGGGTTTTCCATCGTGCCATGGATTCTGCCGGGATGTTTCCTTAAAAAGGCTATGGCTGAATTCCGTCCCGCTCCTTGTCCCCTGTCCTTTCCCGCCTCTAATGACCTCGTCATAGATCCGTAAGAGAAAAAACGCCCACTGGATGGTACTGTTTTCTGCGTAAAGAAAGAGTACTGGCAATAAAAAATAAAGGAAACATAAAGAACAATTCCGCTATCAGTTAGCCGTAAGCAGACTCTGGGGATCTATGTAACTCGTTAAAATTTTCCTTTCGGCGAAGCGTAGTTGTTACCATTTGATCTTACTTTGTGTCAAACCACACCACAATGAACCGTCTGATTAATTGCTTATCGCATGTTAAGCATATCATATTTAGATTATTTCCAGTGCTCTGATAAGACAAGGAGAACATTTCAGTGACGTACCAGTTCAAACAACTGCTTTAATTACATATCGGGAGCTTATTCTTCTAAACGCTTTGCCCATGTGGAGCGTAGGCGGTTATCATGTGAGATGTATGTTTCACAATGGCAATGGCTGATAAGATGAAATGGGATGGATTCCCGTTACCTATACGCGGGGCAACGTGTTAACGTCCTCATGCGACGTATGAATGACCATCAACAGTGTCGTGTGCCCTCGCTTCATACGCATTGCGAAGATGTTTGGTGCACAATCTGTGTGATGAAGAATTGTGTACCCTGTAACATATTTCAATAATTTGGTAGTTAGATACATGGAACTGCGTCTGCAGTTACCTGAATCCCTCATACAAGGCCACAGAGCCAGCAGTTTTACAGTGGGAGACGCCGTTCTTAAAGTTCTGGAACCTCCGAGAAAGACCGTCTCCAACTGGCCAATTACAGCTCTGCATCTACACCACGTGATGCAAGCCAGCCAATAGGAATCAGTCACCCCACTATGGAGTGTCGGTATGGGGACGCGTTCCGTACAGGCTATCTTTCAGTGTTTTTCTGAAGATCACGCAGTAAACTTGCCACACTTTGATTCAATGATTTAGGCAGTATTAGGGGCGACGCTCGTACCGAACCTCCCATTATATTATTCAGCCATTGGCTATCGTGAGGAAGCAGAATTCGCTTCTGTGCATATTTATGCTGTACCAATTAATTGTATCATTCCACTTGTTCTTTAGAAGAGATCATGAATAAATGCCTGCCAATCTCATCCTGAAGTTCATTTCAAAGTCCTCAAGTCATTAGTTAGAGTGTTATTATGTGTTTTCCAGACGCCAACTGGAAGAACCAAAAGTTGACGGCGAGGAGGCTGGACGAATTCACGCGCCAAACGGTGTAAGTCGAAAGTAATACTTCGCTCCGCCTTTACCATGCGGCAACCCCTTATCTCTCTTACCCTGTCGACCAAGTACTGATGACGAATATTTCTTCCACGACCAGGATTCGAACCAGCTAACCCGTTGTCAGCGTCGGATAACATCATTGTGTCGCAGCCAACTGAGCCAACATACATACAGATTGGGGTACACTGATTTTATTCAAGACCATGTGGTAGAAGTTTCTATTTATAAACAGCATTATTAACGGAGGGTGTGGTTACCCTGAAATGCAGCATCGGCCGATACTCCGTACTGCATGATAAGAGTATAAGATTTTACTATTTGCTTGTAATTGGATTACTTTGATGGGCGCCGTAATACTGGTGCTAATACTTAATGCTCATGAACATATTTTATCATGTATTCTTATCTACGCAACTTGGACCAGAATGATATCTAACATTCCAACAGCATAATGTTCGAGGATTTAGTTACCGACTTTTATTCACTTGAATTTGACAGAAATTTTGATATGAAAATTTTAGCCAAGAAATAAAAATCATGGATTTTCTAGGAAAGAAACAAACCCGAAGTAAAATAGCCCTAAACGACGAAATATTAGATGTTAACGCAAGTAATTATTTGGGATACCATCTAACAAATTTTCAGGAATGGGACATACATTTCAAAATATTAAATTACAACATAACACTGAGGATAATCAACTAAATCTTTAATCTGAAAAAAATTAAAAAGCACACCGGAATTAAGACATATAATTCTTGCAATACCATTTCTTACTTGTGGTCCAGAAGCCTGGAGAGTAGAAGCAGAGCGTAAACAACGACTCATTGCCGCGGATATGAAGTTCTTGAGAAGAACTGCAAGATATACGCTGCTAGATCAAGTCAAGAATAAAAAAAAAAAACAGAAATTGAAAGTAACACCGGTAGTTGAACATATTCAACAGCATATAGAAAAGTGGTTTCAACAAGTGAAAAGAATACCCCGGATAGTACTCCATTACATCGCTAGAGGAAAACTGATAACCGAAAGACATGGAGGAATACTGTGACAGGTTAGGCCTATTACTGTAAAGCTAGATGATGGAGGTTTTTAATTTAGGTTGGTTTTATGAGAGTCATGTTGGTAACGTCTTTACTTCAGCAGTAAGGAAGTTGTTCCAACAGTAAACTTACCCGATGGGATTATTAATGGTGGATTTCTTATAGTTGAGACGCTAAAGCATGGATGAAGCTGATCTTGTTAATATTCGAAGCGGATGTTTATAAATGTGATTTAGAAACGGGTGTAACTGAAATAAAGTCATGGTTATGCGGCCAATATCGGTAAAAGTCTTGTACCAGATCAACGTTTACTAATATCACTAGGCCAGAGTGGAATTAGACAAGTGGGGGTGTGGGACCAACTCCAGTGATATTTCACAGTAAGAAATACGCCAACGGAATTGGTCAAAAGGGATTCTTTCAAACAGACGCCTCATGTTGAGGTATAGTATGATTTCAGAAATATTCAGTGGAAACATCACTTTTGTTGAATTATAGGTTTAAGATTATTAGCGAAATAAAACGATGATCTGGTTTTGCCAGAGCAATTTTTACATCAAGAGTTTACTTATCACGAGATTTAATTTAAATTTGTTCTTTTTATATTAGCGTGTTACACCAAGTTTACACTCAGATGGAAGTAAAACTACTGAATATTACTGATAAATTTAAGAATCAAGATATGAAACAATGTTTTTAAGATTTCACTGATGAAGAGATTGCCAACTGAATTCAGCTGCGGGAAACTTTTAAGTTATTATTATTATTACTAGCTGGTACCCACGACTTCGTTCGTGATTGTAAAGAATTCATATTGACAGCTATAGACATCTAACCACCCTAGTGCACGATGGGAGACTCGATACTATTACCACACACAAGTACCAGTCTTCTGCGCTATGTAGTTCCGGCAGCAAGGTAAAATTTACGGATACACACAAGTCTTTGGATAAACACGAAAATATTCATGATCGACCAATTTCAAACACCATATCTCACACACTCCCACAGTTACCGAATTTCGGCCAACGTTGTGATCGATGGGAGACTCTGTGTTACTACCATACACAAACGCCAGTGATCTGCGATTGATAGTTTTCACTTAAAAGTGATACACCGTGACACATGAGTCTTTGGCAGAAATATGAAATTGCCGCAGGTCGACCATTTTCATCCCCCATATCTTCCACACCCCCATAGCTGCAGACATCTAACAACCATAGTGCACGACAACAGACACGATTCTACTACCACACATAAACACCAATGCTCTATGCTATGTAGTCGTGACAGAAAAGTGAAATCTGCGGAGACACTTGCCTTTAGTCGAAATACGAAAATATCCTTGGTCAGCCACTTACAACCACCATATCTACCACACAACCACAGTTTCTGAAATTCGGCCGCTGTTGTGATCGAAAGGTGACTCTGTGTTACTACCACACACAAACGCCAGAGATCTGTGATCTATAGTTTTCGCTGAAAAGTGATACACCATGACACATTTGTCTTTGGCAGAAGTATGAAATTGCCACAGCTCGACCACTTTCAACCCCCATTTCTCCCACATCCCCATAGCTACCGACATCTAACAACCATAGTGCACTACATGAGATACGATTCTACTACCACACACAAACACCAATGCTCTATGCTATGTAGTTGTGGCAGAAAAGTGACATATGCGGAGACAGTCGAAATGCGAAAATATCCACGGTCGGCCACTTACAACCACCATATCTACCACAGTACCACAGTTTCTGAAATTCGGCCGCTGTTGTGATCGAAAGGTGACTCTGTGCTACTACTACACACAAACGCCAGTTATCTGTGATCTATAGTTTTCGCTGAAAAGTGATACACCATGACACTTTTGTCTTTGGCTGAAGTATGAAATTGCCACAGGTCGACCACTTTCAACCCCCATATCTCCCACGTCCCCATAGCTACCGACATCTGACAACCATAGTGCACGACAGGAAAGACGATTCTACTACCACACACAAACACCAAAAGTCTATGTTATGTAGTTGTGGCAGGAAAGAGAAGTATACGGAGATACGAATTTTAGGTCGAAAAATGAAAACGCCCTGCACTTACCAACTTTAATCATTATATCTCCCACAACCCCACAGCTATCGGCATTCGGCCAACGTTGTGCACGACAGGAAACTCCATGCTACTTCCACCCACAAACATCAGTGATCTGTGCTAGGTAGTGGTGGCTGAAAAGTGAAATATAGGAAAAAACACGTCTATTTTTATATATATATAAGATTAAAAATAATAAATAAAAAGTATCTAACAGGAAAATTACGGAGGTAACGGAACTGATCGAAGAGAAACCAGAGATAAAAAACATGAATGAATGAATGAAATAGCGATGGAGTACTAGCGAAAATATAACGCACTTGAGATATATATATCCTGTAAATTAAATTGTGTATTTGGTCCATAAATGGCTAAAACGAAATAATAATAATAATGATGATAATAATAATTAATATAATTACAATAACAAATTTTCAACCTCAAAACCATAATCAAAATGCGAGCTCTCAGACAAAAACAGCTAGTATACACATTTGTGGATTTCAAAAAGGCATACGATTCAAAAGACAAGCCTTCACTATTCCAAATTTTAGAAGAAAGGGGATTAGATCAAGAAACACGAGAACTCATAAAAAAAACACTAATTGACACTAAATCTAAAGTAAATTTCATGTGAGAGATTTCAAAACCCTTTGACATTCAAACAGGTGTGAGACAAGGCGATGGGCTCTCTCCTCTTCTGTTCAATCTCGTTCTAGACAAGTCTATGGGAGAATGGGAGAACGAACTCAAAAAGTAAGTGTTGGAAGCCAATCCTACTGGGATTTCCCAAAAACAACATCTAAATACCATACCTCGCTTTTGCGGATGATTTGGCGATACTAGTAGAAGATGAAGAGACTTCCATCAAACATTTTGAGACACTCAGAAAAAGTAGGGTTACAAATCTCCTTCGAGAAAACTGAATTAATGTGTTCAAAGACAGTAATAGCAAGTTTGAGAACAAAATACGGTAAAATCAACATGATCCCATACTTGAAATACCTCGGAGAATTCATCGAATCGACAGGCCTTGAGAAAATCTCGCAGCAAAATCGCCTCCAAAAAGTATAAAAAGCGTTAGGGTTAGCCCAATATCTCTACAAAAAAAATACATATCAAGACAGACTAAAACTGGGCATTACAACACAGTCATAAAACCAACAGTCCTCTATGCTAGTGAAATGTTAACGCTTAACAGAAAACATGACCTTGAAGAAATAAAAAAGGTAGAGAGAAAAATCATTAGAAAAATTCTAGGAGCAAGACACACTAAAGATGGTTACCGATTACAATCAATCAAGACAACAGAAATGTTTTCAAACATCGAAACTGACATCAAGAAAAGGCCTTTAAGAGATTATCAGAAAATCGATTGAAAAAAAAAAAAAAATATATATAGACTATATATATATAGATTATGTAACTTCACTTAAAAATACAACACCTTGGCTGAATGAAATTTGGAAAGATCTTAAAAGTGCAAACGTAGGAGAAACAGACATCTTAGAAAGAGACACTTTCAGACAAAAAGTAGACACAAATGGGAAGTTATAAATGTGCAACAAAACAAAAACAATACAGACCAAAGTGGTCAGAAGAACGCAAACAATTTTTCTCGGAAAAAATGAAAGCCTATTGAAACAACAAGAAGAACTCAAAGGAAACTTAATTGGGTCGTTTGCTTAACGTCTTTCACTTATAGGGAGAATTCATTAATAATAATACTAATAATAATAATGTTGATGCTGGCAGTGAGACTCGCAGGTATTAAGCTCGACTGCCTGAGTGACGTCATTCTAGAACTAAACAGGTACAATCCTCCTGTATCATCCTCTTCTCCCACCCCCAATTATCAGCCTTTGTTTAATCTAACCCGGAAATCCTACAAGGTAAACGGTACCTACAGTTTATGGTGAAATCCGAAAGGGTTAAGGATATTTTAAAGATTTTAGGAAATCAACGGTTGAACTTTCAATTTCCAGTCAGATGCCGTTTCACGGAGGCAGAATATCGCTAGTTATTAATAATTTTATGTCAAAAATAAAAATTCCATGTATATTTGCCATATCGTGGTACGTGTTTTAAACCAGGACGATATTTTTTTATTTTTAAATTATTTTTTTTTTAATAAGAATCGTTATTGGAGTCACAGGGCAGTAAGGGGAATGTTTTATGACTTTCGTCTTTACAACTATTCAGACTTCTTTTTTTTATTGCCATCTACACGATAATTGGGGGTGGGAGAAGAATGTGACCAAGAAACGGGAAGGATATCAATTACGGCATTTCTAAAGAAAACATGAAGAGATTCACCGAGAGATTGCGAGAAGCAATGGAAACAGGAAATTTGTATGGCGGGACTTGTAGTCGAAACTACATCTTCCAGAAGGCGTACCTTATCCGGCTCGCTCTGAGTGTTTTCGATCGCTTTTTGTTAAGCCATAGGGTAAATGATTACACTGAAAAAAATATAAAGAAATCACAAAACGAACAAAGAACGTGGAAGAGCGAGTCGAGTCTGTCATAAATAGAGTTCCGTGCTCTAACGAGCTTCACAGATACTTCTTAAGTGATGGTCAGACGGCAGTTTCTCAACGCAAAAATCAGAGCTTGACATTTTATATAGAAAACTATCTGTTATCCGTGACTTCGTACGCGTGGATTTAGAATTTTATTGCTAGAATTCGATACACAAAGCTGAAAGTTACCTAAGATATGTCGGCATAATATGATGGGAACGCTATCGATATACCATTCTACCGTCGAACCAGTCCCAATTATTCATATCGGAAAAAAGTATCCTATTTCGTTCCTAATGATACAAAGTATTTCGGTATATCGGTATACACATATAGTCACCAAAACGTAAAGAAAATGCGGAGACTTACTTTCGCATATATAGTATTATTAATTTAAATTACACTAAAACTGCCTGTGGAACCAGTATACCCTGAATAAAGGAAACGCTGAGGGCACTATTCTATCGCCAAAGATTTGCCAGAACATGACATCCTTACTATGAAAAACAATTCATAATTTTTTTTGGTCCCAGTGGGGTTTGTCCCGAAGCCACATGGGAATTTTCTTAAGAAACAAGCACGTTACCACTGCGCTACGCTGCCATTGCTCAGTAGCGTTACGCATTACAAAGGCGTATAGATATTATGCGTTTGTCTTTCAGAGTTCAGATAGTTTTCATAATTTAATGACAATATGTTCTTATCTATACAGAATATGGTATCCCATGTCCACCATAATGCCAAATAGCATGTCCTTGTCAAATTTCATCACGATTGGAGTAGCCGTTCAGCCCAAGAAACGTAACAGACAGACAGAGAGAAAGAGAAAGTAACTTTTGCATTTATAATATTAGTATTGATTACGCTCTCTGTCTATTCCGCGCCGCACCACGTAAGTACTCATGCCGCTCGTGAAATCGTTTAGTTGCAATCAAATTTGTAATATGTGAAATGCATCCAAGATTAACAGCTCTACAATGAAATAATATCAATTTAAGGCAAGATAACTTCGAAATTAAAGCTTTGGCTTGTTCTATTACCAACTTTTTCTTGGATTTATGGTTTATCGACCTCAATGTTATAAAGCCGAAAGATGATGAGGAACAAGGAAGGGGAAGCATTTCGGCCGTGGCTATTTTGAAAGAGCCATCGCGGAATTTGCTTTGGCTAATTCGGGAAACCATGGAAAACTCAAAACTGGATGCCTGGTGGTGAATTTGAAGTCGCGCCCTACAGAAATCCAGGCCCGAGTGATACTCTTCACCCACCAGGCTCAGTCTATTCGCAACTGTATTAGGTATAACTATTTTTTTTATTTGTCATGTAAATATCGGATATGGTCGATATTTGGTACTAATGACAAGTGCCAAGGAAATAGTATTAATGACGTAAAGATGGATGTTTGTCCTTTAATCCTTTTGCTGTTATCAGTCTCTGGACTGGTTTGATGCAACCCTCCACCCCCTCCCCCAATCTTGTGATACCCCTCTTCATCTCGCCATGCTCTTTCGAATTTACATCTTCAGTTACCTGCTTCATATATTCTAATCTTTGTCTTTTACTCCACTAACAAATTAATCAATCCTGCATGTCTTAAAATGTGCCCTACCATCCTGTCTTTCCTTTCAGTAAGACTCTCCTACAAGTTTCTTTTCTCATCCACAATTTATTTGGCAAGCTATAAACATCTATACCCCAAACAGGGGAGTAGACACATTTTTTGCGACTCTGTTTCTATAAATCCACACTATAATAAAATATTTCAAAATTTTAAATACGATTTTCTGCATTTGTCAGCGAAGTACTGTATATATCACGTGTGAATTTGAAATCTGAAACTTATTTCGATTAAAAACTATGGCATATGACGTACTGACCAACAGCAACAGGGCTTCGTTATCGTTGAATAGGAAACCATGAAACTACTTTGCTCCACGATGTAACATTATCACAACCCCATCTAACCATTTTTCGTCGGAAATATTATTACAGTAATCGTTATTATGTTGTTGTTTTCTTCTTCTTCTTTTTCTGTTTGGCCTCTATGGATCACGTGGTTCTTAACTCGGGTGAGCTTTCATTTTGCCCCAATATTCTTTAATCCTTGCACTGTGGTTGTCTTTTCCTTCTTCGGTCCATTTCACCGCAGATCCAGGGCGCAATGTTTTGACTGTTAGTGTCTGGAGAGAATCTGATGATCCAATCAACGTTCTGTACTTATCCTTGTTGTAAACGTCATTGGGGTCTACTCCCAGTGCTCGAGATCTTTTCTGACTAGCCTTGTCCATTTTGCGTTAGTGGCTTTCCCTCTAAAGATGGTGTTGAAGTTATCTCCTTTTTCTCAAGGCTGTTGTAATGCTCTCCAGTATAGTTCCTTATTATGTCTGAGTCTGTATTTTCCTTCTTCTTTGATAAGACCCATGAATTTTATCAAGATCTTACGTTCCTTTAGTTCTAGTTTTCTTAGTTGTCCGTTTCTAACGATATTCAAGCGCTCTGATGCATACGGTACTGATGGTCGTATACAGTGCCTGAGTTTGAGGTTAAGGAAGAGGGATTTAGAACCATATATGTTCTCTCCAGTCTGGCAAATCTGCTATGCATGGCTAAGTCCTCATTGATGTTTGGAATTATCCATTCTCGAAAATATTTGGTGGCATTAGTCCTTCGTATAACTGCATTCCCCGGTGTGATTAAGTTTGGTGCATTTCTGATGTTAGTGATGAACTCAGTTTTGTTTATGGAAATCTTTAACACTACTTTAGCTGCTATGTTGTTGAGGGTTGATAGTTGGTAATAGCTTCCACCACACTAGACGGTAGGAGAGTGAGGTCATCTGTGAAGGCCAGGCAGTTGTCTAATAGTTTGTCCTTTTTGTAACCGATTCTCGATCCAGAGCCATCTGTTAGTGTGTTTATCAATTATAGGTATCTTAGATATTTGTATAAATGTCTGTAAGCTGTTGTATACAATATCTGGATTCACATAAATTAGTAGTTTGTATTGTAATCAGGGTAGCTGTAGTTTAAACTCTTTAAGAGTTTTGTATTGTAGTATCTTTGGGCCGCAACTGCCATGGAGGCCATGGCAACAGCTGGGCGCATTATTAAGTGTTCGCTGGCCAAGCAAGCGAGACAGATGTTGCATCACTTAAATAAAGTTGCATGACGCGAGTTTGTGCTTCATTGTGAGAAAGCTGCAATTATCGATCCAACCCTCCTTGCGACAGCCCACCCGAAGATATATATAAGCCTGGTAAACTTCTTACACGATGTGAAAATTAATATCTAGAAGAAACTAATATAAACAAACGGACAAAACATACCAAAACTTATAGTTAAAATGCCATATGTAAAATAAGTAATATGTAAAATTATATAAAATAGTTAATGTGTAAAATAAGTAATATGTTAAATATGAACGATATATAAATGATACGTAAATACGTAAATAATATTTTGGGAGAGACTATATTAGCCTTTTCCAACCAAATATCAACCTCTCCATCACGTGGTGCACCCTGTTTGCACCAACGAGGGCTCTGGCGACTGAAAGATTCCCGGTATAAGGAGTCTCCCACTGGAGGGTGAAAGAGTGGGGAGTGGTCCAGGGCACCCTCTTGCCCTTGGGGTTGGAAACAGCCCTTAAAGGTGGATGAATTAGAAATGATCAACAGCATGGGGATGCAGTAGGCAACGGGAAACCACTGAATTAAAGACCCAAAGGGTATCCAGAGGACATGTAATCCTCTCAAATTACATATATCATGATATGCCTTCTTCCTGGGTAAAATATTCCGGAGGTAAAATAGTCCCCCAATCGGATCTCCGGGTGGGGAATGTTCAGGGTGGAGTCATCAGAGTGGATAGAAGCATTCTACGAGTCGGAGCGTGGAATGTTAGAAATCTGAATATGGCAGGTAGGTTAGAAAACTTAAAAAGGGAGATGGAACGGCTTAAGTTAGATGTTGTTGGGATTAGTGAGATTAAATGGAAGTACGAACAGGATTCCTGGTCTGGGGAACACAGGATAATTAGCACACCAGCTGTCAATGGAGTCACTGGTGTAGGATTTGCAATGAATAAGAGAGTAGGCAAACGTGTGAGTTATTCTGAGCAGTTTAGTGACAGGATTATTTTGATGAGGTTAGAAACTAAGCCCGTCCCAACCACATTAGTACAACCGTATATGCCAACGTCACAGGAGGATGACGAAGAAATATATACGCCGAAATTGAAGAACCAATCCGATAAGTGAAGGGGGAGGAAAATCTAATAATCATGGGTGATTGGAATGCAATAGTGGGAGAAGGAAGATAGGGCAATACTGTAGGATGAACGAGTTTTGGAAATGATGGGTGAGGAAAGAAGATTGTGGAAGAAGCTTACAGAAAGAAGAGACAGGCTGGTAGGTCATATTTTGAGACATACTGGATTAGTTTACTTGTTAGTGGAGAGAATAGTCGAAGGTAAGAACTGTAGAGATTAAACTATATGAAGCAGATAATTGAGGACGTGGGTTGTAAGGGATATGTGGACATGAAGAGCTTGGCACAAGATAGGAAGGGATGGAGGATTGCATCAAACCAGTCGTAAGACTAATGACAAAAAAAAAAAAAAAAAATTGTGGAATATGTTATATATGAAAGATATTTAAAAAGTAAAATGTTCCCGGCAACTTTAATATGTAAAATGTAGTGGGGGAGCTGGTGTAATGGTTTTGAGACCGAAAACCAGTAAAAAAAAAATGAAGTTGCAATGGCTTATAGAATGTGTTAACAACTTTGGCTGAATGTTATACGAGTGTAAATAAGTGAGTGAAGTATCGAAGATTATTAAATTCATTGGTATTTGTGTCAGGGATAGGAATAAGTTACCAAGAGAAATGATGAATAATTTACCAAAAACGTTGAAAGAATTTAAAATAAAAATTTGTAGAGGGCAAATGTAGGTGGGTGCAGGAAAGGGGGAAGATGGCTGCGTAGGGAAACTATCACCGGAGCGTGCGCTCCATCGCAATTTTAATTAAATATTTTAAATATTAAATATTTGCTCAGAATAGAGCAATTTTATTTGCGACATAGTAACAATACCTATAGTTTGTTGGCGGTTTTATAAGTAACTATATTCATTAAAATTCGTCTGAGCTGATGACTCAGACGTGTTGAGTGAAGACAAAGTGGTCTAAGTTATTCAAAAGCACACCGTCATCACCTGTTAGTAAATAATCAACGTAGATCTTGGAGGGCTGTCTTGGATGATGGTGAAGCTTACAACTGGCTTACCACTGCCATAATAATTAGGTGGAAAGCTAATAGTGACCAGACTAGAACCAGGAGCTCCTGCAACATAGGACCATAGTGTTAACCATTATGCTGGCAGAACTACGATTGGGAAAATTGCAAGTTAAAATATCTGGTACATATATAGAAGCACAAGGCGTAACTACCCAGTGTCCATTCTCTAATTTTTGCTCGGCGCCTTTACCAGCTGATAAATTTTCCTTGTTTTAAATTGGTTATAGAATTAGAAATCTTCACCAAATCTTTCATCACATTGCTCAATTCACACGCAAAAATCGCCAGCCACCGAAATGTTACCGTGTCATAAACGAGAGCGTGTAATCAATTAGTCGGATATCCGCATAGTTTCACTCTCCACCCACCTTACTAATTACACCCGGGGTGGGAAGAAGAAACTGGTGTACAGCTAAGTTAATTTAATGGTGTCGCTAATGCCCGGGACGAGCCTTACGACGTAATTAAAGACGCGGGTGCTAATCTGCCGGGGCAGATACGCACTGCTCTAATGCGTTTTTAATCTACGCTGAGAGCGGGGGAGGGAGTCCGGAATCAGCTGATTACGCGACTCGATGACTGCGCACAATAATACCAGAAATTAAGAGATGCTGATTTGGCAGCTCTCATTAATTTGCGAACGTGGCGACGCGAGGGTGCGTGACTTTCATTTTTTTAAATTTAATGTAGCGACGGAGAACTCGTCCGAAGATAGAGTGCATTCTCTAACCGTGTGGGAGCCCTTTTTATTATTAAAACTAGTTTCTAAACCCGTCAAAGACAAAGGGTTGAACGCAGTGTTAAGTGACTCCGTTACGATGGAAAATGATGAATTTTGTCATTTTCGTTTTTTTACCGATTATTGATCTTTGGAATGTCCTCTTTACTTTGATGTAAAATACATGCCTATTTCTAACCTAGAAATGCTTTAAAAAAGGCTTTGTTGACGTGGCAGTCTTCACAGCGTCAAACAGGAAGGGGTGAAAAGGATTTTTAAGAGGTCAGCAGCTGATGCGGTACAGTATATAAATTACCTTGGGGATGGGGATTCAAAGGCATACAAGGCAATTGAAGATCTGAAACCTTACGGACCGGATGTGACAATAAATAAGCTAAAATGTATTGCACGTGTGCAAAAAAGAATGTGTTCCCGCTTGCGACGTTTGGTATCAGGATGGAGGGGTAAAAAGATGAATGATGGTAAAGGGTTGCAAGGGAAGAATAGACTTACAGAAGGCATAATTAATAAATTAATAAAGTATTATGGAATGGCTATTAGACATAGCAACAACATTGTCGAAGAAATGAAACGATCTGTTTGAGCTGTCTTATTTCATGTTGCTTCAACTGATTCTGCACACAACCACGGAATCTGCCCCAAAGGATACATGGTGCAAGTACAACAAAGCACAAGGAACAGGTCAAACATTTGTGTACAAGGATTGTTTACCATATCCTGTCATTGAGGAAGTTAAGCCTATATTCAGGGATTCATCTGATGTACAGCTACTGAAGAAGTGTTTACATGCTCGTACTCAAAATCCAAATGAGTGCGTCAACAGTGTTATTTGGTCAAGAATCACAAAAATTGTTTTTGTGTCAATTAATGCTCTTCATTTTGGTGTTTATGATGCTGTAATGACTTTTAACAATGGAAACTTGTCAAGGATTGAGGCATTGGAGATACTTAGTATTAGCGTAGCGTTGGGTATCACACCATACGAGCTATATACAGGCTTGACCAGGAAAGGGTTAGGGTGTCAGAGAAAGCATTGAGAGAAGTAGAAGAAAAGGCACGAGAGAAAAGAAGAAGACTAAAGAGAAGGCTGGAAGAAGGCTATCAGGACGATCCAGATCACCCTAGTTATGGTTCTGGAATGCACTGAAACTTTGACAGAATTTTCCCCTAAGTTTACTTCTGGATAGTTTTAGTGTACCTTTTCTTGGAAACTACCTGCAAGAACTTCCTGAAACTTTTACAGCCTTGAAAGTAGGTTTCTGTGAGTATTTTAACGCAGCGATATTGCATTATACCTTATAGTTTGTAAATTATTGACTTTACAGCACCTCCAAAAGTGCAAAAAATTGGAATATTTGCTTAAAAAATTAATTCTTCCAAACCAATCGGAACTTTGGGAAATCCCTGTGTTAAAGTATTGTAAAATCATCATAGATTTACCCTGTTTTGTTTCAGCTATGTATCACAATTAGTTGTTGAGAAAAGGTACAGTGAAGTTCGCAAGAAATACATGGGAAAGATACATCCTGCCAGAGCCCCTTAAGTGACTTGACAATGGCGACAGAGCTTTCGAAACGTCGTGTTTGATCGGCTAGTTACCAGAGGAAATTTTATTCAGTTCATTTTCTGTCAGTTATTTAACTAAATACAGTTGTTACTAAATAACTGTCATAACCATAAAAATTATGAAATGTCATGAATATTTCTTGATTTGTAACAGCAATATATCTGGACAGAGAGTATAAGAAAAAATCTACACCAGCTGAATATAAATAAACATAAGAAACTAATAATTAATATGTTGATTTAAACGAAGTACGTACTTTTCTTTCAGATTTCTATCTATTCATTTCTTTTCAAGTTGCATAACTAAACAGAATTGTCATTAAATAACGCGCATAACCTCCAGTTTGCAGAAACATCTCTGACAGTTGTTAGTTCTTGCAACGAAGGCTGGGAGCGTGACGTCAGCGTTACTTACACGATTACACAGTGACTAAGCTTAACCTTTTATTAGTATTGGTATTTTCTCTACCGTTGTCTTTATAGGGATTTTCTGCAATTCTTAATAAACCCAAAGTTCACCTTTACGCCCCAAGAGAGGCAATTATTTCTTATCATTAACTAAGATTTCCTGCGTAAAATTTCAATGCCTGAAATTCGTCTTAAGATTTTTGTTAATTATTTAATCTTTGAATGCATTACGAATTGTAACTAAGATTCTTTTCTGAATCATTCTTTACCGTTGCCATGGATTTTTGTGTACAGAGGCAAAGTGATTAATCTCCTTAATTCAACGCAGCGTGGTGGGTGAGCTGTTAACGCTCTGGACTTCCATTCGGGAGGACGCCAGTTCGAATCCCCATCCGGGCATCCAGATTTGGGTTTTCAATTGTTTTCCCAGAACACTCCAGGCTAATGCCTGGATACTTTCTTCAATAGGCCATGGCTGAATTCCTTCCCGATCTTTGTTCCCAGTTTCATCCCACCTCTAATGACCTCGGCGTCGACGAGGCGTAGAGACATAAGTAAAAAAACAAATCCTTAATTCATTCATTACTACATTTATAATCTATCCTCATCAGCAAACCTAAATGTTTTCCCACAGAGAGAAAAAGCCATTCTCTAAATATTACTGTTGAACTTGATATCCAGTCGCAAAAAAAAGTATAAAAAATAGGTTTTAGGCACATAATTTTTCATAATTTTCTTTAGACAACTTTTCTAAAAGCGTATTTTTAATTGCTTATTTCTTGCCGCGTGTCACACACTTTCTTCGGTAATAATAGAACTTTTCTTGGTTGATGGTATCACATGCTTTAAAGAAATTTAAAGTACACCCTTAGCAGTATTCACGATATTAATTACTTTTAATACATCGAAGAGAATTGTTGTTGACCTGTATCTTCTAAAGCCAAGATGGGAAATAAAATATTTTACTATCTGTAAATTATAAATACTTGATGGGAAATGCAAAAAATCTTTGTTAGTGTTATTAAGATTGCATATAATAACTCAATGAAAGTGTAATTTGAACTACGTTCATTGTCATATCTACCTTATCTAAGCGGTCTGGTGGGTAAGGGTCTGACTGGAAGTTAAAAGGTACTATGTTAGAACGCTGGTCTTTCTTGGGATTATTGAAAGCTCTAAACCAGACTTCACCTCTGGCGAAAATTTCTTTATGTTTGGAAATTACACCAGAACGTTTCCGTGGTTCGGATTCCACTTCAAACTGTTGGTCCAAGTTTGTATAGGCACATAAGACATAGAGTGATTACGCATCCGGCAAGAGACTCCACTCAACAAGTCATAAAAAGGCTATGCGAAGTTGTTATTATATGTCTTATTTAATGGCTTAACTTCTAATATTTCCAAACTTGAAAACCAACAGAACCAGAAAAAGAAAAATTAAGTTGCTAAAATAAGAATTCAGTGATAAGTACTGACCAGTTTTGATGATGAGCGCTGGATGTTTATACATACATGTTTTATTTGAATATATTTCATTGCTTCTTTATTTCTAACACTTATAGCGAGCATGGTGGTGTAACGGTTAGCATTCTGGCCTCGCATACGGGACGCCGGTTGGAATCCCCGTCCGGGCATCCAGATTTTGGTTTTCCGTGGTTTCCCAAATCACTTCAGGCAAATGCCGGGATGCTGACTTCAAAAGGGCATGGCCGAATTCCTTCCCATTCCTTGCCCCCCCCCATCTTTTCCCGTCTCTAAAGACCTCGCTGTTAAGAGACGTTAAGAAGTTAAAAAAAAAAAAAAAAATTGCACATTTTTGTGTTTCGTGTTTGATGGGAGTTTCGTTTGTGAATTTTCTTTGACTGCATCACTTGAAAAATACTATTAAGAGCCTCACCTAAAAAATAAACACTGGTGGTGCTTGTGTCGTTTTTATGCGAATTCTATACCTTATCTACCTATCATTTTTTTCTGCTTTATCGTTTTGTCTATTGGTTAGTTCTTTTATCAATTCAATTATTATCGAATCATTATTTTTAAAGCGTTATTAAACGGAGTTATTCTTTCATGCTTTGCCGATATGTTTAGAGAAAATACTTGTCAGTTCATAAATCACAAATAATCTAACAACTATCACGAGATGATATTAAAACATTTTTAAAGTTTAATCAAGAAATACGGACGGTAGTAAGTATATGGAAATACTGAAATAGGACAGTAAGATATGAAGCATTGCGAGAAAATGTGGAGGACAGATGAAACCAAAACGAAAATGCTTTTAACAATTATTGAGTTATTAAATATATAGGTTTTCGGGTTTACTATGCGAATTAAAAGTATTGTTATCACCATGGAGTATTAAGTGTTAATGGCTTTATACACAGAAAGTGACGGCTACATTAAGAACCGTTTTTAATATTACTAAATGCCCCATGCGAAAATTTCGCAAATACCATGAATAGTAAGGTGGTTTGTAATAGGATGAAAAAAGAACCGCCTAATTTGTTTTAATTGTTTATTTGTTTGGTGTAATAGGTACGTAACAAAAGTCGACGCCAGTGAAGCAGTTTATTAATATCTCTGTGATATGTGCTACTGCTATCTAGCGGCTTGGCTCTGAACTGTCTCAAAAGCGCGACATTTACAGTTATTACTTTTACCCTTTCAGGGTAAAATTATGAAAAATGTCGTTCTTAATTTATAATTTTGCCTGAGTGGAGACATTAATCTTTCAAATGACACCTCATTTATGGATTTCGTTCAGATTTCATGGGAGATAAATAGCTCGTAAAAAAAAATCACTTTATGGAAATAATGATACGTCTCTTAAGGGTCAAATTTTGAATAATTTCTTTCTTAAGATATGATGTGACGAAATGATACTTCATTTATATATATTGATTTGATATCAAGGGAGATAAATGGCTCGTGACAGAAAAGCACGTTGTAGAAATGTTGATACTTTTGCCTTTTAAGGGTCGAATTCCAAAAAAATTCTTTCTTAAATTATGATGTGACCAAAGTGGTGACCGTAATCTTTAAAATTATAACTCATTTATCTATATCGGTTAGATACCAAGCGAGATACATGGCTCGTGACACAAAACCGCATTGTGGAAATATTGATACATTTGCTCTTTAAGGGTCGAATTCCAAAAAATCCTGTTTTATTATATGATGTCACCAAAGCGGAGATCTTAATCTTTAAAATGGTATCTCATTTATCGATTTCTATTAGCTATCCAGGGAGATAAATCGCTTGTAATTAAAAAAACTGCGTTTTAAAAATATTAACATTTTTCCCTATATGGGTCAAATTTGGAAAAATTACTTCCTTAAAATATGATGTGACCAAAGCGGATACATTAATTTTTAAAATGATACCTCATTTATCGATTTAGGTTAAATATGAAGGAAGATAATGGCTTGTGACAAAAAAGCCCCTCATAGAAATACATAATGTATGATAAATCACTCAGTAGACCACAGTTGTTTAAGTAAAAGTAGTCAAGTCATACTGATAAAATAATTTTGAAATGATTCGTCGTCTTGGCGCAGTGCAATCGCAAACTGATAGAAACAACTTATGTGTATACCCTCGGGTGTTTAGGTAACCTGATCGCCTCTCGCATCGTGGTCTGGATTCCGCAGGACATACCGTAAGTCCGGCGTTGCACAGTGACGTCCGGTGATAAACAACGCGATGTGACCCACATCCCACCAACGATTCCGCAGCGGTATAACTTGCGATTACGACCGCCTTCCGGAACATCCAGCCACTATCAACGCTATCCAGTTCCCTTGCACAATGGCTTTCTGCTTAGCCTGGCCAAGTTCTGACTTCTCCACTTTCATAATTCCTATATTCCTGCAGCTTCCGTTCCACTACACATTATTTTTCTGCTTCCGGTGGTGATAAATGAATTTCGTTTAGGAATGTAACGTATATCCACATCCGCAAGTGCGGAAATTTCGCGTGAAATACTACATTTTTAATGCGGATATCTAACGGATGTTTTGTTTATATAGCAATATATTTATTCTCTCTATACGAGAATACGCTCATCGTCGATTACCTAACAGAAACCTTTTTTTTCTTACAATCTTGCAATAAAAGTAACAATTAACTGAACTGTGTTAATACCTAAGCGACGAATTTACAGGTTTGAACTTGCATGTAAATTAAAGCGGCCAACATATAAGACATCCGCGTGGAACTACCGTAGGATGCGCTCACCCATTCACTCTACTTGAAGGGGTCCAAAAATGTTCCAAGCAATCCTTTCCACTCGTTCTTTCTCGCCGCACAGCATTTGTCCTTATCGCAAATTCCCTGGATTTTTGCTCCAATCAAGATCCAACGCCTTAGTTTGCTGGACGGCAAGAAACCGTTTTGGCTGTCTCGGAGACCAACAATATCCAACACGTCCTACGGTAGTCCTGGAACGCCCTTCACGGCCCATCAAGCGTCCTTTATCGGATCATTGTAGGTACTACAAGTTGGACTGTGAATGGGCCGCTAGAGCGGGAAAAGCGGGTGGCGGGCACGGATATGTGCTCCACATGTACTTGTACTTGAAGCTTGAATTAATTGAGGAACTTCACAAAGTTCAAATGACAAAGATTGTTTTTTAAACGCATGTGTAGTTATGTAAATAATTTAACTCCCTTGTGAAATCATCCCACGTTTTTTGTTGTTGAAAGATGAGGAAATCAAATCAATATGGCAGTATTATATGGAAATAGACTTTACTTATCGAAAAAATGTGGGATTTGGTATAAAAAATAACCTTTTTGATTTTAAATTTAGTTTTGTTAAATTATTAAAATCTAAATAATTATAAATTTATTTTTCCTCGTCCGCATCCCCTTCTGCAAAATATCCGCATCCATGAATGTCAAACACTAAACATCCGCATTCGTAAATATGACTTCCGTTACAACCCTAATTTCGGTGACCGTCGGTACTACGGAAGTAATCGAACGAATAAAATCTCGGAGTATTGTTCACTACATTAGCTGTGTTGTTGAAGATGATTAGGGAAGCTTAGAATGCGACTACCTCCGTATACTCATTATGCTGATTGCAATCGTCTAAGAGCATGCTGGGAAAATTTCCAATTTACTCCTCAAAAGTAAGCATATGACCACAGAAAATGTAATGCATTAAACAAAGCTGAACCCGCAAGTGTGGTTGCGTGCATTAAGACGCTACCACACTGGAACCATGATCGAGTCTTGGTCCCGTGCGATGTTTTTGCTGTTTCTCGCAATCATAATATAGTGGTATTTTTTTTTCCTTTTTATATCTTGCTTACTCTTAAAACTAATGTATGAATTATAGATTCCACAGTTACTTAAGGCACAATCCTAGAAATGTGCTGTGTAACTGGTAATGAAAATTGTCTAACGTACATGAACAACAAAGTGGGTAAACGTTAGTATATTACGAATGAAATTATTAATATCAATATTTCAGGAGTAAAAATCGGCTTGATATGAATGCCAACATGAAAATACAGAACTTTATAAAGTTAACATGGATAAAAAATTTAACAAAAACAGATTCATGATAATGCGAAATATAATGTTTTAGAAATGTTACCATTTTTGCGATAAACATTAGTTAAATGATTTCCGTATAATCAAAAGTGATGAAATATAACTTTGAATAATCTGTATGTATTTTCCGTCTCGCATTGACGCGTTAAAGTGAAAATATGAATTTTGTTAGAATTATTAAACAAAAAACTGAAATCTTCTAAAGTGCATAAGGAAAATCTAGTTACTAAATCTCCTGGCATTTCTCTATCTTTGATGCAAACCGTTATTAAATCTCTCTGAAATTTGGTATGCTGAACTTAACTCGCATGTCTCTTGTTAGAACAAATAATATCCTTGATCACAGTTATTTGTTTTATCAGATTATCATCCCTTTATGAGATGCACATTAAGTAGAAAAAAAACAAAACAAAAAATTAATTACGGCAGAAACGCAAAATTTAAATGTTAATTCATAATTTATGGTAAGTCTAATGTCTTTATGTCGAGTAATCAATTAGACATGAAAAATAATACCGAATCCAGGACGTTTAAAGATGCCTTCCTTGATAGTGACACTTTTCTGTAACTGAAATACCTTAATATCATCGTGCAGTATCCCAATCAGCATTGGCAAGCAGTTAAATTGACGATCCCTGGACCAACAAGTTTCACACAGTACTTGCATAAAATTCCGAGTAACTGTGTACATTC
Organism: Vandiemenella viatica; assembly: GCA_031002005.1. NCBI lineage: Eukaryota > Metazoa > Arthropoda > Insecta > Orthoptera > Morabidae > Vandiemenella > Vandiemenella viatica. The sequence continues at coordinate 133,497,344 of JARYHS010013631.1, read as the reverse complement.
AAATGGTTGTAACAATTTGAGGTTTCTTTTTGATGCATTTGCAGGCGGTTACATGCATTTATGAAGATTTGAATAGATTCATACCTTTTTTCCATAGACAGCTCTATCGTCCTAAAACCTTCCAAATGATTCACCTCTAAGTAACAGTTATATTGGGGAGGATGGTTTAAGGGACACTAAAATTAACAGATCGAAGATTATAATAAAATTGGGAGTAGTTTACATCGCGATACACGTCGTCACTAACATGACGCTCATGAAAGCAGCTTATTAATTATTAACAGTAACTAAATTGCTCGTTCCTTAAAGTACGTTCTGGTCCAGGTGGCATCTGCGCTAATATTGCCGCTATAAAATCAAACAATGTAGACATATATAATTACGAAGTCTTTCTCGGCGTTGGCAATACAAATAATGCTCTCGGGTGACTAGCCGAGTTATAGAAGTGTTATAATAATTATTATAACACTTCTATAACTCGGCTAGTCACCCGAGAGCATTATAATAATTATTATAACACTTCTATAACTCGGCTAGTCACCCGAGAGCATTATTTGTAATGTAGACATACTTAAACACATTAAATGCTTCGCGAACTACATTTGGAGTAATATTAATATTTTATACATCAATATTCTTAGTTCTAGTAGCATAAATTATCACAGTTAATTTCATCATATACCTTCAGTATGAATTGCAATGGTCTAAAGCACTCGCTATAATTCATGCACTGTATCACGATGTAAACTCGACTGGTGATTCTACGATAACAGTGGCGCTGCAATTTAACGACGGTTTCTTATGTAACTCGATACAAATCGATAGTTAAGAATAATTTTTTTTTGGTATCTTGCTTAGTTCTCGAGATGTGGTTAGTTTTAAATGCGGCCTGGACCGGAAGAAACATTTCGCTAAAGCCAAATTTGATTATGGATGCTTATTTAACTCGAAGAGACAAATCGAAAGTAAAAACTACAATTTGTTGATCTCTCTTCGTTCTCAAAATATTGTATCTAGAAATTGAGGTGATTAAGTTAAGATGCGGCCTGGACCAGAAAAAAATTAACGAAAGCCACACAAGGATAGACACGGTAAAAACGCACAATATTTGTTTTCTTCCTAGCGGTTGCAGTTAGGTTGATATACGGCCTACACCAGAAGAAAAACGTTAGAAAAATCACAAGGAATTATACCTACAACTGATTTTGAGGTTCTGTATCTGAAAAACATTCTTGACTTTCGATTTGTTTCGTTGCGTTACATAAGAATGCATCATCAAATTGTGGCACCACGGTTATGATAGTGCTGCCCTGCTATTCAGTCTTGAAACAAAACGTAGGAAAGCTGAAACGGCAAGAAAACATTACAATAAAGAATTAAACTAACATTTTAAGGGCAGTTCTATCGCGGCGCCAAAATCTGATGATGAATTCTTGCAGAACTCGAAGAAATAAATTGAAAATAAATAATAAAATGTTTTGATATCTCGCTTGGTTTCGAGTTATAGCATGTTAAAAATCAGCCATAGGTATAGTTCCTTCTGCTTTTTGATGTTTATTCTTCTGGTCCAGGCCGTATTTCAACCTAACAACAATCACTAGGAAGAAAATAAAACACCTATAGTGCATTTCCACCATGTAGATATGGTGGTTTTGGTGAAAATTTTTTTTTTTTGGTCCAGGCCGGATCTCACCCTAACTCATCACTTTTGAGATACAATATCTCGAGAACTAAGCGAGATATCAAAAAATTTTATTCTTTATTTTCCATTTGTCTCATCGAGTTACGTAAGAATTCATCATCAAATTTGGCTATAGCGAAATTTTTCTTCTGGTCCAGGCCATATTACAACCTACGTCAATTTAGAGATACGATATCTCGAGAACCAAGCGAGATATCAAAAAATTTTATTCTATATTTTCGATTTGTTTTTTGAGTTCTATAAGAATCAATCATCATATTGTGGCGCCACGGTAATGATAGAATCCCCATTTTAAGACTGTCACTGATTTTTCAACGCTGCCGGCATTTAATGGCTGTGCGTTGCTGTCGCATTTTTAGTTAAATTTCCGGCGACTTTTTCGCAAAACAAGAGCGCAAAAGTGAAGAGGACATACCGGTATTGATGACGTAATTAAACAAAATTTGAACAGGTTAGTACCAATTTCTCCTGGATACGGAAGTGGTGCAGTCCCCGAAATTTTACTTGGAACCGGCATGTATCACTTAATACCACACAATTCATATTTGTTAGGTAAATTATAAGCATCTAATTGAAATTCACTGAAAAAAAATGAATCTTATACTTTTATTAATAAAACAATTGTTCACAAAAGTGTTAGCACTGTAAAAAGCTACATTTAACGGAAGCTAACTCTTTTAGTAAATGTGACGATGCGGCATGGTAGACGCCTGTTTATGATCGCCAATTGGCCCGTCGACTGGATCAACAACGTGTATATGTGGAGCGCACTCTCGAGTAATATAGTCTCACTTACCAGTCGTTCATAGCAGAACTGACCCTTTGGTGACACTCGAAGGAAAAAACACTTTGTCACATGTTCTATGCATCGAGTGTACGGTACCCAAGCGAACAATGTGAGCATATGGCTTAAAGGCACAGCAGCAAGAAACGCGCAACCGCACGGGAATAATCGTGACAGGTAGTTGTAGGCGAGTTCTAGGTGAATGTAGTAGGAACATGCTGACACCACTATAATACTGCTTGAAATAGTTCGTAGCAAGCTGCAGTCGTCCTTAAAGGAGCAGCCGTATTGGTCGAGATACAGTAGCAGGCTCCACGTGACACTGATTATCCACCTATCGTCGAACTCGTAAGTTAGAGCAGAAAGCACTCGCCAAAGCCATTTGAATCGTAATGTGTTGTATGTAATTTTAGCAAAGCTAGTTATCCGGGCACAAGATCCATCGTTCATTTTACTAATCCAGTTTTATTGATAACCAGCGTTAACGAAAGACTTTTGTGAAGCTTGTCTTGTTATTATTAACATTAAAATCATAAACTAAGAAACAGCTGAAAATTCCAAAGATGTGAGATAAGATCAGAAATAAAAACAAAGCATAAACTGCATCCTGCGAAAACAATACTATCGTGACCTGAGATATACATTAAATGTTAAATCCAAAGAGGAATTTAAGGAAATTACAGATAAAGATTTTGATTTTTATTATTAAAAATGGAAAAATTCTTATTGACATGGTTGAGGTCAGCCCATTAGGGCCCCTCAGTAACTACATAACAGTAATACAGTAAATATTTTTGTGACAATGGTGAAAACGGTAATGTTGCGCCCTGTGGGTAGTACAATTTTTGCGGCAGTAACTATACACACCAACGATGTACGATGTAAACATCCAGAGACATTTTGAAATATGAGAGATTGATAGCGTAGTTAATTTAGTTCAATTAAAAAAGTTAGCAGTTAAATAAATATTTTTCTTAATTATATCCTAATCATTAGATGTAGCCTATTTTACAGCGGATATTTAATTTATAATTTGGTATTCAGCGTATATTTTGGTATCCTAATCATTAGAGATAGCCTATTTTATGGCACGCATTAAAAAGTGTAGACGGGAATTTTACGAAGTTTATGTGAATACTCAGGACATGGTAGGAGACAAAATAAAGTGGCCAGCGTACATAAGACAAATCATTTGGCAAAGTCAACTTAAATACAGTCATACACTTCCAATTACAGTCTTTTTCTATGGAAATAGCTGCCCAAAAGATTTGTTTATCAATTTCATGCGTATCAACTTATTAACGTAGGTCTAGAGAGATAATATCCTAAGGTCCAGGCCTCATTACACCACACATGGCAGAACAAATTCCCGTTTTAATTTGTTGCAATAAAAAATATTCTCTTGTAGCCGATTCATCAGATAGCGGGAATAGAAAACTGTTTATGATTTATCTTTTTCGGTTTACGGTGCAATGAAGCCTGGACCACAGTAAGGTCGGCAGACTGATGGTTTTTTAGCAGCATTCACGCTACGTGTCTTTACGGTTAGAATTTACTGTCGTCCAGGATGCATTCGCCAAACTTTACAGTTCAAATACCCATTTCATAATTTTTTTTTTTTGAAAAAATAAAAAATGCTCTTGCAGCCGACTCATCAGATAGTGGCAAAGGATAACTGTTTATGATTTATCTTTTTCGATTTATGGTGCAATGAATCCTGGACCATAGTAAGGTCGGCAGATTGATGGTTTTTTTTAGCAGCATTCACTCTACGTGTCTATATGGTTAGAATTTACTTTGGTCCAGGGTTCTTTCGTCAAACATTACGGTTCAAATAGTGCAGCCATGATCAGGAAACGAATGATGTATGATCAAATTCAGGGAATAGAGTATGCTTCAAAGATTTTGTAAGTTGTTGTTTTTTAACTATTCTGATCACTAAGAACTTAATAAGTTCCCAAAAATAAATTAGTGATTCCAACAGAAATTACTAATTGCTTCATCCATCGTTCTACATTTGTTTATTTTTAAATTTAGCAATCTGCTTTCAATTATATTCGTTCGAAACTAACTGGTCGCGTTCGGTTAGATTCAAATATACCACTACAGTTTACCAGCAGAGGTACCTGGTGGTAATTTGAGAAACTAAATTCTCTCGTCATTTGCGAATAAAGCTCATACCAGACATTAACTAATATTGTCACGGCTACGAAAATTAATTAAAATTGTTTATGAAGTCCTTCTCCCTCAACCTTTTCCGCCTCTAATAACACAGACTTGGACAAAACTTGAGAATCTCTCACGGCTTCCTTGATAATTCACTCACGGCTATGGAGTAAATGTACATCTTTTCCACTGCTTCCTTGATTACATAGATGTATTATATCTTTGGTTTGTGCGTGGAGACTTTCCCGGCGTACTGAAGCAATGTAGTCTTCACGGGTGTGCAGCCGGATGGTGTTTTGAAAACACAACGTTTCGACAACCAGCTCGGCTGTCTTCATCAGGTGTCCGGTGTCTACAGGCTGACGAAAGCTGGCAGTCACCGTGTAGACTGACAGTCTACGCGGTAACTGCCAGCTTTCGTCAGCCTGTAGACACCGGACACCTGATGAAGACAGCCGAGCTGGTTGTCGAAACGTTGTGTTTTCAAAACACCATCCGGCTGCACACCCGTGAAGACCATGGAGGAAGGAAATTCCTCCATGGTGAAGACTACATTGCTTATATCGTTGGTTGTTTACATCGTATATCGTTGATGTGTATAGTTACTGCCACAAAAATTGTACTACCCACAGGGCACAACATTACCGTGAAAACAGTGTCAACAGTATTAAAATAGTAATAAGAACAGTTATTAGTATTATCAGTGTGAAAATAGTAGTAATGAAATTGATTTAAGATAACTACACTTTTGTTACTTTATCCTGAAAAACTAAATTTGATGATCGGATAATAAACATATAACAAAAAAAAAGGAAATATATTAAAATACCCGTTTAGATTACGTTTCCTATCTAGAAGATTCTCGCGGAAAATGCTCACGGCTCCTGTTAGAAATAAGCTAAATTAATTTTTGAAAATATAGTTAGAAAATAATTAAAACCCTTTTTGAAGATAAGGTAATGTAATTCCAACTGTCTGTTCTGGGTCATAAGGAAAGATATGATCACTTTAAAATTTAGAAATGAAATTCTGAAATATTACACTATCTCAGAGATTATAATCATAAATGTTCTCACAAAGTTGTGCCGCAACCTATTCTCCTTACATGTAAACTTATTCCATTGATTTAACTGTTAGTTTTGACGTAACTAATAAAAAACCAAGGTAAAATGTTTGAAAAAGAATACTTGCTTTTAAATTAATTAGTTAGGAGGTAACTGATAAATCGAATTCTGGGAAGCGACGTTGGAAGGAATGTATACGATTTTGATAGAGCACCTAGTGGAAAGGGCTTTGGAGAGCAAAATTAAAATGGGAACAGAAATATGAAATGTGCTCATTCATTTGACTTAGCTGTGATTAATTTTTTTTTTTTTTTACATTAAATGTCGATCGCACCATATTACCTTTAGCAGTGGGGGAAGAAATACGCAGATTAATTATTGGTTAATTCGAAGGGGGAGATTTTAAGTTTGTAACTGATACAAAAGTCATACCATCGGACAACATCGCACCCCACTATTACTTGCACCCCATCAGTTTCATAATTTTCGTCGACTTCTACAAGAAAAACATTGAGTCTACTTCGGAGATAATTAAATGGTAGAAATTAAAGTAGCATCACAGCCAGCCTATGGCTCTCTAAATATGCCAGAACATGGACACCATGCTGTAGAAGTTTCGACAACAATCATCAAAGATATTAAGACTTGTGTCACCAAGATCATGGGCACAAAACACCCTGATTTCGTTTCATCAACAAAAAATTATGGTGGTAAAATGATCAGATGCAAGATGATATCAAGGCAAAGAAGATAACTTACAAGATCTGGTTCAGATCGAGACATGATTCCGATAGGCAGAACTATAGACGACCAAATTAGGTGGCTAAGCAGGAAGTGGCAAAGGCAAAAGAAGCAACATGTTCAATGAGATAAATTCCCGAGAAGAAGGAAAAACACATTTCGGCTAGCGAATAGTTGTCACCGTTCCACTCAAGGTGTCGGACATGTTATGACCATTAAGGATGAACACCAGAAACTTCTACAGAAACCGACCGAGATCCATAGGCGATGCAATAAACGCTAAAAAAATATCAGCCAATGGCACCTGCAGATCCTTTATAAGGCTCAACTGCAGCCATATGGCTGATGAAATAGAGGACGGCATGAAGAAAATGGAAAAGCAACTGGATCAGATGATATCCCATCGGAGGTATGGATGATGCTTGGATCACGGGTAACTCGTTTATTAAAAGATGTCTTTGACAACGTTGTAGACATAGATGATGCTCCTCGTACTTGGCTAATTAGTGTCACAATACCTGTCTGGAAAGAAAAGAGAGATGCGTCAGACTACTCAAATTATCGACCGATTCACCTACTTTGGCACACAGTGAAGATTTTTGGGTGCATTGTGGATGCAGGCCTTCGGATCATGGTTAAGATTGCCCCGAATTAATGTGGTTTCGTGAAAGATCGATGCTATTCATTCACTTTGAAAATATTAAAAACCATTCCATATAGCGCTTGAAAAGGCTTTCGATACGATACCTCGTGATCTAATCTGATACACATTGAGACAGCATGCGGAACCAGAAGTATATGTTAAGTGGTCCCAGTTTCCCTATCGAAACGTCACCAAATATGTTCAATGAGCTGCGGGAAATTACACAATTTTTCCGGAATTGGTGTTCATCAGCGATCGGCTTTGGCTTATTTGTCCTCTGTCTCGACAACAGTTCTGCATAACCACTCATTCCACAGTCCTGGACAACGTTCTATTTTGACGATATCATTGTCGCCTGCGGCTTTCGTCAGGAATTGGACAAGTCCGATGTTGGAAAACTTTCTTCTACAAACACGGCATGCGATTACAGGACTCAGTACTTGGAGTTCGAAGTGATGGGTCTGTTAACATTGACAGCGTTGAACTCTGTAAGTCATCTGAGTTAAAATATCTCGGAATATTAATCTGTTCGGATGGTCAGACAACTCTGAGACGGAGCCTGGATGAAGTAGCGTCAAGCCACAGGAGTTCTTTTCAACCGCAAGGTGCCTCTGTGTCGCGGGTTCGCTTATTTTATTGTATAGGGCAGGGGTGGCCAAACTGTGGCTCGCGAGCCACATGCGGCTCTTTGAAGGATTATTTTTGGCTCTCGATAAATGTACCCGAGTTCCATTTTCATTTTTGTGTTATTATATTTAAAAAATTATTATCGTTCCGTATGTGTTTCAAATTTTCCTTTAAATTACTGGTAACAAATATGAAAAACTAAGTGCAACGTTGTAACAAATTTCATTTCCGCCCAAGTTAAGAATAATATGATTCATCGAAAACTGCACGAAAAACATAAACAGTGGCGTAATCGTCGGTAATCGACCTACTCCAGACCGATTTTGAATTTTTAAACTTTCATTGCAACGGATAGTTGACATTGTGCTCTCGAGGAAACAATTTGTATCATTCTTGCTACGGGTATAATTTGTAATCTGGAATTTTTGGTAAGTTAACTATAATTTGTTTCATAGTATGTAACGTGTTGTTATTGTTTTAATAACACAAAACTTGTATTCTAAATTTCTTTATTTATTGCCAGTTCTTTTAAAAATATGATGACAGAGAACGAAAATAAAACAACAAAATAGAAGTTTTAATAATGAGTGGGAGGAGAATTTCTTTTTTATTGACAATAACGGAAAGCATTATGTGTTATTTGTAATTCTACGGTCAAAAATAAAGCAAGCAGTTTACGTCAACATTATGAAATCAATCATCCTCAGTTTTCTGATCAGTATCCACCAAATTAAGATAAGATAAACTTGCTTCTTTAAAATCAAATTTAAATAAACAACAGTCAATTTTGATGACCTTTAGCAATGAAGCTAATAATGTGGCTGAAGCCAGTTTTTTTATTGACTGGAATATTGCTCGTGCAAAACGCCCGTATGGAGAGGGAGAGTTTATTAAAAAAACTTGGAAGATGTACTAAAAGTTTTAGTATTAACTAACCAGCATCTCAAAGAATTACTGTGAAATGCTGTCACAAATTATTCACCAAATTTTAAAGAATTATCAAGAGAAGTAAAATAAATGTATTTAATTTTTAATATTTAAATTCAATACACATATTTTGTAACTATATTAATATGTTTTCAATAAATATAATTTCTGTAAAAAAATTTAATACCTTTTTTGCATCTCTTTTAAATAAGTATTTAGTTGCGGCTCGCGAAAAATTTCAAATTTTGAAAAACGGCTCGGACTATCTAGGAGCTTGGCCACCCCTGGTATAGGGTATAGATCTGAAGCCTTTATTCAAAATCATTGTAGTTCCAATATTCACATCTCCAGTCGCGCCAGCGAGCCAGATCCCACGGAGCAGCAGTTATTAACTTTTGAAACCAAGTACAAAGGCCTTGAGTTAAGCACGTCGCCAGCCTTGTTACCCACGCCTGTAACTCAGCACGTTTCTTACGAACGCGCTACACAAGTTTCTTATCAGCAGCTACCCAGCTCTGAAATTATTACTACTGGCGTAGCGGTGCAGTTTCCCGACTGCGTGGGAGTGCTTACAAGAGGGAACCCACGACATATAGAATAACTTAAGGAAGCTTATACCAGCGTGGAAACTATTACAATATACCCTCCTTCAGCTCTGTCGTATTAAGTGTGAAATTAACACATTGAACGCTACCGGCAATATGAAGAGTCTTGTCAGTGACTAACTCTGATTGCAAACCCGCATAACGCGGGCGTCTCTAGACGGCAGATGATTTTAATTTTCTGCCCTTTTATGCTGTTTATTTTACTTTTAATTAAAAAAAAATACAACTAGAATAATTAAATATAATAAATAAGAGTTTAGCGAAAAAATAAATCGGTAATTATCGTATAAATTAAGTTTATTAAATAAAAACGTATTAATCATATAGAATTATATAAATACTAATTATTTATACATATTTAAATTTAGTTTCGTCACAAAAAATATTCAATTATTGAGTCTTGGAAAATATAGATTGATAAAATAGGACGTAAATAAAATGAAAAAATATAAAATTAATTTTAATTTCATCGATGAAAGATTTCAAAGAATTGCTCACGACACAAAGGAGGATTTTCCGGGCAGACAGGACAATAATTGGCGGTATCTTTCCTCAGTTTATTTTTCCAACATTATCGTCATTTCTTTTGCGGGGCTCTCGTCTTTCCGTGAGGTAAGTCGTATCGTTTTGGGAAATGTATTGGATCACGTGGTGACTGTGGAGAGGACGATTGACTGGGGAACATGATCGAGAGGATGAAGAGGTACGTAGGACAGGCCGCTTATAGGAAGGGAGAACACCAAGTCTGAAAAATTATTTTAAAAAAAAACCCGTTGTCCGATTTGAAAACGGTCTTCACTCTGTGAAAGGTAAGACTTTAATGAATGGCTGAGAGAAAGGGCGAGCTCGTAGGCCAGATACTGGAATCATCAACCTTCTATACAATCCCATAGGGAAAGGACGTCTCAAGCCACCCACCGTCAGTGGGATGCTCCCTAGCGGACGGTCGAAGATGTCCTCAATACTGAACGTGTTAAAGATTTCCGCTCCGCCGATCACACCCATGTGACATTTGTACCTTAAATGAAAGATTTACAGAACCATCCTTTAACCAGTGACATTGTGTGGATATGAATGGTGGTCACAAACAACAATCGAAATGAAAATGATTAATTGGCCTCAGGGTCTTACTAGGTTGGGCTACATCAGGAATGACAACGTTTGGGTGGCATTTGGTGTGGCTCCAATACCTGAGAAAATAGGAGATGGTCGTCTGCGATGGTACGATAATGTGCTGCGCAGCAATAATTATTCTGTTACGAGAGCTGCACTTAATTTATGTTAGTTCTGAGAGCCGAAGACTACGAGGAAGACCCTGGAAGCGCTGGTTTGATACCTTGTGGGAGGACATGTGAGTACTTGATGCCTCCCTTGAGTATGTACAAGATCGGCTTAAATGGAAGAAGAAATCCAGTAAAGCAGACCTTGCAATTGCGGGATAACTGCTAAGAAGAAGAATTCGATTAGAATTAAATTTTTAATATTCTGCCAGGTGGTAGACCCACTGATCTATACCATATAACAAAATTATAAAAAAGTTGAGTCTGTATATAAAATTTAATTCTAAAACAGGAATTGCAATGTATACTATTGATGGTGGAGATGGAATTATCGATTGTCGGTCCACACATCACGCAATAACAAATAAGTGATTTTAATATATGGATACTTTATACCCTGATAAATTACGTAGGCGTCTAAGAAATGTCAGAGAAACCACGCACTTGACAACGTGACAATATGTATTGTTCTCGTACTCTCATACAGGCCTATATGTTCACTTAACATTGGACGGGAATATTAAGCCATGTGTATTTTGAAAAGTATGCCTGAAGGGGCAGGCACTGTGTTTCACTCCCTCCCTTCTGCATCTCAAATGTACAATATGTTCAACACAATGATCACAGGCATTTACAGATCCAATCGCACAAAGACAACAGGAGATCACATACAGGAAATTTCGTCTCCAGGGACCGGGTATGGCACAGAAGTTCACGTTTTTTGCCCTGCTGGCGAATTAACGATCTGTGACAGTTTCTGCTATCGCGAAGTTTCAATCCAGTAAACCGCATGACAGTCGTAAGGTACAGTAACTGTACCTTAGCGCATATTCATTCGTATTGTTCTGAGGCGATCGGCTACATTTATGTAACTTTATAACTACGTCAATATGGCCCTGGTTCCCGTCATGTGTGGTTTGCCTCGAGTCTAACGGATGACACAAGCAATTACGTAACTCGGCTAAATCTGCTGCATGCCTCTACTCTACTAGTAAAGAAATGCTGAACGATGAAAGTGTATTATTTCAACCTTAACAGATTTCCGCTTTATCTGGCATGTTTACAGCCAGAAATAAACAGACAATACTGAGCAACGGAGTGTGACTCGTCTACAGAACAGAATGATTTAGCGTTTAATACTTTATGTTGCCGTTTCTAACTGAAATAGCACAAGCAGCCGTTCGATTATACTTATTCTCAAAGCTCTCAGAGGAATGGCTCCTGCTCCTATCTTTTAAATCATCTAACAAAAAGCTTGCAACTTTTTCATTATACTGCAATACGTTAAAGATACTAAAAATGGAAAAAATAGTTTCATATTCTGATCAGTATGCTTTGAAAAGGTATATGGCAGTCAAACCTCTTTTAGATGGAGCTTCTTTTTCGGAATGCTAATTAATTGCTAGTGAGAGGTCAACTGAAGCTGTAGCTACAGATGTACTAGTATAAAGCTATACCATGTTAATTTATTACTAGGTACACTATTAAAATAAGAACACAGATACACTGCTTAAAGTTTTTTTATTTATCACTCTTATGTTCATAGTTCCAGTTCACAGTACGTTCACACACTAATGAAGGCGGAGACAGTTCCAGCCCGGCATTTGCCTTTGGCGAATGTGGAAAACCGCCCGAAACCACATTCAGGCTGGTCGGCATAGAGCTTGCCTTAGTGATGAATGAAGAGTCGATCCCGTTACGTTGCTATCTCTCTTCTGTATCCTCTGTTGGTCCACTCGCAGACGCCTGGTGAATGTTGTGTAGACCCGATCCCGTTACGTTGCTATCTCTCTTCTGTATCCGCCGTTGGTCCACTCGCAGACGCCTGGGCCTCCCAGCTCGGCCCAGCACGCTCCCCGTCCAGGCTGCCACGCGTGACCTGGGATCACGCGAGGCAGCCTGGCCGACCCGTGTGCCAGAGCCGAGTGGAGGCATCAGCTGAAACAAAAACACAAAAACATCAGCGAGTGTAATCAATAGACGAATACCTTAACTGCAAACCTGGAATCCTGTGTGCATATAGACGCCATCAGCAAGCAAAAATGAATCAACGACACTGAATATAGCAATCACTTTCACACTTGCAAATGAGAGATAGACACACTGTAATGTCAGCTGATCACACGTATATGCTGTTTTAATACTCGTGACTGAGTATTTCTATAGCATAGGTCGTGACCTTCCTGCTCCGTGTCCCGTCCGCGTCTGTACTGAGCTCAGGCGCCGCTGGAGGCCTCCTTTTATACCCTACCGACAATGCCGGGTCATCATTTCCTCGGCAACGCGACATAACCTCGTCTAGATTCAATGGGTTTCCTTAGTTACGCAAACACATGATGCTCCGAAAATTATAATGTAGTTTCTAGTAAGCATTTTATATAATGTAAAATTGTACTCTAACATCTGTTTGTATCATAAAAAGCAGAACGAGCTTGCCAGTCTGCCTACTTTTCAGCAGATAAAGAATCTTGTTTTTGAACACAGCTGTGTCATAGTGAACCAGCGGTACATCTTCAAGGCGTTACCACTTAAGTATCTTATGTCATAACCGTATTGAGGAGAAGATATTGAAGGAAGCCCTCGACGACATATGACTGAATTAAGAAACAACATTTGCAAAACATGTTGGCACGTGAGTACTTAGCCTACTTATAATTCTACCAAGAATTGTGCTACAGCTACGACTTAAGTAGGACGAGTGTTCGAATTCCGGTCCGGCCATCTTGATCTCGGTTTTTCATGGTTTATGCAAATCATTTCAGTCGAATCTTCAATAGGAGATGACCGAATTCCTTTCTCAATCTTTTTACCCAGAATCTTTTCCCGCCCCCAAAAACTTCGAGGGCAGACGTTAAGCACCAATTAAAAAAGAAACTTCTTTTCACTTTTATTTATTTATTATTTATTTTTTTTAAAAAAGAAATTTCAATGCTATTTTGACTACCAATGCTCTTGTGAGAATTCACGCGTCCCGTGGTTGGTTACTAGAGTGATCTCCGTCAACAGGCTAGAATTTTAACGGAAATAAACCGTCATAGTGAGTTTGTGTCATGATTTGAATCTTGCGTCTTAAATGCTGGTGTTATGAAATTTATAGAACTATCGCCATCTCCCCCTTCAACATAAATCATACTTAGGCTACAAACTGCGCCTTATTCCATGTTTCAATTACTTTAATTAACATTTTAGTGTTATAAGAAAAACATTACATCCAGCTTGTTGTGGATACGACTGTGAACAAACTAGGGATCACTTATATTCTGAAAACACCGAAGTATCCAAACATTACGAAATAATTCTAGCGAAGTGTGTCTTAAAATTATAGAACTTTGGGAACTATAATCAAAAAAGAAGTAAAAAAGATTAAAACAAAGAACACAACACATAACTTTATTTTTTATTTGAAATATTGAACGTAATCCCACCAAATTTAACAGTGTGAAATTTGGAATATAAAACTTAGGCCTATATTAAAATTATGATTTGCTCTAATTATTTACTGCAATGATTTTTTATCACAAAACTGTAAGCGAACAAGGATGCAGAAAATTAAAATTTATTCTAAAACTACAGTTTAATTTTTGAGTTGAAAGACGTTACAAACCCAAATTCATTTGATTTTGTTAGTTTAGTTACGTTTGATTAAAAAATGTGATTATTTTTCTAATTTTTGGAAGTTCCTGATATGCATTGGTCACATCTCACATATATCATGTCATATACTTACAAAAATATTCCATTGGTGTTGTACATCAGATTGGTTCCAGTTCTGAGAGCATAAGGTGGATGCTCAATACAGCTCGAAGCTGCTGTCAGTTGTTAAAGATGGCGGTTGTGACCACGGCGTACGGTCCACGAAATGTGTTTTGTTTTCTGTGGAGCAAGGGACGAACGCCTGTCGAAATCCACGGGGAAACGCAGCCCACGTATGGGGAAATGTTTCTCTTTGAGAAGTGCGAGGTAGTGGTGTTGTGAGTTCGCATTAGGCCGTGAAGACTTGCATGACAATAAGCGTTCGTGGAGACCGCGTTCGTCGCTGACTACGTTACTAAGTTTCCCTCGCAGATGTAATGGTGGAAGCAGATCGGCGTGTGCACCTCAAAGACATTTTCCGGGAGATTGGCATTTCGTATGGGAATGTTTACGACACCTCACCGTTAACGGATGCCTAGGGTACCGGAAAGTTTTATGTCTGTGGGTGCCCAAGCAGTTGGATGACTGGAGGAAAGGCAGTTATCTGTAGCGGTATGCCGAGGAAGGTGGCAGTTTCTTCGACTGCGTTGTTACTGCCGATGAAACGTGGATACTGCATTTCACGCTCGTCTACCGCCTGTGGGCTTGACTCCATTTGGTGACGAGCTTCGAGTGTTACCTAAAAAGGTTGGCGCGGTCGCCGACTTGACCTACAATGGTTTTTCGTGCGTCCTCCGTCCGTTGGGGCGCCGATCACCGTATAAAGTACGGTTACTGGCTCATGCCCATACGTGGTATTAATTCTAGTCTTAGAACATGGCTTGGCCATAACACATTTATAGTATTAAAATTAAGGCGGCTTTGGTTTGATTCAAATGTTGCCTGGACCATAAAAATATTACTATTCTATCGGTACGGAAGCCTCAATGAGACTTGTATATCGTGTCCATCGTTATAATATCGATATATCTGCGGTACCTTTCGATAGGCGTACAATAACATACCCACAATAGCGGAAACGCTACAGAAGCTACGACAGTGCCTCATCTTTAGCAACTTTTATTTCAACTGCATTTTTAGAAAAATTCTCATGGGAAACTGCTGGGCTTATCATAATGGTGCTATATATCTGATATCTTGTAATGATCCGTCATTGAGACCGGTGGGTGAGCGATAACGCTCGTACCTCGCTTTCGGGAGGACGCTAGTTCAAGTCCGCGTCCAACCATCCAAGTTTCGTTTTTCAGTGGTTTCCCGAAATCACAATCCGTTACTTGCCCCCATACTCTCCTGGCTCCAATCACCTCGTTATCGATGAGTCGTGAAACTGGAATTTAAGAAAAATGAAACGGATTATTTCTTTAGGATATCGGAGATAACGAAATTGAGGAGACAAATGGAAAAGATAAAAACGGGCAAATCTTCTCAAAAGTAGGTGAATGATAAAGTAGTTTCATAGCCAGTGTAGTAACGTAAAATGTTATACACTGAATTCATCCTTGAAAGCCCACGTTATAAGAAAAATAATAAATATTATTATCCCTTTAAAGTAATTAAAATATTAATTTAATCTACTTCTTTCGTCTTGTTCTTATTAATATTTGACCCAAATCCCAATTCTAATATTATATTGATGCCCTTCAGTAATTACTCGTAATTCCCAATGTCGTTTTTTTAAAACATAATATATTTGGTAATCAGAATTTTTCTTGAACGCTGATTACATACTCATATATATTATATATGAAAGAAGTGAAAGAAAACTTCAAATATTGATACAGATATAGGGAGGAAGAATCGATATTCTGTGATTAATTAGGACCAATAATAAAGAAGATGAACTTACAAGTTGTAATATAAAGATACAAAAACAGAGAAGTAAGTGTTATCCAGTAAGCAATTTTTAATCTTGTGGAAGAAGCAAAAACTATCTCCTTAGTGGTGTATTGCTCGCGAAAAAACATTTTTTAAAAAATATGTTAGTATCAAATATTGAGCGAGAATTCAGATATAACTTTCTAATCTGTATATATAGAACAATGAACTATTTGGAAAAGAAGCCTGGGCTTCAGGAATACAAAAAAAAATTAAAATTGAATGATAAAAAGTTACTGCTACAGAAGGATATTGAAAATTAATATAATTATATTTTGATACATGATCAAACAGTTTTTTAAGGTAGCATTCAGGACATTTGCGACTGCTTAATTTGTTATTGGATAAAACAATTATATGAAGCTGTAATTCTGGACGTATAAATAATAGCTACTCTTGGATGAAGAAATTGGTTCAGAATGGGAAGAGATGGAGGTCTGCATCAAACCAGTTGATAAACTAATGTCTGGGAAAAAATTGCCTGTTTCAACACATTATTTACTTTGGAATTAAATGTTTTCTTACTGAATATACTATTCCTGTGTCGCAGTTATTGCTATCAGTGGAAATGGTTGTTTAATACTGGCAGAATATCCGTATGTCCGAACTAATAGCATATTTACGAGCAAATACGCGGGAGAAGATTTGAACATCGAGATTGATTCTGCGTATCTATAACTGGAAACGCGATGAAATTAATATTCCCATTTACAGTCTGTGTGTTCCTGTTCGTCCATTCTAATTTCAATGCATAGTTCGTTCTCCTTCTCTGTCAACTGTTAAATTACATCTGTGGAGCTTTGCGGACGCAGATGGGAACAAACATGCCTATTCAAATGTATTCATGTTTATCAAATACCTGTTTTCTGTCTTGAGTAAATGATGCAACCGTCGTTTCAAGTGAAATGCTTTTATCAACCTCATAATTTGATTCAAGTCAAATAGTTGAATAGAGCTTTATACACTTGCTTGTTTCATATTTTTTGGAACTGCTGAATTCGAAATAACAGAGTCCGTTCAGAGAAAGAATATCGTTCCACGGAGTCACTAATTACTTGTGGGAGACATGCATATTTTGTACCAAAAAGCAAAATTATTATTACTAAATTTATCTCGCTATTTTGCTATAATAACTTTGAATAAAAAATACTATATTTGATCTGCTTACTTACTGCCTCACGGATGAAAAACGCCAAAAATCTTTACTGGATAGTTTTGAGTATATTGAGATTTTGTCAGCTCCCATTAACGCCCTGCCAATAAAATCATTTTTTTTTTGCTTATGGCTTTACGCCTCGTCGATGACGAGGTCATTAGAGGTGGGTGCTAATGGAATGGGGATTAGGAAAGCGAAGAAATTCGGCCATGGCCTATTGAAGGAAGCATCCCGGCATTCGCCTGGAGTGATTTGGGGAAATCACGGAAAATCCAAATCTGGATGCCCGGACGGGGTTTCGAAACAGCGTCCTCCCGAATGCGAGGCCAAGCGAACAAAAGCAAAATATCTACCTTTTTTAATCTAAATCTACATCTACATTTATACTCTGCAAATCACAAATACTGTGGGTGGCAGAGGGTGCTAAGCACCAATCCTAATTCTGTGCATTCCAATCCCGAACAGATCTAGGAAAGAAGGAGTACATAAATGAATCAGTACGGCATCTTATTTCTCTAATCTTATCCCTCCTGTCATTGCGACCTAAATAGGTTGGCGGAAAAAGTATTTCGATGCACTCGTAACTTAAAGATTTTCGCATATTCTCCAGCAAATTCAAACGAAAACGACGTCATCTGTCCGCCAAACAATCCCATCCCAACCCACGAATCAGCTCTGTGACACTTACGTAAGGACTGTAACTAGCAGTCACGAATCGAGTGGCTCTTCTCTGTACTTTCTCTAATGTGTCAATCAATCCCTTGCGTTACGGATCCAAATTCCACAACAGTATTCCAAATGCGGACGCACTAGTGTTTTGTAAGCTATTTCCTTTGTATGAGCATTACAACTTCTCAAAATACGTCCTATGAATCGTAGTTTGGAATTAGCTTTGCCTACAACGGAAGTTATGTGTAAGTCCCATTTCATATTGCTAAAAGTACTCACGAATAGATATCTATTATACATTTTTTTCCAATAACTGACCATCCTTTAGAAAAGAAATCGTACTATGTAAACAGCAGATTCTTTGACCAAACAGCATAATAAATGCAATTAATCTCCACCGTGTTGATCAACGAATGCAAGAAGTTTATTCAGATTGTTTTTATTTTTGTTATTTTTTTTAATAGTGCTTCCGATACGCATGCGATCTTGAAATTTTTAAATTATCTATGCTTCTCCTTCCGGATTTCATTCTAGGAATCAATTGTTTGAATGTGGTATCTAAATTTCTCACGGCCTAACTTTATGGAAATCGATGCGTTGTGCCTAAAACACTTGAGAAAGTCTAAAACATTCACAGTATTGCAGAACACTAATAATCAGTATAGATGCTGCCCGGAGAATCGTCCATCTTGTAGAAAGAAGTGGTTCTCGATGATTACGATTTTTATTAATTTTTGCGTAAATTAAATTTGGTTATTTACATTATTAAATTTACAAAATTTAAATTATTGGAGGAAATGATAAAAATTTGGCTAAGATTAACGATACGTCGCAATCCGACTATTTATTTTAAAACAAATATGCAGACATAGGTATTATGTTATAAACAATCAAAACTCAATTTGCCAATCTCAGCTCCTCGTCTTACAGAAATGCCATAAAATTCTAACACCATCAACTAATATATCACACAAAGGTTGCATAAAAAGTGAGAATGAGTTGAAATCATTTAAAACAAACCAAAAGACAAACTTCACGTAATTGTTTTTGCAAGAAAATGGGCACATAATGTTTATGGGTTCTACAAGATAACTATGCTCGTGGCTAAATGCTGTTTTAGGGATCATCAGAGAGCAGGTCGCTGTGCTCAGGATCGTTAAAAGGCAATTTTTCGGAGAACATTATATCTTATATTGGCGTAATGTTTACTGTAATACCGACAGCACCAACGATCATCTTTAGAACGGTTATTCAAAGGCCATACCACACACCAAAATCAAGCAACTGTTTGCCTTATCTCAATGCAGATAGCACCAAGTGACGACCTGGATACTTGAAAACCGGCCGTGCTTGGTGGGTGAAAGTCTGATCTATCTGTTCTGCTCCATGGTTGCGGATCAAGTACCGACTATCCGTACATCTCCGCGGTTGCGAATCAATCCCCCTCGCGTAGTTGCGTCTCATCCTCGCTTCTCTTCGCACATTTCCTTCGGCTCCAATCGGCTGCCAGCGCGCGTTTTACATGTGAACAAATTTCAAGAAAAACATCGTCACATGTCTTAAAGAATATCCTTATTGGACTCCACACACACACACACACACACACACACACACACACACACACACATGTTATCTGCCAACTTTATTTCCGGCTCTGATAGGCCGAATCTCTTCGTGTTGGTCCGTACCTGCTCGACCATCCTGTGGGACTATTTTTGCACGCGAAGTATAGTGACCTAAAACTGCATTCCCACGACGTCTTGTAACGGAGGCCGCACGCCGAATTGTAGGGATGAGAACGCGCCGCAGATTAGCCCTCGCTACCCCGTCGCCACCTCCCCACCACGTTGCCTAATGTCGTTTGGCACAGAGCACTTTACAGCAACAGAAGGGGTGCGCACGTCTGCTGCAAACCGATGGCAACAACGCACCACTACACACGCCTGTGATGTTTACCGATATTCAAAAATTCATTTACAAATGAACATAAGGATAGTATTCCCGTTTTCCCACGCCGTGGCGAGTTGGTGATGGAATCATTACAAATAGATACTGCAGGTATCGTTAAACAATTAGAGCTCGTGAAGTGGGGGAAAGCACCGGGCCCGGATGGAATTGCAGTAAGAGTATTTTCAGAGTATGCGGCGGAAATCGGGCCATTTCTGTCTGATATATTCAGTAAATCATTAGAAGAGCGAAAAGTACCTTCAGACTGGAAAATCGCGCAAGTAACTCCGATTTTCAAAAAAGGTGACGAAGTGATCCTGGGAATTATCGTCCCATATCTATAACATCTGTTTGTAGTAGAGTTATGGAGCATATTATATGCTCGAACATTATGAATTTTCTAGATGATAATAATTTGCTTACAACAAATCAACACGGATTTCGGAAGAAAAGATCATGTGAAACACAGCTGGCCTTATTTACACACGACGTAATGAAAGTTATCGATGCAGGTTCACAAGTAGATGCAATTTTTTTTAGATTTCCTGAAAGCCTTTGATCTGTGTCACACAACCGCCTTTTAGCGAAGCTTCGAGCGTACAGTATATCGGATCAGCTTTGTGAATGGATAAAGGATTTTCTAACTGGTCGGTCGCAGTATGTTGTCGTTGAAGGAGAAAGTTCTTCTAATCTAGATGTTACATCGGGTGTACCTCAAGGAAGTGTAATAGGACCACTTCTTTTCTTAATTTTTATAAACGATCTCGGAGACAAAGTGAAAAGCCTTTTTAGATTGTTTGCTGATGATGCGGTTATTTATAGGGAAGTAAGAAATTTGGCCGATTGCTTAGAAATTCAGCACGATCTGGATTTTATTTTGGCTTGGTGTGCTGAGTGGCAACTTACTCTAAATTGTAAAAAGTGCAAGACAATGAGCATAACTAACAAAAAGAATCCGATTGTTCACAAATACGAGGTAAACAATTCAGTTATTGATATGGTCGATTCTATGAAATATTTGGGAGTAACAGTACAAAGGAACATGAAATGGGACATATACATTAATTCGTTAGTAGGTAGAGCAAATTCTAGGCTGCGATTCATAGGTCGAATCTTGAAAAATTGTAATGAACCAACAAAGGAGATAGCGTACAAATCTCTTGTGCGTCCACATTTGGATTATTGTTGTGCCATTTGGGACCCGTTTCGTAAGGGATTGATAGAAAGTATAGAGAAAGTACAGAGAAGAGCCGCTCGATTCGTGACCGCTTGCTACAGTCCTTATGAAAGTGTGACAGAACTGATTAGTAGATTAGGTTAGGAGTCTCTGGTAGATAGACGACACACGTTTCGTTTAAACTTATTGGAAAACATGCGTACTCCCACTTTCACTTTTGAGTGTAGTGAAATACTTCTTCCACCCACCTATTTGAGTCGGAAGGACAGGAAAGATAAAATTAGAGAAATAAGGTGCCGGACTGATTCTTATATGAATTCTTTTTTCCCTCGTACCATTAGGGATTGGAATGCACAGCAAAGAGATTAGCTTTGGTGCTGAGCACCCTCTGCCACCCACAATTTTGTGAATTGCAGAGTATATATGTAGATGTAGATAGAGTGGGTAGCTGCATCTTGTCCCTGCTAGCAGAGGCGGTCTTGTTCCCACGGCGTGTTGTTGGCTGTCCGTCCCGTCCCGGGAGGCGTCCGTTAAGAGAGGTCGTGGGAACGCAGCTTTAGACAGGGAACCGCAAACTAAAGTAAACTGACGTGTGTTCATCCGCGCGTGCTGCCACTTTGAAAAGGCAAATAGCGTGTTATCCCTGGGTAACTGTTTCGCCTACCCTTGTCACTCAAGGCAACATTATTTCGGGTGGCACTTGACCTTGCTGTCGCGACACAATTCACGGCTCTCCGATTTTACGTCTATGAGCTTGAAAAACTCCTTAAAATTTATTACTATAGCCAAAATTTATTCTAACTAATGATTTATACAAGCTGAGCCTTGTTACAATCTATGCCACTGAACAATGTTTCGAGTACAGTACCATCAACCAGATAAAAAAAAAAAACTTGATTCATCGAACCAGGCGACACGTTTCCATTGATCCACTGTCGAATATCTGTGATCACGTTCCAACTACAATCGTAATTAACGAAGCCTTTGGGTCAGCATTGGAACACGTAGAGGCCGTTTACTATGGAGCACTACTTTCAACAACGTGCTCTGAACCATGCACATCAAAACAATTGTGCCTGCATCAACACTGTAATATGATCGCTTCCTATCCTGCTTTACAGAGCGAGAACCCCTCCGACCTCCACGTTCTGTGATGAATCGTGGACCTCGATCACCTTGTCGCCTACTCGACGTTCCACTGTCCTTCAACCGCTTTCCACGATGATTAGTACGGCCGACCAGCTTCGTCGTTTCCGAGATGTTCGTTCCCAGGTGCCGGGTCATAACAATCTTCCCTTTGTAAAAATCACTTATACAACGCAGTTCTCCATTTGCTACAAGTATCGCCGCTAGAATGACTCCCCATGAGTCTCTGATCAGCGTATGAAATTTCCTTAACCCAAGACGTATCCGCAACATCACCAGACGGCATTAAATCTATCTCTATCTTTTTTTCTTCTTTTAGGGCGCGTAGACACGAAGGTCATTAAATCTCGTTGTAGGCAGTGGTCATAGTGTTTCGGCTAATGTTTCCCTTTGTTAGTAGGTACAATTCGTTGGTTAAGGTTCCAAGATGAGGTCCAGGCAACGTTGTATCTTTTTATTTTTTATTCTTTTTTAACTGCTTTACGTCTCTCAATAGCGAGGTCTTTAGAGACGGGAAAGGATAGAGGGCAATGAATGGGAAGGAATTCGGCCATGGCCTTTTGAAGGAAGCATCCCGGCATATGCCTTGAGTGATTTGGGAAACCATGGAAAACCCAAATCTGGATGCCCGGACGGCGATTCAAACCGCCGTCCTCCCGAATGCGAGGCCAGAACGCTAACCGTTACACCGCCACGCTCGGTGAACATTGTATCGACAGGACACTAGCACTTGTAGGCAAGATACAGTGCTTTTTTTTCTCTCGATCGAGCGAGGTTGTAATACTAGATGCACTTGTTTGAATTCTATGCCATCTGAAAGTCTGGTGCATTGGAGTGATATAACTTCAATGTGTTCGAAAACATTGAGGGGTAAATACTACTACGTTCAAAGTCGAATATGATTAGTTTCATGTTTTGCATGAACTAAAATCAACTGTTCAAATTTAAACGAAGGAATAAATTTTTAATGTAATTTATAAATGCAACAGTTCCAGTCGGTAAGCTAGGTTACAGCTGTGTAAGAAAAAGCTCTTCCACCTTATCTGCAGGGCTACTTCAGCAAGCTAATAAAAATTACTGACCTGAGTTGGAAATGAAACAATATCTCTGGATGCTCCTTAGAAAGTCTGTTTGTCACAGATATTGTTAAGGCTCTCATCGAGAGTCCAGACGTGGGGTTGGTAACACCGACAGCATCTGAACTGAGGAAAAGTCACGACTGGTGAATACAACTGAAGTCCCGTTAGTTGAGAGACATATAAACCTCATCGCAAACTATGGCTATTCTATCCACTTCAGTGTACTTGGTCGCATAGATTCAGTGGTTGATTGCTGGGTGATGAATTGCTGCCATGTAAGGGCAGTAACGGGTTCTACAGAGACATAGCTATCCCTTTATAAACATGACTAATTAAGTCAAGCAATCGTTTTCTATTTCTCTCTCGTATGAAAATTGAGGTCACGATATATTTCGTGTCGAATCATTCCATGTGAATGCGCTATGCTTCCTTAGAAAAGTCCATGGCCGAGTTCCTTCCAGCTAATTGCCTAGTTTTTTCAACGCCTCTAATGACCTTGGACACCAACGAGGCATTTAAAAAAAAAAAAAAAAAAAAAAAAAAAAAAAAAAAAAAAAAATCAGCTCACTTTCAAGGTCAAGTGTATTTACGATCAGTTTTAATAAATGATTTACGGAATGTAATATCAGCAGCTGTCTTAAGATGTTGATCTGCAAATTGAAAAGGTGCTCCGAGGCTGAGCGATAACGTTCTGACCTCATATTCGGGAGGACATGGGTTCGAATCACCTTCCGGCCATCCAGATTTGCGTTTTCCATGGTTTTTCTCAAATCATTCCAGGCGGATGCCTGGATGGTTCCGTCAAAAAGGTCATGGCTGAATTCCTTCCCCTACCTTGCCCCCCCTTTCCCAAGTACTCTCCCGCCTCTAATGACGTCGACGAGCCGTAAAACCAGGGAGAAAAATGGAAAGGTGAGTTTATTTGAAAAAATAAGTGAAGGTTTAGATTTAAATAATTAACGTAATATACACCCATATATTAGCCAGTGATTTCATACATCTTTATCTGCTCAATACAAGCAACTAGAGCTGTATCAAACCGTTTGTATTAATTAATAATTATTTTTTTTAATTGCAATGGAGCGCATGCTCCGGTGGCAATTTCCTGAAAAACCCATCTTCCCCATTTTCTGAATCCACCTACATTTACCCTTTACAAATTTTAACTTTAAATTCTTTCAATGTTTTTTGCAAATTATTCATCATTTATCTTGATAAGTTATTCCAATCGCTGACACCCTTGCCTAAAAAAGAGAATCTTCCTACACCCTTGTGACTGAAATCGAGTGCCAGCTTGTGGTCATGGTCATCTTTTCCCTTCCATGCATTACTTTCAATTCTTACACCAATATCTTTCCATGCCTCATCACCAATATACGCCTTGTACACTCCCATGACCCTCTTCACCCTCCTTCCGTCTTCCATTGAGTCGCATTCCAGCTC
Organism: Vandiemenella viatica; assembly: GCA_031002005.1. NCBI lineage: Eukaryota > Metazoa > Arthropoda > Insecta > Orthoptera > Morabidae > Vandiemenella > Vandiemenella viatica. Next base: position 133,472,620 of record JARYHS010013631.1, on the reverse strand, counting down.
TTTTATCATATCTAAGTAACGAATAGAACACTTGACTCGAACTACCGAATCGTTACTAACAAATTCATTTCGTTACTCGATTTTGACGAACCGATGTTAGTTTGATTCGATAAACGCACAAATTTAACGCATCATGTGAGAACTGAAACGGTTCGCCCAGCCACTAATGAAATGAATGAGAGAATGAAAATTTGCACATCTTATGTCGCGTATTTATGTGAATTTTGATTTGAGTTAGTTTTTTTACAAAGGAAAATGTGTAAGGACAAACGTGATGCGCGTACATTATGTCAATATAATTAATATTATTTACTGTTATGTGCTGATATTTTTAACGAGGTAAGTAATTTTTACAAAATAGAGTTTTTTTGCTTTTGTTTAATATCAAAATTTACAGAGCATAATTCTTAAATAGAATATTTGGTTAGATAATTTGAGATGGTTATTGTTTTTTTAATTGATCATACCTTAGTAAAATTTTATTGATTTCAAACATTTATGAAATGTGTAAGACTGGAGATTTTCTCGGCGTTGTAAATGAATAAAATTTTCTCGGGTAACTAGCCGAGTTAGTCCATCGTTTGACCACGACGTTTCGGCGGTCACAATCTCTGCCGCCATTGTCAAGTGACTGCTGCCGGTCGGTTATTAAGGTGCTTATATATCACGCGAAGTCCGCGCTACGTCATCCTTTTTCCGGTCGGCCAATGGCTAGTGACGGGAAACGTTGGCCTCTAGCGGGAAGCGTTCCTATTGGCGGAAGCCATTAGCTGCTGGTGGGTTCCGCTGATTGCTGGCGCGCAAGTGAGGTGCGTGTTTCCCAGTTGTCCTGCTGCACTCTCATTTTCTGGATTGCTGGGCTCCAGGCTTTACTTAACTGAAATCCAGTATCTCTGTTAACGAGGTCCTTCGAGATACGAATTTCGATAGCTTCCGAAAAAACACTATCCCAATAACCTCTCGTACGCGCAAGAATTCTTGTTGCTTTGAAATTAAAGCCATGTCCCGTGTCAATACTGTGTTCAGCAACCGCTGACTTGTCGATCTGGCCCAGGCGGACGTTGCGCGCATGTTCGGCGCACCTTTGGTCAATACATCGTGTTGTTTGTCCGATGTAAGCCTTTCCGCATTCGCAAGGAATGCGATATACGCCAGGTGTTCGTAAGGCTATATCGTCCTTGGGTGACCGCAGTATATTCCTAATTTTGGCCGTTGGTCGGAAAATGGTTTTAATGCCACATTTACTTAAAATTCTGCCAATCTTAGCGGTAGTCGTTCCGACATAAGGAAGGAAGGCGAAGCGGCTCGGGTCTTCCTGCTGTCGTATTTTCCTCCTTCCTGCTCGTGTGCAAACCGAGTTTATTAACGCCTCGTTGAAACCGTTCTTGCGGAAAGTTTCCCGTAAATGACACATTTCCGCCTGCAAACTATCCTTGTCACATAGAGTTCGCGCCCTGTGCACCAAGGTTTCCAGTACTGATCTGCGTTGGGCCGGGTGGTGGTGGCTGCGCGCGTTGAGATATAGATCAGCCACCACCACCCGGCCCAACGCAGATCAGTACTGGAAACCTTGGTGCACAGGGCGCGAACTCTATGTGACAAGGATAGTTTGCAGGCGGAAATGTGTCATTTACGGGAAACTTTCCGCAAGAACGGTTTCAACGAGGCGTTAATAAACTCGGTTTGCACACGAGCAGGAAGGAGGAAAATACGACAGCAGGAAGACCCGAGCCGCTTCGCCTTCCTTCCTTATGTCGGAACGACTACCGCTAAGATTGGCAGAATTTTAAGTAAATGTGGCATTAAAACCATTTTCCGACCAACGGCCAAAATTAGGAATATACTGCGGTCACCCAAGGACGATATAGCCTTACGAACACCTGGCGTATATCGCATTCCTTGCGAATGCGGAAAGGCTTACATCGGACAAACAACACGATGTATTGACCAAAGGTGCGCCGAACATGCGCGCAACGTCCGCCTGGGCCAGATCGACAAGTCAGCGGTTGCTGAACACAGTATTGACACGGGACATGGCTTTAATTTCAAAGCAACAAGAATTCTTGCGCGTACGAGAGGTTATTGGGATAGTGTTTTTTCGGAAGCTATCGAAATTCGTATCTCGAAGGACCTCGTTAACAGAGATACTGGATTTCAGTTAAGTAAAGCCTGGAGCCCAGCAATCCAGAAAATGAGAGTGCAGCAGGACAACTGGGAAACACGCACCTCACTTGCGCGCCAGCAATCAGCGGAACCCACCAGCAGCTAATGGCTTCCGCCAATAGGAACGCTTCCCGCTAGAGGCCAACGTTTCCCGTCACTAGCCATTGGCCGACCGGAAAAAGGATGACGTAGCGCGGACTTCGCGTGATATATAAGCACCTTAATAACCGACCGGCAGCAGTCACTTGACAATGGCGGCAGAGTTTGTGACCGCCGAAACGTCGTGGTCAAACGATGGACTAACTCGGCTAGTTACCCGAGAAAATTTTATTCATTTATGAAATGTGTTTATTGTAAAATGCGATATTTTAACTTCTATTTTATTTCACGGTGCAAATTTTACCTAACTTATTTAACGAATACATGCGGGTACACAACTTCTCGTTACTTTTACAGCTCTACAAACAACACAGTGAACGTGCAACACTCAGTAGTCATCTATATATGTACAACACATTTATGAAGGAAATGAACTGACCAAGGATCCTCTCCAAGGAGTCAAGCTTTTGGTCAAAGACCATAGAAATGCAAGAGCAAAAATATGAAAATAAACATTTTAGTCACAATTGTTTCATTAATAGAATAACAATAATAAAAAAATCCAGAAAGCAGTAGTTTGGGTCCGCGCCGTAGATGTTTCGTGAAACAAGTGTTTTGTAGTAATACGTAATTTAATTACGTATCTCTTTAATACAGTAGTAACATAACAATTACAGAACAGATAAATTACAAGTTTTTCGAATGTATCAGAGGTCGGTGGTAGCTAAAGTAACATACGTACACTTCATTTTATTATATCTTTGGCGTTGCCGTAGCTCTTGCATTTGCTTGGCGCTGGATTTTTTTTAGGTTTCTTGGGTTCATTTTGACGTTGTAGTGGGTGCCTTGGTGGGCAAACTACGTTACAATTATCTTTCATACCTCTATGATTAATAATTGTGGATTTTTAATTTTAATTTTTATGAAGGAGTGAAAATTTATTAATTTTGCAAGAAACTCGACGTTAGTTGGAATTTAGGAAAATTGTCACAATATGACATTTATTTTCTTATCACTGGCGATTACAAGTCTGAGCGAATTTACCGTTAACATTAACACAAATTGGCAAAATCATAAAAGCAACGCTCAGAGGTACAATTAGCCGTCATGAGCAAGCAAACAATTGTATATTTACTTTCAAATATATCTCAGAATCAAAATGCAAGAAATAATGACAACTGGAAACAATGAATAATACAAGTTATGACGACCTCAGACAAAGACATCATAATACTGTGACTTTACAGTTAAAAAGACAATCATGGGCGCCACGAATGAACAATATATCATTCGAAAATAATTAGTTCTGGCAAATTATGCCGCTAGCTCAGGGGTTTTTACAATTACAAAGTGAGAACATGGATCTATCCGCTCAAAGTCGTTTAAGGGTTCCGTTCACGGAATGCACAATCAGGGCTTGGTCGTAATAAGTTACCATTGTAGTTCTGCGTCTGATGTCTGCGGTGACCGGAGTGGACCCACGGTGTGTGTGACTATCTCACAAGCCGGCTACAGGCATCTCTGGACCGACAATGCGCGTCATCGCATTACCGGCTGTGTTGCCGTGATAAGCTTGCTCCAGCAAGCCGGCAGCCAGAAATAGTTCTACGGCAGTTGGCGAAAGAAGTCAACTTTCCAAGTCAACCTCGGACTAGACTCGCATAGCATCGAATTGAAGGTCGTTCCTCGCTCTTCTCTCTCGCGAGGAAACTTCTCGCTCCGCCCCTTTGTAGTCTCGAAGCTCACATATAACAGAAATTCCCAGGATTTTAAGTTATACGCTCATTTGGATTGGATCTTCAGGTCGGCACCTAATGTCACGTGATATCCCCGATATGTGATTACCCCAGCGTATCTAACAGAGGTCGGACATATTCGGCTAAGTTCGCCGGGGTGAGAGCACATTCGGGTGTCGGGCGGCGGACATTTCCCGCCGGGTGAGTGACCCATCCCCAGGGAGCAGAGTGTGTGGTCCAGCAAACCCCAAATCCGCGACGTCCTGTCGCCAAGGTTCGGGAAGACCAAGATTAGCTTCAAGCCTACATAGCTCAATAATTCTTGAATGTTCGCTTTACTAAGATACACTGTATGTTCACCATTTCATTACAGTCCTCACTTGGAATCTTGCGTACTTTATAAAATTACAACAAAAATCTATTTAGGTGGTCGCCCAAGATTTATATAAATTACTTAACATTATGGCATATATAATAAAAATGCACCTTGTAACGTGGCGACAGCGCGTCATGTTACAACGTGAGCTCTCTTCTACTTTGCTTTATCTATAATTCAGAACATATTTACTACTCATATGAGATGAATTCTTTTTTGTAATTTGAAATTTAATATCGATCTTTAGTGATATTTCGACGAATTTTTTGTTTCACTTTTACTCCTAGTAGTGTTTCGCGAAATGACACATGAATCAACGTCCCAGCTGAACGCATTTTCTCGCTACACGCATTATTAGTCTCGTAGTTATCAGCGGTTCAAAACTGACGGTATTACGTAACACAAGAAAGTTCAACCGCCTATCACCATTTTTAACGAGCAAATTGACGTTTTCACGTCAGAATATTTTAACATAACAACTATCGACAGATGAGGCATGGTGAGAGGGGGAGCACCTGTTTATTGTGTTAGTGGCAGTTTCCTCGGAGCAGCAGAACACGCGCAGTGATAATATTTGTGTCTGGCAGCGCACCTGGTCTGTGGCCAATCAAAACACTGCTTACGATCAATTAGGCGCATGCACCGCGTGACGTGTTGACGGTTCGATATATGTGCCACTGCTGCAATTAGTGCCCCAAGGCGGCCGTCTCGAAACACTAAAATAACTCACTACATCCACACAAGAGTTGCTGGACTCTTCAGCATATAACTGTCTACATGGAGCTATATTAACGTTAAAGCTGGTAACAGCGACGCCAAATTATTTTGCTTGGTTTTGCTTTGGTATATACCAACGTTTGGTACGAATACGCGTCTCTGAATATACTCCAAGAAAATTATTTGGTTAAATTAAAGCAGGGAGGTACTACATAATGCCGCTGACTGATATGCTTAGAAAACTTTCGGAAAATCATATCATACTTCTCTATTTTACAGGATATGTAACCAAGTTACTGAAAAGGAACATCGGGTATGGAATACTTACATCTATTGTTTAGGTATTTGATGGCAAATGAACACATACGCGTCATAAAATACTTGCTACTGTAATAAACATGGCTTACCTGGGTTATCATGGGGTGTTTTCCACTACTTCTAATTCAATTTTGGTACCTTTTATGTTTAATTTTAGAATTTACGTACAGGGTTACCTTTCGTTTTAGCTACCTAAACAGATTCATAATGTAACAACTGCAAATCTTATAAATTATTACTTCTTTTATCTTTTTTTTTTTTTTAAGACACGTGAGCAAGGATGAAATATTTGAGAACAAAGATGATTTCAGAGTACTCAAAAATTTTTGGTCTATCAAACAAAGTCACAACCCAACAAAATAAAAAGTAATAGGCCATTATCACGAGTATGAATAAGTGCGGCTAGGCTTTTTTTCCAAACTGTATATAAGTGGCAGAATTCTTAATTAAAAAAAGAAAAAAATCAGTAGCAAATAGAGGTCCCGTCATCTTGAGTCTTTATTTTTTTCTTGATTAGTGATATAACTTTCGCAGCACCTGTTCTTCCATTACCGTCTTTGAAATATTATCGACACTCTGTTTCGTTGCTTAAGGAGTCGCCAGTTCATATGCTAACACCGACTCGCGATCTCATTACGGTTTCTCCTAATCACCTGGCAAATATCAGTAAGATCACAAACAGCTTTGATCAAAGATTTTTCTCTTCACGAGATTATACGGGCCAGCTTAAAGTAATTAACCAACATGTTTTCCTTAAGCTTATCGCAAACTAACTCGTATTATAGCTTCTACGATCTGAACATACCATCTCATCTTGTACAATGCCATTGTTGACAACGTTTGTTGGTAAGTACTAAGTGAAATGTTTCCATATATTTAAGAGTAAAGAACAACCACACGTTTACAAACATACAAACAACCATTTTTTTTAAATTGCACAAATTTAATAATGGTGAATTCTGTGGAATCGTATTAGTACATTCATGGAGGAAGGAATATATGGAAACGAAATCACGCTAAATCTGTGAAACCTCATATAAAAACTCGTCTCCTGCTGCGCATGCGCGGTGGCCATAGGAATCGGCCCAAAACATTGTGCTGTTTGCACTGTCTGTTGATGAGACTATTTCATTTTCTAATATTCAAATGTTTTTTATAATGTCAAGTTGTGTTGCATACGGTTACACAAACAGACAATAGAGGAAACCACCTGGAATAACGTTTCATAAGTAAATCACATTGTAATTATTGTTCTTGAAGTGTCTGATATGTAACTGCAACATTAAGGCCTATCGTTATAAATTCATTCATTGTTCTCAACAGGGTAAAGTTGTTCTCAAATATATGTTGGTGTAGTGTAGACAATTAGCATATAATACTACTTTGCACACGAAAACCAATTGTAACCCTATTGTAGATAAGTTTTTAAAGTTTAATTTAAGCTGGTCAAGTTTATATCGCAACACAGTGAATACGGTATTCTGCATGCTTTACTCCAGTTTCAGTTTACACTGAAAGTGTATGATGAAATTAATTGTGATAATTTGTGCTGTGCGAACTACTAAACGTGATGAAACAAACGTTGTTGCCCGAACTGTAGTTCGCGATGCATTTCATGTGTTTAGATGTGTCTACATAGATTGATTTTGTAGCGGCAATATTAATAGAAAAGTGGGTAGGTTAAAATGCGGGGTGTACGAGAAGAGAACAAACAATTTATTTATTATTAGTTGTTAGCTTCTGACTAACGAATGCACTAATTTTGCCAGCAAAAATTATAGGCCACTAACCGTACAAAATCTTCTAAGTAAGCTCAGAAACTATGAGGTCTTTTGAAGTATTCATTTTTTAAAAGTTATAAACATTGACTTAGGCAGCACTATTATGGCGATGACGATGCTATTTGATGATTTATTCTCATGTAAATTGACGACACTAATCGAAAATCAAGAGTAAAATTTTTTTGATATCTCCCTAAGTTCTCTTGATATCAACTATCAAAAATTAGTTGCAGGTTATAGTTCCTTGTGCCTTTGGTGACGTTTCTATTCTGGTCCAGGCCGCGTTTAAACCTAACCACATTGATTAGTAAAAAAATAAAACACCCAATCTGCATGTGCAGCTAAATTATCTTTTGGTCCAGTCCGCATCATAACCTAACAACCTCAATTTGAAGAAAATATATCTCGCGAACTAAGCGAGAAATCGAAATTTTAATTATATATTTTCGATTTGTATCGTCGTGTTACATAAGAATCTATCATCAAATTTGGCTTTGGGGAAGTTTTTCTTCTGAATTTCAACCCAAAACACTTCACATTTGAGACAGTTTATCTCGAGAAATAAGCAGGATATATATATATATATATGTATATATATATATATATATATACTTCATTTTTGAAGTGTCTCACCGAGTTACATAAAAATCCATCATCAAATTGCGGTGCCACGTTTGTCTTATGATTCCCTTGAGGTTTTTGTGCCTATTCCCCGTGTTTCTCCGGCCGACCAATATGGCGGCCTCCCCACCCCACTTTTCTCTACCCGGTTTCACTCCAGTGCGTGGTGAAGGTCTCTTGTGTCGTCTCCATATATTCCTTCCTCCATGAGTGCATTGTGTTAAGTACATTGAATAGTGTTTTGGGATGCATGGATTGTTCGGCATTTTCTTTGGAAGATGTGTAACTTACGAGGATAAATAGTACTGTATACATTAACTCAAGTCATAGGCTAGTGTAAGTTCATTGAAATCTGTATCGCAGATTTAGCGTAATGCGTGAACCGACAGATAGACAGACAGATATTCAAACAAACAATAAAAAAATTCCAAAATTGACGTTCTTGCTGCTTTGTCGTCAGTATTGTACATTGCATTTACTCTTTTTCAAATAAATTCATACACAGACTCGACTTTTTTCAATTGTATTAGATCCTCAGAAGAAAAGCTATTAACGATGTAATCTTGTGTACAACACAAAATAAGATACCAAAACTTTTAAAAAAAAGTTATGTTAAAAAGTGGACTAAAAATAATTATCATGTTTAGCAGTGGATGTGATTAAGGATACCTTCAAAAGCAAATAAAAGGTACTTGGTTATTAGTTTGTTAATTCTCGATGGGTATAAGACTATCTCTGAATAGCTTAAGAATATCTTTTGTTGCCACATCTCTTTGTAACCATTTAATCATGAAATGGTGTAACTTTGTTAATTGCTATATTTGAACCCTTGGCTATTATTTTCTGTATGGTTCCGAAATCCTTAAAACAAACGAGGTTATTCACTTGTAATAACCTAAACTTATTTCGCTAACACTAAATTTACTGGGTTACTATTATCAAGATGTTGATTTCATGAAAATATCTGACAATATTCATTCCTTGGTGACCCTTCTGACGGGACTTGTGCGAAACCTGGGTTTCAGAAATAGAGCAGCGTAGGAGCGTGTTAAATGCGAAAATGGCGACTTCTCGAGGGTAGAAGTACGAGTAATTTGAATATGAATGCTTGTTTTTAAAAGATAACCGTCAAAAGTGTTAGAACACAGAATTTATAAATACCTCCGCGGTGCAGAATATTCATCAGGAAGGAAACAAAGCGAACTAATCTGAATATGTATACTGCCGGCGTAATATTTGGTAATGTTTTACCACTGAAGTAGCCATTTGCATATCAATATCATCAACGTGTGAATTACAAAGCGCTATTAATAGTAATGAACTTACGGCGCAGCTCTGTCCACTGTAATTAATATCGCGAGTGTTTCCCAGGAGCTGATTAATTGCAGCTAAAGGCCTAGTAACGTGGTGCAATCAGTTAGCACTACAACATTCTTAGCCTAAGGCTGATAATAGTTTATATCACATGCTATATGTTGTAGATTTGTGATTTATGTCCACGGATATAGGACTTACTAACATTTACCCGCTGCTTCACACGCAAGGAGTTTGGCGTGTATAAAAATACCCCCCCCCTTTTTTGTTTTAGTACCAAATATTAACTTGAAGAAGCAAAAAATATAAATATCGTTTAAATATTTTCCTTTCCTTTTGTTATTACCTTAGATTCGGTTTTCATACTATAGTTCGAAAGTTTTTTTTTATACTTATATTTTAACACAATATAATATATTAAAAATAAGAAATTAAAATTAGATGAAACACTTTCGCAAACGGTCCAATAAGGAAATATCGAGAATTAGTTGACCTTTTGGTCAAAAATTTTGAAACACTTTCCTCGAGATAAAAAATATTATGGCTAAAAGGAAAACAAAATGAAGGGTACAGTCTGCGGTAGTGTTGGAAGTAGCGAACAGTCATTTCTAAAAATATCTCTGCAGCCAACGATACAATTTGCAATAACGAATCTGAAATCGCTAGCAAATTTTCGTTATTCGATATGTGTACATTTATCGTGGGTAGTATCATGCATTTCTTGCCTAATGACTTCTATGCATCCACCCAAATCTCTTCATCGTATCTCAGAATTGAAGTGGTTAGGTTGAAGTGCCTGGACCACAAAAAAACATGTAGCTAAAGCCGTATGCAAATATGGACTGGACCATGGAGGAAGGATATATATGGAGACGACGCAAGAGACCTTCACCACGCATTGAAGTGAAGCAGGGCGGAGGAGGAGTGGGGGGGGGGGGGCATGGCCGGAGTAGAGGGGGCATGGCCGCTTCCATACAGACACGGGGAATATGTACAAAAACCTCAAGGTGACTCTAGGATAAAGGTGACGCCGCAATCTGGTGATGGATTATTATGTAACTCGATATGACAAATAAAAAATGAAGAATAAATTTTTTTGATATCCTCCTTAGTTTTCGAGATATTCTGTCCCAAATGTGAAATGGTTTTGGTTGAAATTCAGAATAAAAAATTGGTCAAAGTCAAATTTGATGATGGATTCTTATTTAAAAAGACGAGAAAAATGAAAAATAAAGAATAAAAATTTTCGATATCTCACCTAGTTCTAGAGATATACTGTATCAAAAGTGAGGTGTCTTGAGTTGAAATGGAGAAGAAAAATTTCGCAAAAGTCAAATTTAATGATCGATTCTTATGTAACACGACGAGAAAAATCGAAAATAAAGAATAAAATTTGCTTAGTTTTCGGGATATACTGGGAACATCGCAATTGTTTGGAAGCACAATATCGCCGCTGCCGCCACTGCGCATGCGCGAGCTTGCTTCACCAATTTAACGTCACTTCTCCTCCATATATTTCCTTCCTCCATGGACTGGACATGCACATCGTTTGTTTTGTTTCGGGGAATACACGTCATCACTGACATGACACTCATTAAAGCAGCTTATTGGAGGGAGAGGATATTCTCCACCTGCCAGAAACTGGTACTGACCTATTGAAATTTGCTTTAACTGCTTCGTTATAATGTCATCTTCATGTTTAGCACTATCATTTTTCGGAAAAGTTGCAACGAATTATATTAAAAATGCCGAACTGTGAGAGTGACGCGTATCTATTAGATGCCACCGTCGCTGAATAAGCAATGATAATCTTTTTAAATGTTGATTAAATCCTTTGTTCTAATATTTTCTTGCCGTGGCACTCATTAAAGCAGTTTATTAGTTAATAATTATTTAAATTCCTCATGCCTCATGTTGTTGCAAAAACTTTCTGCTCCAGACTGCATTTAGACCAAACCGCAATCTATACTGATATTGCCACTTCCAAATCAAACGATGCAGATACACCTAAACACATGAAATGCATCGCTATATATATTTTTGTTAATGACAACATTGTCAGTTTCAGGATTCAAAGTACGCGAAGGGTAAATTATAACAATTAATTTCATAAACAACTTCAGTTTAAACTGCAAGAGGAATAAAACACGCGCAATAATACATTGACAGTATCGCAATGTAACGTTTATTCGTTTTTCCTTCTAGCGGTTGTGGTTAGGTCGAAATACGGCCTGGAACAGATTCAAAACGTTGCCAAAGGCACGAGGAACTACACATGTAACTGATATTTGCTTCCTACATCTCAAGAACTACCGGTAAGCGATGTAACACAAAATTTTATTATTTACTTTCGAATTTTCTTACGCTATTCACCATCAAATTTCGGCGACCCGGTATCTTTAAAACCCTTTACTATCTATATTAAGCATAAAATTACTTACCGTAAATATTACACTTCTGTTACATTGAAGAGTTAAAATATTATGTTGTGGTTTGAGTAATGAATTCCGTATAATTACATTTGTCAGAACAGATAAAATCAGGAAATTATAACCAAAGACAGATATATACAATCCAGAGATATTCGTCTTTGATCAAATGGATGGTTTTTACAGTAAATTAACACCGTTATTAGTAATGTCATATTCAGGTATTCCATTTACAGCATTCAAGAAAACTGTCAGTTTTGTGCAAGAAGTGAACTTCTCAGTTATAGTGTGATCCGTATCTCATAATTTTATCTCTAGAATTGTATTTAATTATTTCCTTCGTACCTCGGTTCATATAAGTCATATGCTATTTTTGCAGATTTCAATTGTGACTGTTAGCTCTAAAGATTCGAAAACACCACCCAAATTGCTGCGTTAGTTTTTGCGCGGCTCCCGTTCAAATAATGAGACACACGCAACCTGTTTACAGATTTATAATAGTATATAGATAGATTTATGGTGGGTGTCTTAAAATCATGTTGGGATGACGTGTGTAGTTTGGAGTGATTTTTTTTTTTACTGAAATTTAAGAATTGTTTCTTGATCTATATATACAGTAAGACTATAACTGGAGGAAAGTATACACATTTTAGATTTTTTGAGGATAAAATGAATTTGGGGCTATGTTAATGACTTATAGAAAATGATCATCTGTTTTTAATATTTCTGTCTGTTTAGATGAGCGTTTCTCAAAGTGGGGTACTCGAACTCGTACGGGTTCGCGGGTTGATCGTGGTGGTTCGCGATAAGATTTAAATTTGGGGGCTGATTGGTTGTCTCGAGTTTCAGACACGCACAATGGTGAATTGAGAACGAACATGAGCAACACGCTTCGAAAATTGATGCAACCTGCCGGAAGAATCATATTAATTAACAATATTTTGCTCTTTGTCACTGTATTACTTTTATGAAATACAAATGCTTATTTTTTTTTAAAGAAAGAAATAAAAACACAATTTTTAAAAAAAGGCGTTCGCCATTGCCTGGATAATTGCATATGGGGTACGCGGAGCTAAAAGTTTGAGAAACTCTGGTTTAGATGGACGGGATACTCGTAAGAACCACTAGTCATATTTTGACAGGGTTTTGAATATTGTACAGGTTCAGGTCCTTTAGGCAAATTGGGGTATGTTTCATTTTGTTGTGAAGTCAGAGAGCTGAATAATTCTGTATAGAAAGGTGCACAAATAGGTATTCATTTTTCGTTGAACTAGGTCAAATAAGAAACCACGGATCGTATTTTGATTGGATTTTTAGTAACTGGTTTGGCGAATAAAATAGGGTAACTTTTATTTTGACTTGAAGTGGGAAAGCTGAGAAATTTAGGATGGAAAGGTGCACAACTGGTTACCAATTTTTCATAGAACGAAATTCACTCCAAAACCACTGATAGGATTTTCATGAGTTATTGTCTAACAGCCCTGGTCCTGGAGGTAAAGTAGGGTCTGATACATTTTGATGTGAAGGCGGAAAGATAAGACATTTAGGATAGGAGGGTACACAAATGGATATCAATTTTTCGCTGTACGAGATTCACGCAAAAACCACGGATTGGATTTTGATGCGGTTTTGAATAATGTACAGCCGTTGATCTTACTGGTAATACGGAGAATTTTGATGTGAACTCTAAAAGTTGATAAATTGAGGATAAAATGGTCGGATTTAGATGGCTTGTGCGTCAGTATGGAAACTTATTTCTCTAATCTTATTACTATTACTATTATTCCGCGATTCACTAAAAGCGTGTGGCATAGGGTGCATTGCACCTATCCGAAAGGGTAATAGTTTGGAAGGCATAAACGGGATATGGCAGGAGGCGCCCATGGGCTATTGTGAGGAACCATCCCAGCATTCGCGTGGAGCGATCTGGGGAAACCATGGAAAACCCAGATCAGGATGGCCGGAACACTTTATCGAAAGCTACTCCTGTTGGATTTTAAGTTTACTCGCCCGGTAAATCCTTTCTATTCCATTCTCTAATCGCTCGTGGAAAAAATGAGTACAGAAATTAATCGGTTCTGGCCCTGATTTCTCTTATCTTATTTTCACGGACATTCCGAGATACGAATGTTGCTGCTAGCAATATTTGTTTGTTGTCATTCCGAAATATGTCAGTCGTGAATTTTTCAATCAGCTTCTGTCGAGAGCAACGCCTTCGGTGTTCCAGGTCTTCCCAACCTAACTCCTTCAACATCGCACTTACGCTTTCCCTCCAACTATATATACCTGTCACGAATCGGGCGTCTCTTCTTTGGACCTTCTCTAATGCCTCCATTAACCCCTTTTGATGGGGACCCCATACAGAACAACAATATTCTAAGTGAGGATGCACTAGTGACTTATATGCAATAACTCCTGTCTCCCAAATATGTTGGTATGGAAGTGAACTTTCCCATGTTTGCCAATAATTTCATACGAAAACTATGTCGTCTGTCTATAATTTCAGCCCAGTATGTGTAATAATTCTGCTTCGCATTCGCAAGGGCTGCGAAAAGCAGTTACAAATTGATCAGCTCTTCTGTGTGATTTGTATGTGCGTTATAATTCTTCAATACCCGACCTAAGAATCACAGTCTAGAATTAGTCTATGACCGAAGTGAAGTGTATGTCCCACTTCATGTTGCTTTGTTACGCTCAAGTACTTAAGAGAATAAACCATGTCATTAACCGATTTGTTTACTATGTACTCCAGAACAAATTGTTTTTTTGTTAGTTAGCCATATAGCAACGTTTTTTTTTAATTTATGGTAATTTTCCACTCAAGCCGCCATCCTGAAGTATGATTTACATAACGCTGAATTTCTATGGAATCGGTCCAATTTATTATTCCCTGTAGATGACGGGAAATGGGCCGTGCACGTACGTTCAATAACCAAAGTGACAGACATCTTAAAAATAGTCATGCCCAAAAATGGCAATGGGCTGTTCATATTGCTCGCAAAAGAGATGACAGATGGACTACGCAGTACTGGATTGGATACCAAGGAACCTGAAAAGAGCAAGAGGAAGGCCCTCGGATCCCCGGGGCTAAAGACATACGACGAGTTACAGGCATGAACTGGAAGAGGGTTGTTTCAGATCGATCAGCTTGGAGAGAACTGCAACAAAAATACTTAGAATTAAATTGTATTATGTAGCAAATTGGCTTAAAGAGGCTGCATCCTGAAATAGGGATTGATAAAGCTGTAATAATAATAATAATAATGATGATGATGATAGATGACTGCATCATCAGGGAACAATTTCTGAGGTCGTTTATAAAATTTCCTTGAGGGATGCCCGATGTAACAAGTATATTAGAAGAGACTTCTCCTTCAACGACGACATATTGTGACTGAGTAGTTAGAAAATCCATTCGCAAATCTAATCTGAGACACAGTACGCTCGAATCCTAAGTAAATTAAGGTTGAATTGCGCAGAGACGATTTCTTTATGAAAATTCAAAGGATTGCATCATCCTGTGATCCTATATCAATAACTTTAAGTACGCCATTTGAAAATAAGACCAGCTGTCCTTTTCAACAACTGTTCTTCCGAAATCCGTGTTGATTAGCTATAAGATAAAAACTTCCAACAATAGAGCATGTAACATGCTCCAGAGCTCTACTACAAACAGATGTTAGAGATATAGGCCAGTAGTGCTTTTTCGAGCATGGGTGCATACTTCTTTGCTATTTGAATATTCCTTTTCATTCTTGATTGTCAGTTTCTGTGTATTAATGTCGATACCTTCTTTGAAAGTTAGGATAAAATCAATGCCACATCTTGTCAATAGTGCCTTATGTTACTTTGAAAGTACGGTGATCATTTTTAAAACAATCCTTTGAGGCCTTTTCGAATCTGTAAACTGTACTTTCCTTTTTTTCTTTTTGAGCTCAGTTATTTATTTTGCGGTTGCAGTTACCGCGTTTTATGATCACTTATTCCATTTTTCTTTGAAATTTATATGTATAATTCGTAATTAAATGTAAACATAAGTTCTAAAACGTTTTCGTTGCCGTTATGCCGTAGCATTGGTTCAGTAATCAGCTGCTCAAGATATTTATCTGGAAATAGATAGTGATTTCCAAAAGTTTTATCTTCCCCTTGTTACATAAACTTAATTATTTCAGTCTATAAGGAGTAAGCTGAAATCACCTCCTAATATTATTGCATGATCCTTAAATTTACGAGCTATATTGTTTGCTTTATTTCTTAACGCCTTGGCAACTTAATTTCGGAATCTGGAGGATGGTATAAAGCCCTATCACAAATTTGGTTCTGGTTTGGTTGAGTTTACGCGGTATGTGTTCGCATACCCTATCGACGTCAATTTCAAACACGGGAGGTATTTACTGACAAATGTAAATACATCACCTGCTTTGGAATACAATCTTCCTTTCTTAAAATGTTCATGTCATTAAAACTTTATGTAGAATTAGTAACAAGCTTTCTGTAAATACTGAGATATTAGTGCTACACATAATACTTCTGGATATTTTTATAAAGACTTCCACAGATGATTAAGAAAATTTTTAACGGTCGAGGTTCTCTTAAGCTACTCCTAACATGCGGTGTTGAATTTATTCGGGTTGCCAGTAATTTATTTCTAGTTCTGGATCTTCCTCACTTAACCTAAAAAACCTTCCATTGCATTCCATATCGCCCGTGTAGCCGATTTACGTGTGTATTACGCACCTGGCCTATTAAAAGGAGCCCAACACGACTCAACACTAGGGTGAAGATCAAGGAATACACAGCCGAACCGAGCATGGTGGTTTAACGGTTAGCGTTCTGGCCTCGCATTCGAGAGGACGGCGGTTCGAATCCCCGTCCGGGCTTCCCGAATTGGGTTTTCCATGGTTTCCCAAATCACTCCAGGCAAATGCCGGGATGCTTCCTTGAAAAGGCCATGGTCGAATTCCTTCCCATTCCTTGCTCCCCATCCTTTCCCGTCTCCAAAGACCTCACTGTTAAGAGACGTTAAGCAGTTTAAAAAAATGCAGCCGAGATAATCACAAATGCGACGTAGCCTCTGATTCAGATTCACAATACTGCTCTGACTGAAAGGTATACAATGTGTTCCTTTTGCGACGTTGTATACAGTTGGGTCTGCCTATACCTTCCAGTCACTAGCCAAAGAATTCACCTTTTTAGTTAACCGTGTCATGCACTGGTATATAGGGACAGCAGAACTTCGATGTTTCGAATCACAAGAAACACGAAATACTCGACGTTTAATAAGCGATCTCTATGTTGTTCGCCAGGGTCTATACAGTTACGAACCTGTAATGTATGTACCATGGTTACGAACAATGTAACTAGTTATGAACGGAACGTAGTATTATGATGTTAATTTCAGATTTAGAAATAGTTCTACACCCTTATTATGCAAATACATCTTTAGTATCTTTGTGGAGAAATAAGTAACATTTGTTGTTGTTGTAAGAAGTGATCCTCAGAATTTATAATAAAACACGAACACTAATATTATAAATGCGAGAGTAACTCCTTCTCTCTATCTGTTTGTTAACGGCTAAAGCGATCTTGATTAAATTTAACAAGGATACTATGTATCAGTAGGAAGGTTGTAGGATACTTTTCTCAGGATAAGTAACATATTTTGTCATGAAATTTTGATAACTAACAATGCCGTGACACGTGGACAGATAGCGTGTGTAATCTCTGTAATTTTAAATCTTTCACTCGGGCTTTATTTCTCTCGCAGTCAGTTTGTGTGTTACATTTTGATAAATTTCGTGTCTACACAACTAGCTCGCACCGAGATGGGAGGAGGCCGTTTTCGGCTTCTTGCCTATAATTCGGGAAGACGAGGGTCAAATCTCGTTCGGCCATCCGGGTTGAGGTTTTCCGTGGTTTTCCTCAGCCACTCTAGGCGAATGCTGGGATGGTTCCCTACAAGGCCACGGCCGGCCTTCCATCCCCCTTCCCTCCCCGTAGAGTAGATTGGCTGAAAAGGATCTCCGTGATCCTCCAGCAGCCCGCCTCCCAGCCTTCAGCTGGGAGTAGGGCTGTTGATATTTTAAAAAATATCGGATTTTCGATATATCGATATTTTAAAAAATATTTATATCGGATTCGATATATCGAAGAAAAAGTATCGATATATCGACCCTATTATATAAAAACAATGTTACAAAAACAAATCATTTTAAAAAAGGGCCAAGTCTTGTGGCTATTTAATGATGAAGAGTTGTGAGATATTTTTCTGAATCAAGTTTTGATTTTCTAAAAAAAAAAAAAATAGTTTTTCATAACGTTACGAATATTTTTTTTTTTTTTTTTTTAAATTGTGATTTAGCCATTATACTACTGCTAAAAGGAAAGGCAGAATGTTTATGATTTACTCGAAGACTTGTGAATCCAGAAAGAGTATCGAGGGAAATCTTGGCTTTTGTGAGTTTGAAAGCTCAATAATGCAACATTGTAGAGGCATTTATTTAGGTTGATGTTCTATTATCAGAGTTTACATAATGACCAAGTCACTTTTTTTTACAAGTATTGTTTTATGTGGAATTTAATTTCTTTTTGTTAGTTGATAACTTATTCTGAGTCTTCTTACTTTTTTGGACCAAATGTTTGCACCTTAGCAAAGATTGTGTATCCGAATTTATCAATTTTCCTGCTTACATCCAATTTTCATGTCAAAATACTTTTCCTCGACAACGCACGCTCATGTAAAACAACGGGCTCGAGTCCGATTCGTTCTGTGCGAGCTTCGCCGTGTCTGCATTGTTACCATCGGTGTAGGACTACCAATAACTTCCAAATTAAATGTAGTAACAAAGTAAAATTAATTGTGTTTTTTATGCTCCTGATCTTTGTGCAAAACTGAAATTCAAGGCATATAGCCTCATCAAGAAGAAAGCAATTAACCTACAAATTTTCTCTAAGACGTTTCAGCTTTTAGATTGGCATTGAAAAAACACAGGAACTTTTCTTATACTATGGGGATGAAACCAAGTATGTGTACCAAATTACCATTTTCTAGGACAACTGGATGTTGCATAGAATTATGATGAGAGAACGTCATAGTTATTTAAAAGAGTTTCAGATCCAAAAAAATTCCTAACTAAGGTGGTGAATGAAGTAAAATTTTGCACCAAAACTCATGTCAGAAACTTTATTGGACATACTTTTCAAGAGCATGAACTCATGTTTTTCCCGTTGTTTCTTCTATTATGAATGGAGAACTCCATACATTAATTGAAAATTTCCCCTTCTTTGACATTGCTTCGCAAATGGGTAACGCTTTACCATAATACAATCGCAATAGCGATTATGCCGCCCCCTGTCCAACTACAGCCAGTGGTGGATCTAGGAAATTTCCGAACCGGGTCAAAAAACTGTGAGATTGCCGTCCCCATTGTTGCCATCCCCAGTGTCACCGCCGACCGCCCGAAGCAGCTGTTGAGCTAAAAAAAAGAAGGTCGCCCGCTACATAATATGCTGCCTTGCACGCCCTCTTACGGCGGCCCCGCTTCTCCATGTGCTCGTATCGCTCATTGTTTCTTAAAATTCTATCTATGAAAATGTATTGCATGTGCAACACAGGTAATCGTTTTCCCTCCAATAACAACTTGGAATATTCTACGAGGAAAACGGAAAATAACCACTTATTTTTTTTAAAATATCGGACTTCGATATCCAGATTTCAATATCGATATATCGATATATCGTCCTAAAAATATCACTCATAAATATCGATATTTTTTTAAAAAAATATCGATATATCGATATATCGATATTTTATCAACAGCCCTAGCTGGGAGGAATGAAATTGTTAAAAAAAAACTAGCTCGCGAGTTCAAGTCATCCCCGAACCTCCCCCCCCCCCCCCAAACCACAGGTAGACAAAAAACGTGGCGTAGTTAGTCTCCCACAGTTAACACCTCCCCCATCACTTTGTTGATGTTTTTAAACGTTTCAAATTGCTTCTCTTCATGAATAATGTTCAATGGTCATATTATGCGGACACTGTACTTTTATTGGGACACTTTAACGTAACTTACAGCTTTCTATATCCAATTCTAGCAATAAAATTCTAATTCCAGGCGTACGAGGTCGCGGAAAATAGTTATTAATCATTATAATTGTTGATCATGCTGAACGTTTTAATGTTCTTCATCGATGAATGCAGCAGAATTACTTCTCAGTGTTCCACCCAACAATGCCAAAGTAGTGTTACCTAACAAAAAATGAGTGCGAAATTTAAGTTTGCACAATTACTGCTTTAAAATGTAACCGGAAATTCAAAACTAGCTTTAAAATATCTGTGAGCCAGCACATACCAAAAAAAAAAAAAATAGCCATCATATGTTAAATCCTTTCTATGACATATTACACTGAGCCTATCTGAGAAAATAGGACTTGTACAGTCACTTCCATTTTTTTTTTTTTTACCTCTCGATAGAGGTAATTGTTTCAGAAAAATTATAAGAGATATTGCTCTCTTTCTTTTCCTCCATTAAATGTGTATGAATGTCTCTGACTACATGAAAAATGGAGAAAATACAATTACAAATACAATTTATACCTTAATTTTTATTTTGGAGCTACTAGACTGTTGTTAAAATTTCAATATAAATATCCCTAAAACCTATAAATGAAAGGATGCACTATTATTCATAAATATTTGTCCCTGCAATCTATAAGTGCTCCCTGAAAATTTCACGTCTGTATTCCTTATAGAAGTTGAGAAAATTGTTCCTATGTAGAAATCTGAGAAAATGGCACTGAAAGGTTAGAAAGATTTTTTACTTGTATTTTATGTACTTGGTAGCGACAGATAAAAAATTATTTTAAAAATACTTCTAATTGAGATAAATGTCTAAAATTTGTACACAATACAGATAAATAATAATAATAATCACTTCCATTATTTTATGACCACTCCCGATAGAGGTATCTGTTTCAGCAAAATTTTAAGATATGTTGCTCTTTTTTCTACAGTGGTAACTTTTGTAGACTTTAGGAAAGCATACGATACGATTGACTGCACCTCGTTGTTCAATATACTGCGTGGATATGGAGTAGATAATAAAACCACTATGTTAATTCAACAAACTTTGACAAATACAACATGAAAGGTGAAATTTATGGGCGAAATTTGAAATTAAAACTTCTGTAAGACAAGGGGATGGGTTATCACCACCTCTGTTTAGCCTGGTACTAGACAAGATCATTAGCATCTGGAATAAATAAATATCTGGAATATATATTGGAACTAAGGATAAAGGTAACAACATAAAACGCCTTGCTTTTGCGGATGATCTAGCAGTAATTAGACGAACTGTTGAGGAAGCCAAACATACTGTTCAGAAGTACCATGAGATAGCCATCAAAATCGGCGTCCAAATCTCTTATGAGAAAGCATAATATGAGAAACAAGGCTTTCCCGGCGTATCTTTGACACGAAATATTCACAGGTTTGCCGCCGGATGATATTTTCAAATGACAAGCTTTCGGCGGCTTGCTCTGCTGCCATAATCGGGTCCATTGTACTTAAGAGAACAAGTTGTTCTCTTAAGTACAATGGACCCGATGATGGCGGCAGAGCAAGCCGCCGAAAGCTTGTCCTTTGAAAATATCATCCGGCGGCAAACCTGTGAAGATTTCGTGTGAGAAAACATGATATATGGACTCCAAAAGCACAAACCTGAAGCCACTCACGACCAAGTATGGCATTATACAACAAGTTAAACACTTAAGTACTTAGGGGAAATTATTGTGAATACTGTAAAACAAAACCAGTGCAGAAAAACTGCGAAAAGCACATACTATTACTAGGAATATTTACAATAAGATATTACTTTCTACCATAGGCAAACTTCATCACTACTGAACTGTCCAGGAGCACTGTATGCCCCGGAACATCGTAATTAACTGTAAATGTCTAATGAATCGAAAAAGTAGAAAGACAGACACTGAGAAAAATATTCGGTCTCAAGTTATAAGATGGCACCTGGATGCGCAAAACCTCAGAAGAACTGTATTCACTGACCGAACGATTCAACTCACTTGCACGGAAAAGACGTTTGAAATTCTAAAGTAAATTTTCCACATCGTCAACGGACCCCGACAAACCAAAGCACGCTGGCTTATAGAAACCTAGAAGGACCTTGCAGAAGTCAACCTAGTCCCACTGACATCTACAACGCAGGATATATGGGCAGTTAATAACTTCAAATAAATTTGCCCCTAAGATCCCAACATCAAAAAATCTGATACTCAGAAATGAATGGACACAAGAGAGACGTCAAGCCCACAGCGAAAGGATGAGGAGGTTTTGGGAAGATAAAAAGAATGAGAAGGACAATGCAAATTAATGGTTCCATGCACTGCTTAGTGGGCTAAAGGATAAAATAAATAAATAATAATCTGGAAACATAATTTTCAAAAAATCATTTTTTTGCGCTCTCTTCGGTTACATCCTCCCTTAAAACTTTTTATGCCTAAAAGGCATCGGAATCAAGAGGACTGAAGATATTTTTTCTTATAAAAACATAACATAAAAAAGTGTTAAACATGCAGTTAAAACCATTGTCTTCTGATTGTTTTACTATGGGGAACGGCAGAAGAAACGTTAAAAGAACGGAGAGGCTAAGCGATGTTGACGCTAGGGGTCAGGCAGTCGCAAGGAGAAGGCTAGTCTAGAGTGGCAGCCCCAACACCTGCCGGGCTCTCACGCTGCCAGTCGCATTAGAGACGGCTCGGCGCCGACGATGCAAATCCGTCTGCTCAGGAGAAAGCGGGGAGCGACTGCAGCCAGTCAGTCAGCTAGCGGTACCATTCCTCATGCACAACTCACTCTGCTTGGCCAAACGAACTCTAAGCTTACTGTGTTACATTAACTGAATAAGAATAGACTACATAATCTGGTGGAATGGAATTTCTCCTGATAAATAATGACCGAATTAATTCCATCATCCAGTTGGTAACGAGTTACTTCACCCTGATATACAATCTTGAGAACAGAAAGTGATTCAATCAGTTAATGTATGTTGCATCTCCGACGTTTTCTTTTTACTTATGAAATCTTAAAAGCATGCGCAACGAAATTAGTCTACTCAAGGTCACGCCAACAAATTTTTACCTGTCATCAGTCCATCGACTCATTTGACTGAGTCCTACATCTCTTCCTATTCTGACACAATTCCCACATCTCAATGTACTCATTATAATTTAAATGCTCCATATATTCTAATCTTCTTTTTTTTTATCTGGGTTAACGTCTCTCTAACAGCGAGGTCTTTAGAGACGAGAAAGGCATTTGCCTGGAGTGATTTGGGAAACCATGGAAAACCCAAATCTGGATGCCCGGACGGGGATTCGAAACGCCGTCCTCCCGAATGTGAGGCCAGAACGCTAGCTGTTACACCACCACGCTCGGTCTAATCTTCTTCTTCCTCTGTTCTAATTAACCTCACCCTGCCTTTTTTTTTAAAAAAATGTTGTTATTAACTCACTTTGGGCTTTGTCTGTCCGGATGGAATATAGTAATTGATTTTAAACTAACTTCTCGATGAACTAGAGACTTGAAATTTCGACCATAGCTCAGAACTGGATGACTATGCATGAAAATGTGAAAAAAAATGCGAAAAGTTGTCCTGAAAATTTGAAAATTCGGGGAAAACTGAAAGTACCTTTTTGTATTGACCAATTTGGCTATTATTTTTTTTAAATGTTCGTAATAGTCCGAATAAGATGTTTAGTTAATGAAAAATTGAAAATGTTTCGCGGAAAAATGGAAAATTCGGAGCAAACTGAAACTGTTTTTATCTGTGTACTGATTTGGCTAATTTTTTTAAATGCTCGTTATAGTCCGAATAAGGTTTTTAGTTAATGAAAAATTGGTAAAGTTTCCCCGAAAATTGGAAAATTCTGTGAAAACTGAAAATCTTTTTCTCTGTGTACCAGTTTGGTTCTTTTTTTTTATTTTTAAATGTTCGTAATAGTCCGAATAATGTTAGTTAATGAAAAATTGGAAATGTTTCCCGGAAAATTGGGAGGAAACTGAAAGTTTTTTTTCTGTGTACCGATTTGGATAATTTTTTTTGAATGTTCATAATAGTTCGAATAAGGTTTTTAAAGAAAGAAAAATTGAAAATGTTGCCTGGAAAATTCGGGAAAACCTGAAAGTAGTTTTTTCTAAGGACCAATTTAGTTATTTTTTAAATGTCTTTAATATTCTGAATAAGGTTTTCAGAGAAAATAGTAAATAGAAAAATTCGGTAACAACTGAAAGTACATTTTCTAGAGACCGATTGTGCTAATTTTTAAAAAAAATGTTTGCAGTTGTCTGAATAAAGTATTTAGGGAGAGAAAAATTGGAAATGCTGGCTGAAGATTTCTGGAAGAGCTGAAAGAGCTTTTTTCTATTGGATTTTTGTTCGAATTCCAGACCATAACTTATGATTCAAACGATGGATATGGATAATTTTTTTTTTATTTGATCCTTATTTCCCCGGGATGGAAATAACTCAATTAAATGTTTTCTATTAAAAAATAAAAACTGGAATTTGTAACATGTCTCTGTGATTATTTCATCAAAGTATTTAAAATCAATTTGTGGTGCTGACCCCGTCACATCCCTTCTAGTGCCGAAGGTTGTAGAGGGAGTGCGGAACTCTACCTCCGTGAATCCTATGGGTTGCGGCAGGAGCCGTCAGTAACCCGTGACCTTTACCTTTACCTTACAAATTTTCACTTACATAACCCTTAAAAACAGAAAACAATAATGAAATAAAAAATTCTTTTTAATCTTTATATATAAAGATGAATGTATGTTTGTTTGTTTGCTAGTTTGTTTGTTCTTCATACAAATCCACAGTTTTCATCCGAGCTCGATGAAACTTTGCACTCTTATCCTTTGAAACAAGGAGAAAAATACTGTCTACATTTGGTTAAAAAATTATCTGTATAAATAACACATGTTGTCTCATAACTTCGAAATACTTATTAAATTTATACTTATCAGTTCACATTATTTGCTGTGCAATAATATTGTTAGTAAAGCTATTAATATATCAATTATCTGTTGCATGCGCCCAGTGTTTTTCGTAACCAATCTTACAAGTATTTTAATAGCTATCAAAAACTTCCAAGTATAAATTTTCGGGTCAATTTAGAAGAAGTTAGAAATCTGTATGTGATCTTATCCTTCATAAGGATCAGGGAAATTATTTTATACTTTTTAATCCGTTATAAAAAACATGGTACATTAAAAAGTATTTATTATTTTTTTATTATTTCAAGAATAGGACACAGTTTAAATTATTTTTTTTTTTTTACTAACTAAATAATTCATGCCCTCTGCTTAACGTCAAATGGCGTTTGTAATTCTGACCCATTCTAAGTAAGAATCTAATTAAAACTTTCTCTAAAATTGATGCTCGAAAATTAAATCTTTTATCTTACATACCTATGGACAAATAATTTAAGGAATACATCGATATACGAAAATAATAATATGTAAATATAAGCATCTAATGACTGATATGTCATTTTATCGCAATAAATTTTCATTATTTCAATGTACTGTCAGTTAATTTATTCGCGGATGCTTAGAAATGTTATTAAATAACGTGCATAACCTAAAACAAAGGCGTAAAGCGTGTCGTTATATCGCGACGTCATGACGTGACAGATGACCAAAACTTACGTTTTATAAGTGTAGATGGAACATTTCCTTCAGTTCTTCTTCAATTTTTTCTCGAAGTCATTTTTACATTACTGATGTATATTATTTTTGAGAGGTAAATTTATTGCTGCGTCATCAGAAAAAAATAAACGACTAACGATTATTGTTACGTGAAATATTGATATGTGTGTGTTCGTATTGTTGATTGTGTGAGATTATTGTAGTGAATCTCGCGTATCAGTCATTCAACAGGAAAGTGCCTGTACTTCAACTTGCACACGATTCTGACATTGGCGTGTCAGACTGCCACTGTCTTCACTCGGCGCCTCTCGACTTTGCTGCTTTCTTGGTGTTCGCCTCGCCACGTGACTGCTACTCTTCCTCATCGCCGAGTCTGTTTTCCTGTTGCGGCGTCTCCGCCGTACAGGGCTGCTCGGCCCACTCCTCATCTGCTGGACGTCATGATGGACACCGAGACGGACAACTCGACTTCCCAGGACAACCGCAACTCTGCAGCCGACCTCCAGCTGCCCTCTTCGTCACCATCAGCAACAGCAGTTACCATTGGTATGCATAAACTCCCACCTACTATTACTAAACCTTCATATAGCAAAATACTTACAATCCCTGACTATAGAAGCAAACCATACCCTACCATCAAACCCCAAAACCCTCAGACATCCACAACCGCTGATTGCGGCGTCTCCGCCGTACAGGGCTGCTCGGCCCACTCCTCATCTGCTGGACGTCATGATGGACACCGAGACGGACAACTCGACTTCCCAGGACAACCGCAACTCTGCAGCCGACCTCCAGCTGCCCTCTTCGTCACCATCAGCAACAGCAGTTACCATTGGTATGCATAAACTCCCACCTACTATTACTAAACCTTCATATAGCAAAATACTTACAATCCCTGACTATAGAAGCAAACCATACCCTACCATCAAACCCCAAAACCCTCAGACATCCACAACCGCTGACGAACGCCATGCTCAAATGACTATCTTCGGCCCCCAGCAAATGGACACCACTACCGACAACTCCACCATCCTATCTAATCAATCTCCAGCAATCCATAGCTTCCTCCTGAAAAACTATGAAACCAGATTTCACACATCCAAAACCTTAGCATGCCAAATTAGGAAATATCTACCAAATTCAAATATCTCCCAAATCATTCCGACCAGAGAAGGTATGATCATCAAAATCCCTGATCCAAACCTACGGACGACCTTAATAACTAAAGTAGGCCCAACAATTTTCGGCGATAACGCCACCATCATATCGCTTATCCAAAAACCTAACAAACAACCTCAACCACCACGACGGCCTACAACCTTGACGGTAGTAATCAGGGGAGTTGATCCCACAATCTCCGATTCTGAAATAGAGGAAGAACTAAAATTAAATAGTGAGCTATCAATTAGGAAAGCATTAAGAATCAGGAACAACAATGGACCTACCTACATGGTAAGAGTTTTTACAGAATGTCCCAACACAGTTGACTTTCTATTATCCAATGGGGCTACCTTCTATTATCAACGTCACCGTGTGGAACCATCCAAGACCGCACCACCTCAGCCAATACGTTGCCAAAAATGCTTAAAATACAATGAACACAATACACAAGATTGCCGGAATGATCCTATATGCCCACACTGCAAGGCCAACCACCCCCATAAAGATTGCCCCAATCTACAAACTCCTCCAATCTGCAATACCTGCAATCAGAACCATCCTGCATATTCGCTTAAATGTAAAGCGAAACCACCTGCGGAGAAACCAGAGTTAACTGTTCCAATCCGACCTATAGACCCACCTACTCCACCATCAAACTCTATCCGCCCCCCACTTTCAGTTGAAGATATCATCCGCTTTACTACTGTAGTTCTGCAAAACATCCATCCTTTCAACCGTCAACATACCCTACAACAAATAATACTTGCTGCCCGTAACTTTTTCCACATAAATGTAACAGCTACGTATTCCCAAAACAGTGCCCATTTCTACTTCCAACCTATCGAAACACTCGTATAAACAACACACACCCAACAAACACACACACACACACACACACACAGACAGAATGGATACTAACACATATAATATTGTATTCAACAACATCCGCTCACTAAACACTAACAAAATACTCTTCCAGAACCTCCTACAGACGCACAATGTCTCCGCTTTTGCTTTAAATGAAACTTTCCTCCAACCGACTCACCATATCCGGCTTACCCCTTTTGAAATAGCCCGATCAGATAACCCTCTACCAATTGCTCGAGGCGGTGTAGCCATCGGCTATCACCGCAACATGCAGGCAAAAATACATCCACCTCTAAACATCAGAAATGAGCATCTATTAGTCACAGTCTTCCTCCCATATCTGACAGTCACCCTTGTTACTATCTACATTCGTCCAAACGAACCCCTCCCCTTTAACTTCCTACAGTATATAGATAACACATTTAGTAATTACATAATAATGGCCGACCTCAATATCCACTCCCGATCAGACTATGAAAAAAGAACTCTACGTGACAACCTCGACGCCTTACGCGGACAAGACATTGACATACCAGAGCCGACACGACCAGCTACTAATACGACGCCCGACATAATCATAGCATCCTCTTCTCTCCTTAGGCGCACCAGTCTCATAGTGCTCGATCCTATCGGTAGCGATCATCTACCAGTGCTCATCAAAGTAGCATACCATACTCGACAACTCAGAAATCATATCGACCCATCACAAATTCGCAAAATTCAAGATTATAACAGAACAAACTGGACTGAATACAGACGACATATAGACGATGCTATGAATAATTTCCAACCCTACTTCCGACATGCCGATGATGTAAACAGTACAGCAGACTTTCTCCATGACACGCTAACTTCCGCAATTGAAACGCAAATCCCCAGAAAATTCGCAAATCCTCATAAGCCGGCTCTCCCTCCCCATGCAGTCCTGCTCCTCAAAGAATCCCGCCGCCTCTACCGAACGTTTCTAGCCACGCGTGACCGGGATGCACTCACCCGACACAGGCAGCTACAGCGACAAGTACGCAACTATCTCACTGCTAAAAAAAGACTCACCTGGCGAATGACTTGCGACAGACTCAACTCAACCATGACCACCAACTCGGGACAGTACTGGAATGCTTTCAACAGACTGACTGGAACAAAAACTGCAGTTTCCTACCCTATCATCCACAACAACCGCTCCATTCCCGACGATGAATCAAAAGCCAACCTGTTCGCAACCCACCTTGAGCTAACCTTTTCCTGCCCTCTTGAATCACACTTCAACTACGAGATGACTGCCGACATACATGAACGAACCGACACCAACCTACCACCTCTAGCGCCCGACATTCAGTATTATGAGATGACGCCACGACATGATCTAAATTCACCGATAACAACCGAAGATATCCGACAGGCACTAAAAAAGAAACGAAATACTGCTCCCGGTCACGACGCTATCACCTACCGCCACCTAAAAGAATGCCCCCTCTCCTTTCTACAAATCCTATCTCTCCTCTATACCGCAATCTTATATACAGGCATATATCCGGAAAAATGGAAAATATCAAAAATATTGTTATTTCCTAAAGCTAACAAACCCAAATCTGAACCCTCCTCGTACCGCCCTATTAGCCTCACATCTGTATTCAGCAAAGTCTTTGAAAAAATTCTAACTCGCCGCATCCACCAACATCTGCAACAATTCCTTCCACTCCCACCCACCCAAGCCGGTTTCCGACCAAACTACTCTGTAGACGACCAGCTTCTCCACCTGACGCAACTTGTGACAAATCAACTAAACAAAAAGAAATCGGCCATCCTAATCTCTTTAGACGTGGAGAAAGCCTTTGACAAAGTATGGCACGCAGGACTATTATTTAAATTACAGTTATATGCTCTACCAATATCCTACGTCCGCCTTATTGCAGCCTTCCTTACCAACCGACAAGCCTACGTCATCATTAATAACTCCCGTTCCAGGTACTTTACTCCAAATGCTGGTGTGCCTCAAGGTTCCGTCCTCTCCCCACTCCTTTTCCTATTGTACACAGCTGATATTCCCCAACCACTCTCTCCCATCTACCTCTTACAATTCGCCGACGACACCGCCTACCTCGCTTGCTGCAATAACCTTCAACAATCCGCCAAAGCATTACAAAAACACTTAGACAGCTTTATAGAATGGTGTAACAAATGGAGACTGACAATCAATCCACAAAAAAACGCAAGCAATAATTTTTGGACGAACTACAAGACGATTTAGACAACATGACTTTAACATTACAATCTACGGCAAACATATTAATCTCACAAAAACAGTCAAATATCTGGGATTGACGCTCGACCGCCAACTTACTTGGACTGCTCATCTAAAGACGATCAAAGACAAATCTAAAACACGACTTAACTTGATAAAAAGACTGACAGGACATAGGTGGGGTCTAAACGCCGCGACTGTACTCCATACGTATAAAACATTAGTAAGACCTATTTTAACATATGCCAACACCGCTTGGATATCCGCATGCCCAGCCCATTACAAGGCACTGCAAATAATAGAACGCCATGCACTCCGACTCGCTTACAGAATCCGTCTACCCTTCCCAAATCACACCCTGTACGATAAAATATCCTTTCCGCACCTCCTTCTCTTTCTCGAACGCCTCAGAATATCCTTCACAGTACGCAGAAACAACACACACAACCCACTCTCCACTCCACATATCAAAACTCCAGACGCACTAAAACCATATCACAAATATATACCACCAGCTCTCCACCTCTACGCACTACACACATTAAACAATAGAAACTTCAACAGCCTCCCTATACCCAATCAACACATCCGCCCAGAAATATACCCTTCATTTCAATCGTAACTGTCAGTCACAGAAGAAAATGAAATACCAGAATTAATAAAATCTATTATGGAACAATCCGGCAATCTTAAAACGGTGTGCAAAAAGTTCTAAAAGTAAAATAAAATTGTACAACATTATAAAAGCTATATATTAAAATATGTATTGTAACATAGACAAAGTATACTGTACCATTGTAAGAATGATAAATTGTAACAAATAGACCAGACTTGTAATAAAAAATTAGGCTGAAGAGCGGGCGTCACCCGCTGCCAGCCCATCCCCATGTGTGGGGAAATGAAATAACAAATAAATAAATAAAAAAAATAATTTATTGCTGGCACCGAGGCTTGGGCAGTGCGATTTCGCACTGCCACTTGTCATTCGGGAGGACCGGGGTTAAACTCGGTTCGGCCATCCTGTCTGAGGTTTTCCGTGGTTTCCCTCAGACACGCTAGGCGAATGCTGGGATGGTTCCCTACATGGCCACGGCCGACCTTCCATCCCCCCTCCCTCCCCGTAGTATAGTTTGGCTGAAAAGAGTCTCCGTGACTCTCCAGCAGCCCGCCTCCCAGCCTTCAGCTGGGAGGAATGAAATAGTAAAAAAAAAAAAAAAAATTTGTTTAGTACATGTTAGTGTGGATTTTTTGTAGACCTCTTTAGGACATGCCCAACGTTTGTTTAATTGCCTTGCTTGGTTAGTGTTCCAACGGATTTATTTTATGAATATGTTTTTTAACCTCAAATGTTTTCATTCACTCGGATGTTCTGTCCCCACAAATTTGTTTCGTATTCGATGTTTACAGTTTTCTAGCTGTAGGTTTGACATGTGTGTTGTGCAATAGCAATCTGAACTTCATTAGTATCAAATTGTGTTCGAAATCTGTAATATCTCTCGTGTATGTTTCACTATACTGAACTGGATTTCCGGATCTGTGTTTAACCATGATATAATATGTCGGATATTAGGCCGTATCCACTGGACTTTTCCTAGTGTACTTTATTAAATAAGTTTTAAGTAGCGTGTTTGTTGTTGTAGTTTCTTATTTCTTACATAATTTTTGACGAAGCTACTTCTCATAAATTTATTCCCCGCAAAAATCATTTCTTTTTTTCGTATCACCCCGTTCCAATCCCTCATTCTATTGTTCCTTCTTCTAAAAATGTGTGATTAGGGTAGTTACAGCAATATGGTACAGAAATTACAATTTATGATAGATGTAGACAAACATAAATATGTTTTTAACATCTTTCATACACCGTATATTTGTACACTGCTACTCTTTAACAGTATGTGACAGTATGCGAGAGTTATCGAGAAAATATAATTCAGTAGTCCTAGGCTCAAACAATGCAAATTAAAATCAAATAGGTTGTATTATTATAATAATCTGATATCCATGATATTGAACAGTAGTGTACCATACAATTCAGAATCTATATCTTTTGTTAGATATTGTACTACATTTATGACCTTGATACCGATAAATATTTTTAAAGTACTGCGTTCTTCTACAACTATTGTGATCAATGATTTTGCTGTTCTATAGGTAGCCCTCATCTCTTATGTCGAGTTTCTCAACAGATCTTGTAATTTGACGGAAAAGAGCTATGATTACAGTAAGTACGTATTAGTGAAATAACGATCCGTTGGGAACAGCCAGTTAAAAAATAGTTTAATATGATGGGATAGAATAAACCTGGTCGTGCAGGAACTCCTTAAGTTTGGGAAGAGGGAGATGGGAAACACTTGGTTATTTTTCTTATTACGACACAGGTATGCATCAGAGTTTAATATTACAAGATCTGTCCACGTGCCCATAAGATGTCGGAAGCGAACTGATCTTCTAAATTTTATAACCAAACAGTGGTGAATCTAGGAGGGAGGAGGGGAACCGGGACACTTCAGGGGGACGGCAAAATCATGTTTCCAGGAGCGACAAATGACAAATTTATATCAAGCAATCTTGATTTTCTTTTGTAACCCGGGCGGCGAGGGGGTGCTAATCTCACAGTTTTTGTCCTGGCTCGGAAAATTCGTAGATCCACAAGTGTAACTAAATGCCGTTAAATTAGAGTTCCTTTTCTTTGTTTGCTAATGATTAAAATGGTACACCAACTTTCTTTTTTTCATGGGTCAGCAATATTACACTTCGCCATTAAAGAGTTTCTCAATGAATTGATTAGCCCTTACTTTTTGTTGGCTCTTACTTTTAGTTAAAAAGTATTTAGTCTCTATATATTAGACGTAAATATATGTACAGGGTGATTAAAAAAAAACGTGGACAAAATGACATGGTAGATCTGTCATACAATAAGGATCAAAAATCGCATAGGAACAGAGGGTCGCAAACGCCTGTAGAGGGCGTTAGAGCCACGAGAGGCATGGCCACTACGATCACCAGACCTGTCTCCCTTGGATTTTTTCCTTGTGGGGATTTTTAAAAGGACTTGTGTATGAAACACCCGTTGAAACGCCGGAAAACTTGGTGGGAAGAATCGTTGCTGCAGCCGGATGTGTTCGAGATACACCTGGTATATTTGAGAAGGTGCGTCGTTCTATGAAACGGAGATGCCGGGCTTGTGTCGTTGCATCTGGCAAAAACTTTGAGCATCTGCTGTAGGCTCAACATTTGGCTTGCATTAGCCGCATGTGAGTGAGTAATTACCAATAAAATGATCTGGATTGGTTTTGTTTCGTATGTTTGTGTCAGTATTATTTTAGACCCCTGTAGCGGCTCCGGATCGCATTTGCAATCCTCTGTTCCTATGCGATTTTCGATTCTTATTGTATGACTGATCTACCATGTCATTTTGTCCACATTATTTTGAATCACCCTGTATAGATAAAAAAATGAGCAGCTGAATCATCAATATGTAAATATTTCAGTCTTCCTTTTTTAAGTAATAAATGTGATCATTCTGCTGCCATTTCATCATGGGTTTCAGGAAAGGATTAAGAAATCGTGTCTGTATACGACATGGTAAGGCTCTGAATATAAAACTGATTATTTTTCGTGATAAAATTATGAATTTCTTTATATAAAATTCAACTCTGCTCCATTTTGTAATCAGATATGCTTGCTTAAAATTACATATTTAACTGTAGGAAATGAATGTCTCCTCTTACAATCGTTAAACAGAAATATTTTACAGATTTCACTGTGCAGTGAATTCATTGTCACCTGATAGTAGCCTCAACTTGCTTCTAGAATCTAGTGAGAAGGGTTTTCTGATAATACTCGAACCGTAGTTAATGCAGATTCATCTTAGTTGTAAATTCACTGTGTCCGTTAACTAGTTCTCCTTTGTCTAAAAAGTTTGAGACTTGAAGCTTGTTAAATGTCTTTGCTCTTCCTGGAGAAGTTGCCTCTCGTCGCGTCAGCTGGAGTTGAGGTTTCCTTAATCTGTAATCCCGTAATTTCCACTCTGCAGAGGATCTATAAGACAGGGATAAATTAGCTTCCTTCACCAACGCAAAGCACTAAATAGCGTTATATTCAATCACTGAGCAAAATGGCTACACTACAACTTCCAGTATCTGTCTTTGTGTCAGAGGGAAGAGCTGTCTGGTAGCTTAGTTGTTAAGGCGTATGACTGGCGCTCGAAAGGTTCCCTGTTCGAATCCTTGACTACAGATCTTCACATCTGGAATAGCTTGCGTTGTAATGTGAAGTTTATCAGAATGCTACCACGTTAAACCGTATATCTCTCTACGCAACAGAATTGCCGGATTATGTAAGGTAAGAAGGAAAGGAACTATCCCGTGCTATCTCTGATACCAGACTTAGTGTGCCAATACCCCCAGGTTGAGGACTACTCTTTGTCTTAGTGTTGGGACAATCTTATATTCAATCAACTCGTTCGGTGATATGCTCGTTAAGTCCATCATTTGGGTTCGACAGTGAGGAACTGAACACCGAGTTGGGAGGAGGGCAAATTTGCCCTCCTACCTAACATTCCGGAGGATGGGAGTCAAATCCCGTCCAACCATCCTGACTGGGGTTTTCTGTAGTTTTCCTCAGTCACTCCAGGCGAATGCCAGGATAGTACCCTACAAGGTCACGACCGACTTCCATCCCCCTTTCCTCGCTCTAGTTCAAGTAGGCTGAAAAGGGTCTGTGAGAAATTTGTAAAGAAAGGTAACTGATCTTTCCAAATGACAAAGTTTTGCCTTTTTTATGAACGTCTGGGTGTTTTCGTGGTTCGGATTCCAATTTAACCTGTATTTTCGCCTATATCCGTTAAATTACCCTATTGGGCCAAGTTGACACGTGGAAAATGCCAACAGTCCGTTAAGACGGAACAGTAGTTATTTATTTGATATTTTCCTTATCAGTTTAAGATTTAGTTTCATATATAAGCTATTTAACTAAAGTCTGAAGATGGAATGGACTGATTTGAATCTAATCAATTACCAAAATACTAATAACTTCATTTTAAGATTTCGAACCCAAAGATTCGCGATTCCCTGTTTAATTCACTCCGCCGTCTGTCCGTCAATCTGTACGTCACACGTAGTGCCTAAACGAAATATGTTTCCCAGTTCCTGTGACATATTTAAAATTTTGTAAAATTATACTGTACGTGCGTTCCATGAAAGAAAGGCGCTAGAATTTTTTCCCCCACACCAGCATGTGGGGTGTAGATGTAAAAAGTACGTTAAATACAGGACTGATTTTTTTTTTTTACTTAGAAAAAAAAAAAAAAAACGTGACAGGCTGTCAAGGCTGCTAGTTGTAGACAATTTTTGTTTCTTTATTCCATTACATCTAATGCACTTTGTAAATTGTGAGAAAAACTTACTTTTTTTTCTTTTTTTACTGCGTAGCTATTTTGCCACATAATAATGTTATTTAGCAGCAAGTGTTTTAAATTCAGATCGCATTGTATTTTAATGTTCCTATAACAAATTTAGTTATAACCGTATGCTAGTGTAAGAGTCTACATGGCGAAACGTTGGAGAGTCATGGAGTAGAGTCCGTTACTTGATCTGGAAATGTATCGGTTTTGTGCCAAGCATTGAAGAGTTATGTGCTTCTCTCATTAGAGTTCTAAATAGAATGGTGCGAGTTTCGAATAACTTTTCCGGGTTTTATTTATTCTTCACAAACACTCTACAATGTGACCTGTAGGACGATGAAAGTTATAGATTCCAGATAACAGCTAATTTTTTGTATTCTTTTTTTTATACTCGTTTAATTGTTTCTTCTCTAATAATTTTGTTCAGTGTTTTGTGAAATTACATTTCGTGTACTTTTCAAATATTTTCCTATTGCACAGCAATAATATCCTTATTGTTGAACATTGTAATTTAAGTTGCAAAGTGTTCAATTTGAAGGTAGCCTAGTTTAATTTGAAACAAGAAATTAAAACATTGAGAAAATTGAGCACAGTACATTATTTTATCTGTCTCTAGAATTCCTACATATTTTGGAATTATTTCTTTGTCGTTCTGTGCAAAATATTCCCTAGTGCTATTTTAAATCAACGCCTGTGGTTAACAGAAGTACTTATTTAACAATTTAAAGCAACAATGTTAAGCTATTTTCTATTCCTACAGAATCGCAGTCTCAGTTTTTCCAATTCGAGATTAACAGTAGGTACAAGGAAGTAAGAAATTTACAAGAATCCCCTATTTTATGACAGCTGTCGGTGGTTTGCTATCATTTTATTTTCTAAAACACTGGTACAACACATAAAAATTTAAGGTAAAACAGAAATCGTAAAATAAATGTTCAAAATGGCACAAAGGAACACAAAAATATCCGAAGATACGGTGAAATCTCTAGATTGTACCGTGTGTTTGGGTTATTGCCGTTAGTCGGAAACTGTCAAATACAGACACATCAAAATTTTATTGTTAGTTGAGAATCCTATGGCATCGAGCGTGATGGGTGAGCGGTTAACGCACTGGCTTCGCATTCGGGAGGACGCCGATTCAGATCCCCGTCCGGGCATCCAGATTTGGGTTTTCCCAAATCACTGCAGATGAATGCCGGGATGCTTCCTTCAAAAGGCCATGGCCGAATTCTTCCCCGTTCCTTGTTCCCAGTCCCATCCCGCCTCTAATGACTACGACGTCGAGGAGGTGTAAAGCAATAAGTAAAAAAAAAGAAGGAAATGCTACGGGAGTAGCCGGGGAGTGTTGTGATAACGGCATCTCATTATATTTTATTAGTCTGAATAACTATAAAATATACGTTTTATGCTTTTGTTCATATCGGTTATCGAGAGCTCTTGATCATATAGAAATAATAATTAATCGTATCAAAATACAATGTTGTAATTTTATCATGTTTCCTCAAAAAGTAACTAAGTTGTGGAACAGTTCGCTTAATCTGCTGCACAATACAGACTATCCAATCAGTTAGCCACTATAGTGAATGCTGTTTGTTTATATGTCGCGATTTAATTCGTATTTTAAACTGTTTCATGTTGTTTTTAGTACCATATAGGTTAACTTGAAAACAAGTTGATTCATTTGGATCAAAGTTATTATAATTCATACTCCGATATATCGGATAACTTTCATTCCTGTTATTTTTGTTGTTTATCCTCATAGGCGACGCAAGATGCTTTATTATGTGGGGTTCCGCTTTACAAATGGCTCATTTTTTTAATTTTTTATTCCTCTTACCATTTCGAGACTTGCATCTCACATTACGCAGTTCACCTATCTGTATCTTCTTGCAGCGCTTGCTTTTTATTTTTCCTCTGTGGCTAATGCAATCACAATAGAAAAATATCCTTTTATTAAACACAAATTTTCATCGTTTATCGCGACTAAAGTTAGTAAATAAATATTTCTTATTCACTTATTTATGTCCAGTTTCAATACATTTTTTTGTTTATTGTTCAGTAGTAGCTTTTATCTTGATTAAGCTTCTTTACTATCTGTTTTCGCCTAGATAACTCTCCAATTTACAATTATCTATCATATACAGGGTGAGTTTTTTATCTTGAGACAACTAAATATCTCGAAAACTACAAATCCGATCAAAAAAAGTGGGTAATAAAAATTGTTCGTCTCGACGGGGGACATCCGATGATACCAAATTTGACTCCCCACCCCCACCCCCTAGGGGTGGGGGAAGGGGGAGAAAAAAAACTTAAATAGGAACCCCCATTTTTTATTGCAGATTCTGATTCCCCGGAAAAAACTACCCCTATTTCACCCCCAATTCGAGTCATTTTGGTCGATAGATGGCGCTGCAATCGACAAAAATCAAAATAAGCAAAAATTCATTTAAAAATGAGGATATCTCGTGAAATACACATCAGATCAGCAAAATACAAGTTAATGTGATTGATATTTTTCAAAAACTATTCAATAACACCACCCACCTCCAAACTTGAGGGATGGGAATGGACATTATTTCAAAATATCACCAGATCTCACTTCGCCTGATTTTTTTTTATGGGGATACTTGAAGAATGAAGTTTACAGTGAAGTGCCAACAACGCCTGAAAACATGATTGAACGAATTACCAACGCTTGTCAAAAAATCACGCCGGATATGCTTCTTAGTTGCGTCGAATCATTCCAAGAGCGGGTAAATAAATGCATCGATGTCGGTGGTGATATTTTCGAGCACTTGCTTTAGAATTGTTGTTAGAAACAAACACGTGAGAGGCGAGGGGACTCACCAAAAACAAGCACCCCGATGGTGAGAGGCGAGGGGACTCACCAAAAACAAGCACCCCGATGGTGAGAGGCGAGGGGACTCACCAAAAACAAGCACCCCGATGGTGAGAGGCGAGGGGACTCACCAAAAACAAGCACCCCGATGGTGAGAGGCGAGGGGACTCACCAAAAACAAGCACCCCGATGGTGAGAGGCGAGGGGACTCACCAAAAACAAGCACCCCGATGGTGAGAGGCGAGGGGACTCACCTAAATCTAGCACCCCAAAGGGAACAGAAAATTACTACGTCCACGTCGTTGTTCCTGGGTAACGCAAAAAGTAATGTTTGACTTTCGCTATCTGCTAAAGAATTTGCATCAGTGCATTTTGAAATAATGTCCATTCCCATCCCTCAAGTTTGGAGGTGGGTGGTGTTATTGAATAGTTTTTGAAAAATATCAATCACATTAACTTGTATTTTGCTGATCTGATGTGTATTTCACGAGATATCCTCATTTTTAAATGAATTTTTGCTTATTTTGATTTTTGTCGATTGCAGCGCCATCTATCGACCAAAATGACTCGAATTGGGGGTGAAATAGGGGTAGTTTTTTCCGGGGAATCAGAATCTGCAATAAAAAATGGGGGTTCCTATTTAAGTTTTTTTTCTCCCCCTTCCCCCACCCCTAGGGGGTGGGGGTGGGGAGTCAAATTTGGTATCATCGGATGTCCCCCGTCGAGACGAACAATTTTTATTACCCACTTTTTTTGATCGGATTTGTAGTTTTCGAGATATTTAGTTGTCTCAAGATAAAAAACTCACCCTGTATATGAACTGTTATAAATTCTGAAGGTATGCCAGCAATTAATATATTTTACAAATCTGCAGTCTGACAAATTTCTTTAATATTGTACTGCTACAAACACCTTTTGTCTTTTCTTCAAAGCCATCGCTAATAACAATCCGTATCCAAAGATTGTCATATCATCTCTCCCGTTTATAACCAGAGAGCATCCACACCACCATTACAATTCACTATCAAACATAATATTATTTATCTAAATCTGAGTAATCCAACTATTTTTTGTAATAATAAGGTGATTTCAATTTGCCAGCTGTCATGATTTACAAATATTTTGGGTGGACGAGATTTTTTTATTTTTGCTTCATTACTAAAACAGGATGTCTTCACGGTTATTTGGTATTGGAATATTTCTTTACAGAACCTTCATTTAGTTGTAATGCGTTATGAGGATTACTCGCGTGTATTTCCCTGGGAAATTGTAACATTTCAGCTTATTTTTCTTTGCAAGTTGTCTTCCTCAGTAAAATGTGGTATGCACGAATCATTGTTAATGTAAGTAACGGGACCTTAATGGCAATTTAAGCAACCATAAACAGTAAATAGTTTTATTTCTATTTGCCCGATACACACTAGTGAATTGATGTGTACGAAATTTCGTAATAAAATTCGGAGCCAAATATTTCTATATGATATTTTTAAATTTGTTTTCTAAGTTTTAAAAGTTTTTTTAAATTATTCACCATTCCCCATTAAATGTCTGCTACCTATTCAGCTAATGGTAAAACAATGCCGAATTATTTATTCATCATTATTATTATTTTTTTACATAATGCGTTATGTAGATAAACGCAGTGGTAAGTCTTGTATCAGTCACAAGAAGGGTGGTTAATATTTAATGGTCTGCTATATGAAAACCCGTTATTTATCACAATTATCAGGAGATTTCATATTTTGCCGTTTACGTTCACCAAACCATCAAGAATATAACATTCTTTGTCAACGGACTATAAGGTAAAAATCTTACCATTCAGACGCATACATTTCTCGCTAAGATCTTTACACATCGTCGACGTCAGGAGCAGATCAGTGATCATAAACGAGAAGATATTAGGTTATGACGTTTTTGAGTAACCATCTCGGCATTCACCTCGTGAAATATCGGGAAGAAAATAGGAATCTGGATGGTATAACGGGTATTTGAACCCACTTCTGCCAAAATGCCAGTGCATAGTATTAAACACCCATAAGCCGCGGTATTTCAGACGCAGAAGAATCGCTCTTCTTCTACTGAATTATGTTTTACCTGAAATTATTTAATGTAAAAAAATGTGCCGGGTTAGCTACTGGAAATAAGCAAAATTAGGCTGCCATTTTGGCTGAGCGTATAATGATGTATATATTTCTGGAGATATGAGTGTGTGATTTTCTTGGTTCTCTTATGAAGCCCATATCAATATTCCTGTAACGTTAGAATTAAAAAAAAGTCGACTCGACCACATCCAGAGAACCAAGAAAAAAATGTATTTTCTTTATTGCTCGGGATCTTTCGATTTCTGTTCAATTTGGAAGATTTTGCTTGAAATTTGATTAAAATTAAACGTTTTCCCAGGCATTTTGAAGTGCTCAGTTCCTTGATCTAACCAAAGAGAAACTTAATTAACATCAGTAGGCTTCCTGGTATCTGAAACTTCTACGAAATGGTGCTAGAGCCGTTTCCGAGTTACCAAAGAAAAGAATTGCTTGTTTTTTAAATTTTTAACGCGTTTGTACAGGGAAGACACATATTTAGATAAACCTGAAAAGCAAAATGTTATCTAAATATGAAATTTCATCGAAATCGATGGAGGCGTTTCCGAGATACCATATATATATATATATATTAGCATATATATATATGCTCGTTTAAATATATGACATATAAAGGTATTTGATTAGTTTACATGACACTTAAGATAAGCCGTATGGAAGATAATCATTTCACAGACGTTTGTAGGTGTTCTCCGTACGGCAATCCACTAAATACAGCGCAGCCCACACGTTTCTTGCTGCGCCGGACTGTAAATCGTGCCGTTATGGACTGTGAGCGTGTTTATGCTCTGCGAGCAATTAGTACTTGCCTTTTTTTGCCTCTGGCTGCCTCGGTATTTATGGAAGCGAGCCGCGAGATTAACGACTGCGACTTATCTCTTGGATGGAGTATACCGGAAGGAAACGACGATTACAAGCTACACATGACTTGATAAAGTGAACTTCGGTTGGGGCACGATACAGATCACATGAAAGGCTGACAGCAGTAATGATCCGTTACTTACATATCTCTACGATCGCAAGTAAACTAGGTTAATAAAAGTGGACGCTGAATTTATAATGTACTAGCTGAGGAACCCGGCTTCGCTCAGGGAGTTGATGAGTTTGTGTGGTAGTTGGAATAAGAGGATAGATAATCTTTAAAATTTAAGAGATAATTTTTTTTTATTGAAAACATATTCTAATTTTTGCAATGCTTGTTCATAAACAACATTTTTCATTTTGTTATCCGGGGTATATATGTACAATTTTTTTAGAATTTCCCACTTCGTTCATTTCGTATAATTCATTCAGTATAGTTAGTTTACCGTGAGAGAAGCAGGAGTCTTTGAGGTTGATGTCGCAATGTTTTAAAGTTTGTCCTTGCACTTTGTTAATTGTAAAACTATAGACTAATTTGATTGTAAATTGCAGTCTTTTAAACTTGAATAGCAGTTCAGTAGAGATCAGGGATATTCTGTTGATTAATACTATGTGTTTCGATTCTGGAGTTTCCCTGGCCATGTAATGCAGAAGTTCCTGTGGAGGTGCTTCCAGTGGTGGTAATCGAATTTTTTCATTCATGCAACAGAATCCTGGTGTTTCCCCACTGATTTTTTTCGCGTTGCAAAATTAGTAGATGTTATCAATTGTTTACGATTACGACGTGGTTGTTTTTGTTATATTGTTTTGTCAGATCGTAGTGGAATGCTTCATTTATCAATTTATACTGTTTACTTGTCCTCGTCCGCGTTTCTCGTAGGGTGATATTTTCATGGGTCTTCTATTATAAGATTGTGTCGCAATTATTGATTCTTTAATTCGTTCATTTCGTTATTATTCGGTTTCTCTACTTCTCACGGTGCTCATTAACGTTCGATAAAAACATAAACGTGCCTCGCGCTTTCGACTGTTTCGTTTTTTCGCTGTTCTTTTTGTTTCGTTCGTTGGAAACGCAAACGTGCCTCGTGCTCTTTGACTGTTTCGTTTTCTCGCTGTTTAAGAACGCGAAACTTCCAGCCCTTCTATCTTCAAAATCACGCCATACAGGTAAAAACTGAAACCTTCTTCATGGATAAGGGATAGAGGGCTACCACACCATATAACCCCCTTTATCGTACAAGGACTCGTTTTTTAGTTTTAGCAGCACGCACATTGTACACTTACTTTTATAATATATATTGATTATATTCCACAAGTTCCATGCGAGATCTGTTGCAGGAACCTGGTCCATAGTTGACTGCAGTCTCCATGATCGTAGTAGTTATTATGCCTACATACTGGAGATCCGAAGCTCGATGCCATTGTAACATCTTTCTCCATCACGTTTTTCAGAAGTCTAACCAATTGTACAACGATCGCAACTTTCAGCCTCAGAACTAATCCTTACGGACACATAATAACAGAAAACTGGATTACAACATTTACTTCTTTAGCTTGGGTTGTATAGATCTTAGTAACCTTGGCATTTTACAGGACGAAAAGAACAGAAAAATGACACTCTGATGCTACCAAAGTATTTTTAAGAGGGAAAAGGAATCACAGAGAGGCATTACGCTACAAACTGAAAGGTGAATACAGCCATCACGGAAAAATTTTGTCAATAACTTGCAATTCTATAATGATAAAACGATAGTTGTTTTGTTTGAGCATAATCTTTAATTTAATCAAATCACACGCCTACTTTAACAATAGAGAATAATGAGTGTTGTTTCAGACACTTTGAAGATTTCTCCAAGTCTTCTTAGCTCCTACCATTATACGATGAATTCTTTATATCTCTCGAGTATCTTCCCATTGGGGCACTTTCAACAGCAAATTCACCTTAGGGACAAGATATAAAGGAAGAACAGTTGGTGTATAGGGCGGATGACTGCCACTCTTAACTAGTAATGTCTTAAGAATCAGCATTCTAAAGTAGCTCTTGACTATTTCTATCCTAAGACTGAGTATTCTAAATGTAGCTGAGGTGCATGGTCATTATGGATGCTCATGGATGCTACACTTGCCACAGAAACTAATTTAGTATTATACAGGTAAGCATAACTAATAACGTCTTTCCACAACAACGAACTGAGATTTTTGTCTATTTACATACTTATTGTGTGCTATAAATGAAAAACTCTTATATCAACTTTAGAGGGTTCCAAGCATGAAACTATAAACTGAAATATCGGTAAAGAAACCGTCCTGTTTTGATTTTTTTTTCACACTGACTACTGTGAAACTATCAGGATACGCAGTGAAATGTTCTCCGTTACTATAACCAAGCTTCTTTATGGTACTAAGAAGAATCATCTGAGGCCTGGCATGTGTCTATATTTCAAAACAGACAAATTTTAAAAGATTTCACTGGATTATGTTATGCTTTCGTTATGCTATCTCTAGAGAATAACATTACCCACTTTAACGATTAATCTTTATATATTTATACGGATAAATACAAATTTTGATGTTGATTTTTCAATTATTAACACAGTTTTAGAAAAAAATTACTTAAATTTAAGTTTCCGTCCACCCAAAAAATGTCCTTTTAAGAGCGATCTCAGGAGATTAAGTGTTGATTTCCATATAATGTGGATTGTTATTTTTCTCAAAGAGCGGGTAACCAGCCATCTAGTGTGTATAGCGTACATCATGCATAATCCTTGTTTATGGTATTTTTGCATGATGATTCAACGAATAATATAGTTTGAGATGGCCTCGCATTCTGGAGGACGGCGGTTCGAATCCCCGTCCGGGCATCCATATTTAGGTTTTGCATGGTTTTCCCAAATCACTCCAGGCAAATGTCGGGATGCTTCCTTCAATCGGCCATGGCCGAATTCCTGCCTGTTCTTGTACACAGTATTTTTGACCTCAACGTCGATGAGGCGTAAAGCCATAAGTAAAAAAAAAAGAAAAAGTTTCAGAAAAGAATTTTTTAATACATTGTCATGCGGGAAATAAATTGTTTAATCGTCAATAGTTACGAAAAACTTATTATATTTAAAAATTTTAGTAATATATTGAAACAATGTTTTAATAATGGTCACAACGGCAGTGTAACTGCTAAATTTTCACTGCAAACCAGTTAAACTACTAAAAAATTTACCGTGACTACATGTGGTGTTGACAATGGGATGGCATTTGAAACATCTGTCTATAATACACTATCATAATTTGATGTTTTTGTCACTGCCCTATTTATGATTCCTCAAAATCATCTTCAATATCTCTCGAACTTCCAAGATGTGGTAGGTTCAAAATTCTTGTTTGTGTTTATATAGATAGTTAATGTACTCCATGGTACACGTAAACCAAGGGATTGGCTAAAAGCATTGGGAAAGTGAGGAAAGACTCGCTCGTCCTACAAATCTCTGCACATAATATACGAAAGCATTATAGACATGGTACAAAGCTTTGGTTTGGATTGCCTGGTAGACATAAGAATTACCTTGTCCCTAAATTTTCTGATAAACACGTGAACTTACAATGTATCGCAACGATAGGAGGAAAAGACCATGGAAATAAGGTGTTGTGATGCAATTATGCGTTCTTTCTTCCCTCCTTTCTTTAGATGTTCAAATAAGCAGAACATAGATTCGTTTTGGCTAAAAGCGCTGTCTGCTAAACAGTTCTGTTAACTGCAGCGTACAGATGTAATATCTCATACGTCTTAATTATTTTATCAATTCCTTGTTCAGC
The DNA here is from genome assembly GCA_031002005.1 of Vandiemenella viatica. Taxonomy (NCBI): domain Eukaryota; kingdom Metazoa; phylum Arthropoda; class Insecta; order Orthoptera; family Morabidae; genus Vandiemenella; species Vandiemenella viatica. The sequence goes on along the minus strand of JARYHS010013631.1, from coordinate 133,428,066 downwards.
AGTGTCTTAGCGACCTGAAATTTGACTTTACTTAGTTTTTTTTCTGATGATATACTTATCTCTCTGGTTATTATCTTCTCTACTGCTTGCATTATACTTAAATCAGCTCGTGATGCCAGAATGAGGTTGGAAGCACTCTTCATACAATTAAGTTTCTGTTTCATTCGTTCTGTAGAGTTTCCATATCATATTAAACATCAGGCGCCAAAGTTTCCTTCTCTGTTTGATTCTTTCCCTTCCTTCTTTACATATTACTCTATGCTAATTACGTTTCCTTTTTACCTAGCAAAATATCCCACCACTCAAAACTAACGAGGATTGTTTCATATATCATGGAAACTTTGTCATTATTCATAAAATATTAGGTTTCTTAAAACAAAATACCTATATTTGAAAGCCTAAAAAATTGACTAAAATATTGCAGTCCTAAATTGCGTCGCGGAATAACAGGTACCGAAAACTTTATTTAGCTCAGAGTACGAAATTAATGCAGTAATTTTTTAATACAGTAAACAATCAGCTTATCTACAGCTTTTTTTCCAACAGCGTGAAACGATTTGAATACCATCGGCTGTGTGTGATTTGACCTTAGTTGGCTGGGAGCTATGGAATAACTTGAGTGACTACTTCAAAGGCTTCTAGTACTGTCTTTATTTTGTTCATTCTACATATTGTATTGTAAATATCAGTAATTCTATATTCGCAATAGTTGTTTCGACCTTTGTCAGTTCATCCTATAGCGTGACCATATCTGGGAGTGGTACTGAGTTGCACATTCCTGTCTTTTTTTTTAACGTTTATTTTTTATTTCAGGTGTTGTCAAATGTTTCAATGAAATTACTTCATATATATGACCAATATGACTTATGTGTGTTTTTCCTTTGGCTTCATATCTAGATATTAACCTAGTGTCCTAGTTAACTGGATGTGGGAAGGCAAGTCCCCAAAGCCACCAAGGTGCTACAGCGCTTGGCTGTGAGCAGACAAGTACCTGCCGCAACTGTGGTCCAAGTTCATTAACGCAGTAACGCAGCTCGTTGTCCAAGTTGGCAGCCGAGGCCGGACGCCAACTTGCTGTAGCGCTACGCGGGCTGCCTACAGGCTAGGCGCTGCCCGTCTGCAACACGGCGCCAGGCTTCACTGCCCACCACACCAGAGAACCTTTATTAGCACGGCTCACTCTGCCTAATTAAACTCTCAGAATTAATTAAAACACCACTAATTTAATTTAATGGCACCACTACAACAGTACGGCGAGCAGGTAGTGAGGTGATGTGGTGAAGAGGGAAGTGATTAGATGCAACCTGATAAGATTGGATATGTAGAAATAAGGAAACAGATAATAAAACAAAGGGAAAGATAAAATCTTCCTTCCGATCTTCATTGCAGTTGCTCGGAGTGGTTTAAAAATCCTGCCGTGAGGAGTAATTTTTTGAATTAAACTTCATCTTTATTTCCCTGCAGGGATAATAGGTATTTCGTTTCTGCCGTAACAAATGAAGTGGAAACAGTCATAAAAAGCGGAATGCTTCATTATATTAAACGGCGTACACTTCGTAGCAAGAAGGTTGAAAAAAATAAAAGCAAGTTTTTTCACAGACCTGTATCGTGGTATTGAAAGTAAGAATGGACTAGTATACGTATCTTTCTAGAAAATTTAATCAAGGTTGAGCGATTGAATATTGTTTTAAATGGAACAAGTGTTTTTGTGTGCAATAAAAGCATTTCTTTTTGGGAAGTTGAGTGTTAGTGGTAATTCAAGAAATTGTTATCTTTTGAAAAAACAGATGCACTGTTTAAACGTTGCCATGAAACATATAGTTATTCTGCATTTCAGATTTATGAATAGGTTGTGTAAAAAGATTAATTCAGAATAAAGTTTAATAGTGATTTTAATCGGATATCATGAATCCACTGAAATATTTGTAAATAAAACAGAATGTTGGAAATAATTCTTAGTTGTTTTTCGTAACATGGTGCTGACAAACATGTTTTTCGGTTTTGAGTAATGAATTTTGATAGCCTACCGGAAATTTTGTTATCTGATTCAAATTTTTTTACTTACTGAATAGTAAAAAGATGCTAATATGTATTTCCGTGACAATTGTTTTTGATTAACGTTAATACTCGCAGTCTATGTAGCTTCCTCTAGGATGATGCTGTTTTATAATTCAAATTTTCTTTTGTTATTTAGTTTATTATAGAAGTGTGAAATACAATAATCAATATGAAATACATTATTTGTGTTTTACATACGAGCAGATGGGAGTAGAAATATGATGTTTCAACTAGGAGTTTATTCTAATAATCATAATTACTGTATGCAAAACTACAAAAATTTAATACTAAAGACAGTAAACTCCATATATTGAATCGTTACTGAAATTCCTACTGTAATTAATGATATCAAGCTTGGAAGTTTTTTTTAACCTTTTACGTAACTACAAAGATGCTCTAAAATAAAAGAAAGAAAATCATTCATTTATAAAGTATAGTAGTAAAGTTTGTGTAAATATCTTAGAAACTGCTTGTTGAATATTCGACATGTAATGCAAGAAAAATGCAAAGACGGTCGTATCTACGGGAGATGCTGCCTTTAAAGGATTAAACAGAAGCTTGAAAAAATGAGGGAGATGTGTTTTGATATAAAAAGGGCTGATGAGAAAAATCTTTAAATCTCAGAAGATTTGATGTATGAATATATAGAGAATCTGAATGATGGGTGTTATTTGAACAACATTGTGCTCGAAAGAATAGAGTAATGAATCATTTTCATGGATACATTTATATTCGAACAATGAAATTTCTGGACTACGAGAAATGCATTCTCAAGCTAAGAGAGGTCCGGCGATAATCATGTAACCAGGTGTTTGTCAAAACAAGTAAACAATTGAATTATAGCGGTAACATGCCTGCATACCTGGACCTTGAAGGGCTCAGTACTTAAGTGATATCCAAGGCTGGAAGGATACGAAAACAATGGCGATATTTCGAAAAAGAGAAACGGAATATAGTTAGAATACCGGTACAAAATTCATAATGTACAAATGCCACGTGACAATTACATTCGATGAGATTTTAGGACTGTATAAAATCATGTGGAGATGTGACTGAAACAATAAACAAGTGACAATGTGGTTATTATGAACTAATGTCGATATTTTTTCTTTTGTATGGCCAATCTGAGACGTATACAGACCAAACTTACATGGGATGCCCTGAAGAGCAAATAAGCCGGAAGCAAAGACAGCCAATAGCCATTGGTCAACCAGGAAAAAGGATGACGCAGCATGTACTTCACGTGATGTATATGCGGCTCTACAGGGCGATTCAAAATAACGTGGACAAAATGACATGGTAGATCAGTCTTACAATAAGAATAAAAAATCGCATAGGAATAGAGGGTCGCAACTGCGACCCGGAGCCGCTACAGGACGTCTAAAATAATACTGACACAAAGAGAAGAAACAAAACCATTACAGATCATTTTATTGATAATTACTCACTCACATGCGACTAATGCAAGCCAAATGATGAGCCTATAGCAGATGCTCAAAGTTTTTGCCAGAAGCATCGAGACATGCCCGGCATCTCCGTTGCATGGAACGGCGCACCTTCTCAAGGATACCAGGTGTATCTCGAACATATCCGATACGATTTTTCCTACCAAGTCTTCCGGCGTTTCAATAGATGTTTCATACACAAGTTCTTTTAAAAATCCCCACAAGAAAAAATCCAAGGGAGACGGGTCTGTTGATCGTGGTGACCATGTGTTTGGTCCACCGCGACCAATCCAGTATACAGGCGTTTGCGACCCTCAGTTCGTATGTGATTTTTGATACTTATTGTATGACAGATCTGCCGTGTCATTTTGTCCACGTTTTTTTGAATCACCCTGTATAACCTACCGGCAGCAGTCACTTTACAATGGCGGCAGAGTTGTGACCGCAGAAACGTCGTATTTGATCGGTGGACTAACTCAGCTAGTTACCCGGGAAAATTTTATTCATTTTCAACGCCGAGAAAATCTCCAGTCTTATATACAGAAACAGATATTTGGATGGGGTGGTTGGATGGAAGATTTATGTGTGATAACTAACTGACCGTGAGAGATTCAATCAGAGATGTGCACTCATGTTGTTACAACTAAATTATTGCAAATGTAAAATTATTAGAGAAATGAAATAAATTGTTGTTTAATTTCTAGTGTTTTCGACCTGAATCCTATACACTGATTTACTTTTTTACTATTTAGAAGTTATACCATAAACTACGGATCGCCATGTTATCCAACTGATTCTCTTATCAGTAGCCCACTCTCATTAATACAAATCGAGGATACCTCTGAGCAGACTTAGTAAGCAGGAAAGTCATTGGCGATTAAGTGATCAGCGGTTCAAAACTCAAAATTTCCAGAAGTTTGAAAACTCAGCATAACTCACCTACAGCCCAATATTGCTGGATTTTTTGTGTGTGAAGTATAGCATGAACGCACCAATAATATTTCATGAACCGAAGTTGTTTATAAAATTACCGGTTAATACCAACGAAGGTTCTGAAGGCATTCTGTAACTACCACAAGGGAATGTTGATACCAGTAACATGTATTTGTTTGCTTCCAATTCCTTAATCTGCATTTTTGTCTCCTCCCTCAACCTTTTTACTGTCTCCATATTTTGTGTCACCTCTCTACCTACGTTTTCTTGGCCTACAGTTCCATTGGTATTTGCATTGCTCTCCCCAACTGAGTCGTTCCCCTCCCAATTTCTTGGCTGACAGCACTTCCTCGCCGAGTGTTTACCAAACGGTGAGGTCGTCTGCCGAAGGGGGAGCAAGGGCGCGCGGGGGAATTGTCGAAACACCGGTGTTTTCATTCTCCCAATTGTTCATTTTACGGTTCGCTTGTTTTAAATCCAATTAAATTGGCTTCGGGCAACTGCAGTCGTAATTACCTTGCCACGGGAAGCGGTGTTCCTACTTTGTGTGATGATTAATTAGTTTCCTTGTTGCACTGCTGTCTATCTATGAACTGACAAGAATCGATCGATAGGTCGCATATAGATAACGTGCAGAGATTTTGTCGGACGTTAGTGATATCTCGAGCTCTGAACGCACTTCTGCGAACTCATGAATTGAAAACAGGCTTCACAGATAACGTGTATTATCGTGGTCAGAATAAAACGTTTTACAATTTCTGGTATCTAGATTCTATCACCAAAACATCGGTAGCTGGAATTGTGAAATGAATATTTCGTTCGTAAAATAAGTCTGAGTTAGTGAAAAAATGCCATGGCGATTTGATGTGTTTTTAAAATGTTCTTTTACGACCGTTCGATCGTTACGGTAAATAGTCTATAGTTATTACAGAAACAATATTTTTGTTGTTAACAATGGTAAAATAACAAGAATTCAGTGCATCACCATTCGTAATAGAAACATGGCACTTTTCTTGATTTCTCTGTCTGAAAATTTCAGTTTGCCTTACTACATTTTGATCAGGCCGTGTGAGTCAATGTAATAATCATTATTATTTTGGTATTTCATTTATGAAAGATAGTTGATGGTCATAATAATTTTCTATATCGTTATTTTCGGATATGCTAAACAAGCGGAAGCCAATTCTTCCTGTGTAAACTGATATTTTGTTGATGAAACGCTGATTTGACATGTCTGTCACCAGTTTCCTTGGCCTTCACCTGTTTTTATTCCCTCTAATTCTCTATTGGAGTGTTTCTTTTCTGTTCTGATCTTATGAGTTTTTATCACAGGACTATACGCACGAAATCATCAATATCCTATGACACTAACAACACGTAATAATATATTAACTTCTTTTCTACATAATTTTTATTCTTTTGTGCTTCATGGTATTGTGCCTTATAGTTATAATTAATTTAATTTCAACTAGCCTATAATTTGCGTTTTCAGTTGATAAGCAAAAATTGCTAAACATACTTATGTAAAATTGTGGAATATTTTGCAATACCACGAAAGATTTACTACTTCACTGAAGAGGCGCTGTTGATTTTTTTCTGCCATTCAACGTTCACTTTAGAAATGATGACTCCCATGTAGATGATTATCCAGACCATTTTCCTACAATAAGATATTCTAACCCGTGAATTATTGTATCCGAAGAGAGTTATTAAGTAAATTAATTTAAATATTCAAATTCATCTTTCGCGTTTACAAGCGTCCTTCATAGTATAAATGATTTTACAGTCGGTGCTGTCGGGTATACAACAGGTACGCTAAAGAGCAATAGTGTATCCACACAGGCTGGTGTCGCTAATACGTAACATATTGCTAAGTTTTCATAAGCGCCAAGTGCTCAGCGCTTGACTGAATCTTATGTGTTTGCTATCTAAGGTGACTAGTTTGGAATGTCCATAACATGCAGGTTATCTTACTGAAATTAATGTAAAGGAACAGAAATCTTGGAAGTCTCACACAGCAGTTGCACTATCCATTTAATTTTGCTTTATAACAACGTAGAAGTCTTCGCATATATACTGTCTAATTTCGCTCTGAAATTCCAAAATTTCTGCCACTTTCTCTGCGATCATTTACATTCCTGACGAAAACCGCAGATGAAGCGGTCGAAACGTTGTTTTTAGAGAGCAATGTTTTGTACTGCACCCGCGAATCTTCTTTGTAATTGAACATCAAAAAAGTCTTCAATCGCACAATATAAAAACCTTTACAGTCAACCAATTATATATTAACACTCAAAACAGCACGCGGGAGGGGAGATGATAGGCAGCACGTAATTAATTGTGCTCCTTTTAAGACCGTCAGTTCTAAGGAATGCGTTAATTAACACCTTGGAATCCTTGATTGAAGAGTTTTGACCAGCAACTAGTAGCTTGCTTACCAGCCTTTGTTATAAGGACTCCCGATCACTGCTTTGCAATATTCCTGCAGCAACAGAATAATGGAAGAGACATTAGTAACAAGATTATACGGTTCTCAGACATACTGCAGCTCACAGAGTTTCGTGCTAAAAATACAGTATCCATAGTGACTTGAGCCGTACAAAGAACCTAAAAGAAACGTGTTTTTGATTCGAAGTGACATCTTTGTAGAAACCAGAAGAATTAAATCGTATGAAATATGCAAATTTAATACGAAATGTACAAAGAGATGTTGTTTCAAGACGACAAATAATATATGCATACGAGAAATAAACGAATAAATAACCACAACATAGATACTGTGTGACGTTTCCGCTCCAAACCATTCATTAAACGTCATAATTTGGATGTCTTACAAATGGTTTTCTGAAAGCTGAACTCAGAATGTTTAAAATTAAATCACTTCATAGTGGCGTTAGAAACGTGTAGACTTAACTGAAGTGGAATACATTAACGAAGATTTGGCGGACACATGGCTAGCGCCTGACCTGTGAACAGGAAATAAGTGCTAAGTAACTGCCGTATTCAGGTAATTAACCAATTATAGGCTCAAACAGATTTTTTTTTTTTTTACTTATGGTTTTACGCCTCGTCGACGTCGAGGTCATTAGAGGCGGGATGGGAATGGGGACAAGGAGCGTGAAGGAATTTGGCCATGGCCTTTTTTATAGGAAGCATCCCGGCGTTCGCCTGGAGTGATTTGGGGAACCATGGAAAACCCAAATCTGGATGCCCGGACGGGGATTCGAACCACCGTCCTCCCGAATAGCGAGGCCAGAGCGTTAACCACTCACCCACCACGCTCAGTAAACAGATCGTAACAAGCTCTTAGACTATATGTGACCCTCCTTCACGCATGTTCTACAGAGGGTTCCGTATTTTGTAAATAGCATGAAAGAAGGTATCCGCCAGTCTCAGTTAACAGAGGTTACTCTGCTCTATCCCCTCCCCACTGCTTTTACTCCTATGTGCGAAGGGAAATGAATTCCCGCTGACAAAGTTGCCAGTCTGCTTGGAAAGAGCGATCTGATCGGAGTGTAAGGCAACGGGAGGGGGCAGTTAAGTGAGGAAAGGAGCTAGGGAATCATGACCTTGAGCCGCCAGTTGAGAATGAACAGAGTATAGATATGCGCGTAGAAGCGCCATTACACTGGATTCTGAAGACCAACGGGACCAAGTTAAAATCCCGGGACAGGCCTATCAGTTGTGCTGATTGTGTTTTAGACGATTTCCTTCGATCGATTAGGCCAGTGGTTCCCAATTAGTGGTACGCGTACCCCCAGGGGTACTTGAGGTTACTTCAAGGGGTACGTGCGATATTCTGTTGGTCGAGGTAATCACTAAGATAATTGGAAAAAAAATTAAGCAAACATTACTAATCGTCAAAATATATTTTTTGGACATTTGTTGATTTTTAAATGCTTTTTATTCAATTAAAAATTAATAAATCATGAAAAAATGGTTTCATGTATTATAATTTTAGCTATAAGGGGTACGCGAGGTTGTGGTCCTTTCTTGAAGTGGTACTCAGGAAAAACTAATTGGGAATCACTGGACTAGGCGAATGCTGGGGTCGTCTTTAACTTGTGACTCACAAAAGACACGGTTCACAAATAAATATACATTTGCCATAAAGGGTACAAGTTACGCGTTGTCAACCCATAGCTTCCTCCATTAGAACGTGACTCGTCATAAAAGCAGGCGTGGTATTAATAAAAGATTAGCGTTATCGAAGTTCATGATATTTTTATTACTCTAAAGAGGCCACAGCGTTGATGATTGAAACTGAGTGATAAAAAAATGAAAGAAGAAAATTCCGAATTGATACTTGAAACTAGCAGCATTGCATCTACAAGAAATGCTTGTAACAAGCGTGGTGAGTGAGCGGTAACACTGTGGTCTCAAATTCGGGAGCATGCGGGTTCGAATCCCTGTCCGGCCATCCACATTTGAGTTTTCCATGTTTTTTTCAAATCACTTTAAGCGACTGCTGGGTTGGTTTACTCAAAAGGCCATTGCTTCTCGTTCCTTACCCCCAGTCCTTTCCCGCCTCTAAGGACGAGGCATAAAGCCAGGAAAAAATAAAAAAATTATATACCTACTTATCTCTTCCTCTTATGAACACCTCGTATGTGTCAGGACGTAGACGGATTACCATGGAGAATGTTTACCGCTCCTTGGCAACGTCTTGGAAGATGAATTGGGGTGCTTCCCGTTGCACTGGGACAGCGTTCGTAGTGTTGTTGTAGGAGTGGATGACTGTTTGTTCCGTGTAGGGTGTTGTTTGTGTTGTTTGTATTGGTTGTGTTGTTTGTGTTGTTTGTGTTGTTTGTGTTGGTTGTGTTGTTTGTGTTCTTGTTTGTTTGTGTTGTTTTTGTTGTTGTGTTTTCTTGTTTGTTTGTTTGCTGTCATCAGTCTTTCGACTGGTTTCATGCAATCCTCCAACCCTTCCTATCTTCTCCTAACCTCTTCATCTCTGCATACCCCTTACTACTCACGTCCTCAATCATCTGCTTCATATATACTAATCTCTGTCTTCCTCTAGAGTTCTTACCTTCTGTACCTCTACTAAAAAATTAGCCAATCCAGTATTTCTCAAAATATGACCTACCATACTATCTCTTCGTTCTGTAAGCTTCCTCCACAAACTTCTTTCCTCAACCATCATTTTCAAAACCCGTTCATTTCATACTTTATTTGTTCACTTAAATTTCAGCATGCTTCAATTTTCTTTCTTATCGTATTCCTAAAGTCCATGCTTCGCTATCATAAAGTGCTGTGCTCCACACATAAGAGTATTAAAACTTTCTTTCTAAGTCCTAGATCAATATTTGAAAGTAAAAGATTTCTCTTTTTGATGAAGGCTATCTTTTCTGCTTTTAACATCATTTCTGCTTCGGCCATCAGTTGTAATTTTGCTTTCCAACCAGGCCTACTCTTCCGAAAGATGCAAAAGGGACCGCCATGCTTAACGTCCCCATTCGACGGACTGGTCAGCATCAACAATAATGTACGATCTCACTCCATACTCACTGCTCACGGGTTTGGGATTATACCCCAGCACTCTTGCGCACAATCTGCTGATTAGGAATTGTGCATCACAACCTCTGCTACTTTGCTGGCCATAATCCCAATGATGAAAATTTCTTCCACCATCGGGATTCGAACCATCTAAGTCCACGTCAGTGTCGGGCTTAATCACGGTGCCGCAACCAACTGAGCAAACGGTGCCGGCACCTATTTGTTTAATGCACACTTCAAATTTTTCCTGATTTAGAAACTGATTTTTGGTAGTGCACTAGCATTTAGCTTTTCCTACTGATTTGTATGGATTATCTTGGTTTCCTAGGAATTTCCCCGTATCGCATTCATTATAGGCCTACAGATATTTGTAATTTAATTTTAAAGTTTTCTTCTTTGATTGCAATCTTATAGTCAGTCTGGTGAGATTAGAATATATGAAGCAGATAATTGAGGACGTGGGTTGTAAGGGGTATGTAGAAATGAAGAGGTTAGCACAGGATAGGAAGGGATGGAGGATTGCATCAAACCAGTCTAAAGACTGATGACAGCAAAATAAAAAGTCATTCTGGTAGTTGTACATATGTGATACCCACTAAAATTAAAAAACTTGGTTGGTAGCATCAAAGATGGCCTAGGATTACGAAGCCCTGGTGTATTTTATATACCATGTGAATGTGGCCGTGGTTATATCGGACAAACGCAGCGATGAATTGTGAAGCAATTTGTTGAACGCGCAAGAAATGTTCGCCTTGGGCAAGAAGAGAAATCTGTGGCGGCCGAACGGAGTGTGCAAGAAGGTCAAACAACTGATTTTGAGTAAACTACAATTTTAGCCCGGGTCAAAGATTTTTGGGCCAGCGTTATTACAAAAGCTTTAGAAATCAGAATAGCTGATTCATTAGTTAATGGGGACACTGGTTATCCACTCAGTGCGGTCTGGAACCCCGCTATTAAAATTATGAAACAGTTTTGCCTCGATACCCCTTATACTCCAGCGAACTAATACATAAAACATCAGTATAGTTCAACAGACTGTAGAACTTAATCAACGCGGTTGCACCGTTATTAATATCTGGATACCGGCGTACTCTGGAATTAGGCATAACCAGTATGTAGATATGTTAGCCAAGGAGGCATGTAGCTCGGGCCGAAGCTTAATAACACCCAGCAATACAATTTATTATCATGCAACTATGGTCAGTAATGCATACCACCAATGGACGAGGAGCTGGAATGAATCTAAACAATACAAAGGCCGACAGTACGCTCTAGTTCAGACGTACCCTCCACGAAAACCTTGGTATTCAAGATGGAATACTCAACGACGATACATTACTTCTATTATTCGTATGAGATTCCACCACGGCGCCTTCCGTAGTCATCTTTTTCGCATCAAGGCGGTAAACTCACCTTACTGCACATACAACGGACAGGCAATACAGAACATTAATCACTTATTTTTCAACTGTTCCAATTTTTAGCAATAGCAATCTCTTGTATGGGCACAGCAGCCACTTCGAACTAACATTGCAGTACTACTTGCTACAAATAACAACAGAATCCTTAGTATCATTAAGGATTATATTAAGGACAGTGACCTACATATTTAATGTATCTATATATCTGCATATTTTTACATACTATTAATATTATTACCTTGTAACTTTACCATGCTGACTGTATGGTCTATTCAAGACCTAAGGTCAAATAAATAAATAAAAAAACGAGCAGAAGAATAGATGACGTCATCGCGCTGTGTTGGCTTTTGTCTTCCGTCGTTTCCGCAGCAGTGGGTAAACAAACAGTTTATCATTGACATTTGGTTGCAAATGAGGGCTGAAATAGACGCCTTCGAAACGTCCCACAAGTGTGACATCTTTACGTGGCTCGAAGCCCAAGAAGAGTTTATTTATACAACGCCGTGAAAAACTTCGATCTTACAGTGGATGTGACATTTTGAGCTCATTCAAAACATACAAGAATGTCCGGGGGTACCTGATCGCTACTTGGCACCACCTTGCAGCTCAGCTGCATTTATTTTTTGGCTACAGGGTGCGTATTTATAGTAAAGTTTTACTGACCGCAGCCCGGTTGGTTTCTTAGAAATTTTAATGTCTGGCGTTACCCGCTGTCCGGGGTACCCGACCTTCCCCTACATGTATTTTTTCATGAACAAGGTTTTTATACTATCTGATTTTTAGTATCTCGCCATTAAAACGAATAGTTCCTTTGAGAATTGTAATTACCAATTAGCATTTCGCTATCACCAAAGAGTATCCTACTTTGTAGACGTTTCCACTTTGATTTTTACATAAATCACATACATTGCTTTTCAGAGATCAAAGCAAGAAAATTATTACATATTCAATGGTATGTTCAGTTTTGAAGTGCGAAAATGCTTGCACCTCATAAACTAATAGTTCCGGAGCAGGAAATAAAAATCAGTTCATTTAAAGTCGTACAGGGGCAGTTCCAGAAATAAAGTCTCCAAAGGATTTAGAGATACAAAATAAGTTTTTTTCGTAATATATATCATTTTAAAGGTTGAACAATTATCTATTTTCCTACATAATATTCAAATATCTGGCGGCAAGCTGGTAGATATAGGCACACAAAAACTCTCACAGCGTCTTCAAAAATGCCTCGGCTGAAATGGTGATATTATAGAAAAAAATAAGATTTTTTATTTCTAAATTCTTTCGAGTCCTTACTTTTGGAATTGCCCTCTTACCAACAAATGCCCAAAAAGCAAATTATTATTACTATTATTATTATTCTACATGGTGCTATTGGTATATATAGGTATTTGAGCAAAGAGAATATTTTCTATTCTCCTTTTGTTTATAGACGAAAGGAATTCCATTCTTCTTTTGCTTATATATGGTCTATTTTGTCTCCACACAACAAAACTATCACTGGGCACCTCGTCTGTCACCAAACATTAGATACTGGAAATTATTAGAAATGCCACAAAAGAAATCAGATATTGTAATATCAGTCAGACATGCGAATCAACGTTTGCACTAATGCCGAATGTGATTGAATCAACAATAATTAAAGGCAAATTTAAAGGAGAAGATGTGCTGATTCCACACATTCCACTGATTCCCATTGTTTACCTTTCACATTCAAACTACTACAGTTTCATGCTTCTTTCTTTCGCGATGACAATCAACAAAGTTAATGGCTAGTCAGTGCGCGTTGCAGGGTTAAATTTAGAAAATCAACGTTTTTCGCGTGGTCAGCTATATGTTGCTTGCTCCAGAGCAGGAACTGTAAAAACTCTGTACGACTGTACACCAAATTAGAAATACAAAAATATTGTTTATCCACTAGCCCTACGCTAAATGTTGGCATTAGTTTAAATTATTTTAAGTATGGATTGGTTAATTTGTTAGTGGAGGGAACAGTCGAAGGTAAGAACTGTAGAGGAAGACAGAGATTAGAATATATGAAGCAGATAATTGAGGACGTGGGTTATAAGGGATATGTAGAGACGAAGAGGTTAGCACAAGATAGGAAGGGATGGAGGATTGCATCAAGCCAGTCGAAAGACTTATGACAGAAAAAAAATTAAGTTTAACTGTATAGCAAACTGAATAGTCAGAAATATTGTGAATTATTCATAAAAATATTTATATAGTTTGTGATCAATTTATACCAATAAAAATAATGGACTCTCAACAGTATGAGCCATCTTCCATCTTTCTTATTTTCCTACAACGAATTACAGATTCTTGATAACATACAGATCATCCAATCTTTATATATAAAGATGAATGTATGTTTGTTTGTTTGTTTGTTCATCATACAAATCCACAGTTTTCATCCGATCTCGATGAAACTTTGCACACTTATCCTTTGAAACAAGGAGAAAAATACTGTCCACATTTGGTTGAAAAATTATCTGTATAAATAACACATTTTGTCTCATAACTTCGAAATACGGCGATAGACAGACACGTTGAATATGGACTTATCCGTACCGTGTTTCCGTGTAGTGGACTGCCAGCTCAATGTTTATAGCGCTTACTTACGAACGTCGTGGTCTTCGGTTCAAATCTCCGTGGAGGCTAAGATTTTTAAAAATTGTTTTTGATCGTAAGAGTCACGGTTGGGCCGTCGGTTATTCGGATTGAATTATAAACTGTAGATATCACAAAGGTAGGGGTGCAGCCTGAGACAATTCGTAGGTAGTCTTGCAATACAGTAGGTGTACACTTTTTTACGTTATAATGATCCCTCAGGTGTTGTTCGCAGTCAGTGTGTGAATGTGAACCACAGTAATACTAACATAAATACGGAAGTAAGTCTCTGTCGTTTTGTTACGTTTAGACGACTATATCGCTATATCGTTGTGATGGAATTTTATAAGGAAAGCTGTATGAAGGGCACAGGATATTTTTTCCAGTATGATTAACAGTTGTAGTCACGAAATTTTGAAATCTTATCGAATAGTGACAGAAATGTGTTGGAAATTGATTCTCTTCAAGAGGCAGGTTCGACGGTAGAATGATATAGTGTTAGCTTTCCTGTCATATTATGCCGACTCGATATTGTTTGGGACCAATCCTTCGTTACCAACAACTTTTTATATTTAATTCTGGCAAAAAAAATTCTTAATCCACGCGTACGAAGTCGCGGGCACGAGGCTAGTTTTATATATACAGAGGTCAATAAATACACACAGGCAGGACAACGTCTGCCACGATTTTGTAACGGGACTTAATTTTTATTGAGAATTGGTGTATAAATTTTTGTCTTTGACACTGGATATAGCGTGATGCGCTTTAGGTACGATTCAGCAGTTTGTGCTAGGCTGCGGTCCCACCTGTAGCTCTATGAGTTAGTGGTAGGAGAGGTATAGTGTGACGTCAAGCAGTATTCTCACTGACCAAAACCCTATGGTGTGACTCCCTCATAGTCTAGTGACGCTTCGCATAAATAAAACTGATGTACGCGCTATGATCGTTGTTCATTCTCTCCAAGCATCACGTCAGTAAAGATATAATCGCTTATTAATGGTAAGGCTCATGATGCCTCCAGTTTTGTATCCAATCCGGTTAGTTTGTCTCTAAAATGTTTGGTCATTGCTGTATATATAGGAACGAAGTCTTTCTCGGCGTTGAGAATGGATGTAGTCTTCTCGGGAGACTAGCCGAGTAAGTAAGATGTTTCCACACGATATTTCGGGCTATCTCAGTCTCCGTCTGGTGAAGATGGCGACGGAACCGGAGATCGCCGAAATATCGTGTGGAAACATCTTACTTACTCGGCTAGTCTCCCGAGAAGACTACAACCATTGTTGTATATATTTATAAAGTGTTCGGTTTTGCCTTCAAGATAATTAGTTTGTCACAAGTCGCTCTAAATTGCCTTCAGTTTAACTTCATCTTGGTTGATGACGCTTTCCACTCGTAATGTATTTGTGTACATGACAGCTTACTTTGAAATTTAGTCGTCGTTGTTATATCAGTGATTGGTTGTGTATTTTGTAATGGTATTAGGCCAATTTGTCTGTTTGTTTGAGAAGTAATACGTAATTGAGCGTACGGGGGAACATTTGGAAGATAGTCTATTATTGTGTAATAACTATATGAACAGTTAGATTCACATTATTAATGCAAAGCCGTGACTTATCCTCTTAATTTTCAAGTTAGTTGATGATCGGCGTAAATGTAGTCAGGTTTTTGATATTAAATGGTTTGTAATATAATTTGCCTGTGTTTGTGTCTCTTTTCACACTCGTACGATCTCACATTCCGTCAATACTGTTTTCAGGTAAATATAGTTAGCTTAGCATTTATTGCTATCAGAAATATGTTTAGAGAAGAGCGATTGCTGAAAATGCTTCACAAGGTAAGCTAAACTAGCATTAAGCTGTCTGGGCGAAGCTTAGGGTTGAAGCTCAATTTAGCGCAATCTATAAATACCCTGGTGTCAATCCTGACTTAATAATCGGTAAATTTAGCTAGCTATCACTCGGTCATCCTCACAATTTGCTAGTACAATACAAAAGAGTAATAAAAATGATTGAATGTGGTCTCAGGGACATGTTTTTAATCTGATGGTTAATCTTCTTCTGTCGAAGGTGTTTAACTTAGAGCCCTGAAGGCTTACGTTGATTGTAAATCAAGTGCTATGGTACTTGGTATGAATAAAGAAAGCTTTTTTGGAGAAAAGGAACTTAACAAATTCAGCTGAAACCTGGATTTGGAACGGTGACCTTCTAATTTTCAATCAATCAGGCACTTTATTTACGCGGTAATATCGTTGAACGGATGACCAGTAACAGAATAATGCATCCCCTGACATAAGGGATAAAAAACAATGAATAGCCCAAGAAACTGGTATAGGCATGCGTATGCAAGCACAGAGATATGTAAACACTTAGAGTACGGCGCTGCGGTCGGCAACGCCTATAAAGACAACAGGTGTCTTGCGCAGGCGTTAGATCAGTTATTGCTGCTACAATGGCAGGGTATCACGATTTAAAGTGAGTTTGAATGCGGTGTTATAGTCGGCGCACAAGTTATGGGACACAGCATCTCCGAGGTAGCGATGACGTGGGGATTTTTCCGTACGACCATGTCACGAGTACACCGTGAATATCGGGAATCCGGTAAAACATCAAATATCCTACACCACTGCGGCTGGAAAAAAGGTCTTGCAACGACGACTGAAGAGAATCGTTCAATGTGACAGAAATGCAACTCTTCCGCAAATTGCTAGGGATTTCAATGCTGGGCCATCAACAAGTGTCAGCGTGCGAACCATTCAACTAAACATCATCGATATGGGCTGTCGGAGCCAAAGGCCCACTCGTGTACCCTTCCTGAGTGCACAACACAAAGCTTTACGCCTCGCCTGGGCCCGTATACACCGACATTGGACAGTTGATGACTGGAAACATGTTTCCTGGTCTGACGAGTCTCGTTTCCAATTGAATCGTGAGGATGGACGTGTACGGGTATGGAGACAACCTCATGAATTCATGGACCCTGCATGTCCGCATTGGACTCTTCAAGCTGGTGGAGGCTCTGTAATGGTGTGGGGCTTGTGTAGTTTGAGTGACATGGGACCTCTGATACGTCTAGATACGACTTTGACAGGTGACACGTACATACACATCCTGCCTGATCACCTGCATCCATTTATGTTCATTGTGCATTCCGACGGACTTGGGCAATTCACGCAGGACAATGAGACACCCCACACGTCCAGCATTGCTACAGAGTGGCTCCAGGAACACTCTTCTGAGTTTAAACACCTCCGCTGGCCACCAAACTCTCCAGATATGAACATTATTGAGCCTTGCGACGTTCCGTTCAGAAGAGATCTCCATCGCCTCGTAGTCTTACGGATTTATGGACAGCCTTGCAGGATGAATGGTGTTAATTCCCTCCAGCACAACTTCAGACACTAGTCGAGTCCATGCCACGTCGTGTTGCGGCTCTTCTGAGTGTAAATGGGGGCCCTACACGACATTATGCAGGTGTACCAGTTTCTCTTCAGTGTAGTTTGACTTTATAGTATTCTACACTTATTACATATATTACGAGTAAACGATGCAAATTAAATGTTCGTATTATCTACGCCTTTTGTCGCTCAATAATACGAAGCAACGTCTGCATTTTATTTAGGCAATAAACAAATTTGGGCACATAGACTCTTTTAACAACTTCAATATTGTACTTATTGTTGTTGGTGCTTTGGGACATATCATATCTATTTCTGTAATATCACTAATTTTCAATTCTGTCATTTAAAATCCTGTTTCTGTGTCTAAATTCGAGTATTTTTCGGGGACCAGTCGCAGTCAGGGTGAAACAATAACAATACTCATACAGCGGTGTGGTGACCCAATGAGTTTAGCCGCGCTACTGGAGATCGAAGGGAACCTATTTCGAATCTGATTATTTTTTACGGGCATTAACACTAACCGCCACCTGTAGCAAAGATCACTTTATTGATGTCACATGTACTCTAGGATGTTCCGTGGGTCGGAATCCACGTTAAACTATAATCCAATTCGGCGGATATGATTATTGTGCTGGTTCAGGCGATTACGACAGAGGCAGATTACGCAGCCATGACAACACTCTGTCTTTTGGTCTTTGAAATTAAATGAAAGTATTATCACTGCTGTCTAATGACAGATATAAAAATATGCCATGTTAATTAGGTCTGACATTTTAAGGGCTGAACAGTGTCCTATAGCCTAGATTCATACCAATTTGAGTGTAAGTATCATGAAAATCGATATAAACCTTTTTAAGTGACACATAAAGTGTGCAGAGAGCACTGTTGAAGCGATTTAACTTTGTGAGTGATAGAAAGCCAATGAATTAGTTTACTGAAGTTATTAAAAAGTACCTTGGTGAGGGGCTGAAAAGCTTATACTCGAAAGAATGCTTGCTCTGAACAAAATTAAACCGTGCCTTGAAGCCGCTAAGAGAAGCAACGCCTGCAGTAGAAAACAAATGTGCTAAACACTGGTTGTCGGGAGTAATGGGAAGAAAATTAATGGGAATTTAAACGTACTCTTTCTGCCAACCTAATTGTTTTTTTACCTGCTGTGCGTGTGTCGGGAAACTTGTTTAGCTCTTCATTAAAATCATCCCACAGGAACGAAATATATAAAAAAAAGTGCGGCAGTGGAGGAGACAAAGCGAGGAGTGGTCAGGAGAGTGGTTTCTTGTGGCACCTCTGTTAACGAGAGCCGTCCAATTAGAGACTCGCAATCCCGTTCGGCTCGCCTCGTCTCCTCCCTCGGCTTTGTGCGAGCCACCCACGCACCCCCTGCACCCACCACAAATTAACATCGGCCGCACGCCGCTGGCTTGTGACGCAGTGTTGTGCACCTGCGTGCTGATTAAGGCAGAAGCGCTTTTCGCCAGTCTCTCACGGTGGATAATTTGCGTTTCGGCTGCCGGTTTTAATTAATCATTACGGTATTTAGTGCGCTGTGCTAATGAATGCTTTTCTGTTTCTCGCTTCGGTCTGGACGTTAAGAGCCCTGCGAGCCATCCTCAGTGACCTGAATCGAAACAACATTATTTTACATGAAACTGTCATTGTTTTTTTAATTTGGGACAGATTCTTTACATGTTTCGTAAAACGTAGCTTTTGACAGCTAGCTCCATTGTATTCGTAAGCTGAAGTAGTCAGGAAGTAGTTGTTACGGTACTAACAAGGCACCTATAGTGACTTTCTTTCTCCTTATTGAACGAGGTTTTTCTGGGCGTTGAAAATTAGTATAATACTAGACGACCCGTGCGAAAATTTCGGGAATAAAATGCGATGAATATTGAGGTTGAATATAATGTCACCAAGTTCAGTCATTACTCTTCATTTATCGATTTTGGTTAGAAATCCAGGGAGATAAATGGCTCGAAGCTCAAAAAACGTATTTTAGAAATATTGACATATTTGCACTTTATGGGTCGAATTATGAAAAATTTCTTTCTTAGAATATAATTTTACCACGGCGGAAACCTTAGTATTTAATACAATATGTCATTTATCTATATCGATTAGATATCAAGGGAAATATAAGGCTCTTGACACAAAAATACGTTGTAGAACAATTTATACTTTTTCCCTTTAATAGTTGAATTCCAAACACTTCTTTCTTAAAATATGATGTCAGCTAAGCTGAGACATTAGTCCTCACAATCGTACTTGATTTATCGATTTTGGGTAGGTATCAAGTGGCTCGAGACACAAAAAACGCATTTTAGAAAAATTGACTTTTTTGCCTTTTATGGGTCGAATTACGAAAAATTCCTTTCTTAAAATATAATGTTACCACGGCGGAGACATTATTCTTTAATATGATACCTCATTTATCTATATCGGCTAGATATCAAGGGAGATAAATCGCTCGTGACACAAAAATCGGTTGTAGAAAAATTTATACTTTTTTTCCTTTAACGGTTGAATTCCAAAAACATTCTTTCTTAAAATATGATATAACAAAGCTGATACATTACTCCTTATATTCCTACTTCATGTATCGATGTTGGTTAGATATCCAGGGAGATAAATGGCTCGAGATACAAAAACGCATTTTAGAAAAATTGACAATTTTGCCTTTTAAGGGTCGAATTACAAAAAATTCCTTTGTTAAAATATAATGTTACCACGGCGGAGACCTTATTCTTTAATATGATACCTCATTTATCTCTATCTGTTAGATATCAAGGGAGATAAATCGCCCGTGACACAAAAATCGGTAAAAGAAAAATTTATACTTTTTTCCTTTAAGGGTTGAATTCCAAAAACATTCTTTCTTAAAATATTATGTCACAAAGCTGAGACATTACTCATAATCCTACCTCGTTTATCGATTTTGGTTAGCTATCCAGGGAGATAAATGGCTCGAGATACAAAAAACGCATTTTAGAAAAAGTTACATTTTTGCCCTATAAGGGTCGAATTACGAAAAATTCCTTTGTTAAAATATAATTTTACCATGGCGGAGACCTTATTCTTTAATATGATATCTCATTTATCTATATCGGTTAGATATTAAGGGAGATAAATCGCTCGTGACACAAAAATGCGTTATAGAAAAATTTATACTTTTTCCCTTTATGGGTTGAATTTCAATCAAATTCTTTCTTACAATATGATGTCACAAAGCTGAGAAATTACTCCTCATAATCCTACCTCATTTATCGATTTTGGTTAGATATCCAGGGAGATCAATGGCTCGAGATACAAAAAACGCATTTTAGAAAAAGTGACATTTTTGCCCTATAAGGGTCGAATTACGAAAAATTCCTTTCTTAAAATATAATGTTACCATGGCGGAGACCTTATTCTTTAATATGATACCTCATTTATCTATATCGGTTAGATATTAAGGGAGATAAATCGCTCGTGACACAAAAACACATTGCAAAAATATTGATACTTTTGCCCTTTAAGGGTCGAATTCCGAAAACTTTCTGGCTTAATATATGACGTCACTAAAGCGGAGATCTTAATCTTTAAAACGATACTTCATAAAACGGTTTCAGATAGGTATCCAGGAAGATAACTGACTCGTAACACAGAAAACAGCATTTTAGAAAAATTTACATTTTTGCCCTTTAAGGGTCGAATTCCGAAAACTTTCTTGCTTAAAATACGATTTAACCAAAGTGGAGACCATAACACCTCATTCATTGATTTCGGTTAAGTATGAAGGAAGATATAGGCTTGTGACAAAAAAATACCTTATAGAAATAATATATATGATGATTCTCTGATGACTACGAGGGAGAGCTAGGTATTTACATACGATCTTGCGGTGATTTAAACTCTGTCACAATCTTCACCATCTCCAGAAGATGGCGACAGAGCACTCATTCGCAGGAATATGATGTGTAAATATCTTGTTCACTCTGCCATCATTCGAAAAGATTATATTATTTTTTCATTTTTAAGTATAGCCCCATTGTGATTGACAGCTATACTGATTTATGTTACGTTGTGCTAGATTTGTGCTCAATTTTTAATTCACTTTGAGGAGGAAACCAATTAAAGACACCCCTAATTGTTGTGGCTTTATTCAGATATCACTTTATGTTCCTTTCGTAATGTGTTAGTACCGTGCGTGTGCAGTATTGCGGTTGCCTTTTGCTATTCTCCTAGTTGCAAAGCATGAAAGCTTGTAACGTCGTATTTGTATCATATAGACTTAAGTAAATTGCCCAATTCAGTTATTTCAGTGTTAATATTTAATTAAGGTGTTCTAACGTACTATATTTCAGAAAACTAAAGAAATAAATACCAAATTTTAAGAAGTAAATAGATAAACGTGTGGTTGTAATGACCTAGTAACAGTCTTTCGGCTCCTTTTCTAGTCGACTTAACACAACCCGTTTAATCATACCGGATATAGGGCGCCTACAGATTAACGTGGAATCCGAACAACGGAAGCGTCGTGTCGTACTTCACATTACACAGCAAGCTGTGCCTTAAGTGAAGTTCGGGTTAAGGGTATTTGAAAATCCCCGCCGATACAGGGATCGAACAGGGGAACTTTCGATCTCCTTTCAGACACATTAACCACTGAGCAATCAAAAAACTTTAAAATTTAAATAGTCAAAAACCAATATTAATAGAATCCAAAGGGTGGAGCGTTTATCTGATTGTAGAGAGATATTTGGTGGAGGAGTGTTCATCTGAGATGCTGTGTGATCTGTGGTCCGGTAAGTTTTGCGTGATTTTTCCTTACATCCTAAGACAGGAAGGCTCAGAGATTTATAATAGTACTAGCTGCTGCCCTCATCTCTGATCACGTGGAGCGTTAAGCTAGGATCTCTTTGTTAAACCAATAAGCTCTTATAGTTAACATGTAACCACCGAGAGAGAGTAAAAAAAAAAAAAAAAAAAAAAAAAAAAAAAAAAAAAAAATTAGTAATAATAAAAAAAAATATTCGTTTTACCTGAGATATATGATCATGCAGATGAAGATATTACGCACCTACTTTAACTTATAAATAGTAAATGACAAGGAATTCAGTGTTAGCAATTGAAATAGCAGGGAAGAGGGAAGGAGACGTTAGGCACAGAGATATGTAAACACTCAGAGTACGGCGCTGCGGTCGGCAATGCCTATATAAGACAACAGGAGTCTTGTGCAGGCGTTAGATCGGTTATTGCTGCTACAATGGCAGGGTATCACGATTTAAAGTGAATCTGAACGTGGTGTTATAGTCGGCGTACGAGAGATGGAACACAACATCTCCAAGGTAGCGATGAGGTGAGGATTTTTCCGTACGACCATTTCACGAATGCACAGTGAATATCGGGAATCCGGTAAAACATCAAATCTATGACATCACTGCGGCCTGAAATAGATCTTATAAGAACGGAACCAACGACGACTGAAGAGAATCCTTCAATATCACAGTAGTGCTACCCTTCCGCAAATTGCTGCGGATTTCAATGCGGGACCATTAACAAGTGTCAGCGTGCGAACCATTCAACTAAACATCATCGATATGGGCTATCGAAGCCGAAGGCCCACTCGTGTACCCTTGCTGAGTGCACAACACAAAGCTTTACGCCTGGCTTGGACCCGTCAACACCGACATTGGACTGTTGATGATTGGAAACATGTTGCCTGGTCTGACGAGTCTCGTTTCCAATTGTATCGGGCAGATGGACTTCTAGGGTTATGGAGACAACGTCATAAATTAATGGACCCTGTATGTCAGTAGGGGACTGTTCAAGATGGTGGAGGCTCTGTAATGGTGTGGGGCGTGTGCAGTTTGAGTGACATGGGACCCCTGATATGTCTAGATACGACTCTGACAGGTGACTTGAACTTACCTATCCTGGCTGATCAGCTGCATCAATTTATGTCCATTGTGCATTCCGACGGACTTGAGCAACTCCAACAGGACAATGTGACACCACACGCGTACAGAATTGCTACAGAGTGGCTCCAGGAACAGTCTTCTGAGCTTAAATACCTTCACTGGCCACCAAACTCCCCAGACATGAACATTATTGAGCATATTTGGGATGCCTTGCAACGTGCCATTCAGAAAGGATCTCCACCCTCTCGTACTCTTACGAATTTATGTACAGCACTGCAGGATGCATGGTATCAATTCCCTCCAGCACTACTTTATACATCAGCCGAGTCCATATCACGTCGCATTGCAGCACTTCTGCGTCCTCGCGGGAGCCCTACACGATTTTAGGTAGGTGTACCTGTTTCTTTTGCTCTTCATTGTGTGTGTAAATCATAGAAATACTGCATAGAAATAGCTCTGATTCATGTCAGTAATATAATTAATTACAATCTAGTTACTTGAAGTATCTTTCCTAAGCCATCAGGGGATGAGAATGCATTATCTAGTACCCGTTAATTCCGACATGAAAGGTCCGTGTAGTCTCCTTCGAACGCCTGCCATGGACTGCTCGAGAGTCTTCGCGGGAGCCCTACACGATTTTAGGTAGGTGTACCTGTTTCTTTTGCTCTTCATTGTGTGTGTAAATCAGAAATACTGCATAGAAATAGCTCTGATTCATGTCAGTAATATAACTAATTACAATCTAGTTACTTGAAGTATCTTTCCTAAGCCATCAGGGGATGAGAATGCATTATCTAGTACCCGTTAATTCCGACATGAAGGTCCGTGTAGTCTCCTTCGAACGCCTGCCATGGACTGCTCGAGAGCGTCGTTAAGATTGTGTTCCGATGCTGTAGGCCAGGAGAGGGGGACATATTGGCTATTCATCACGTGACTAACAAGTGGCTAGCCCAATATCGGTTCATTAAGCCTTAGAAAGTACTTATTTGCTAGTAGACTGGGTAAGCGGATTTTCACGTTATGGTTAACTTTGGGACCTTGAAATATGCTGCATCTGAAGCTGTTACCTGCCGCAAGGACATGAGAACGTTACTTCGTTTGCACATGCTATGCTATACCCATTTGGTACAGCGCACTGAAACTTTCAACGTGTAACTCGTAATGCTTAACGATAAAAATATCTCCCACCACACTCAAAGAAGTTTTGTTTTAAGAACTAAGGGTGAAATCGCGACAAAATTTTCGATTAATTTAATATATCACGCATAAAAATGAAACAAATCTTATTTTATCCCTGAGACTAAGGGTTGTACATTGTTCGAAAGCGCATCGAATTCAGACCAGTAGTTTTTGCATGAATAGGATTCAAGGATAAAAGTATACTAATTTGTTAACACTATGATCTTAAATTTCTCAATTTTTGCAACTTAACTTCAAAATGAAACACATCCTATTTTACCGCCCCAACCATGGGCTGTAAATTATTCGAAACTCCGAGAATCAGTATCAATGCGAATTCTGTTCATACAAACAGAATGGCGAACAACGAAACGTAAGTTTCTTTCTCTCAGTCGAAATGTTTAAGGCCTCAGATATAAAGTGAACCTAGCAACTCATAGTCACTATTATAAGTTTTGACTGGATCAACCATTAGTTTGACGCTTATCGCAACTGTTAATAGTATTGCAGTTTAACTTTTGCACATACAAGGCACCGTCGCTGCCTTAGGTTACAGGCAGGGGGGGGGGGGGGGTGGAGTATTTGTCAGAAGACATCGCCTCCAACGTCACGAAGGTGTTACAATTTTTAACTGTCGGTGTGTCTTCATGTTGGGTTTCAGTTTGCTAGGAGACTGAGCGGTCTTCTATGCACCGAAGACATCGCCTCCAACGTCACGAAGGTGTTGCAATTTTTAACTGTCGGTGTGTCTTCTTGTTGGGTGTCAGTTTGCTAGGAGACTGAGCGGTCTTCTATGCACCGAAGACATCGCCTCCAACGTCACGAAGGTGTTGCAATTTTTAACTGTCGGTGTGTCTTCTTGTTGGGTGTCAGTTTGCTAGGAGACTGAGCGGTCTTCTATGCACCGAAGACATCGCCTCCAACGTCACGAAGGTGTTACAATTTTTAACTGTCGGTGTGTCTTCATGTTGGGTTTCAGTTTGCTAGGAGACTGAGCGGTCTTCTATGCACCGAAGACATCGCCTCCAACGTCACGAAGGTGTTGCAATTTTTAACTGTCGGTGTGTCTTCTTGTTGGGTGTCAGTTTGCTAGGAGACTGAGCGGTCTTCTATGCACCGAAGACATCGCCTCCAACGTCACGAAGGTGTTGCAATTTTTAACTGTCGGTGTGTCTTCTTGTTGGGTGTCAGTTTGCTAGGAGACTGAGCGGTCTTCTATGCACCGAAGACATCGCCTCCAACGTCACGAAGGTGTTGCAATTTTTAACTGTCGGTGTGTCTTCTTGTTGGGTGTCAGTTTGCTAGGAGACTGAGCGGTCTTCTATGCATGTCGTCGCCATTTACATAGCGACCAAGCGAGTTGACCGCCGGGTTGTTACAGTGTCTGGTGTTTTTGTAAAATATTTCGTCCAGTTGGCGGAATCTGTCCTTTAATTTAGGTATGCCGGCAGTATCATGGAGTGCATCCGTGGGGAACCGGCACAGGAGGTGGAGGTCTCTCTTTAGGTCCCTATTTTGAATAACCTGGAGTTTTCTGATTTGCCTGTCACTGGCGTATGCCCACACAGGACATGCATACTCCATAATGGAGCGTATGAGCGATGTATATATCTTGACTCCAGTGGAAGGTGCTAGCTTGCTCTCCTTCTTTAGAATAGAATAAAGACTGTGGAGCTTGGTGCTTGCTCTCCGACGGAATTCATTGATGTGGCTACACCAGTTCAGTCTCTTGTCTTGAGTCACCCCCAAGTAGCGTGCCGTGATGGACCATGGGATATCTCTACCATACAGGCGAAGTGTTGGGTCAGGATGAGTTGGTTGACGGGCCCCAAGTCGCTTGATTAATTTAATGGCTTGGGTCTTGGTCGGATTTATATCAATACGCCACCTCCTGGCCGAGGCATCTGTTACTTGGAGAACTTCCTGTAGTCGTCGGGTGGCTAGTGCTCTACTGCGGCTGGAGGCCAAGTACGCAGCTGTAGGTAGCTGTCAGAACAACATTGCTAGTCGGTACATCAGCGGTGTAAAGGGAGTATAGCACTGGCGCAAGCACAGAGCCCTGTGGGACTCCTGCCTCGATGTTCCTGGTAGAGGAGTAAGCCTTGTCCACCTTGACGCTGAAGGTCCAACCGGGTAGGTAGGATTTTAGAAGATTCACGTATGGCCCCGGGATACCCTGTTCGTAGAGCTTGAGCAGGAGCCCAGGATGCCACACGGAATCAAATGCACGCGAGATGTCGAGGAGTACCATAGAACTATAGTGCTTGAAGTTGAAAGCGTGGGTCACCGCATCTGCTACCCTCATCAGCTGCTGGGTGGTGAAGTGACTGCGTCGAAATCCTAGCTGGTGATCTGGAAAAACATTGGCGTCTTCGATGAAAGCAGACAGGCGTTTGAGTAGTAGCCATTCGAACACCTTGCTAATGGCTGCGAGCATCTTATTTGCCTATAATTCTGAGGAAGGTGATTGTCTTTCCCGGTCTTGTGAATACCCACAATTATAGCGTGTTTCCACAATCGAGGATAATGCTGATGTCTCAAGATGGCATTGAAGATAGCGGTGAGGTGGACAGAGGCCTCTGGTGGTAGGTGCCTGAGGAGTGTGTTGCTGATCTCGTCACGCCCTGGTGCTATGTGTGGGTGCAGTTTAGACAGGTAGCTGGCTACCTCCTCCGGGGTGATGTCATCTATTTGATGGTCATCCTCGGCGTCGAGATAAACTCTCAGGCGTCGGTGGACTGAAGTAAGGTGGGTGGGGTCCACGTTTGTTTGCGAAGGCCAGAAATTCTTCACGAAGACATCAGCAGAGCGTTGGCCTTTTTCTCCGGGGTGACTGCTAGGCCTCTTTCGCCGTGCAAAAGGGGGGGGGGGCTGCTGCCTTCGCCTGGTAAGTCTTCTTGTTTGTAGCCATAGAAACCCATCCTCTGGGTGGAGCATGGAGACTCTTGCTTCCCACTCTTGGTTCCGATGTTTAATCAGGGAAGGGTTCTGTAATCAGGTGACACGATTTCGGGTATATTTTTATCTTTTCATCATTATAGGCTCGTTGTCTGTCTGAAACTTCTAGACTAATAGTGTTGAAATTTGTTGACTGGTGGAGGTAGTTTGTTGGGGTATACATGATTCGGAAGCATTTGTTTGAATGTGTTGTAAAATGGATATATAATATGATATTACGGACGACTGATATGTGCAGTTTCACCTTAGTTGGTATCTGCAATTATTTACTTCGAAGATCGGATACGGGTTTAGAGTGAAAAGTATTGCGTCTTTGTGTGTGTGTTAATACACCAGGCAATACTGTGAGAATAGACTTTTACTGAGCGAACCGTTGCGGTAGTAGATTTGGTGTCATTCGGTAAGGCAAATCAAAAAATTAACACTAATAGAAAGGAATAGAGAATGGTCAACATCTTGTAGATCATGAGGTGATGTAGATAGTCAGTATTCCATAGGTGAAACATGTGTGTTGGAGGAGATGCTGCATAACATCTGGTCTCAGCATATGGCAAAAACCATTAAAGTCAGACATATTTTCATAATAATCATTCTTGTGTTGTACAAAATTTCTCCTTTTCTCCATCAGACAATCGTTGCAATTCGATTTGTTTTGGAAACAGAGACACTAAAGTTTAGTGGGAGGTAACATCCTGGAAGATGTAACTTTAATATTACATTAAGACAAGAAAATCCTGCTTGCACTGAAAATAAGCAACTTCCTGTATTATATGCATTTTTCGATTTACTTTGAGATGATACATATACTTTTGCCGGATCAACATTAAACTAGATAGCTAGATAGATAAGTTCACTTTGATCCCATGTGAGAATAATCTCGAGGATGTGGAAGAGTACATACACTTATTAGTAATATCAATATTACTATACAATTGAGAATATTATTAAATAGTACCTGGGTGACCGATCTTCGCTCGGCATCTTTCGATTTCTATTTAATATCCAAGATTTCGAGTAAAGTTTGATTAAAGTAAAAGGCTTGAAGACTTCCTAGGCGTTTTGAGGTGCACAGTTAACCAAAGAGAAACTTCACTAACATCATTAGGCTTACTGGTACCTGAACCTTCTACGTAATGAGGTTAGAGCCGTTTTCGAGAAACCAAATACAAAAATTGCAACTTTTTTTTTTTTTTTTTTTTTTTTTTTTTTTTTAATCGTGTTAAAAACTTGAATAGCAAAACGCTATCTACATATGAAATTTCATCCAAATCGTTAGATCCATTTGGGAGACCGCCTCATAAATTGCTTTCAAAGAAAAATGCTATTATTAGGTATGTTAAACAGAAATCTTAATGCCAGTCAGGGATTGATTAACGCTGCGAGATTTGTGTTAATTCAGGGCATTCTACGAAAACCCTTGATGATGGATTCTTATGTACCTCGACGAGAAAAATTTAAAGTACAAAATATTTTTAAATTTATATATCTCGCTTAGTTGTCGAGATATCATATCGCAAAATTGACGTGGTTGGTTGAAATGCGACCTGGACCAGAAGATAAATTTCGTCACAGCCAAGTTTGATGATGAATTCGTATGAAACTCGTCGAGAAAAATCGAAAATAAAGAATTTATTTTTCTGATACCTCAAGTGAAGAGGTTAGGATTAGATACGACCTGGACCAGAAAAAGAATCCACCAAAAGCACTATGTCGATACGGTGGAAATGTACTTTTAATGTTTTATTTTGTTCCAAATGGTTGTTGTTAGGTTGAAATACAGCATGGACCAGAAGAAACGTCGCCAAAAGCACAAGGAACTATACCTATAACTGATTTTTGACATGCTATATCTCGTAAACCAAGCGAGATATCAAGAACATTTATTCTTTATTTTCGATATGTTTCGTCGCGTTCTATAAGAATTCATCATCAGATTGTGACGTCACGGTAATGATAGAACATCATCAGTGCTAAATCAATTCACTCCGCTAAAACTATGCTCATATCTCGCGTGGTAGTATTTAATGACAAACTAACAACCACTTTTTACGGTCAAAAAGTAAACGGTGATTAGTTTATAACTGGCACCGGTAATATTATTTTCAAAGAAGTTTATCACCTCTGACAAAACCAATCATAAATTTTTAATTATCTTCCTTTTTAAATGTTTTACAATTAAACTTGCAATGTTACTATTTCCACGCCTCAGCCAGTATACAAGAACTGTTCGTTTAAATATTCTTTGAAATCAGAGAGAATCTATTTGTAGGCTTTCTGGTACCTGAATTGTCTACGAGATGGCGCTAGTGCCGTTTTCGAGATATCAAGTGAAAAAATTGTTTGTATTTTGCAAACTCGCTTTTTTGTACGGAAGACAACTATTTAGGTAATCTTAAAAGTCAAAACATTATCTAAATATCAAATTTCATCCAAATCGTCATAGCCGTTTCCGAGATCCGAAATATATATATATATACAAGAATTGCTCGTTTAAAGATATAAGATTAACAACAAGTTAGCTACAACCCACAAGTATAACCAATATTTCCTGTAATCTACAAATACAATTCCGAGTTAATTAATACTTATTATGTGGAACAGTGTATACATTTGTTACCAGCATATACAACCAGTTATTTTCATACCAACCAGTTACCATGATAAGTTTCACTGTAATTTGCGACTACATATTATATCATGTTAGTTGCTATTCATGTGTAACAGTACACACACCTATTAACAATATCAATTATATTACCAACAACTCATAAGCAGTCAATTACTTAAAAACCTGTTGGTATCATAATTTTTCACAGTAGTTTTTGAGTGCATGCTATGCCATGTTAGTTACTATATATGAGTGAAATTTTGTAAACAGTGCAATTACTTCATTAGTCAAAAGTTTCAACCGAAAGAAAAACCATATATCAATTTAATAATTGTGGACAACTTGGTCACCTTCCCCTTCCATACACCATATATACTATTTTATCAGTCATTCTTAGTTACCAAATTCCAAGAAGAAAATTCTTTCACAGAGTAAAATGGATTCTGAAGCAGAAACTCTTTCAGTTTGGACTTAAAGTAGTTGGGTTTTTGTAGATAACATTTAATATCTGTTGGTATGACAATTGACAGTGATTTGTAATCCTTGTGAATATTATATTTATTTCTAGTATTATAGATATGTATATCAGTATTAAGAATGAAGTGTTCAGGATTTTCCACTTCAAATGATAGTACAGAGTATACATACTGTGCTGGCATTGTTAGTACACCGAGATTTTTGCACGACGTCTGTGGGCTTGCTCCACAAATAGTTCTTATATCACGTTTTTGCATTTTAAATACCCTCTGTGCTCGTGACGAGTTTCCCCAGAATGAGATGCCAAAAGTGAGCAAGGAATGAAAATATGCAAAATATACTAACTTCCTCGTTTCTATATTAGCTATTCTATATATTACCCTAAGTGAAAATGTTGCAGAATTCAGTTTTTTAAGAAGTTGTTGAATATGTTGTTTCCAGTTCAATTTGTTATCTATACATATACCCAGGAATTTTGTAAAATTACTTTAATTGATTGCTTTTCCTCTGATATCACATTATAGCTGTCATTTGTTTTATTTTTTGTAACAAACTGAAGTAACTGTGTCTTTTCTACATTAAGTATAAGTTTGTTGGCATTAAACCATCTGTTAATTTAGTTTATAGCATCATTTGCTGTGTTTTCTAGGTTTTCTGCTGATGGGTCTTTCAACGATATACTGGTATCATCTGCGTAGAGCACCATGTGTTCATTATCACCTAGTATATGTGGGAGATCATTTATATAGATTAAGAACAGCAGAGGGCCAAGAATTGAACCCTGAGTCACACCACATTTAACTACACCCCATTATGAGTTTATAACATTTCCTGTACTAACATCTTTCAGTGATATACATTGCCTTCTATTTTACTGGTATGATTTAAACCAAAGTCTTGGCTTACCACTAACTCCATAGTGGTCTAAATTACCTAGTAGAATCTCATGATCAACACTCAAAAGCCTTAGCAAGATCACAGAATATACCTAGGGAATTTAATTTTTTATGCATTGATTCCAGTATGTTGTTTACAAAAGCAAAAATTGCTGAATCTGTTGAAACGCCTTGTCTAAAACCAAACTGTACTTTACTGAGTAGGTCAATCTTTTGTAGATGTGCATACACCCTTCTGTACATTGCTTTTTCAAAGATTTTGAAAATGCTGGTAGAAG
This sequence comes from Vandiemenella viatica, assembly GCA_031002005.1. Lineage (NCBI taxonomy): Eukaryota > Metazoa > Arthropoda > Insecta > Orthoptera > Morabidae > Vandiemenella > Vandiemenella viatica. The sequence continues at coordinate 133,396,413 of JARYHS010013631.1, read as the reverse complement.
TGAAATGGGTCTGTAATTCTCAATCTTTGAGGTGTCACCCGTTTTTTATAAAGCAGTTTGATTATTGACTTCTTGAGTGAGTCAGGGAAGATACCTTCTTCAAAAGAACTATTACATATATGACTAATAACTCTACTAATGCTGGTGTTACATTGTTTCACTACATGGGTTGAAACCTCATCATAACCAAATGGCTTTTTATTTTTGAGGGATTTAATATTTGTTTCAATTTCATTTTTATTGGTAGGAAATAGAGACATAGGTGCTGTTTTGGTGACAAGGATTTAAATATTGCTATAGCATCCATATTCCCAATATATTTTCCTTTTATTTTTTCAGTAACTGTTAAGAAGTAGTTATTGAAAGCACTTTGTAAGGCACCTCGTTAATTGGTGATAATTAGCGTCTTGGTGGCACTACTCAACACGGCGTATATTTCAGTTCTTAATTAAATGTTGCTATAATTACAGGTTCAGTCTTTATCAGGTCGCCAGCGGAGATACCGCAACTAATTCTAAGAATTTACAGTCATTCACAAAAAATTAATCACGTGAAAGAGTCTGCAGTGGCAGTTACCAAAATATGAGTAGGAATCGTCACCACATAAATCACAAAAAAAGTTTGCATTCACAGCACACCTTTACTGTCTGGATGAACATAAAATATACACCGCCGAACTACCCACCAGTTACAATGACCCGTGCAATCGAACTTCTCTTCCAAAGCGTGCAGGATTCGAACCGAGTAGTTACACATAATATGTGGTGCCACTATCACAATAATTTGTTCGGAACACCGTCCCCGTTCTAGAACACTGACACTCCAACTACTTCTTGAAATCACAGTACCAGTTAGCTGAACAGTTACAAGCACCTTTTAAGTAATCGTCCTCGCGGCATCGTTCTTAACAAACGGCCACTCCCGCCATTCGCTTCACACGATCCGGCCGCATACTATAGACTCCTGCCATCTTGTTCTCACCGTCAAAGATAATCCCTCACCGACACTACTCTCGATTCGCGTCAGTTCGATTGCATCGTTACACCCCCCTCGTTGGCTTTAAGGCGCAAGATACGGTTGACAAACGCGTATCCTTTCGCCGGACTCCACCTTACTGACAGTTGAGAATTTTTTTTCCAAACCCTAACAAAAATCTGGTGGTACTTGACTAAGTCATTTACAAAAAAATTGGTACATCAATAGAACAAAACATCAGACCAAATATAACATCGAAGAAAACATCAAATACAAAAGCTAACCTCACCAAAATACCCCAGTCTCTTTGAGTATACACAACTAGGATATGACAATAACCACAAATGAAGAAAAACTTGAAAATTATCAGAAGTCATCCAGTTTCCTCCGGAAACACTGTGCAGTCACTTTCCTTCTCGCAAATCACACAGGATACATTGATTACAATTCCCTGCCTCGGGGCCACACTCCTATGATTCTCAAACTAACAGTACTGAGATTACTCTTCCACTCGAAGCCAGTCAAATCAGTAGGAAAATCCTCCCCATGCTTACATTCCCCTTTTGTGGACCCTTCTTTATTTTGAGAAAGAAGCAAGTTAAATGAACCAAATAAGTCATGCCACATAGTCAACACTCCGACCGAAAATGTGCAAATGCGGGAAGCATGGTGGTACCAAGAGGCGAGCCCTTTTACTCTACTGTTTGTCCCCCCACCACCTTGTGTCTCCGCACTCGTAACCAACTATTCGTCCATGAACTTGTGAGAACACATCCGAGCACTCTTCCAAAATATCATCCACTCCGGTCTCTACCTCTCGTTCCATCCCCACTCCACAGTCACTCCTCCTACTCATGCCCACCAGGCACTCCTTCCGATGACGGACGGTCCTAGCATGCCCCCCAAGTTATTACCTTAATCTTCCCATGTTCCCCTAGTGCATTACATTTTGTTTTCCTTAAGTCAACCTTGACCCTTCCCCCATCTCTAGTGAATTCAAACGTATCTTCTACCCAATCTATTACTGCACCCACAAGTTTCAGCCAATCAGCCCCTAGTATGAATTCCACGTTAAGGTTAGGTACCACATATGGTGTGACCTTCACGACGTTCCCCCCATGATCCTCTATTGTCATCTGTCTCCAAAAACTGACCATTTCTACTTCCATTTGCTCTCCCTCTCCAACATCGTCTCCTCTTCCAACAAACATCGAAACTTCACCAACCGTTACCTCCTCTATCAACGCAGAACATCTCTCGACATCTTGTGAAACCAACTTGACATCAGAAGCCAATTCACTTACCTTCTCTTCTCCTACCTTCATCTTCTTATTCAGGAGGACAAAGTGAGTTTCCACCTCATCCAGCCGCTGCGCGTTGCCCGTCCCAATCTGCTCAACCATGTCTACCCTTTGGTCGAGCACTCCGACATCACGACGCAGACACACCGTCTCCTTCCCTAGATTCTGTTCTAGCTTGTCCAGACTATCAGTTAGAATCGAAACCCGTTTCTCACATTTCGACTTGTTTTTCTCCAACCCAACCTTAAGTTCGGATATTTGTTGAGAATGGCCCACTACTGACTCCCTTAGTATGCCCAGTGAATCATCAAGAGAGCGTATATCTTTTCTCAAGCTACGGTTATCCTCCTTAAGCTCCTCAAACTTTAGCTGCAATTGGTTATGAATATCAGACCGCAAGCTATCCATATTTGATTGCAAAGAATTATTAATAGCATGCAACTCCCCTTGAAAATCAGACCGCAGGATATCCATATTTGATTGCAAAGAATTATTAATAATATGCAGGTCATTAATATTTGAATCCATCTTGGCTCCCAAGGACTTTAAGTATTCAAACATAGTGACCAGTGACAGCTCGGGTACCACAGAAGTGGATGTCAACTGATCGGTGTGCCCATCACAAGTATCATCCAAAGGCTCGGGGTTTGGCACCACCAGCCCCCCATCATTCTCAGACGCCATGGCACAACCCAACCTTAACTAAAATTTACCAAGTTACTCTTGAAAGAAACTAGGACCACAAAATACTTCAGTCACCAATACTTCCCTCGCAGACAAGGTACACGCCTTAGCATCAAAGTTCCAGAAATTACTATGCTCCAAAAAAATTAAAAACACTTGGGAACTAGCTAACACTAGCATTACAAGAATAATTAGTTGACTCCCGTCTCATCAAAAATCAAATTTTCCACTCATATGGTTCCTTAAAATTTAATAGAAGTCGAAAGAAACAAAAAAAAATACTCCAGTGAGTCCACTGGAAAATTATATAAAAAAAAAATTTCCGTTTAACACGAAAACTAACTACTGACTCAAACTGACAAGTTGCTATTTTAAACAAATTGCTTGGAGATTTTCCCACTCATTTGGCTATTTAAAAATTCAATAAAGGTCGAAAGGAATTTACTCCGACCAGTTCACATGAATTTAACAAAATTCTGTTTGAAAACGAAAAACTACTCCTGTCAGTTTGTGAACCTTACATTAAAAAAATTTAAATTTGCACTTTCCTTGTGATGAGAAGAAATCGCCATGTTTTCTCGGACTGCTACTGGCTCTCGCAAAGCTCCAACCCCTCACAAGTTCTCGTAGATCGCCGTTGACGCTGCTTTTCTGCTCACTCCGTAACACGCGAAGCTTCTGCGATGTTGCTAGCCTCGCAGACTGTCAAAGTCAATACTGTTGCACGCCTCCGCTTGCACCGTCTTGCCGTATACCGTCTATGCTTACTGCCTATGGCGCACTCTGTTGTTCCGATTGTCGTTAATTGTCGATTTTCCTACTCGGTTTTTCACAGCATAAAATTCACTTCGGTGTTGACTAGTGTCATTTACTACCTCCGTTTTCACTTATACTGTCCTGTCATGGGAAAGCCATGTAAGGCACCTCGTTAATTGGTGATAATTAGCGTCCTGGTGGCACTACTCAACACGGCGTATATTTCAGTTCTTAATTAAATGTTGCTATAATTACAGGTTCAGTCTTTATCAGGTCGCCAGCGGAGATACCGCAACTAATTCTAAGAATTTACAGTCATTCACAAAAATTAATCACGTGAAAGAGTCTGCAGTGGCAGTTACCAAAAAGTAGGAATCGTCACCACATAAATCACAAAAAAGTTTGCATTCAGAGCACATCTTTATTGTCTGGATGAACATAAAAAATACACCGCAGAAGTACCCACCAGTTACAATGACCCGTGCAATCGAACTTCTCTTCCAAAGCGTGCAGGATTCGAACCGAGTAGTTACACATAATATGTGGTGCCACTATCACAATAATTTGTTAGGAACACCGTCCCCGTTCGAGTACACTGACACTCCAACTACTTCTTGAAATCACAGTACCAGTTAGCTGAACAGTTACAAGCACCTTTTAAGTAATCGTCCTTGCGGCATCGTTCTTAACAAACGGCCACTCCCGCCATTCGCTTCACACGATCCGGCCGTATACTATAGACTCCTGCCATCTTGTTCTCACCGTCAAAGATAATCCCTCACCGACACTACTCTCGATTCGCGTCAGTTCGATTGAATCGTTACAACTTCTTACATAAGAGGGGTCATTTACAAGTTTATCATTAACGCATATAGATATAGGTTTATGTTCAAGGGATGATACAGTTGTTTCTCTTTTAATAATGTTCCAAACACTTTTTATCTTATTATCTGAACTACTAATAGATAGATAGATAGATATATATGTTCACTTTGATCCCATGTGAGAATAATCTCGGGGATGTGGAACAGTACATACACTTACTAGTAATGTCAATATTACTATATAATTGATAATATTATTATATATTGACAACAAGTTAGCAACAACCCATTAGTATAACCAATATCTCCTGTAATCTACAAATACAATCCCGTGTTAATTAATACTTATTATGTGGAACAGTGTATACACTTGTTACCAGCATCTAATAACCAGTTATTTTCTTACCAACCAGTTACCATGATATGTTTCACTGTAATTTGTGACTACATATTATATTATGTTAGTTGCTATTTATGTGGAACAGTACACAAACCTATTAGCAATATCAATTATATTACCAACAACTCATAAGCAGTCAATTACTGTAAAACCTGTTAGTATGATAATTTTTCACAGCAGTTTTTGAGTGCATGCTATCCCATGTTAGTTCCTATATATGAGTGAAATTTTGTAAACGGTGTAATTACTTCCTATATCATTTTAGTAATTGTGAATAATTTGGTCACCTTCCCCTTCCATACTACTATTTTATCAGTCATTCTTAGTTACCAAATTCCAAGAAGAAAATTCATTCACAGAGTAAAATGGGTTCTGAAGCAGAAACTCTTTCAGTTTGGACTTAAAGTAGTTGGGTTTTTGTAGATAACATTTAATTTCTGTTGGTAATACATTGAATAAGGAAGCTCCAGTAAATGTTAACCCTTTCTGTACAATTAACAGTGATTTGTAATCCTTGTGAATATTATATTTATTCCTAGTATTATGGCTATGTATGTCAGCATTAAGATTGAAGTGTTCAGGATTTTCCACTACAAATGATAGTACAGAGTATACATACTGTGCTGGCATTGTTAGTATACCCAGGTTTTTAAATAGATTTCTGCACGACGTCTGTGGGCTTGCTCCACAAATAGTTCTTATAGCACGCATTTGCAATTTAAATACCCAATGTGCTTGTGATGAATTTCCCCAGAATGAGATGCCATAAGTGAGCAGGGAATGAAAATATGCAAAATATACTAACTTTCTGGTTTCTATATTAGCTATTCTAGATATTACCCTCAGTGAAAATGTTGCAGAATTCAGTTTTTTAAGAAGTTGTTGAATATGCTGTTTCCAGTTCAATTTGTTATCCATATATACACCCAGGAATTTTGTGAAACTGCTTTCATTGATTGCTTTTCCTTCTGATATCACATTATAGCTGACCTTTGTTTTATTTTTTGTAACAAACTGAAGTAACTGTGTCTTTTCTACATTAAGTATTAGTTTGTTGGCATTAAACCACCTGTTAATTTTCTTTATAACATCATTTGCTGTGTTTTCGAGGTTTTGTGCTGATGGGTCTTTCAAGGATATGCTAGTATCATCTGCGTAGAGCACCATGTGTTCATTATCACCTAGTATATGTGGGAGATCATTTATATAGATTAAGAACAGCAGAGGGCCAAGAATTGAACCCTGAGGCACACCACATTCAATTATACCCCATTCTGAGTTTATAACATCTCCTGTATTAGCATCTTTCAGTGATACACATTGCTTTCTATTTTACAGGTACGATTTAAACCAATGACCTGGCTTACCACTATCTCCATAGTGGTCTAATTTACCTAGTAGAATCTCATGATCAACACAGTCAAAAGCCTTAGCAAGATCACAGAATATACCTAGGGAATTTAATTTTTTATGCATTGATTCCAGTATGTTGTTTACAAAAGCAAAAATTGCTGAATCTGTTGAAACGCCTTGTCTAAAACCAAACTGTACTTTACTGAGTAGGTCATTCTTTTGTAGATGTGCATACCCCCTTCTGTACATTGCTTTTTCAAAGATTTTTGAAAATGCTGGTAGAAGTTATATCGGTCTGTAATTTTCAATCTTTGAGGTTTCACCCTTTTTATAAAGCGGTTTGATTATTGACTTCTTGAGTGAGTCAGGAAAGATACCTTCTTCAAAAGAACTATTACATATATGACTAATAACTCTACTAATGCTGGTGTTACATTGTTTTACTACATGGGTTGAAACCTCATCATAACCAAATGACTTTTTATTTTTGAGGGATTTAATAATTTTTTCAATTTCATTTTGACTAATGGGAAATATAGACATAGGTGCTGTTTTTGGTGACAAGGATTTAAGTATTGCTATAGCATCCATATTCCCAATATATTTTCCTTTTATTTTTTCAGCAACTGTTAAGAAGTAGTTATTGAAAGCACTTCCTACATAAGAGGGGTCAGTTACAAGCTTATCATTAATGCTTATAGATATAGGTTTATGTTCAAGGGACGATATAGTTTTTTTCTCTTTTAATAATGTTCCAGATACTTTTTATCTTATTACCTGAACTACTAATCTCATTGTTTATGGCCAAACGTTTAGCTTCTTTTATTACTTTGGTTAAAATTCTACTGTAAGTTTTGTAATGTTGTCTGAGAACCATATTATCAGTATTCCTAACTTTTACATACAATTCCCTTTTATGAAATAAATGACTCTCGGGTTTTCTGCCGGTTAATATATTTATTTGGAACTTTTAACGACGTTTCGGCAACTGCCATCGTTGCCTTCATCAGGTTAAATAACACTTGCAAGGACAAGATACGACTGACACTCGCGAGACAGTCCTGGCTCCTATTTATAACCTGTTGTCAAGGGAAGCTTCACGCTGCTCTTTGATACGCCGGGAAAAACGAAAATGTCAAATTCCCTTTTATGTCTGCAAGATGTTTTAATACCAACTGTAACCCAATTTTTGTTTACTCGTTTTTGACCAATTGGAGCTAGTTTTGTAGGGAGACACCTTTTGTAAATTTCTAAAAACCTTTGGTGAAAGTAATTGAATTTATTGTTTACCCCTTTTTAATTTATAAACAGTGCTTCAGTCCTCATTGAGAAGTTCATTATTTAATGTTTTTATTGAATTGTTCTTTAATGGCCTAACTCTGACAAATCCTTTCTTTTTGTTATTTTCGTTTCCCACAACATCCAAAGTAATTATTTGAGCATTATGGTCTGACAAACCATTTTCCATTGGAATTGATCCATGTGTTTCTAATTTATTGTGCTCTACAAAAATGTTATCAATAATGGTACTACTATCTTTTGTGTTCTAGTTGGGAAATTTACAGTTTGATAGAGATTGAATGATCTAAGCGTTCCTAGAAGATAATCTGTCTGGTTACATTCTACAGCAAAATTTATGTTGAAGTCTCCACAGAGGATAATTTCCCTTTTAGTACGTGATATATTTGTTAGAACTGCCTCAAGTTTATTACAAAATTTACTGAAGTCTCCTGTGGGAGCCCTATAAACTGTCAGCACTATAAGATATTTGTTTTCTAATTCTAACTGTATTGCACAACATTCAAAATCTTGTTCTACTTACATCTAACGATTTTGTCTCTGTATTTTCTCTTACATATATTGCTGCACCACCCATTCTAATCTATGACCTGCAATAACATGAAGCTAATCTATATCCAATAAAAGGGAGGAGACATATTTCAGAATTCTTCAGATGATGTTCTGTCAGACATACGTTATTTATGTTAAATTCAATGATTTTTGGGTTCCTTCTATAGATATTATCAACTCATCAAGTTTGATTTGTGAAACCCCTAATGTTCTGATGGAACAAAGCTATTTTAGACTGACATTCTTTATTTTTGACTGTAATATCATTATGTACATTTCTTAAATACCTCTTCCTACTATTGATATTTGTCCTAAAAAAGACTGAGTCCTACCACCAATTACCATTGGGATGGGGTTCACATCCAACCTGCCTCTCCTGATGCTACTGGCAATCAGTTGCATTAGCTTCTGCTTGCCCCGAACATTTAGGTGAAGTCCATGGGAGGTATGATCACTCCGTGTTATGCAAGAAACATCTATCAGACCAATGTGTGTTCGGTCAGCCTGACACAATGCTTGCTTCAGATCTTCCTGTGTACGCTGTACATGACCACGCATCCAGGGTTGATCATAACGCTTGAAGAGGTCAACAAAACCAACATTGGTGTGACTGGTGTTTTTAGCAATGTTGTCAATGTCTGTTTCAACACAATAATTGAGATTTCTGGACAGACTATTTCCAGGACCCCCAACTATAATTATATGATCCTTTTTAGTAAGATCTTTCCCCAGCTTTGAAATATCATCCACAACATTGCCAAGTTCTGCATTAGGCTTAAATATACTACACACCTGCTAATAAATATTATTCTGTCTTTACATTATAATCCAATAAATCATGGTTTGCCTGGTTCGTAATCTTCCTTTTTCGCAGAGCCAAGATTTACCAAAGCTGTACTGCCAGTATTAATCTCTGGTTCCACAGACAGAGATTAACCACGTTAAACTCCAAGAAGAAACCAGTTGCACAGCAATTATTCAATTTAAATAACGACCAGATATAAGATATTACCTTATAAAAAACATGTTCAATGTCTGGTGATACTATCCGGATTTTAGTTTTCCATAATTCCCCCAAAATCACTCCATATGAATTTACGCCCTGTTACTTATTCACTGTCCTGTCTCGACTCTAATGAACTTGGCGTTGACGAGTTGTAATTACCTTCTACGATATCCTACTATTTCATTTCCTCGTCAGGCATAAATGATTCGAATCTTAAATAGTTACAATTTGAGATATCTGAATGTACGAGATGCGGGTTGTCGGTACATCTACATATAAACTCTCAAATTAACAAAAATTTGGATGGCAAAGGATGTTTTGCTCCAAAGCTAATATTTTCTCTGTGCATTCAAATCTCGAATGACACGAGGGAAGAAAGAATTCATATAAGTATCAGTGAAGCACCTTATTTTTTTTTTTTATCTTTTCTGTCATTGTGACCCGAATAGGTTGGAGGACGACGTATTTCACTGCACTCTTAAGTGAAATATTTACCAATAAATTCAAAAGAAATTTGTGCCGTCTCTCTACTAGAGAATGCCAGCACAATCTACGAATCAATTATGTGACGCTTTCGTGAGGACTGTAGCAAGCAGTCCTGAATCGAGCCACTAGCGCTGGAAGATCGAGGACGTGGACCTGAAGAAATGGACGTCCTTTGCAAAACACACATCTTAGTAGTTCCAATATAAAGTTTGAAGAAAGTTGGACATGAATTGATGAGCAACTGACAATCCCAACCTGTGTACGTGGAAGCGTGAACAATGTTACAAAAATTCCAATTGAACCGTTGGTTTAATGGCTCCGTGTTTGGTGCGTTTCCAGTCGCCTTGACAGTGTTGAACTGACACCGTTGGCAAAGGCAAAGCGGGAAGCCAGGTGGCTTTGCTGGCCCACTCTGTGTTTACACGGGTTCAGACACGTTCAGTCTCGGCCGAGCGTGGTCCGTGGCTCCCTGTGTGCCGTGTGCTGTGCACACAGTAGCCTGTCGCATCCTCAATGAGGCAGTGGCCAACCGTGGAACGACTGCTCGACATAACACGCCGGGGTGAGATGGCTGGCAACAGGTGTCGGCTTACTGCCCCCACCTCAGTAACTAAACGCCCAGTTTTTTGTTATTTCATTCAAAGAGACGGTGATGAGATTTACGACCATGTTCAGCGTATTTTAAACACATGACATCTCTTTTCACTAGGCATGTGTTTACAGTGCCCGAACTACAACTTTCTCTCTCCCTGTGTATATGTTTAATTTTTTTTCAACATTCACTAGTATAGGACTAACGTCTCTCTCACTATCTAGCGTGTTTTTCTCAACATTCACATCAGTCAACACTTTTCCTGAGATGTGCTCCCTCTTGTTAGAAATTAAATTAATTTTTGTTTGCATAAATTATCAGTAAAACTATTAATGATTGAAATTGCTGATATCAGGAGTCGAGATGTTGCTCTGCACATTAACATTACCGTTGTACCTACGTCTGACATTAATAGACGTCTATTACAAAACTACGAGAGAGGCCTAGAAACTAATGCACCACATTTTTTTTCCTTCAACAATTATTTATTGAACACAATGAAACTTATACACAAGAAAGAATGATGTTTCTTTTACACTAAATATTTTTTCACGTAATTTCCTTACCGTTCTATGGCCTACAACAGCGAGTCACCATTCCTTGTTTTGTTTGTGAAGCCATTTCTTCACTGTACGAATCACCTCTTCGTCATCCTCGAAATGTCTGCCACGAATGGCCCAAACACTTGAAAGTCTGAGGGAGCTAGGTCGGGGCTATAGGGTGGATGGGTATTTTTTTTTACTTATGACTTTACGCCTCGCTGACGGCTAAGGTCATTAGAGGCGGGATAGGACTGGGGACAAGGAACGGAAAGGAATTCGGCAATGGCCATTTTGATGGAAGCATCTCGGCATTCGCCTGGAGTGATTTGGGGAAACCATGGAAAACCCAAATCTGGATATCTGGACGGCGTCCTCCCGAATGCGAGGCCAGAACGTTAATGGATGGGGTAACACTGTGCAACCCTGTTTCGTGATGTGTTCCAATGCCCTCAAACTTGTGTGAGGGCGGGCGTTATCGTGTTGAAGGAAACAATCACCTGGGTTCTTGTGGCGTCCAGGTCGCTGGAAGCGATTCTTGAGTTTGGTTAATGTGTTTATATAAGCCTCAGAATTAATGGTGATGCCTCTCGGCATCACATCAATGAGTATAACTCCATCAAAGTTCCAAAACACAGTGATCATGACCTTACCAGCGGAAGCAGTTGCCTTGAGGGTCAGCCTGGCGCCATCCCATCGACTGCCGTTTTGTTTCGGGCTCAAAATGGTGAACACAGGTTTCATCACCCTTTCACAATCCGGGACAAGAACGCTTCCCCCTCACCTTCAAAACGTTGCAGCAACTCATATCCCCGTCCGGGCATCCAGGTCGGATTTTCCATGGTTTCCCAAATCACTCCAGGCAAATGCCTGGATGATTCCTTTAAAAGGCCATTGCCGAATTCCTTCCCATTCCTTGCCCCCCATCCTTTCCCGTTTCTAAAGACCTCACTGTTAAGAGACGTTAAGCAGTTAAAAAAAAAGAAGGCAACTCAGAAGAAAAGTTTTTTTTTTAGAGTTTTGTGTTCCTCCGTAAGACGGCACGGAACCCATCGTGAATACTTTTTTTTGCGTAATCAAGAGCACTGACGATTACACCCAAACTTCCTTTGCAGATTGACAGCTCCAGCGCGAACTGCTGAGTCGTTATGCGTCGGTCCTCGCGAATGACCACACCAGCACGCTGCATCTTGTCAGGTGTGTGTGACCATCCCGACCGCCCAGAGACTAACCGTACTTCTGTCGACTACTGATGCTCAATAAACTGCACATAAACGTTTGTGAATGTTCCCAACCGTTTCTTGCTCCGCAGTGAGAAATTAAATGACGTCACACTGCTTATGACTTACATCACTCACAGACGCCAGCTAATAGCATGTTCAACCAACTGCTTGAGTTTAGGCAGTTCCTTCGAGACCAAGAAATTGACGTATGTCTGGTGTCAGAAACTTTCTTGAAACCTGGTCTGCGAGCCGCAGTAGCCATTTACAGTTGTTACCACCGAGACGGACTCACTGCTGGTGGTGAAGTCACGGTTTTCATTAAGAACAGCAATCCACATCATGAAATAGTCCTACCACCCCTCCAACAGATGGAAGCCGTCGGAGTTGAAGTGGTTACAGGAAATGGGAAGCTAATCATCATCTCATGCTACCGACCTCCTCGAAGACAACTCGAAGAAGCCGACTTTACGGCTCTGGCAGATGTCAGCGGAAAAGTCCTGATTGGCGGCGACCTTAGTGCTAAACATTCCGAATGGAATAGTAGGTACAACAACACAGCGGGTATAGCATTGAGACGCCTCATAAACAGATACAATATGTGCGTATGGGCACCAGAAGAGCCCACACTCTACCCGAGCAACGGTAACAGACCAGATGTACAAGATGTAGTCATCACCAAGAGCATCCAGGGCTATATCGCCACCTCAGTCATAAATCGACTTTCCTCAGATCGCTGTCCGATTATGATTGAGGTTGAGGTTGGACCCTGGAAAACTCAAGGAGAACCATCTTTCAACTACCAAAAAACAAACTGGAGGCGTTACCAGGAGCACCTGCAGACTAATCTAGCTGACCCACCTGAAATCGACAACATTGACGTCACCCTTCAGCCTTTTGAGGCAGTAGTAAAAGATGCAACCGCAGCTTCCACTCCAGTCAGGATACCAAGACCAGCTCCCACTCCGCAGCTTCCACCCCACCTCACTGCAGTTCACCGACGCCTGAGAGTCTATCACGACGCCGAAGATGATCATCAAATAGATGACATCACCCCGGAGGAGGTAGCCATCTATCTGTCGAAACTGCACCCACACAAAGCACCAGGGCGTGACGAGATCAGCAACACTCTCCTCAGGCACCTACCAACAGAGGCCTCTGTCCACCTCGCCGCTATCTTCAATGCCATCTTGAGACCACAGCATTACCCTCAATTGTGGAAACACGCAATAATTGTGGGAATTCACAAGACCGGGAAAGACAAACACCTACCTCAGAATTATAGGCCTATAAGTTTACTCCCAGCCATTAGTAGGTGTTCGAACGGCTGCTACTCAAACGCCTGTCTGCATTCATCGATGAAGCCAATGTTATTCCAGATCACCAGCTAGGATTTCGACGCGGTCACTCCACCACCCAGCAGCTGATGCGGGTAGCAGAAGCGGTGATCCACGCTTTCAACTTCAAGCACTATAGCGCTATGGTACTCCTTGAAATATCGCCTGCCTTTGATTTCAGTGTGGCATCCAGGGCTCCTTCTCAAGCTCTACGAACAGGGATATCCTGGGGCTATACGTGAAGCTATTAAAATCCTACTACACCGGCCGCGGCCGGACCTTCAGCGTCAAGGTGGAACAAGGCTTACTCTTCTACCAGGAACATCGAGGGCAAGAGTCTTACAGGGCTCTATTGCTTGGGCCAGTGCTATACTCCTTGTACACCGCTGACGTACCGACTAGCAATGGTGTTCTGACAGCTACTTACGCCGACGACACTTCGTACTTGGCCTCAAGCCGCAGTAGAGCACTAGCCACCCGACTACTGCAGGAAGTTCTCCAAGTAACAGAGGCCTGGGCTAGGAGGTGGCGTATTGACATAAACCCCACCAAGACCCAAGCCATTATATTAACCAAGCGACTTAGGGGCCAGTCAACCAATCTCATCCTGACCCAACACTTCGCCTATATGGTAGAGAAATCCCATGGTCCATCACGGCACGTTACCTGGGGGTGACTTTAGACAAGAGACTGAACTGGTGTAGCCACATCAATGAAGTCCGTCGGAGAGCAAGCACCAGGCTCCACAGTCTTTACTCTACTCTAAATAAGGAGAGCAAGCTAGCGCCTTCCACTGGAGTCAAGATATACACATCGCTTATACGCCCCATTATGGAGTATGCATGTCCTGTGTGGGCATACGCCAGTGACAGGCAAATCAGCTAGCTCCAGGTCATTAAAAATAGGGCCCTAAAGAGAGCCCTCCACCTACCGTGTGGGTTCCCCTCGGATGCACACCACGAGGCCGCCGGCATACCTAAATTGAAGGACAGATTCCGCCAGCTGGCGGAAACATTTTACAAAAACACCAGACAATGAAACAACCTGGCGGTGAACTCGCTTGGACGCTGCAACAATGGCAACGACAGGCGTAGAAGACCTCTCAGTCTCCTAGCAAACTGACATCCAACAAGAAGACACACCGACAGTTAAGAGAATTGTAACTCCTTCGTGACGTTGGAGGCAATGTCCACGGACAAAATACTCCACCCTCCACCTGCCCGTAACCTAAGGCAGTGACGGTGCCATGTGTGTGTGTTGAACCATTGCTGTACGTACGCTATCTGTCGGAAGAAACGGAAACTTTGTGCGCGCACTCTGAAAACTTTCATAGAATTCGTATCTAAAGTTTCGCATTCGTACTATTGTTGGGGGCTGAGAAAAAAATGTAGTTCTTTAGTTTCTGGGCAACCCTCGTATTCTTAATTAAATGTTATTAAAAATAGTATGGCACAACTAAACAAACATTTTTAAATCCAACAATGGGTTCATTTTACATCAGTTCTCAGCGTTCTCCATATCAGTACGATAATGATTTGCGGTGATCATCATATCGGCGGGGTTACTATTGAGGAGAAGGCGTGAGTCTGCTGCCCACAGTCTTTCGACGCGATGATTCCATATGCTGTTTACCGTCAGAGACGCACGTTCACTCAGATAACGACACTGAACACAAGAGCAACTACACTCCGTAATGGCGTTACTCACCGCACGTCTCATTCTGCAGGCTGGCCACGTACCCACCACACAGCTCGCAGTCCACTGTGTCAGCCCCACCGCGTCATCCTACCGGCACGCTGCGTCCATCACTGAGGGCTACTCACATTCCGGAACACGTTAACTACGGTTAGCCTATTGTCCCCTTTGTCCCGCAGACCACGCGTTTAACTTCAAGTAAATATATTCCGAAGTAGTGTGGCAAAACGCTACAGTCCCTTTGAATTAATACTTAGGACGACGGTTGAAATAAAGCCATTGCAATGTCGGCTATCCTAATGACAAATTTTACATGCTAGACGGTTAGTAATGATAATGCCTTATAAGGGGTTCTGATCGGAAGACATGGGTTTCGAAAATATAACGTAAATCGATTATTTTTTCAGACATCTCGCAACACTTGTTTATATACCTGCGGCAATGCGTTACAGAAAAACCTTGACGTGTACCAAACCTAAAAATGATTAGAGAGAATAAGTTATTAAATCTACTCCACGGCAAAATCACTTGCAACAATGATGTCTGATTGAAGAGAAGTCTACTGTTACACTTCCACATTCGGTAGCTACGTTCCGACGACTTACAGATAAAAACAGTGTTCTACTGATTCCCTTCCGTAAAGTCACAGAGGCAACATCCTTTCTCACAGCCATTATATGAATGTCACGTATTATAATTTGTTGCTACATAATCAGGAACAAATCCCAATAAAACACAAGCCATTATTTTTGGAAAAACTAGTAAAAGATACAGGCTTGTTGATTTTAACATAACCATATACAATCATCCCATCCAGCTACAACCCACAGTTACATACCTAGGAATCACCCTCGACCGACATCTTACATGGACACCTCATCTTAGAACCATCAACTCCAAAGCCCAAACCCGCCTAAACCTTTTAAAATTACTTACTGGAACATCCTGGGGACTACATAGCCAGGTCATCATAAATACATACAAAGCATTTCTTCGCCCCATCTTAACTTATGGTCACCTCTCATGGCTCTCCGCCCCTGATCACTTCTACAATAGACTCCAAATAATAGAACGCCACGCCCTCCGAATCGCCTACCGAATAAGACTACCTTCTCCTACCCAACAGCTTTATACCAGAATGCGTTTTCCTCACATACTGATCCACATAGAATCCCTCCGACTAAAATATGCTATCAATAGCCTTCTAAACAAAAATCCTATAACTCACCGCCTACTTAAAGAACCACTTCATCTCCCCTCCTGTTACAAACAGATCCCACCAACATTGCACCTCCAAAATATCCTTTATATAACCCAGCACAGAGACCGACCACCTACAATACCTCAACAAGAGAAGAGAACAAAAATTTACCCCACTCTGTGAATGACATCAAAATCGCCTACTACTAGCCACAAATCTGCAAGATAAGCAAAAAAAAAAAAAAAAAAAAAAATATTCTACAAAACTACAACTTTGATCATGTAACAACTTAATGCAAATCAACTGTATAATTTTTGTAAAAGTGTAAACATTCCTTTACGAAAATCTGTTGTAAACTGTATTATCATTTGGCTGAAGAGCACGACATGTGTGCTGCCAGCCCGCTTCACCCATTAAGGGGGATGAATGAAATGACAATAAATATATATATATATATCAGGAACATAGTGATCATTTTTCCATGCTAAGTTTGTTTTCTACTTCCTTATTAAGTTTGTGTAGCCTGTGTTCAGAAGTCTTATTTTAGCTATTTAGAATTATTTGATTTGTTGTTTGTCAGTGTCTATGACTCACAACCAGTCATCGTTAGGTAAAATATATGAACTTAAAATCATAAAATTTCAGATTCAATACGCTTAAATTGAGAGTAACAATACGAAATGAAGAGAGATGATCTTCCACTTGCTGGTATCACATCTAAACTTTGAACTTAATGCTGATACAGTATATATTCACGTATACTGGAATAGCCGAAGATTCAATCATTATTGAAGACTTTTATGTTCCCATACTCTTTGACATAATATACCAATTTCATTAAATAGTAAAATGTTTCCAATAACAAAGATGTAGTAAAGATTTTATAATATTTTTTTTTAAATCTCTAAATGTTTGCAGCTATATTAGAAACACTAGTGTAATCCCGTGACCGTTTTTTGCGTATCGACGCGGGTCTAGAATAGTTCACATTTTTAGGGCAATCTGATCTGGCCAAATACGAACTTGACCTGTAATTTACACTTATGGTAAATGAAATTCCTTTTGCCTGTAGAATTCAGAAGTATTAACAGACTTGTTAAACACAGACAGAGACGATTGCGCTATCATATAATTGTTTCAAAGATCGTGGTTGGTAGACTCCAACTTCCTGGAATACAAACTAAAGTTCACACTGCAAAATTTGAAGAATTTTTGTTTAAAGGGAGTGAGCAATCGCTTCGAAAGCATCACGTTGTTTTTTTTTTTTTTTTTAATTATTGAGGCTGGTCATACAGTCTAATGTAATCTTTGGTCATAGTGTTTGTAAGGGCCAGAGAACTTAATACAAATTTCAGATTATTAATTAGTTGAGTTACACCGAAGAAATGAATAGACAGAATAGTCAATTCGGTAACATTCGGTAGTCTGATGTTCATTTTAAATAACCGAATTACTGGCGTGCAGTGAACATTAATAAAGACGATTAAGTGATCAGTATGGAAAACGAAAAAAGGAATTAAACCCAATGTATTCATTTTGATCAAGCAGCAATATTAGCGAAAGTTTTAATTAAATTCAAATTTAGCCTAGGGTGGAATGAGAATCGGTATTCGTGGTTGTAACAGAGACCATATGTACTTTTAGTTTTTTTTAAAGTTTTTTTATGTTGCTTTCATTACAAAAGCAGTTCCACTTTAAGTTTATCGATTTTTTTAATTAATAAATGATATGAAAAGCAAACTTAATAAATGTATTATGGGAATTAATTTTGTATCAGTTGATAAGCTTTAAATTATGTACCTAACCTTGATTTTTTTCTAATGATATCTCTGGTCGCTGTTAATTTGCGAACGACGGCTGGCGCGCGACGTTACCATTCTCCAGCCAATAGCTATAGAGATAAGTGAGTGAACTTAGGAAATTATGATAGATAGTTTTTCAATGACAGTGGCGTTTCATATTTGTACTACTGTGTAATTTATTTTTAACTGCCGATATGATATTAATGTTATATAATTTATAACCGGAAATTTGATACTTCTTAACTGTTTATTGCCGTTGACGATAGATTAATTCCATAAAGCGATGCCTGCTGCATTCAGGTATGAGGGGACGATGGGAGTATCATTTGTATTAGCTGACTAGACAGCAGTGATTATTCTGCTTCTGATTATTGAAGTTGCATGAATGAAACTTAATTAGTGGTGGGAATTGGAGTGTAGACAGAGATATTGGTATCCACTTGCTTACTGTTCTATTGAAACTAATTTCCTGGAATTAACACTGCGAATGACATTCAAATTAAACTAATGAAGATGATTAACGATAATAATGGTTGAGGAGTATTTAATTTAATTTTTTTCTTTTTTTACATTAATGGAGTGTATACCCTGGTGTTGGCCTAAGGACTTTGTATTTCACGACTTTGTATTTCACGACTTTGTGCTTTAAATGATTTTATTTCCTTGCTTATTAAATAAAACATTCATTCTAAAATCGATTGCTACTTTACATTTACGCTCATCTCTTCCTTTCCATGTACCATCCCCAATCCTCCTATATGCATCTAGAACTCACTGCCAACATATTTCTTGTAGATCCTTAACAGTTTCTACGCCCAGTTCCTATCTTCCAATGACTCAAACCCAGCTTCCTTAGCGTATAAATTACAGAATGTGTTCTGCGGCAATTTCCACAAAAATCTAGCTAACGTCCTTTGCATCGCTTAAAATCCTGTTTTTGAAATACATAATTTGGGTGCAATACTACTCCATCATATTCAAGGAACCGTCCGACTAAGATTTTGAATCTTAATTTACTCACTTCATTAGTATATCCAATACATTAGTAGATGCAGGATTTTCAAACATCTGCTTACCACATGACAAATACGTCCTATCCACATGTTTTTTTTAAATGGAAACTATATTCCTAGATATTTTCACTTCATTCCTTCGAATATGTACACATTCCCAACCGCACGTATAATTGTCCATAAAACCAAACAATGGAAGACATCCTTAAAGCCAGGGGTTTCGATGTACAAGATGCTGCATTTTGGTCTCCTATGATTTGAATAACTTTTTTTTTCAATTTGTATTTCTTGTTAACAACTTTATGTGTATTTGTATTATGTAATAGGACAATGCTTTTGATTAGAAATAAATCAGTAAGTATCTACAGTTTTGAATTCTACCACTGCATGTGCAGGAATGATAACCACTGAATGTTTCTTGGACTGAATATTGTATGATTGTAGTAAAACAGATATCAAGGCGTTTCTTATTTGCAGATCATAGAATGCTGCAGTGCTTGAAATTCACAGTTTTACAATCTCTGACGCCTAGAAGCAAATAAAAGAATCATCCCACGGGTTGTCCTTACAATATTGACACCATCTCTTCGCATGATTTTCCGGCCAGTGCGATATTGGTATAAGTAGTTGTCGAATCATAGGACAGATGAAATTTTGTTGTTGTAGATTGCTGATACCTAGGGTTCGGATCTTTATGATCGAAAAATAGAGAAATATGCAGGCAAATATGACCTTAAAAACGGGTAAATATTAACAAAAAATGACAAAATATGACCAAACATTTAAATTTACTATACATCAAAACATGATCAATTATACAGCATTTATTTTATGTAGTAGTATCGCTTTCATGAAGGCAGCATAATTTGCTTCCGTGCACTCACTGCACCATTGGGAAATTAAATTTTAAGTCGTTTTGTTGAAGTCATTTAATTTCAGATAATTTATAGAATAGAACTCTTTCATCCGTACTAAAATACTCTCTCTAAATTCCCTTACGTAACTTCGAACTTTAAGAAAATTTACTTTCGGAATGGCGTTGGGTCTACTCACTGATCGACTACAGATATAACGATGACTGAGGATATTTAACTGAGATATTGATTGACGTGGATCTATACAGACATGCTTCTGCTGCATAGTACAGATTAAAAGGCGGGCGGAACATCAACGTTTAAAGAGTGACAATAATTATAACTTTAATTTTTGACTGTTGAATTCTGACCACAGTGAAAATTACTTTTTATTCGCCACCTGTATTGCCGAAGTTCTGGAATAATTATCTTAATTTCTTCTCTTCTATATCTAGTGGATTCCGGTACTATTAAAAATCTACAAGAGTTTTCGTCAAAATATGACAATAAAAACTACCGAAATATGACCGAAACTAGGAAAATGGTCTGAATATACATTTATATGCCATATAAAATACATTTCAATACGATCAGAAACGTTGAATCAGTGTTTAATTCAGCATTCCAGCTAGAAAAGAAGGTAGGAAAAAAATATGAGTTATCCTAAAGATTCGAACCCTACTGATAACTATACTGGACGGCCCCAAACATTGCTTGAACGACAGAATTGAGATTTGGCAACAGGGAATGTTCATCGACATAAAAAATTTATACTTGTATTCATCTAACACGGAGTACAGCAGTTGCCACATTTGGAAGACGCGGATTCAAATCTTGTCCGGTTATACAGATCTCGATTTACAATGGCTTGCCGCAATCATTCTAAGCAAATTCTCGAATAGTTTCTTCGAAAAACATTGCCGAAAGTCTTTCCATTCCTTTCACCCAATCATCTCCCAACTGCAATGACGTTGTCGTCGAAGTTGTCGGGGAAGGCAGCAATAATTAAAAAAAAACAAAAAAAAAAACGTGGCGTTGCATTGGGTACTTTCGTATGTTATTTCTCAAAAAACATATCTGCTCACGATTTCACTCTTACGTGTCCCATTGAAGGATAAATAAACAAGTTCCGTAGTAAAAAAACATGATTCGATTTTTTTATCTTGACAAATGTAGACAACGTAAACAGAAACATGCCTCATTTTAGTGTAAAATAATGTAAAATTAAAGTACTGTCTGCGCATATGAATAATTCTGAACTGAGGACGCCCATGTTGAGTTTCAGAGCAATCTCCCCTCCAAGTTATAAATTTTCTCAAAAGTAATTCTTCTCAGCTTCACTTAACGATACGAAAGAGAGATGGTTTAATAATTATTCATCCAACCTTTTGAAATTCCGTGTCATTTATTTACTCCTCTCTGATCGGTCAATACTCTCGTGCTGTGGAAGTGAAGAATTTTTCTCTACCATTACAATCACCAGGCTTATATAGCTTTATTAATGGCACTATTTTCTTCTGTGTTGCAAAGATATTACTTTTCTCCTGTTGACGGCTCACCGTATCTAGTCTACCAGAGTACTACATTAAATTCCCTAATACAGGGTGTCCAGGGGTTAGCGAATCAAGGTTGGTGCGCATTTCAGATACACGAGGTAATTTCAAAAGGGGCAATCCTTCCTCGTAAATATACTGCAAAGACCTTATCACTGGATTCCTTCTAAATCTGGAGAGCTGGTCGTTTCATTGGTGGATCTCATATTCAGCCTTTTTTTATTCCTTGTTAACCTCTTCCTTTACCCACGTACGCATTTGATCGCGTTTATCCACACTCCATAGATCCTAACACTTGGGACCGAGCGTGTTGGGTGAGCGACAGACGCTCTGGCCTCGCATTCCGGAGGACGGTGGTTCGAATTCCCGTCCGGGCATCCAGATTCTGATTTTCCATGGTTTCCCCAAATCACTCCAGGTGAATGCCGGGATGCTTCCCTCAAAAGGCCATCTCCGATGATTTAGCTACTTCTCTTCTGAGTCACGTTTTCTCCTTCGATTCCCTTGTTTTATCATTGGCGTTTTTTGAAGATATGAAAATGAAGACTTCGAATGAAATTATTTTTCTATATACAGATACAGAAATTCCTTTAATTTTATACATTACATTTTTATACCCTGTTCTTTATCCGTAGTCTCATAAGTCTTTTGTATGGCAGTGTATCTCTTTTCCACTATTCATCGGGAAATGCTTTATTACTCTTTGTACATCACTCAATGTTCACATGAAATTTATTGATCGGGTCTCATCTTTCATTTAACATTTCGCTCTAGGGTGGCTCCAGCTTGTGCTAATTTTAGTTTTGTCCATAAACTGAGAGAATTCCATCTGACTTCGTGTTTTAACTAATGGAGACTGAAAAAAGATGCAGTGTCTATTGAGGAAATCAAATAAGAATATTAGACTAATATTTTATGTTTAATTTTATCCAACACGAAAAATGAACCCTTGTTCAGTAGCTTTATCTTAAATAATTATTGTAATATATTTTTGGAAAGTTCTTAAAGGTAACATTTTGTAACACGATTGTAAAAAAATAAAATTTCACTGTGAGATTGTGAACACCGACTTAATAACACACGAAAATGGCTTTCACTTGTTTCATGAAATCAATATGATTTCAATACTTAAAGAGGAACCTTTCTTTAATTTTGACTCCTTTCAGCTGTTCGGGAAGTTAAGAGAATGGATATCTCCTTTTAAAGACTGAAAGATTACTACATTACTAGTAGGTTTTTCACCAACTAAAACATAAGAAATCATAATTTATTCTTCTCCCTTGTTTTACTTCACTTGAACTGATTTATAGTTCACTCAATTTTAATATAAGAAATGAAATATCATGTGGTATCATCGTTTAGGCTAGATTTTCGGATTGAGATTTTTTGGTACTGGAACGGAAGAAGGATAAGATACAAACATTATAAAACCAGTTAAAGGATTGCATCTATCAGTGCTCAAGAATAGGAGAGCAAGATTTATTGTCTGTCGCCTCTTCGTCAGGTGTCCACAGTGCACCAACTGTAGTTCCACCGCCGGCCGTTAGAGACGCTGCCGGCGATGATTAATGGGCGTGGAGATTAGCGGCGGCCTTTCCCTCGGTCGTGTTCGAATGCCCTCGGCAATTCCCGCCCCACGATCGGGCCGTCACGTGCGTGGGGCGCCGCTGTGGCCCAGTCACGAAACTGGCGTTTGCTGCCGCGGTTGTAAAACTGTCGCACCGCGACAAATTAATGTCGCAGAGATACCTTCTTTCCCGTGGCCGGAATAGCGATTGTGGCTGCAGCTTCCAAGATGACTTTGGGGACTTTGTGTGCGGGGCAGAAGTCAATACCCTGGAATACCTGATTACTTTGAACGGTACTCGAATTTTTTTGTGCAACTAATTGTACTCATTGGGAGGGTTTAAACAAAATTAAAAAGTTTACGAAATTAAAGGACATTTTTTCTTAAAATTTCCTTTTTTTATTACTCGATACAGTGGGATCTAAACGGTCACATCTTGCATTATACAAAAACTGGAATTGAAATCAAGGGTCATCAGTCAGAATTTGACTTCCCCGTGGAATAAAGAAGTCAGTTATGGCAAATTAGGGGAAAACCTCTTACAAAGGTAGCATACGTGGCTACTGACAAATTTGTAAAGTGCATACCGATAACGATCATATAATTTGTATTTACTGCTCTCCAACATCTGACTTTGTAGAAACTAATTCCGTAAAATGATACACAATAACTCAGGCACACATCACATTCTTCCTTGTATAATAATGTTTTTTTCCTTATTTATTATGTTTTTTTCCTTATTATTATTATTATTATTATTACTCCGCGATTCACTAAAAGTGTGTGGCGGAGGGTGCATTGCACCTATCGAAAGGGTTATGGTTTGGAAGGGTTATAAGGGATATGGCAGGAGGCGCCCATGGGCTATTGTGAGGAACCATCCCCGCATTCGCGTGGAGTGATCTGGGAAAACCATGGAAAACCCAGATCAGGATGGCTGGAGTGCTTTATCGAAAGCTACTCCTGTCGGATTTTAAGTTTACTCGCCCGGTAAATCCTTTCTATTCCATTCCCTAATCGCTCGTGGGAAAAATGAGTACAGAAATGAATCGGTTTCTGGCCCTGATTTCTCTTATCTTATTTTCACGGTCATTTCGAGATATGAATGTTGCTGGTAGCAATATTTGCTGGACTGTCATTCCGAAATACATCTGTCGTGAATTTTTCAATTAGCTTCCGTCGAGAGCAACGCCTTCGGTGTTCCAGGTCTTCCCAACCTAACTCCTTCAACATCGCACTTACGCTTTCCCTCCAACTATATATACCTGTCACGAATCGGGCGGCTCTTCTTTGGACCTTCTCTAAAGCCTCCATTAACCCCTTTTGATGGGGACCCCATACAGAACAACAATACTCTAAGTGAGGACGTACTAGTGACTTGTATACCAATCGATTTAACTTCCTGAGTGCATTGATTTAAATTACGACCTAGAAATCGGAGCATACGATTTGCTTTTCCCATTACATTCTCGATATGCTCATTCCACGACAAATTATTACGAATTGTTACCCCTAGGTATTTAGCGGAATCTACCGTTCTAAGGACAGTGCCATTAATTCGTATATTCATAGTTAAATGGTGTCACCTTTTTACTTACACGCATGACTTGGCACTTTTTAGCGTTTAACTCCAACTGCCAATCTTTACACCACGCAATTATTTTCATAATATCGTCTTGTAACAAAGCGCAGTCGTCCTGGGTTTTGATTTCGCGATAAATTATAGCATCATCGGCAAATAATCTTTTCATCCCCCCTATTATGTCGCATAGATCATTGATGTATATGAGAAACAACAGATGGCCCTAACACGCTTCCCTGGGGAACTCCAGACCCCACTTCAGTAAGTGATGAACGCTCACCGTCGAGAACTACACACTGTGTTCTGTCCCTTCAGGAAGTCTGCAACCCAGTCGCATATTTGTCTAGATATGCCGTAACCGCGAAGTTTCCTAAGTAACCTAGTGTGAGGCACAGTGTCGAAAGCTTTTTTAAAGTCTAATAGAACCAAATCAACCTGGGATTGCTCATCTATAATTCGGCACAAGTCGTGAATTAGAAGTGCAAGTTGTGTTTCGCAGCATCGGCCTTTTCTGAATCCATGTTGATTTGGATTTAAAAGCTCACCTTCATCCAAGAACCGCATGACATTTGAATAGATGATATGTTCTAAAATCCTGCAAAATATTGAAGTTAACGAGATCGGCCTATAATTCTGAGGATCATTAACATTCCCATTTTTAAAACACTGGAGTTACGATAGCGGTCTTCCATTCGGCTGGTATTTTTCCTTGATCCAGAGAGACGGTATACAATTTCATCAAATACGGTGCAATTTCCTTTGCGTATCTTGAGTAGAATCTTGTAGGAATACCGTCTGGTCCGGGAGCCTTATTGGTTTTTACATTCATAAGCAGTTTAGTTATTCCCTCGACATCAAGAGCGAGATCATTCATAATTTTGTCGGTACGATTATTAAATATCGGTATCTCCTCTGAGTTTTCTATCGTGAAAGCCTTTTTAAATATATCATTCAAAATTTCTGCTTTCTCTACGCTTGTTTCTGATAATTCACCATTTTCTTTAATCAGCGACGGCATAACCTTACGAGAGCCTCTTATTACTTTGATATACGACCAGAACTTTTTTGGATTAGTAATAAGATCTTCGGATAAATTCCTGGCTTGGAATTCTTTAAACGCATCGCGCATTGCCTTACGCACTTCCGCACCGCAACTGGACTAATTTAGCACGATTAGATGAGTCCCCCGATTTTTTCACCGCGGCATGTAAACGCCTTTGCCTCCTGAGCAAACGTTTCACTTCCCTATTGAACCAAGGGAAGTTATTACTGACCTTAATACACTTCTTAGGAACAAACTGGTTTAAACCGGTCCATATTAGTTCTTTTAAATTAAACCAAAGTTCCTCAACATTTGTATTTAGCATGTACGTTTCAAAATTCTTCGCAAAGTGATCAACCATACCCGCATCGTTTGCCTTATCGAAGCAAAACACGAGTTTCTCTTTGTCATGCTTCAGACTCAGACTAGAGTTTAACGTTACCACAACCGCCTTGTGATCACTTATACCGTCTTCTATACAAACTTTATCTACAATATCAGGATTGCTAATTAGAAAAAGATCCAGAATGGACGAGGAATCTTTGTCGCACCGTGTTGGCTCTTCGACCATCTGTTCAAGAGATCTTTCTGCAAATGATTCTAGGAACGTTTCGGTTATTAACCTATCTCTTCCACCCAACCTGAACGTGTATGTGTCCCACCTAACCGACGGTAGGTTAAAGTCACCACCCACGATCAATATATGTCCTTGAAATTTTTTGTAAATGTTATTAAGCGACTCTCTGAAGTATTCCGCGTTAGCCAAATCAGAATCCGGAGGTCGATAAAATGACCCGAGTATGAACTTTAAATTTTTGCCAATTTTTACCTTGACCCATATTAATTCGCAAAAATTTTCCGTTTCAGTTACGACAGAGCAATTAACGGTTTTACTTACGGCCACGAACACACCCCCGCCCATTGAGACAGTTCTGTCCTTCCGAAAAACATTGAAATGAGGGCCAAATACTTCGCTCGATTCAACTTCAGGCGTCAACCAGCTCTCGGTTCCTAGTATTATATCGACATCATTAGTCGCAACTGAGGCGTGAAAATCCGCTACTTTCCCTCTAATACTCCGACAATTTAGTACCATTATCCTTAGCTGCTTCGTACTGTTATTTGTGTCTAAAATAGCATTTTTCATACTCGCACTCTGACGGTAAACGGGTGAAGTAATTGGAGCTGCAATATTAAAATTATTCGCGCCATCACTACCGGGACCAGCTTCTATGTTATCAGCACATCCTCTTCGGTGAAATGAAGGATCCTCGGGCCTCACGCTGTTCCTAAAAAATAATTCATATCAAGGCGGTTCCAAATTTTAGCAGCCATCTTGGACGCCATTCTAGGTGTGTAGTGGACGCCCGACCTGTCAAATGCGTCCCAGCTGGCAGCTATCATCGGACGAAGGTCGACGAAGCCCCAGTTGTTTTTTGCGACACAGCTCCTGCAAATTACTATTTAAATTATAGATCTTCCACCAAACAGCCTCCCCACAATCGACACGCGGCACCACACTGCAAATTGAGAACTGTAATGAAACTAAATTTTCCCGGGCGGCTTCATACGCCTTTCGGCCCAACTTGTCCATGGATTTAACTATATCTGGAACAGAAACACGACACGAGTCATTAGTGCCGACGTGCGCAGCTACTCTTAACTGACGGCAGTTCGATTCCCTAATCGCTTTTGGAATGGCCTCCATGATACGTGGTACGGTTGCTCCTGAAAGAGAAACGGAATGAACGTTAGTATGAGGATCTGCACCGTTCTTCGTGGCTAATTCCCGTAGCGGTTTCTCCAGCCGTCGCACGTTGGAGCTGCCAATGACCAGTAAACCTTTTCCCTGGCAAGGCTCGGGGTCTGCGGGTAAATCTGCCTTCCAATCCTTAAAAGAAAAAGAAAAAAAAAGAAGAAAAAAAAAGAATAGCGATTAATCATTTTAATTGACATACTTAATGATGTGAGTAAACTTTCTGTGATTAGATTCTCGCAGTATTTAGCTAGGATGTTTTTTGCAGTCGTAACATTGTAAGCGATTTATTTTCTTACTGTTAGTGAAAACTTACCATCGTACCAGAAGCGTTAGGGAAAAGTGCCTTTTTTGTAGGCCAGTGTGGTTCACACTTCGGGCGTTATCGAACTATAGATGTACTAACGTCCAGCGGACAGGCAAGAGACATCCAGTTGTCGGGCGAATGTATTTTGTTATAAGAGGATACAGAAACATTTTGGCTATTGAAACTAATATGACGATCATATCACTTAGTAGAGGTAATCTTTGGTGCGTGTGGTGCAGGGTTTGGATATTGATTGATTGACTATCGTACCGAGCGTGGTGGTGTAACGGCTAGCGTTCTGGCCTCGCATTCGGGAGGACGGCGGTTCGAATCCCCGTCCGGGCATCCAGATTTGGGTTTTCCATGGTTTCCCAAATCACTCCAGGCAAATGTCGGGATGCTTAATTCAAAGGCCATGGCGGAATTCCTTCCCATTTATTGCCCCCCCCCCCCATCCTTTCCCGTCTCTAAAGGTTTCGCTGTTAAAGAGACCTTAATCAGATAAAAAAAAAAGATTGACTATCGGTCTTGGTTAACTAACCCATCCGATAGTGACGTCTTCTTGATGTTTCTGCTTGTCATGGTGACGGTATTCTGTCTTGACACAAGGTAACTGTTGATAAAGCAGTGTTCCCAGGTTGCGTAGACAACTAGCTACTGAAAGCAACTAAATTCTGATATAGATGTATTTTTGATACAAAGGCTGCGTTTAGTTCCTCGTGTCTTGTGTTTAGCCTGATACGGATTTTAGAAGTTTTTGCGTAATGAAACAGTAGTTACAAGTAAAGTTTCGGTTTATTAGAGTTTATTCTACACCGAAGAATGCATAGCACGGAACGTAACTACGATTCCACGCAACACTGTTAGCTGTACCCCGCTGTCTTGAATTTAGACTCCAGCTGCCGAAATGGGGTACAAAGTGGTACCGTTCGCAGCAGAGCGCGAATCACGTATTACATCCGAGACTATACTGCCAGCGAACACACCCGTACTTGCTCTTGTTAGCGCGCCAGCTGCGGTCGCTTAGAAGCGAACTAAATTTAGTTCACAATTACGAAATATTACAGGGGTTTACTGGTCCCGTTACAACTTTCTCCATAATATGATATACTCTATTAGGAATTTTTGAAAACCCAAAAACTGTCGATATATAACCCTTTTGTCTGTACCAAGTAAATTCATTTTCAAGATAATCTATACTAAATCCCACCAGGATTTTGATAGCGTCTCGGATGTGTAGGCTGGATGTCTAAACTTAATATTATCGTAGAATAGTGTGCGCAGTTCCTCACATTTATTATTTTCAAATGACGTCGGAAGTTCTGAGGGCGTAAGGCATCCCAGTTAAAGTAGTGAAAATCGTAGACAGATTTGTTATTAACGTAAATGTCGTGTTTTTATTGAATGTTCATCTTACTGATCCCGCAGCAACCAACACTGGAGTGCATCAGAGAGGTTTATTTGAGTGCACGTCGTTTTTTAATTGTTGATAGTCTCCTGAGGAAAACGATAAGAGGAAGAAGAAGAGGAATAGAGTGGAAACTAAAAAATAGATTAGGAAATCTTCTATTTGATAGTGGTGTCTGTGTTCCGGAGGGGAAGTTGGTGAAATTAGAGAACAAAGGCATAGTACCTGGATAAAGATCAGTGTCAAGAAGAGAAAGGAGAACGTGACAGAAGTATATCAAACAAACAGCCCTTATAGCAGGGCGGAGGAAATAAGATTTCTGTGTTTATTTGAATAGTGTAGTGCAAAGATAAAGGTGTGGATAGTGTCAAAAGAAGAGTTGGGAAAGTAACAGAATATTTGCTCAGCTCTATAAAGTTTGCAGCATTCGTAGTCTCGAGGATGTCCAAGATCATAAAGATAAAACATAGCAATTTCTCGGTTTTGTGAAACAGCAAATTTGTCAATCGTTGCTATTTATAAATTCTAAACATAAACTTACCTCGAGTGATACGAATGAATCATTACTGCAATCAAAAACGGGCAGCTAATACACCTCCACATCACGGAGAGAACTTTGGGTTTGGATTGGACGTATGGTGCGGAAGTCAAATAAAGCAGTGGAGAAGACAGTACTGGACTGGCTCCACAAGGAACTCGAAGCCTATGGTGACCGAGGAAACTTGTCAACGCGCTATTCACAAATCTTCTTCTTCTTATCATGTCGTTGACAGCATCAATAACAAGGTAGTCATTGGCTTATTGAAGGTATGATTGTGATACATTAATTCCGAGTTGTGGACATGTGAAAACCAAAGTACCATGGCTTTTATCTCGCCACAACAACATGTGATATCTGGTTGCCCACTCAGGTATCCCAATGAAGCGAGACTTAATTCCAAGTCTTTTCAGTGACTTCCGTATAGGCCTTGGGTGTTCAGACCCAGGTCCTCTTTCGGCTTGATCAGTGTTATGTCACATTATGTTCTCCTAGGCAGCCATTTTTTTTACTACTTGGTGTTCCTTTCAGTGGCGTTGAGTTCCTTAAGAAGCTCGATTGGGATTTCAGTCTCAATGGCTCTGGTGCAAAACCGTCTGGAGGAGGCTAGGTGTCATTGTTGAAGATTGATTCTTAGTAATACGAGCTGGGGAAATTTAAGAAGCAGTACAGAATCAGGTAGCAGAAAGCACTTACTTGATGTTCTATACTCTTTAAGAAGCGAAAGGATTATTCCGTCACTCAATAAAAAGAGCACTTGTACAAAATTATTAAATTTCATCATAATTCATTGTATTTGGAAGACGCTACGGTTACGATAGTCAAGATCTCCCTTTTTATAGTTTTATATTTTTCCAGTTACCTTCATTATGTCTTCATGCCTTTCTTCAAACACTTGTTTCCAATATTCCCTGCAACAAGTGATGATTATACCAGGTCTGTCTGTAGGTTTATTACAGTGGTGCGTGACTAATTCGTCGAATACCTGAACGTGAAAGGAGTTCTCGGAACAGCGATTCCGCTGGTTTATCGAAACACCGATCGATGATACGGGAATTTGGGTAGCGGATACTGCAAATTGGCGCACCTTCCAAGCAAATGATGGGAGAGTTAGCTCTCGCAGCTTATTGCCAGCCAGTGAATATAGAAGCTGGGAGACTCCCTGAAGCTACTGGAGTTCCATATCTTCACGACAGATTTAGACAGCTGGCTGAAGTATTCTACACAAGTTCAAACAGAAGCAATAACCTGGAAGTAAACAAGATCGGTCGCTATGACATCACCATTTACCGTCATAAGACACTTTTAAGTCTAATCATCTAACTCAAACAAACACCACCGAGAAGCCACATCAACAGAAAAGCTTTGCATCGCCCAAATACTTCTGGAGGCAATGTCCACGGACAACATACTCCGCCATCCCCCTGCCTATTAAGAAAAGGCAGTAATGGTGCTATGACGAAAAATAGGAAGCTTGATTGTAGTTATACAGTGCCATAGAAACACATTACTGTCTATATGAGTAAGGTGGTTATTGTGTAATGTTCACATCGTTGAAGAGATGTAATGTTTATTGGTCAGTACATATTAAATGAACTTAACAGATGTTATGCTGTAATCGTTCATCAGGAAAGCTTTGCATCGCCCAAATACTTATGGAGGCAATGTCCACGGACAACATACTCCGCCATCCCCCTGCCTATTAAGAAAAGGCAGTAATGGTGCTATGACGAAAAATAGGAAGCTTGATTGTAGTTATACAGTGCCATAGAAACACATTACTGTCTATATGAGTAAGGTGGTTATTATGTAATGTTCACAGCGTTGAAGAGATGTAATGTTTATTGGTCAGTACATATTACATGAACGTAACAGATGTTATGCTGTAATCGTTCACCATCCTTCGCGGATGATTACAGACATGCACCAGCTGATCAAAAGAATCCGGACACCAATCTAAAACTGCTTCTGGATTTTACCCATGTCGTGTTCTCTATTATTGGGCATTAATATGGAGTGTGTCCACCCTTTGCCTTTCTGATGGCCTTAACTCTGCTGGGGAGACTTTTAATGGGGTGTCTGAATGTATGCCGAGGACTGACATCTCATTGTTCCTAAAAAGCTGACATCAGAGAAGTAAGTGATGTCGGATGGTGGGGTCTGTAACGAGTTCGATGTTGTAGCTCATCTCAGAGGTGTTCCATTGGGTTCAGGTTGGGTATTTGGGCAGGCCAGTCTATTTCAGGAATGTTATTGTCCACAAACCATTGCTTCACAGATCTAGCTTTATAACAGAATGCAGATACTAATAATCATCGTTTGCGAACTGGTCCTGTATCGTACAGAGTACAAATTAGTTTCAAATGTGTTCATATCCTTCCGCATTCTGAATTTTGTTAATCGCAATAACGGCAGCATATCCTAGCCATGAAAAACTTCCCTGTGCCATAACACCACCTCTTCCGTACTTGATAGTCTGCATTACTCATGATGGCAGTTAACGTTCTCCAAACATTCGCCAAACCCAAAACCGTTCCGTTGGATTGTCAATAGGTATAAAGTGATTTATTACTCCAAATCTCTCGTTTCCAGCCATCGATTGTCCATAGCGTCACCCTTTACACCACATCAAGCATCGCTTATCTATATATCTATAAAACGAAAACCGGACATATTGGTCGTATAAAAACTTTGAAACTACGGGGAAGATTTCGATGGAGTTTTCACCATTTTAAAGCTTAGAATCTTAATTCACTTGTCTGGCATGTCTTATGTTTCAACATTAAATAATGTAGGAGCATTAAATGAAATTCTGAACGTATGGTGAGAAATTCCACAGGAGGAATCACTAGATGCCGCATACTCCGCACTAAACACCCAGCACAATGTCTCTGACCATAGCCTTTAATTAAAGCAATAATAACTATTTTGCACACTAAACAAAACTTCAAGTATTCTTTCTTTTTATTCGATATATTCAATTTTTAAAAGCCATTGCTTGAAGTATTCTTTCCTTTAATTCGGGGTATCAATTTTTAAACGACATAGATAGCCATAAAAACAACAGAGATTTTCTTTAAGCACGATCTCTGGACAATATCTCTGGCCTTCAGCATTAGTCTTCTGTTTACGATAATATTATTCCGGATTCATTTTTGATATTTTATAGTTAAAGGATCTGGTGTTTCGAGCCACAAGTATATCCATTCACTTCGCAATTGAATCAAACGTGAGTTTTTAACATAATCTGGGGTTGTTCAGTAATGTAGTAACGAAATTTCTTAACCAAATTATCGAAGCTTGATATACACGAATCTTTTCGGACGAATGAAAATAGTATACGTGCAAATAAACTTCAGCCCACCAGTTTCTTGGTAGAGGGTGGGTGAATGTAAGTTTGCTTTAATTCCGAAAAAGTTGGCGCGTATTTTATGAAACTTTGTACAAATGTTTTGCGGAAATAAAAATAGGGTACGGTTAAATCTTCGCCAACTATACCGGGCAACGCCGGGAACTCCGCTTGTTATTGACTATAGCATCTGGACCTTTGTACTCCATTTTTTTTTTCAACTCCAGATGCAAAGCTGGACTGCTGGTATCCGCTGGGAACTCATTAGTGATGCATTCCGCCGATTTATTTCGATTTTTTACAACCACCGTCCGCTATGCTCGACAACCCGGTCCGTTGTTAAAGGAAGTCTGCCTGGTCTTGGTTTAGTTTTTGCTGTTCCTTTGCGTTTCCATTTCACAATCATGTCACTAAAAATTCGTTTTGGACAGCTTTAGAAGGTTTGAGGTTTGGAATGTCCCTTATGGATTTTTCACTCAGTTGAATTCCAATGACTGGTCCATATTCTAAGTCACTGAGCTGTCCTTACTACTGATTCAGGTGTTTTTAATATGGCTTACGGCAACTAAGCCATTTAGCCAGCTCGATGTGCTTATGATATCTCATCCAGTGATTTAGTTTTCTCCAGTACGTTATGATTCCTAAGTATAGACACCACAGGACGGACAGGACATTCACACAGACACACAACACTTAAACATCCATGCCCGCGGCCGGATTCGAACCGGCGACCTTCGGCACGTGGAGCTAGTGCTCTAGCCCCTACGCTACCGAGGCTGGCCATTCAGATGTTACTGCTTCTCTGCTGACAACACAACACTCCATTCCTCCTTTTTTACTGATAGGTCCGCCTGTCATGACATCTATCAATTGAGAATTACATAGGGGTTTTCGGATACTTTTGATCAGGTAGTGTAGATAAATATTGATCCTACGGTCTTGTTAGTTATAAAGTCACCTTGGTGGTTGACTGCTAATACCTAAGCTGACGTTATCATTATAAGAAAATTCTGCATAGCTGTTGAAGTAGAGGCCTGGATGTTCTGAGGACAATTGCTAGGAATTGGGTTCCTGCAGCCATCGGTTGGTCTTATCAACGTATGTAACAAGTGTCACCACTGCAAACATACTTTCTCTTGTGAACAGCAACAGGGAAAATAGGACAAAGTTATTTTTAGATGTCTTAATTACGGTTAATTAGACGCTAATCAAGTACTAGATTTATTCGGAAGTGATATGGTGAAGGCTGGACACTCAATAACTTTTCTTCGAAAGTCAATTTCTAGAGATGCAAACGGAAATTTGATAAAATAGTAAGTACTTCAGTAGATCATCGTGTAGGTGCCTGGAAGTTGTCACGACGTTACCTATTTTGAATCTCTGTGGTGGTAGAAATTTTCAACAGTATAGCCAGGTAGGTGTGCCAAAGGACTCTGTTAAATACTGACCCCATCCGCACCTTCAAGCTGATAACTTATTGAAATCAAGATGATTAGTTAGAAAATCACCTGTCAAATCATAAATCACATTATAATTTCTGTTAAATAAAGTTTATAGCTGATTCTTTTGGTCCATTTGGCTTGTTTATGGATTTAGTTTGGTCTACTAATGATGACTGTGGCATAAAATTTCGTGTTGCGTAGCATCCCTTGCTGGGAAGACACCGGTACCCCTTCCAAGTCTCCCAACCACGTGACACCTGCGCTCTTCTGATTGGTAGGATCGTTCGAACCTTCCAGAACACCGAACGTTAGTTGTGTTTAGTAAAGCGTATGAAAACACATCTAAGAGCCGTTAGAAGAAGGCTGAAGCAGGGCCGAAACGTCACCATTTCATTCTATGACGTGGCACCACCCAAAAAGCGTGGAAACAAACATAACCCTCGCATGAGCGGGAACTGTGTTTTACTTATGAATTTAAGGAAGCCATAAGGTATTGGGATTTATGTTTATTGAATAAAAACAAATTAGCAAATCGTAAAAAGAGTAAAAATTTAATATTACTACGAATTAATTGAATTAAGTTTTAGTTGCTGCTTTCCAGTTATCTCTTTTGTATCTACTTTCTGGTCATCCACACCCGTTAATCTATAGTTTAGCTTTTTTTCTTTTTGTTACAAACTTTATCTATCGTAATTTATCAGAAAACGCATTTTGTGGCTTAGGAATATTTTCAGTAGCGCAGACATAATAGACATGTTGGATAATCTGTACAAACAATTGAAATTATTTTTTCCGCAACTCCTTATATCGTTTAGTGGTACCATAACCGAAGAATGAATGTTTCATCTTATATATTTGTAATTATATTCAGTTCTGAATATTAAACCGTGACACTAAACTCAATTCACCTTGGAATTAAAGCATTATCTTCAATGGAAAAAAATTGAGTACAGCAGGGGGGGGGGTTGGGGGAGGGGGAATGCTTAAGATGCAGAACAGTCCTTATTTCTGGCATAGAAACAAAGAAGAAAGTATATACTGTTTCAATAGTTGCTCAGTTTCTTACAGAAGTAAAGGAATTGTTAGTGGATAAAATATGTACCAGGACAGAAAAATGACGTTCACGTTTAGATTAACGATTAGACTTTGTAGCACTGTTAGAATCAGTACTGTCTGCGATGCTGATCATCACATTCATGTTTTGCACAGTAAATGTAAAATGGTAAATTCCATATGACCAAATTCCTGTAGGATGGGATTGGTGGAGGTTGAATTCATGACATTAAAACCATGATGGTGAGTTTTCACAAGGAACACTGCTGGCGCTTTAACTGCCAAAAAAATATGAGGTACGTGACAGTTAATTAAATCTACACTGGAAAAGGGAGTGTTCCTTACATTTAGCTTTAAGGTAAATCCTCGGCCTTCTAAATGGTCAATTTTTTTATTTTTTTTTATTTTTTTAATTTTTTTTTTAACTGCTTTACGTCTCTTTTTAACATCGAAGTCTTTTAGAGACGGGAAAGGATGGGAGGCAAGGATGGGGGGCAAGGATGGGAGCAAGGAATTGGAAGGAATTCGGCCATGGACTTTTGAAGGAAGCATCCCGGCATTTGCCTGGAGTGATTTGGGGAAACCATGGAAAACTCAAATCTGGATGCCCGGACGGGGATTCGAACCGCCGTCCTCCCGAATGCGAGGCGAGAACGCTAAGGTCAATTTCAAATGGAGCTACCGGTAACGTTACATTTGTATTAAACTTCCTAACTTTTCTTTAACACTACTTCAAGCTAATAAGTCAATCAGTCGCGAAAATCTCAGTAATTGATTTATTTAGAATTGTCTCTGGAAATTGCCGTAGATCACAGTAAGTAACCGATATAATAGAAGAGCTGGAATGGGATTCATTGGAATACAGGAGAAGGGTAAAGAGAGTCAAGGGAGTGTACAATGCGTATATTGGTGATGGGGCGTGGAAAGGTAATGGTGTGTGAATTAAATGTAATGCATGGAAGAAAAGAGATGACCGTGACCATAAGCTGGCACTCGATTTCAGGTACAAGATGTTGGAAAATTTTCTTTCGTATGTAAGGCAGTCAGGGATTGGAATAGGTTACCAAGAGAATTAATGAATAATTTATCAAAAACGGTGAAACAATTTATAATTGAAATTTGTAGGGGGGAAAATGGGTGTGTAGGAAATTGCCACCGGAGCTTGCACTTCATCGCAATTAAATTAGATCCTAGCTCTTCTGTTCTGGGTTCATACTTTTTAAATTTTTTCTTCTTCAGTCCATTTGCATAAAATCTATATTTCGTACTTCATCCGTCCGTCTAGTTTTAAATTTTTGGGCCGTTGATAATAACAACACGGTTTCCTCTTAAGAACGATTACAAAAAGGATCGTTTGTCTCTCAAAACAACATAGATGCTAAAAGAATTCTAATTGAAGGAGACTCTTATATCTATTTTTAATCTGCTCTTCATGTCTACCATTCTTCAATCATGGTTTTTAATTTACTTCCGAAATAACAGTCATTTTTACACCATTTTTTAAACTTTGATATGTTGTCTACAGTGAGAGTTGTCATACATGCGGCAATTCATGCATAATGTTCTGCTCTTATTTATATTAAATCCAAAATATCTCTATGAATATACATGTCACTCTCTTAACTGCAGATAGGACAACTTCATAAATAATTCAAGAATGCTGGAAGTAAGTATATATGAATCCACAATAGACTTCAGATGATCGGAAATTTTATATCGCCTCAAGTATCCAGTTCCTCTGTTTACTCAGCCAAAATCTAAAACATGGATCGAACAATATTGAAATGCTTATTACATTTACGGTTGCCATGAAAGTAATATTACCGTAAGATCAAGGCTATGTTTAGCTTTGAACTGCGAATGTAAGTGCCTGTCTGGGTTACCACAGATAGTGCTACTCTTTTAGATGATAATAAAGTAGGTTTCTGCGGGGACTCGCGTAGCACCTTGTTGTTTCCGGGAGCAATAAATTTAATGCTTTCTTTGTGGCGCACGGGCTGGTTGACATTCATGTTATGCGCTCTTCCCCCTCCCTCCCCTTTGTTTCCAGAATCACTTACGGTCCGTTAAGAGTGCTCCTGAGAGCCAAGTTGGGATTCCGCAACTTTCGTCAAAAGAGTAACTTTCGGAATTTTCGTAGACAGCAGAACAATTGTACTCTGAAATATTAAGAGCTAACTTCCCGTGCAGAAGTTTGTTATTTATGAGAAATGTCGCAGCTATAAATCTGTGAAGTAAAAAAAAGGGCGGAGGTTTTCGGCGAGTGCTACAAGTGCACAGTAGCGGGGCTGGTATGACGCGAAGTGGTGGGGGGCTGCACTCAGACCCCCCGGGGGGACTCATCTGGCAGCCGGGCTCATTTCACTAATTGGCATTTCCTCCCTTGCGGAATATTGTTTGACGAGCAACTATTCACGTATCCTGCATCTCTCGTCCGCCCACATGTGACAGCAATGTTAACCTAGACAACTAATGATACGTCGAGATTCTGGCTGTTTGTTACTTGATTAAGAACTATTAAACATAACAAAGTTTCTAAATTATGGGATCTTTATTCATGAGCAATTAAAAAAAAAACATGGTTTGTTTTGTATCTTACGGTTGTTCGGATAGTTAAGTAATTTAATGCAGTCATTATTATCTTGAAATGATTTTTAATGGAGCAATAGTTATTAGATCTACAAAAGGATTCTCATATAGGGGGACCCGGATTACCGCGACGGAATGAAGTTCGACGTTTTTTGTTGTCAAAGAGATTCTTCCAACGAGCGGTAATAAGTAGAATTAACCCATCCTATTGCTGCTCAACTATGGAAGCCATATTAGTCTAGTATTTCAAGCGTTAATTTGTGAATTTTTCGTTGTATAATTTTCTTTTCCTGTATTTTAACTCCTGATGATTTTGCAAATGTGGTGAACTGTAAATACTCGTTTAGATTACAAATTTAGTTAGTACATGATTGAATTACGTTTAATTGTCCTTAGTTTCGTATAGTTAAATGTTTATTTACGTATCTTTCTCGAGTGACCTTACCTCCCTAACCTAAATCGTGTTCCTGGAACGGGTAGGGCGGATTGGGGAAGCACTACAATCTGGCCCACTTTTGGAGTGTTCTTGACCGTCGACTGACAACAGTATCTCTTCATTTTTTGTTTCACCTGATATTCTAATGAGTATTGCTAATGTAGAAGGAAGCACGAAAAGGAAGAATCGGAAGAGGGTAAAGACCTCTGTCTAAACAGATTCCCCTCACAAAAAAAGGGAATTCGATTAAGGAAAAAGAGTAAAAAAACTTTAAAAAAAGAAAAGGCAAGGATAAAAGTACTTAAGAAGAAGAATAAAATTAACAATGGAAAAATATAAAGGAAAGCGCCTGAAGATAAATAGAAAAAAGAAGGAGCTGAAGAGAGAACTCAAAACTAACGAAAGTGATTCTGAGGATTGTTCCGACAGTGAATGTTTATATTGCGGTGAATTATCTCTCACTTGAAGGTTGGTTCACTTATTCCATGTGCAAAAATAGGCTCATAATTCCTATGCGGCAATAAATATTGAAGGTGGTGAGGTTGTTCCAATGTGTCAAGGCTTAAGGAAAGGGCACCATCAAAATAACTACAGTTCAAACTTTATAGTCACTTTAAACTAAATAAATGTAGTGAAAACTTTTAAAAAAATAGAAATTCAGAAAAAATGTTTTCATAATTATTTGTTCTTACCACCCCGTTCTGCCTCATGCCCTGGGCAGAATGAGGCAAATTTTCTGTTGTTGAAAATGAAAAAAATTTTGTTTTGTTTCTCACAATATTATTTTATTTGTGTAATTATTACATTGTAATGTGTTCAATAGAAAAAAAATCGCAGCTTCTCCTAATTAACTCTTTTGTATTTTTAAAACATATTTTCAACTTTGCACTCCGTTCCGTCACCGGTCCTCCTAGTTGCTTTGGTTTTCTTTTGAGTTGGACCTATTTTGATTATACAACTCGACCTGAATAAGTTGAAACAAACTATTTATCAAAGTCTAACGAGGAATGGGAAGTTATCTGGTAAATTTCTTCGGAATTTGCAGTTAAAGAAATCATCAGAACCAAGAGGAAGACCACCAGACCAATGGAGACGAGACGAACGTTGCTGGAGCTAGCTGACAGAAACCGTTCTTTCTGGAGAAGACTGTTTCAGTTTTATCTGGATTCGTGACTCTAAGAGATCACATCATTTCATGATTGAATTGGCCAGTGATGATGAGGTTTGATATACCAGCGCTGTTCATATTGATTCATAGTGGTATTTGTGGACATGGTAGATGGAAGAATAAAAAAAATTCTTCTATTACAACCTATTATCAATCTAAAATAGTCTAATTTAACACTCTAATTTTTATTATGTTTTGTAATTGTGTTATGCAATACGTGTATATGTAAAAAAATTATATAATGTAGATAATCTCTTGTGTCTTTTAAATAACTGTAGGCTGCATTTTGATTCGGTTATGGAGTTGCTTTTCAGGTTTGGAACATAGCTCCTAAACTGTATGTATGAGTTTACTGTGTGTGTGATTTTGTTCTGAGAAGAAATAATGCTAACGTAAACCTAAGATGTATAATATGCATCCACTTACACTGTGGGAGCACTACAGTAGTTCTAATCAAGCAAAACACACAACATAGAAGGACACAATATGATGCGATAGAATTAATTTATTCAATATTTGAGGCAGTAATGTGTGATTATAGTGACGAACCCGAAATTGTAAACCTTTAATGATATGTAGTGAACAATGTAATATGAAGAGACGAGAATGTGGAATCCAGTGATTGGTTATCAGGTGATAAGTGAGTAGAGCTACGACTATAATAATCACATGAGATAGATTATATTATTAATGAAACGCTGCTTGAAAAGATAAAGAAACCAAAATTATATTAAAACTATTTTATCTCATTTACTGATTACTATTTTAGTACTTTATTAAAGGGAAGAATTTAATTTATTTTATGGTTTCATTCAGTAACAAATGAATTGTGTGACGAAAAAATTAAGCAAAATCCTAAACCAAATTCTAATTAGTCTTACTACTGATTTGATACTTAGTATTTTATTTCAGAAAAAATTAAGGTATATTTCTGGCCACCACGTAGCGGTATAAATCTTCACGAAAATTAACATCACAATACAAACATTCGATTTTGTTGTTAGCAGTTGGTATTGTAGGATAATAGCCACTATAATAGCCCGATTTTACTGCGAATGTAACTAGTCAAACAAGTATTGACATTAATAATTTACGCTCGTCGAACAATCGCCGCCTAGGCACTGTAACAATTACTCCGTGACGTAAAATATTGCTGAAATTAATGTGGTGTTATTTATTTTTAACCGACTTCAAAAAAGGAGGAGGTTCTAAATTCGTCTGAATTTTTTTTTTTTTTTTTTGATGT
This sequence comes from Vandiemenella viatica, assembly GCA_031002005.1. Lineage (NCBI taxonomy): Eukaryota > Metazoa > Arthropoda > Insecta > Orthoptera > Morabidae > Vandiemenella > Vandiemenella viatica. The sequence continues at coordinate 133,355,488 of JARYHS010013631.1, read as the reverse complement.
ATGTTCAGCGATATCTTCGCCAATTTTGAACCGATTTAAATGAAATTTTTATAGTGGAAAGAGTATACATCCAAAGTGGTCCCGTATGAATTTAATTCAGAAACTACCACTTCTACCCCTTTACAACCCTTAACTTTTATACAAACCCACACTTTTTTCCGATTTTGATGTAACTTTGGACATGTATAGTCAAAAATAAAGAAGAAAATGCTGTCAACATTTGGTTTAAAAAAACTGAATCCCTCTCACCCTATCCACCCCATAATTTTTCCAATATTCTTTATACAAAACTATAGTCGACATCATTTAACTGATCTCCATTAAGTTGTCATATACATGTAATATTTCATGGAGAAGGTTTCTGTCCAAAAAATAAAAAAGCCACCTCATCTCCCCCTTTACACCCCTTAATTTTATAGAAACCTATATTTCATATGTGATTTTTATTGAACTTTGCCAATGTATACTTTCATCAAACAGAAAAATCTTGTCATCATTTGGTCTACCAAAGCTCAACCCCTCTCCCACCTACCAACCCTTAATTTTTGTCATTTTTTTTTATAAAAAAGCTACAGTCGCACCATTTGACCTATTACCATGAACGTTGGCGCTTATATGAATTTTTTCACGAGGAAGGTTTCGGACCAAAAAATAAAAAAAACCCCCCACTCCCCATTAAACCGTTTAATTTTTATACAAACCCACAGTTTTTATCCAGTTTAGATAGAACTTAGCAAACTTTTACTGTAAAACAAAGAAAAAATAATGTCAGCTTTTGGTTTGCAAAAACTGAACCCCTTTCCGCCCCTTGACTTTTGTCAATTTTCTTTTTGAAAAGCTACAGTTGACACCATTTGACCGATCTTTATGAAAGTTGGCACATATATGTATTTTTTTTATGGAGAAGATTTCTGACCAAAAAATAAAAAAACTACCCTAGCTCCCCTTTTACATCCCTTAATGTTTGTACAAACCCACTTTTAATCCGATTTCGGTGGAACTTCGCATGTGTATACTTTAAAGCAAATAGAAAAAGAAACATACTACTCACATTACTTTGACAAAAACACAAACCCTATTCCCCTTTCTACCCCTTTAATTACTGTCAATGTTCAATATATAAGCTACCGTTTCTATCTGATTTTGAAGGAAGTATGCACATGTATACTTCAAAACAAACAGAAAAATATTGTCTGCATTTGGTTTAGAGAAGCCAAACCTCTCTTCCCCTTTCTACCCCTTTAATCTACACAAACCACAGTTTCTATCTGATTCTGAAGAAAATTTGCACACGTATACTTTAAAAATACATAACAATTGTGTTTAAATTAGGTTGCAGAAGCCCAACCCCTCTTCCCTTCTACCCCCACCCCTCCTCATTTCCAATGTTCTTATAGATACCTACCGTTTTTATCAGGTTTCGATGGATCACTGCAAATGTATACTTAAGAACAAAGAGAAACATTCTGTTTACAAAACCCAACCACTCACTCCCTTACCCCATTTAATCTTTGTAAATGTTCTTTACACAAAGCTACAGTTTTTATCTGGTTTCGATGGAACTTTGCACATGTATACTTTAAAACATAGAGAAAAATGCTGTCCACACTACCTTAACAAAAACCAAACTACTCTTCACCTCCACACCCCTTAATTATTTTTTTATACACACCTAAAAATTTCATATGACATCAATAGAAATTTACAAACGTATACTTTAAATCTATCAGAAAAGACAGTCTACACTTGGTACAAAAGCCCAATCCCTCTTCTCCTTTACCCGCATCGTTTATAATTTCCAATGTTCTTTACAAAATTCACAGTTTTAAGTACCATCAAAATCAATTAAGCTATTTTTAAGTCATTGCAAAATATTTATAAAATGTATGTGTCCTAATGTCTCAACATGTACTTCAGATTTCAATTTGGACCCCGAGCATTTATGTTGTGAAAAGCAATTGAATATCTATATTTTATGTGTGATGCCGGAACGAACAGATATATTCCAGAGACAGATTTGTGTATGTGGTATGTATTAATGTCCTGATGTTACATGTTTCGATTATCGAGCAGCAGCTTTAACAGATGTTATGATTAGATCGAAACACAGCCTGGATCAAAATGTAAACTGACATTCCTTAACACAGCATCCAGTTCACCCCATTTAGGATGTTGTTAGGGTATATAAAGACAAAATTTATTTGAAAGCATTCACTTTAACCACTGAGCTACCAGGAAGTTAGCAAAATGAGAACTGCTGCGGCATATTTAAATACAAATTAACTATAATACCACTAAAAATTTAAAAATAAAATAATTGTTTAAAAAACATAAAAACCGCCTTCAAAAAAGCACTAAAAATATTAAAATAACTTTATACCTTGCTTAGAAGAAAGTAAATCTAAATGGACACTATTTTACATTACTGTTATTGAAATTTTTACATCAATTAGTTATTTTTGGAGTTGGTGCCAGCAAAAACAAGAATAAAAAAAAGATAAAAACAATAATACATAAAAAATCATGTTACTACTTACCTACAATTAATTCCAGAAACATTTTTCAACAAAACGGAAACATATAGATGATACACCGATATTATACTAACTATAAAGTGTTTACTGAATGATGCAGCCTACCAGCTGACACTATAGCTCCAGAGATATGCCTGGATGACCAACAAGGCCGAGCCACAGATAACATACGGTTAATTTGTTTCCCTAAGCTGTCTCCCACAGTAAAACTATCTTCCTCACGATATGCTGTAAAATATTTGGAATTTTTGTTCGTACTCTCGGTTCGCCTCGAACACCAAATAAAGTTCAGTAATTCGATCTGCACGATCTAACAGCTGGCATCGACTCCAAAAATAACTAATTGATGTAAAAATTTCAATAACAGTAATGTAAAATAGTGTCCATTTAGATTTACTTTCTTCTAAGCAAGGTATAAAGTTATTTTAATATTTTTAGTGCCCATTTTTGAAGGCGGTTTTTATGTTTTTTAAACAATTATTTTATCTAGTTGGTTTATTGCCTTGTGGAGTTTTTATAGTGAGCAACAGACGCTAAAAAATAGTTGACTCTAACTTCTGCAGAATTTTTATAGATACAACAGTTGTGTTAGTACCCTGATCCACCGAGTGTGACGTGTAAAAGAGAAAGCTTTGGACTCACATTCGGGAGAACGCGGGGTCAAATCTCCCGGGCATCCAGATTTCTATTTTGAATGGTTTCCCGAAACCACTCTAATCGAATATCGGAATGGTTCCTTCATATGGCGTTATCCAATTTCCTCTACTTTCCTTTCCTCCAGTCATTTCCCGCTTCTAAGAACACTGACGTCGACGAGACGTAAAGACGTAAGCAAAAATAAAACTTCTCTGTATTCGACGAATAGTAGTTTGTAAGTATTTTGGTTTCGGTGCCCTTAAATTTTGTGTTTTACGCACGGTTGTTGCCATAGGTTTTTATGATGGAAATTTTCAATCATTCGATTTCACAAAACCAAAATTCGTTTTCTAAATGTGAACTCTCACATAATCTGGGTAATATATATATATATTTTATATGGCATTTGTCTACGCGGCCATACAGCCAGCACTATATTTTTGGTTTGGAACTATGTATTGTATCGTTCAGTGTATTATCGATTCTACCTGGTATGGACGACACAAGACAAACACAACACTTAATTAAAACCGCCCATGCCCGAGGCCGGACTCAAACCGGCGACCCCTGCAACGCGAGGCTAGCACGCTATCCCCTACGCTGCCGGGGTCGGCATAATATGGGTAATATCTCCAAATGTTGTTTTCTTCGGTTTTCTACTAACACACAGTCGAGTAAACAGAATGTTTGTTCTCATATTACACTCGCTTTATGCAATGTAAGAATATAGATTAAGACCAATTACTAAATAGACTATATAAAAATCATTAATACATTTATCCTGTAGTAAAGTAACAACTTCACGTAATGTTTATTCACCTAGTAGTACCTGTTTTAAATTTCATTGGTTAAAATTCAGCGTCTCGAGTTTGAAACCCGGTGTGATCAGTAATTTTTAAGGCCTCGCCTTGTTCGTATGAGGTACGCTAGCACTTTCCGTGCTTCAGATTCCACGTGAAAGTGTAGGTCCTGCTACGACAGACGTGGAATAGGCTTCAAGCCGAAACTCTGTCACTTAGGCCAATAATGCTGTGCGAATTTAATTTTGATTGGCTTCCCTTTTTTGAGCTTGGAATAAAGTCCTCAGCTGTCGCAATGCTGTATGATTCTATCTGACGCTGCATGTTTAGCATAAAAAGTTCACTGACTGCATAGACGGCTTTTATTCTGCCGGGGGCCGATTTGTAATTAACGTATGTTTGGCGAAATATTTGAAAGTACTTTATAAATTTTAATTAAAAGCGTAAATGGTGGCACCGGTTAATATTTAATAATGCGTATCGTTTTAGAGATACAGTTATTCAACGCCCATCATTACTGCAAACATTTGCACACTTCACAAAGAATTTTTTAAGTGCAAGTTAAATGCACAGTTCCAACATTTATTTATATTTATGAATTAGTTATACCACTCTCGGAGAAGAAAGGTTATATTATCATTTATATTATTAGGAATCTGCCTTTTTCATGAGTAAATTTGGAAGCTTGAGCACTTTGATTCTAACAGTTGTTAGCGCTTTTATCTAGTGAAAATCGTACAGAAATATTCACTAGACTAGACTAAATTCTGTTACAGAAAAGATAAGAAAATATGATAATTGAAAATAAATTAGTCAAATTCTTTATGTGCGATACGCTGCGGTGGCATTAAGTAATCACCAAACAGTCTGACAAGATTTTGACAACAATTCTATAACTCAGAAGTGGTTAGAAGTAAATGGATGATAGTCTCCTAGAAATTAGGTGATCTTTGTTCAAAGCCGGTATTTTCTTACCTCAGTACTGCATTCAGGCCAGAATCTTTGGTAGGGCAACTTAACACAACTTGGTCAAATGAAACAGACTACAAAAGATATGGGAGACTATGTGATAAACACTTTTGGTTCATAGTTGTTTCTCTGAGTGAATTATGATCGCAAACTGACCCTCAAGTCGTAGGTTAGTTGTACATACTCGAAACAGAACTAATATGCCTTGCCAACTGTCTTACATACGTAGATTGGTGTTGTAGGATCTCTTTCCTGACCCGACAGTCGTGACTAAGTGGTTACATCTATTCCATTAGACTGCTGGGTGGCTATTTATAACACGAATAACAAAAAGATTCCGATATAGCTTTTTGTTACCTTTAATTCCAATCTCTTGATATTTTACGTTTGGTCCACCGTTAAGAAAATGAACTATCCACGAGCAGATTTGTCTGTTCATTTTTGTTTTTTTTTTTTAAAAGTATGGCCTTTGGTCTTTGCGACCATTTAGTCAGCTCCAATTTGTTTTTGTACCAGATGTTGTATCCGGCTTTAATTATGATATTGTGGACACTACAGTGAGGTCATCACAAGACGAACACAACACGTAATCAAAACCACCCAAGCCCGAGGGCGGACTCGAACCACTGGCCCTTGCAGTTCTTTTTCTTGCTGCCGAACATTAATGGGCTAGTCCGGCGACTATCATGAAATGTATCGAACACTAATCAAAGTAACATTTTGCTACCGTAAGAAACTCTTTATTTGGCACTTTTATCGCCAAACTCTTTACTCACCATTGCATGTGAATGTCTGAAGCCATTAAACAAGTTTATATCCAACCTACGCTGCTGTCAGTTGTATAGAGAACCTGAACAATCAGTATGTGTGGGTAATACGGTAATAAGAAAGTAAGTTTCACATTTTACAGGGGAAGTGGAAAGTCCCACAAACACGTAGCTGATTTTGTTTCACGATGTAATTTTGATTTCAGTTTAAATTTCTTTTAATAACCTTAACTGTAATTTTAATGAGTTGTTGTATTGTGTTATTCACTGAGAAGGTATATCAAAATTTTTAGATCTACTGTTTTTAGTACCACCTACAAATTGTCAAACAGTAGTTCAAATCCTCTACGAATCCCAAGACTTTTGCTCCAACATGAACGTCTGTAACGGTCCCAAGACCCATTCAGACTGCTTTCAGAGGTAGTCAGGCATGAACAGGGAATGAGGATATCTGTTTACGGATTTTTCGTAGACTGATGGAAGGTTGTTTGTGCATACATATTCCTATGTTAATCCTAGCATTACCACTGTTTTATTATGTAGTTGTTGTAGCTGAAAAACTCAACAGGTTCTAAGGATTATGCTGATTTTAAATCGTTATTCAATAATTGTTGTGTGTTGAGTGGCTGAAACATTCAGGGAGAGCTTTCTCCTACCAAACGATGCTCGATGGATTCAGTATTTGTTTAGTCAGTAACATCATCACATGAAGATTTTCTAAGGCCAGGATAAAGTATAAACCAATATTTTGTGTGCTAACCATTTATCTCGAAATGTTATTTCTGCTAAAGCATAATCTTGGTGCAGATTCATTTAGTTAATTGAAACTGGTTTTATAAGATGTCTGAAATGTAGTTAGCCTGAACTCGCTATTGCCCGGTAGTTAAATGTTCATTCGACAAACAATTACAAGCTGAAAAAATAAGGTACCAGTAATTTTTGAGTAGCGGTTCTTTGTTTCAATAAATCGGGTTAGCTGTTATCCTGAAATATGAAAGCTAGTAACCGAAGACGCTTCCTTAAATGCTATTCCTGCAAACTTCTTCAAATTCTTGTTTATTGTTTAACTTCTGGTTTTAACCCACAATAGTACAAATTTATATTTGGGACCGGTATGTACTGATACCTAATTATTCGGCAGTATTAAGAAATTCTGTTATGCAAATGGTAGAAAGAAATTTGATCGTCTGATTGTATGATATGAAGTGTGTGAAGATGAGGAGAGATTGTGTTGAAAAATGAACGTCCACTTTTATTTTAACTCGTGTGGATATTTGTGCACCGCAATCGTGTGGGAGGAACCTCGTAGCTAAGGTGCGGGCTGTTTCACGCTTGCACAGTGGCTGCCGGTGCCCTGTTTCCCTCACGCCCACACACCGCCGTTAAATACCTGTGCGCCGGTAGCGGTGTTAAGTCGGGCAGCTGATTGCCGGCGGGATTTAGTGCCTCGCCCCCGTGGCCCGGTGCCCGTTTTATTAACCCCTGCCGGAGCCGATGTGTCAGGGGGGCGCGACTTTATCTGCCACCCAGACCGGAGATTGTAGCGGCCTCCTTTTCCTTTTCTCCTACCGCCTCCTTTATCTCGGTCACATCCTTCTCCTTCTCCGGTCCTTTTCCGAGAGAGGGCAGAACTGGCTGAGGAACCGTTGCCACAGCCATTCCAGCAGTCCAGTGCCACCTCGCAGAATACTTGGTGGGTCATATTTTAAAAATTCTGTCCCAGTACACTCAGTTGGTATTCTGGCTTCTCGCACCTTCCAGAAGCTGACACGCGGTACACAGCAAAATTTTTGGTGTCAGTTGTGGGGTAAAATGAACTGATCCACTATAACTATACGCAGATAAATACACTATTTTTTTCTTATATCTTGAACGCTCTATGATCTCGAAGTATTTAGAGACAAGTAATGGGAAGGATTAAGCTCCATGCATTTTAAAGGAACCATTCCCACGTTCGCCTAGTGTGATTTCGGGCAAACAGAACAGGACTAGGCATAGAACCCTCTACCTCCCAAAAGCAAAGCCTACGTGTTAATATTTATAGGCCATCAAAGAACCACACACAATTTTTTCCAACTAATAAATTGTGAAAAGCAATAGTTTAAGTTTTTCCAGGAGAATGTCACCTGCTTTCGCCAAATTTCTAATTCAGCTGGTAAAAATAATCATCCAACTGGGAATTGAGTCACGCGTAATTAAGGTTCCATTCTGTAATAAACTTATCAGATTTTGATGTAATACATCATACGGCAGTCAACTGGCAAAAATTTCAGACTACGCTTTATGCATTCCTAACGCCACACTGTATTGTCGCACGCGGCGCTACAGCAAAAGTTGAATTTGTAATTCACTTGCATAGTAGGTAGTAGGCCTACTCATTCTATCCATTTGGACGCAAAGAACTGTTAATAAAGAGCAGATTTAGTAATATATTATTGCCTTAAAGCAAAGTAACCTCAAAATAAAATATTTTACTTCTTTTTCTTATAGTACTCAAACAGTACATATTTTTAATATTTGTTGCATTACTACAGGATATGGTACCAATCCCAGTGGGTAAATGGTTAATGCAGGAGCCTGGAATTTGGATTCTATACTCGAAAGCGCCATCCAGATATAGTTTATCGTGATCTATCGAAATAACGCCAAGAGATCTACACTTTGATTCCTTCAAAAAGTCTATGGCCCAATTTTTTCACGTTCCTTGCTCACATCCTATCCGCCTATAGTGACCTCGACGACGACTAGTTGCAAATTATGAAGAAAAAAAATAATTATCAAATATATCATTCTGATGTAAGTGGTTTTTTTTATTTTTTATGAAAAGCGTTCCGGAGGTTCTACTCTGTAGTCAGCGTAAAACTTGATTCGTTACTTTAAGGTGGTCTAGATGTTTGAAGCTGACCTCACTGATATACTAGACCGCTGGCAAGCTACGATCTAGTCATTTTGTGTGAAGTAGTTTGCATCGAGCAAGGCAAACAAGCTGTCAGCTGTATGTGAGGCCTCAGCCTCTCGGTGCTTGGATGCTTGTCGACAGGTCCGGACGATCCTGACAGGACCTAGAGCAAGTGTCAGCAAGTGATAAATTTACTGCACGAATGTGAAATGGACATATCTGGATTGTGGGTACAGCAAACAACTGCAGAGATATCCGGACGTATTCACTTTTATTGAGAGCATTCGGCCGGTTGCTAGTCTGTCACTCGAAAATATTTAGTTCTATTCTCATTTAAAGGATCGCGAAGATATATGTGTATCGCGTGACTCGCTCTTGACAATGGGTGTAGCATTAAGTAATACCTTAAACACTAGGACTTTTAAAGGAGTAACACATACAAATATTTGTAGAAATTGAAATTTCATTTTCTCCAAATCTATTTTAATTTCAGTGTTCAAATTTCATAGCTCCGTAGAACTGTTATAGTAATATATAAAAATTGATTTTTAAAATAAAAATATCATTTAACAATATGTTAATGTACCATCCAAATTGACAGTTAAAAATAAGTCATCATTAAGGTCTTTAATCATAGAAAGCATAATATTTGAAATTTTGCAGAAATCTTTTTATAACCTTGTAAAATAATATCTATGAAATTAGTTTTTACTAATAACATAACACATTTAACTTTATATTTGTTGTTAAAAAAGATTCAAGAAATTGAAATTCTTGCTTTTTTTGTTTAAACATATAGGCATATTTTCCATTTGTGAAAATCTGCATAAACAGTAATGTTAGGGACTGTAGTAATTACTATGTAGAACATTTCATACAAATTTGAAAACGATCTATGCATGTGGAAAACAGTTATCTTTCAAATCAATTGCTGTTTTAAGATATTTAAGGTTAAAGATTTGGATTACCTTCAAGTGCAGTAAGATTTAAGTGGCTGTCAATCGTGCAGGACTTCGTTTAACCAAGCTTAATTCCCACACTGTCAAAGATATTTAAATAATTTTTCACCAGCATGAAGTCAAATTTAAAAACTATATTTGTGAACTGAAAGAAAAAAATAATTTTTTGAAACCTGATACCTTTACCAACCCCCTTAATTTAAAAAAAAAATACGGCGTGGATAATAAAGAAATAACATTAATCAGGATTGATGTATGAATTTACAAATAATAGAGATTAAATCATTTACTAGACGAGTAGATCCGGGCACAATTCTAGTGGATTGAGGATGTGCATGTTTATGATTTATATTACCAGGCTGTAGGAAATACGCATATTTGTTTCATACATTCGCCAGAAGCACTCGGTGTATAAATTTACCTTCTGTGGTCTTCTTCTGGGCAGAACTTCTGCCCAGAAGAAGACCACGGAAGGATAGTTGAAACGTCGGCTGCACGCATCATGATGCGGCGTCACCCAGACAGCCAAGAACTGACTCTGGCCGCGAAAGCCTACGATACATTTTATGGCGTGTTTACGAAGATCAGTAATAACTATTCCACATTATATAACGCATCCAACGTGGTCCAACAAGATATCACAGGCTGAAACTATACAAAATTGTTATTTTTTCTTAAGGTTACAAAGATACTGCATTTAAACATCAGACAGAATCCTAAGCAGCGTTTCAGAAGGTGCGCAGTTAGCAGGCAGGAAACTTGCTAAATAACAGTTATGCTTTTTCCCATCTCTGTATTAATAATTGGTAGTCACAAATAAAAAACTGTAATAAAAAAATCATTGTCTTTCAGTTAAGCTTATCATATTTAGTTTATACATCCTCTTCTTAGATCGAAAATATGTTTGCTTTATTAGCTTATAAAAGAAGTTTCATTTGCAACATTTCAGTGCCATACAATACTATCATTTTTTTTTTTTTAGTTTCTGTTTGTTTTAAAACCACCAAGCCTAGGAATCCACAAAAAAATCGCAGAAAAGTCAGGCATTAATTTACATACTAACCATTAAACAACACTTCTTGAATGTTCAACTAATATAACGCTTCTAATCTCTGATTTCAGTTTTGCTAGAACATACTTTATATCACTAAAAAAATCACTTGAATCTTATTTTTTCAATAATCCTTCCCTTATTTTTATTTTGCTTCCAATACTCGTTACATATCGGTGAGTCACAAAGCCACCAATCTACTTTGAGTTTTAACTGTCAATATTAAGTAAATAATTTATGTTTTGTTCTATGAACAGTATTTTAATACAATTATGAACTTGTCGTACCTATATATTTTATTGATTTTTTTTACGAGAGACTCACATATAACAAACTTAATCACGCACTATTAAGCGGCCGACTGTTGGGGATCAGACAGAGGATTACTCTGATAAAGGTTTAATAGCGATCGTTTTTCGGAGTATTGCCACTAAAGAACGGTGACCGCGTGATCAGAGCCCACTGGCGGGTTGTGTATCCTCTGTGGCCGCAGAGCTGTTTGGCGGTAATCTTCCCGCTCGGTGGTCGCCCCAGGGTTCTATACTGGGTCCGGTGTAACTGGACATTAACTGGCCGCCGGGCGCCCGGCCAATCCGCTTTACTCTCATCAGCCTGCACTACGTTACCGTCTATTCCTACCGCCTAACTACATTATTAGCCCTGCTCCCTTCGTTTAACTCTGCTGATGAATTGGTCCTTCAATCAAGATTAATTGCATTTACCTTCCGTTAAGTCTTTATCTGTGCGCGGAGTACCAGATATTACGAGGTTTTTTCTTTTTATTCCCCTGTAATTCTGCAATCGCCGCATTAGTCGCTTTAATCAACCGTGGACGCTACTAGAATATGAAACTGAGGCAATTTTAAGATTAGTGTTTGAATTACGTGCTGGTAATGAAGATAATTTTATCTTCAAATACAGCCTTTGAAAATTTCAAACGGTTTGAACTTTGGAGAGAAAAAGTTGTAATGGGGGACTACAGTTGAATAATAATAATAAAAAAACATCCCTTTAAAACAAACTTTTAAAACTGCCAAATAGTAAAAAAGATGATATTAACATTTTTTAAAAAAAGTTTAAATTCTACATGTGTTGATCTTTTCTTCATATAATTACAATGTTTATAAACTTGTACTTACCAGTGGTCAATAGATGGTTTTATATATCACACAGGAGACATGTACTTGCTTCATAACAGAGATGCAGGCGTATTTCCTGCTTCTCTTACTTTGTGTCTGAAGGATAACTATCTAGGTGCTCTGATCTGCAGGACAAAATTATCCTGCTAATGCGATTAACTTAAAAATACTTGAAAATTTTGGAAAAAAATCGAAAGGTTTAGTATTGAAACATAGTAAAAGGGACTTCGGATTTATAGTTTGCTATAACTATTTCAGAATTATATATGAACGAATTGTAACAATGCATGGTGTGACTTACAGAAATGCTTCGGTGGATGGTAGATTCATAAATGTTTGTGATACGAATTACCATAAACTTTGAAATATTCTATGTTAGTGCTACTAATCTTCGAAATGAAAATATGGTTACTCTTTTATTATCAAAAAGTTTTTAATGTAAATGCTTCATAACAAATTTAACTTTTGCATGTATAAAAACCATTGGATTATCAAAATCTTACTGTGAAATCTGTGATTTAATGCTTTTGTAATATTTTAACTTTTAAAGTGCCGTTTAAATCCTCTTACAATTTCGAGTCCTTAATGTTTATCTTTGTAATGCTATGTAACTTACTATTTCTGTTATATATAATTCGATAACTATGCTGTGATCCTATAATATGAAGAGTGACTTGTATGGATGTGTAATGGGCATATTTAAATGTGGGTGCATGTATGTATACATATATAAAGATACAGCAATAAGTTTAATGCATCTTGACTGTATGGCCAACAGGCAAAGTGTCAATAAAATATTTAACAAAATATAGCACAACAGTCACAATTTATAACGCCTGAAAATAATACTGTTTATTCTGTTTGCCAGTTGCGACTCACACTTAACATTAATGTTTGTTTAAATCTTTAGTGTTCCACATGATTAAATTCTGACTAGTTTCATTTACGTTAAGTGTATGTTTTTTGTTGTTGTTTTGAACTTGCTATTTTTTTTAAAAAGTATTGATATTTGAGATGTCTTAAGATTAAAGTGGTTTTCATTTCAGTCGGGTGACAAAAAGCAGAAGTGTATTTCTTTATTGTTAATACCGATCACCAAGGTCAGGTCTCAGGTTGGCGTTAAAGAAAAAGTTGGTGAGTTTTTTTTCGATATGGTAAAAAAAAAAAAAAATAGAAAACTGCCTCCCCCCACCCCCAATCCATACATACCTACGCACTATAAGTTCTAGGAAGAGGCATTATTGAGCGTTGATAATAGAAACATAGGTTTATCGATCACTGCCATTAGAGGCGTAACAAGTTATTAGGTTTTATCATACATGATTAAAAAAATGGAAAAACGATTCGAGTATATCTCCCACGATTAAATAGCTACCATAATTCGATACTTGGGTTTCTGGCACCGTTTTCAATTTCTTCTCTTGCCACAAAGTTTCTATTTAGACAGAAGTGTATGTAAATTGTTTACAGACGTTCTTTTCAGTGGCATACTCGCTGCACAGACTGCATAACAAAGATCTCAGGCGACATTGTAATGCATAAAATGGAGCTTCTGCAGGAAGACAAAGTTAATTTTACTGCAACAGATCCGGCGAAAGTTTGCGCTTTCATTTGTATGCTTGCAATAAAGTGCACTTGGAAAACTCTAAAACGTTGTAAGTAATACACCGTCCTGTCTCCGGCAATATATGGCCCAAGCGTGAACTTCTTACTGAAGAAGTCTTTGGGTGAAAGCATTATTCCGACACTACATCTGAAATATAAGTGGAAGAGAGAAATGGCAGGATGGTTGTCATCAGGAAATTGTTAACATAAATTGCCTTGTCTCAAGAACATAGCAGATTATTGCACCGTTAAAAACTTTCCTAAAATATTAATGCTTAGAAATAAGATATTCAGAAATATAAATAATAAATATAAAAAATTACCAGAGTCTGTAATAATCAAGTCATCTACGACCATCTGTGTGCAACAGTTGTTTCAAAACAGTACTTTCTTGGATTGAATACTATTGTTTTGTTAACATAAAATGGGAAATTGGATAGATTGGTGATATGAAATCAACTAAAACATTTAGGAGAATGGTCTGATAAGTTTTGGGCCTCGCCAATATGCGCAGTGACATTGGCACATGACAAATCTAAAAATTTCATGAAATCTTATGACCATTACTCTCTTGATTTTACGACCTTCGTCTTATAAGTGAGTGTCCTGATGGACATGATTTGAAATAAAATTTGTGGTCAACTATTCTACACAGTCCCGACTGTGTTCCACAGATCTATACCAATGCTTCAATGTCAACTCAACGATGTTAAAATATTAGGTGACAGTACATATAACGCCCCCATCAGAAGTGGAGAACAGAGAATTGTTTTAATGTCTGGTGTTAGTCTCATTTTCAGGAGACCAGATGATGTGGTACTCAAAGGGGCTACAATTTCGTCAATCAGTTAATTCGTCACTATCTTTTTTATGTTGTCGCTAATACCACCACTCTACTAATGGAAACCCTTCTCAATTACAGTGCAATATACTGTTGCTTTTGAAATGTCTTCTGATTCTTCAGTCGGTCTGACATTAACTTTTGCACCGTGTTCACTTTATTGTCTCCAGTTGATTTCCTGGGCTGGCATAATCTTCTTTAGTGGTTCCGATCCCTTCTGATACAGTTAGTTATTATGTTGTTGGCAAAGGCAGCCTTCCCAAATTTGGCTACAATGATCTTATGAGAATCCTTTGCTGATGTTTACTTCTTACAGAAATACTTTATCTCGACACGATTTTTTCCCCATTTCACATTAATCATACTCCTTATCAGCTATCAGCACAACTGACAGTTCATTCCAGGATGTTATCATTTTGGACAGTAATCTAAAGGTGAGTAAAAAACTACTGTAGGCTTATATGTGGCATTGTATAGATTGTACAATTTCGTTTTTCTGGTCGGTCAGTGAACTTATCAGACCGTTTTTGATCGAATATCCAAGATTTAATATATAACAACGAGAGAAAACAATGACGTGTTTCTACATTTTTGAAAGAACAGGCTAATAAAAGACATATACGTCATTGTTGCTAATCAAGTCTATCGATATATTCTATAATCTAACCCCCTCCCCTTTCTTTGTGTTTCTAATGCGTTTAGTAGCCGGAACTGGATCGGGGACGTACAATGGGACCGGGCACGAACCAAGGGCACCACATAAAGTCCTAACCCTACGCGGTTTATCACTGCCATCAAGGCGAATGCCGCACTGTCCCTTATCTCTGCTTCATAAAATACACATTTCACGAACTAAAACACTCTAATCACACAAGATTAAATGTACACGTTTCGCAGATACATAGGCAACAATTCGTTTCCTCCATAACTACATAGTACGTCCTGGCAGTAGTTATAAAATGCTTGAAGTCAGCAAGGACATGCGGCCGTAAAATCAGAAGCTCCTAATTTGACTATGCCAACGATGAGTAAAACTCATACTCATCAAAGGTGGCGAAGAAGAAACTTTATTCCATAATCTATTGAAGGAAACTTATAAATAAACTTTTTTTAGAACATGTATCTATGACTATTTATCTCTAGGTTTAAACACGTGACCTATTTTGTGTATAGTCACGGGTCTGGAACAGTTCCCGTTTTTAAGGTTAAAGGTCATTACAGTTTGACCTGATCTAGATAAAAATAACCTCTAATTTTCACATTAAATTCAGTGTAATAAAAAAATCCGTCAACGTTTTTTACTTTTAATAGACTTAACCTCAATCTGATGTCCAATATAAATACATAAAGATGGTCGAGCAGCGTAAAAGAAATGACTGAAAAATAATAACAACTGCAATGATTTCATTCAATCGTAAAGTACAACTTTATTCCACTTTTTTTTTCAGCCGTAAAGTTTTGCCATATATTTTTAACAAAATGAATGTATTTAATTTAAAACGAACTGCCTAGCGTGCAGTTAATAATAGACATGTTGTCGCTAAACCTTGGCTAACAGCCTTCTTTCGGCAGATACTTAAACCACTGCGCAATGAATTTATCTGTACTCCACGTACATTGATAAAGTAATTATGATGTTATCATTACATTACAATTGAGATACAAAAACCGTACAATTTAGAACTTTTATCTGTCTGTCTCTATATTCACTAATCACGAAGAAATTGATGGATTGATCTTAACTAAGCTGTACTTAGTGATAGCTTATTTTGTCGTCCAGCACATAGGGTAGTTTTTATCCCGATTCTTTACGAATTCCCGACGGCGCAGAATCTAAAACCGTAAAATTAGGATTTTTTTCCTGACTGTCCGTCCATTACTAGAAACTAGTGAATAGATTTCAACCCTTTCACACAGTAACAGATTTGTCACCGGTTAAGACACTTTTTATCTTGATTAGAATATACTTCCCCGAAGACTAAAATTTTTTTTTTGAGCGCGCTTGTTTTATAAACTAACGAACAATGAATGAAATTTGGCATAGTCAAGAAACATAAAACATACTTTTATTTTGATTAGTGCTATATTTCGTCCATGATGCAGTGGGAAAAACTGTAAATTTTGAAAGTTTGGTGTATCAATTTAATATTGTCTAACGGACCTCCCTTGCTCGCCTACCACAAGTCGTATATATGCACAGATGAGTTGTTCAACGTTACGATTCTGTGCCAGCGAATTGGTCATACGGGATTTGAGATTTGTACTGTTATTTCACAAATAAACTATCAAAGAAAAATTCATTGAGAAGTAAAAAGGCAAAGGAGCAGCCCTGTTTTTTTTCCAGTTTATACAATGTTTTAGTAATGTTTGAGTGCATAATTTTTTTCTACCTCTCTTTAAAACTATCTCTAATTTGGAACGAGGGTTATTCCAAAAGTAAGATCCGGTTAAGAAAAAAAAAATTGTTTTATTTACATTCCTTGCATATTTCTCTATTTTTCTACATAATTTCCATGCTTATTTAAACATTTGTCACATCGTTAAACAAGCTTTTGAATGCCTAAGTCGTAGAAATCGGCCGCCTGCGAAGATAACCAGTTTTTAACTGCTTCTTTCACTTCATATCTGTGTCGAAGTGCTTGCCGCCAAGAAACTCCTTTAGGTAGCGGAACAAGTGGAAATCACTTGGCGCCAAATCCGGGCTGTATGGTGGGTGGTCAAGCTGTTCCCATTCAAATTTCTTGATTAGAGCTTGCGTTTCTTTCGAGGTATGGGGTCTGGCATTGTCATGCAACAACACTCCAGACGACAACAGACCACGTCGCTTATTCTGGATTGCACGTCGAAGTTTAGTCAGGGTAGCGCAGTAGGCTGCTTTATTGCTCGTTGTCCCTCTTTCCATAAAGTCGTCTAACAATACTCCATGTCTATCCCAAAACACGGTCGCCATAACCTTGCATGTTGAGATTGTCTGCTTTGCCTTGACCTTGACTTTCGATGACGTGTGACGCCATTCCATCGACTGACGTTTAGACTCGGGGGTTATGTGAGAAACCCATGTCTCATCCCCTGTGACAATATGGTCTAAAAGACTGCCACCTTCCTTATGATATCATTACAAAAAAACAAGAGCATAAGCCATTCATTCCATTTGTTGGGACTCAGTAAGCAGCCTGAAAACCCAACAGGCACACAATTTGTGAAAATTCAAATGTTCAGACACAATTCTGTACAAAGTCGTTCTACTCACATTCGGGAAATTTGTGAAAATTCAAATGTTCAGACACAATTCTGTACAAAGTCGTTCTACTCACATTCGGGAAATATACTCGTACAAGTATTTCTAGATCTGAAATAGTGAATCGTCGATCTTCACGAATTTTTTGGTCAACCGCATTGACCAAATCTTCTGAAATCACTGATGGTCCGCCAGACCGTGGTTCATCATGCACATTTTCCCGTCCTTCATTAAAAGCTCGCACCCACTTGCGCACTTTACTGTCACTCATTATTTTAGGACCGTAAACTTCAGTAATCTGCCGATGAATTTCTGCCGCTGAAACGTTTCTTGCAGACAAAAACCGTATCACTACCCTTACTTCACAATCGGCGGGCCGATAAATTGTCTTAAACATTGTGAACTGACACTGCAAACAGCACACAGCAACAGTAACAACGCTAATGGCGGCGCTTGACGCGCAAGGCATGCCGGGAGTCGGCGCGCATGCGTGTTTTGTTCTTGGCGCCCAATTCAAATAGTTACAGCGAATCGAACCTTAGTTTTTGAAAACCCCTCGTATGTTCATGAACAACAGACACACTATAATAATGTTCACATGGTTTCCCTGCAAGCAATATTTGAAATGGTGGTGCCTGGAATGTATACGATCAGATTGCTTTGTTGGTATTATGTAAACTGTGATGTAAAATACCTAGTAGAATCGCAAAGTCGACACATATCACAGCGCTTACTGTAATAGGCATTTCGTCGTCTAGAATACTCGACAGACAATATTAAGTGGATATACGAAATTTCCACGACTTTCGATTTTGCCCCCTGTGTCATACTTTTCGCATTTATGTCACCAATAGTTTGCATTACAATCACTTTTTAAAAAAAATACATTTACTGGAAAAATACAACTTTTCTACAATTTTTAGTATAGACCTTAACTGAGGCTACTTTGGGACACTTACGTTTTTTGTGTTTTTAACTTCTTGCAGCTGCCAGTTGCAACGCATTGTAATGAATTGGTATAATTTTAAGCCTCAATAGCATAGCATGTTCAGTAAATTTCTCATGCCCTTGCGGCGGGTAACATAATACCTTTTAAGATGTAGTATGTTTCAAGGCTTCAAGGTGAGTTATGACTTGAGAAATCGTTCTCCCAGTCTGCCTCCTGTAAAGTAATTACTACGACGTAATGAGCAAATTATGGGCTAGCTACTGGTACTTACTACGAGTGTTGAATGATAAATAATGCTTCCAAGGTCGTAACTCGGGACTGAATGGGAATATTTTAATAAATCCAACCCAGAAATAATCCTTAGAATGTCTTCTTTAATTACCAATAATCACTTTTCCACATAATCACCAGACAATTGGATACATTTCTGCCAACGATGAACACGTTTTCTGAAGCCGTCACGGAAGAAGTCGACACCCAGTTTCCGCAACCACAGTCCCACAGTTCTCTCAACGTCTTCATCAGAAGCATAATGATGTCTCCGCAGATCTTCTTTCATTATCGTGAACAGATGGAAGTCAGACGGTGCCAAATCTGTACTGTTTGGAGGATGCGTTACGTTGGTGAGATTCAGTCTCTGAAGTTCTGCTGCGGTGGTACGTTATTCAAATAAATAAAGTAATTCGTATGATCTTACTGCCTGATGACGGAGTATCAAGTTGCCGCGTATTCTCCTTTGTCGTCGCCAATGCTGTCAACTAGAAAAGACGGAAAGTCGCTGCGGGCAAGACAGAATTCCACTACAAGTAGATAATTATTGCAAAGAATAGCAATAAAACCTACCTTTCATGATGAAACCTCTTGTTAAACATAAGATGTGAGTTCTGAATAGACAGGTTACTGCCGGCGTGGATGTCAAATAGAGGATGATTGAAGATTTACGCTGTTGTGGTCGTAGTGGTAGTAGCAGCATAAGTTGTTATCGCTAACGACGATATTTTTATCATACCAATGAATATTTCACAAAATAAGATCGAATTCATTAATTTGTTAAAGTACAGACAAAAGCAAAAAACAGTGTAACTGCAGTTTACAGTCTGTCTTAATTAGAGGAAGCAAAAGTTTCAGTTTCACTTTCTTTAAACTGATACATACATTTACCAAATTTCTTAAGATGATAATTGGTTACTGGATAGGTCAAATAACAACTGATTTAATTTTCAAATCTAATTTCATTTTTTTAACTGCTTAACGTCTCCTATAGCAACTAGGTCTTTAGAGACGGGAAAGGATGGGGGGCAAGGAATGGGAAGGAATTCGGCCATGGCCTTTTGAAGGAAGCATCCCGGCATTCACCTGGAGTGATTTGGGGAAACCATGGAAAACCCAAATCTGGATGCCCGGACGGGTATTTGAACCGCCGTCCTCCCGAATGCGAGGCCAGAACGCTAGCCGTTACACCACCACGCTCGGTAAATCTGATTTCACTCATAGCAGATCACTGAATGTTTGAGGTTTCAAGCTGTTCCTGTTTTTGGTATTTATATCATCCATTATAGAGAAAACCCTTACTACTTCTGCATTTCAATGCGGTAACACTAACAACGATTTTGCTAACTTTCAAATGTTAAAAAAAAAAAAATACCTTCAAAACTTTTAGTTTTTCTTAACGCACACCAAACCCAACAACGCCGTTTAACTTTAACAACACTTCTTTTTCTTCTTCTGAAAAACAGTATGGCAGCTTGCTGAGCTCTTTTATCACCACCTGTTTGTTTATTTTAGTTTCATATCTCCTCGCAATTTCCGAAACGTTATATTTATCTCAATATTCTGGTTCAATACATTACTTGGAACAAGAAATGACATATTAAATAGGTTGTCGTTCACCGGAAATCTTTGGAAATATTCGCCGACACATTTTTGATAAAACTTGACACCGACTAGTCTGAAATTCTCCTTGTGCATTTCAGAACACTCTGATAACACTATCATAGTATTTTCCCCAACATTTACTTGTTTTACAGGGAGCAGCACGTAAGGATCAAACACGTTCAATTTGTCAAAGTTGGCCTCACCATTAAAATGAAGTGGTCTCACAAACTTCGCATACCAGATTCTGACAAATCTTATGCTTTCAGGTTATAGATCTTGGATTGATACATTCGGTGACTGAAACATGGCATTGAACTGATTGAATGTGGGTAAGACATGATTCAAATGTGTAGGTACGCTTTGATATAAGGATTTAGAAGATCTGAAGAAATGACATTGTCCACTGGATTTTTGTCTTCAAATGCCGCACATCTGAACAGTTCAACGAGTATATTCTACTGTTGTAGAACACGATCAACACAGCTTGACAAGCCATCTAGTCTTACTTGGACTAAAGATCTTTAATTCAGAAGCGTGTATAAACTTTTGAAATCGCACCAAAATGCATTTTAGTTTTAGAGAAAGAGAAAAATAGTTTTAAATGTTGTGTAACAATGCTTCAACATAAATAGGAATTTCATTTGATGCTGTTCCGGCAACAAGATGTGTTGAGTGATATATACAGCTGTTTACAAGAACTTCTGGATTGTCATTTACAAGGTGGATTTTGAATGATTAATTTTTACCAAGCATAAAACTGGCGTTATCAGATATCCTCGGCGTAGTAAAACTTCTCCCACTTTTCGGGTGTGAGCAGTCTGAAATTGTACTTGTTGCTTCCGCCCTCACAGTGCAAATAAATGACAGACTCGATGTTTTTGAAGTGGTCGACATCGACCATTGCGGATGACGGTGTTGACCATGACATCCACGATGAGTCTTCCGCTTGAGATATTTCCGACCAGGATTCTTCTTGGTGAAGCGAAGCTGGAGTGTCGTACGGGGCGGGCCTCTCGCCGGCGTTATCTTCCGACTGCTGGCGCGGAGTACTTGCTACCGGAAGCATAGGCTCATTGTCCCTGCCTGACCATGGAGCATCATGGCGGCTCCGTGTGCCAGGTGGTAGCGTGGAGCGGCTCTCCCCCAGTTGGTGGCCACTCGAGGCCGTCCGTTCCCCGCGGTTGTGCGATGGTGTCTGGGCGCCGGATCTGCGTGCTGCTGAAAGCACAGGCTGCTAACGTGGTGCGCGCTTGCGGCGCGCCGCAGCACCAGGCTTAGGCTCCCCTCCGTTCGGAGAACCAGCCTTACCCGCCGACTGATGCAAAGCGCTTGCTGCAGGCCGTAGCTGGCGAGGCGACGATGAGGCATCCCGGTGGCGCGCAGGCGAGACTGGCAGTCGCGTCTTCCCCATGTTCTCGGAGTCGCCAGGTTGTGAGGTCACTGGAGCGCCGCTCCCTCTATTTTTTTTTTTTTTATTTTTTTTTATTTATTGGTTATTTCATTTCCCCACACATGGAGCTGGGCTGGCAGTGGGTGACGCCCGCTCTTCGTCTACATTTTGTATTACAAGTCTGGTCTATTTGTTACAATTTATCATTCTTAAAATGGTTTACAGTATACTTTGTATATGTTACAATACATATTTTAATGTATAGCTTTCATAATGTTGTACAATTTTATTTTACTTTTAAAACTTTTCACACAGTTTCAAGATTGTCGGATTGTTCCATAATAGATTTTATTAATTCTGATATTTCATTTTCTTCTGTGACTGACAGTTATGATTGAAATGAAGGGTATATTTCTGGGCGGATATGTTGGTTGGGATAGGGAGGCTATTGAAGTTTCTATTGTTTAATGTGTTTAGTGCGTAGAGGTGGAGAGCTGGTGGTATATATTTGTGATATGGTTTTAGTGCGTCTGGAGTTTTGATATGTGGAGTGGAAAGTGGGTTGTGTGTGTTGTTTCTGCGTACTGTGAAGGATATTCTGAGGCGTTCTAGAAAGAGAAGGAGGTGCGGAAAGGTTATTTTATCGTACATGGTGTGGTTTGGGAAGGGTAGGCGGATTCTGTAAGCGAGGCGGAGTGCATGGCGTTCTATTATTTGCAGTGCCTTGTAATGGGCTGGGCATGCGGATATCCAAGCGGTGTTGGCATATGTTGAAAATAGGATCTTACTAATGTTTTATACGTATGGAAGTACAGTCTCGGCGTTTAGACCCCACCTATGTCCTGTCAGTCTTTTTATCAAGTTAAGTCGTGTTTTAGCTTTGTCTTTGATGGCCTTTAGGTGGGAATTCCAAGTGAGTTGGCGGTCTAGAGTACAATCCCAGATATTTGACTGTTTTTGTGAGGTTAATATGTTTGCCGTAGATTGTAATGTTAAAGTCATGTTGTCTAAATCGTCTTGTAGTTCGTCCAAAATTATTGCTTGCGTCTTTTGGGGATTGATTGTCAATCTCCATTTGTTACACCATTCTATAAAGCTCTCTAAGTGTTTTTGTAATGCTTTGGCGGATTGTTGAAGGTTATTGCAGCAAGCGAGATAGGCGGTGTCGTCGGCGTATTGTAGGAGGTAGATAGGACAGAGTGGTTGGGGAATATCAGCTGTGTACAATAGGAAAAGGAGTGGGGAGAGGACGGAACCTTGAGGCACACCAGGCATTTGGAGTAAAGTACCTGGAACGGGAGTTATTAATGATGACGTAGGCTTGACGGTTGGTAAGGAAGGCTGCAATAAGGCGGACGTAGGATATTGGTAGCGCGTATAACTGTAGTTTAAATAATAGTCCTGCGTGCCATACTTTGTCAAAGGCTTTCTCCACGTCTAAATAGATGAGGATGGCTGATTTCTTTTTGTTTAGTTGATTTGTCACTAGTTGCGTCAGGTGGAGAAGCTGGTCGTCTACAGAGTAGTTTGGTCGGAAACCGGCTTGGGTGGGTGGGAGTGGAAGGAATTGTTGCAGATGTTGGTGGATGCGGCGAGTTAGAATTGTTTCAAAGACTTTGCTGAATACGGATTGTGAGGCTGATAGGGCGGTACGACGAGGGTTCAGATTTGGGCTTGTTAGCTTTAGGAAATAACAGTATTTTTGATATTTTCCATTTTTCCGGATATATGCCTGTATATAAGATTGCGGTATAGAGGAGAGATAGGATTTTAGGAAGGAGAGGGGGCATTCTTTTAGGTGGCGGTAGTTGATAGCGTCGTGACCGGGAGCAGTGTTTCGTTTCTTTTTTAGTGCCTGTCGGATATCTTCGGTTGTTATCGGTGAATTTAGATCGTGTCGTGGCGTGGTCTCATAATACTGAATGTCGGGCGCTAGAGGTGGTAGGTTGGTGTGGGTTCGTTCATGTACGTCAGCAGTCATTTCGTAGTTGAAGTGTGATTCAAGAGGGCAGGAAAAGGTTAGCTCAAGGTGGGTTGCGAACAGGTTGGCTTTTGATTCATCGTCGGGAATGGAGCGGTTGTTGTGGATGATAGGGTAGGAAACTGCAGTTTTTGTTCCATTTAGTCTGTTGAAAGCATTCCAGTACTGTCCCGAGTTGGTCATCGTTGAGTTCAGTCTGTCGCAAGTCATTCGCCAGGTGAGTCTTTTTTTGGCAGTGAGATAGTTGCGTACTTGTCGCTGTAGCTGCCTGTGTCGGGTGAGTGCATCCCGGTCACGCATGGCTAGAAACGTTCAGTAGAGGCGGCGGGATTCTTTGAGGAGCAGGACTTCATGGGGAGGGAGAGCCGGCTTATGAGGATTTGCGAATTTTCTGGGAATTTGCGTTTCAACTGCGGAAGTTAGCGTGTCATGGAGGAAGTCTGCTGTACTGTTTACATCATCGGCATGTCGGAAGTAGGGATGGAAATTTTTTATAGCATCGTCTATATGTCGTCTGTATTCGGTCCAGTTTGTTCTGCTATAATCTTGAATTTTGCGGATTTGTGATGGGTCGATATGATTTCTGAGTTGTCGAGTATGGTATGCTACTTTGATGAGCACTGGTAGATGATCGCTACCGATAGGATCGAGGACTATGAGACTGGTGCGCCTAAGGATAGAAGGGGATGCTATGATTATGTCGGGTGTCGTATTAGTAGCTGGTCGTGTCGGCTCTGGTATGTCAGTGTCTTGTCCGCGTAAGGCGTCGAGGTTGTCACGTAGAGTTCTTTTTTCATAGTCTGGTCGGGAGTGGATATTGAGGTCAGCCATTATTATGTAATTACTAAATGTGTTATCTATATACTGTAGGAAGTTAAAGGGGAGGGGTTCATTTGGACGAATGTAGATAGTAACAAGGGTGACTGTCAGATATGGGAGGAAGACTGTGGCCAATAGATGCTCATTTCTGATGTTTAGAGGTGGATGTATTTTTGCCGGGATGTTGCGGTGATAGCCGATGGCTACACCTCCTCGAGCAATTGGTAGAGGGTTATCTGATCGGGCTATTTCAAAAGGGGTAAGCCGGATATGGTGAGTCGGTTGGAGGAAAGTTTCATTTAAAGCAAAAGCGGAGACATTGTGTGTCTGTAGGAGATTCTGGAAGAGTATTTTGTTAGTGTTTAGTGAGCGGATGTTGTTGAATACAATATTGTATGTGTTAGTGTCCATTCTGTGTGTGTTGGGTGTGTGTGGTTTATACGAGTGTTTCGATAGGTTGGAAGTAGAAATGGGCACTGTTTTGGGAATACGTAGCTGTTACATTTATGTGGAAAATGTTACGTGAGGCAAGGATTATTTGTTGCAGGGTATGTTGACGGTTGAAAGGATGGATGTTTTGCAGAACTACAGTAGTAAAGCGGATGATATCTTCAACTGAAGGTGGGGAGCGGATAGAGTTTGATGGTTGAGTCGATGGGTCTATAGGTCGGATTGGAGCAGTTAACTCTGGTTTCTCCGCAGGTGGTTTCGCTTTACATTTAAGCGAATATGCAGGATGGTTCTCATTGCAGGTATTGCAGATTGGAGGAATTTGTAGATTGGGGCAATCTTTATGGGGGTGGTTGGCCTTGCAGTGTGGGCATATAGGATCATTCCGGCAATCTTGTGTATTGTGGTCATTGTATTTTAAGCATTTTTGGCAACGTATTGGCTGAGGTGGTGCGGTCTTGGATGGTTCCACACGGTGACCTTGATAATAGATGGTAGCCCCATTGGATAATAGAAAGTCAACTGTGTTGGGACATTCTGTAAAAACTCTTACCATGTAGGTAGGTCCATTATTGTTCCTGATTCTTAATGCTTTCCTAATCGATAGCTCACTATTTAATTTTAGTTCTTCCTCTACTTCAGAATCGGAGATTGTGGGATCAACTCCCCTGATTACTACCGTCAAGGTTGTAGGCCGTCGTGGTGTTTGAGGTTGTTTGTTAGGTTTTTTGGTTAAGCGATATGATGGTGGCGTTATCGCCGAAAATTGTTGGGCCTACTTTAGTTATTAAGGTCGTCCGTAGGTTTGGATCAGGGGTTTTGATGATCATACCTTCTCTGGTCGGAATGATTTGGGAGATATTTGAATTTGGTAGGTATTTCCTAATTTTGCATGCTAAGGTTTTTGATGTGTGAAATCTGGTTTCATAGTTTTTCAGGAGGAAGCTATGGATTGCTGGAGATTGATTAGACAGGATGGTGGAGTTGTCGTTAGTGGTGTCCATTTGCTGGGGGCCGAAGATAGTCAGTTGAGCATGGCGTTCGTCAGCGGTTGTGGATGTCTGAGGGTATTGGGGTTTGATGGTAGGGTATGGTTTGCTTCTATAGTCAGGGATTGTTAGTATTTTGCTATATGAAGGTTTAGTAATAGTAGGTGGGAGTTTATGCATACCAATGGTAAATGCTATTGCTGATGGTGACGAAGAGGGCAGTTGGAGGTCGGTTGCAGAGTTGCGGTTGTCCTGGGAAGTCGAGTTTTCCGTCTCGGTATACATCATGACGTCCAGCAGACACACCAACTCAGAAGAATTGACCGACTTTGCTATTAGGAGAAAATATTCTAGGATAACAACTCCCACAAAACACTATCTTCTCAAGAAATGGCAGAGAATGGTTGATGTGTGTGTTTTTGAGCAAAATTTCAACAAGTCATTGAATTCTATTTCCAGATTCGAAAGTAGTTAGACTTTTTTATATGCAATGCTTTAAGTATAGTGACTGCGAGAAGCAATTAACTTTTCGCTGAACACGATTCTAGCATATAGTACAGGTCACAGACAGGGTTTCGATCAAAGTACAGCACATAGTCCCAGGTGGAAAACATTTATGTTTCATTTTGACGTAACTTTGAGGAAATGAGAAAAATATATTTCACGTATTATTATCCATTTTGTGTTAACATGATCCACACAAAAACTATTATACCCTATTGACCCATTGCATACTGATCGGAGTACACCGCTGTGGCCATCCAGACGAAAGGAAATTTGACAACGGGCACTCTTTCCACTTCAGGGCAGCGGAAGGAGACGGAGCAGAGTAACCTTGAGCCACCTATAATAGGATTTTAATAGCGCACTGAACAGTCTTCCAGGTGTAAAGGGAGATATATTTAAATTGAACGCGACGTCGTAACAAATTAACATAAACGTTTTCGCAAATTTAGCAACCATTTAAAAACAAGGAAAAATTCGCAGTCAAAATATTTCCCGGGATACGTACCAACAGCATCGCATTGGCAGGATTCGAAAAAAGTTGAGACGGATACAACAGATGAGGATCGAGTATGCGGTAAGAAACTCTGTCACTAGGTCACTAAGACTACACACAATTAATTCATTACAATTAAAGTAAAACCTGTCAGACTCCGCCGCCGGAAGCATTGGTAAAATTTGCCTTTAGATAAATTCTTAATTTTCAATGGTTTTTACCAATATATATTAAAGGATCATTTTCAAAAAAAAAAAAAAAAAAAAAAAAAGATAAATAAATAAATAATAATAATAATCTTACTGCGATTCATCAGTAGTTGTTTAACTCAATGCTGATCCGTTCTGATTTCTCATTGTATTTGCAATAGTCTTGACAATGCGTTTAATGCAAACAACGACATAAAATATTTCCTCATAGTAATTTCAGTAGAAGACTTGACGTAAGTCTTTGTAAACTATAAAACCGCGTGACTGAGCAGCAGTAACTTAGTAATAAATTTTGAAAATATTGTATCTGCTACTCAAATTTTTTTTAGCTCCTTTAACGACATTCAGTTTATGAGGTTCAAAAACCTCTGGAGTGATATACCGGTGGAGGCACTATAATCTTTGACTTTTCTTTTTTTGAATTATGTTGTTGTTCTATGGCATACGTAAAACGTCGACAACTATTTCGACTCTACACTAATAACAACTAATTTGTTTCGTATTGTATCAGATCTTGATGCGACAGTGTATCATTTTTTCGTTTTGTCGAAACCAGTAACATACGTAACATCAGTACTAGTGTATCAGTTTGATCATATTCACGGGTAAAATCACAATGGTAGCTCATTATGCACACTTTGAGACGTTAAACAAAAAACATCACACTCGAGTGGTATATGAAATGTTAATACTTGTGTATGGTTCTGTGATCTGCCGACTTTATTAGCTCAGTCTTTGGCTGTAACTTTTGTGCACAAAATACTGTCAGATATAAAGGGCCTTAAAATGATAATTATATTGACTTTGTATGGTAAAATTCCAGGATAATTTTTGTAATTTTTTTTAGAGATATTTGCAATCGCTCGGGTGGAAATGTGGTAAAGCGATAAAGGAATTTTGAGCTGTGTTTGATCACATGACCTATGCCAGGACGTTCCGTCGGATTCCACGCTGAACTGTTAGTTTGAGAGGAAAGAAACTGACCGTCCAACTTCAGACACAATTGCTTAGTATGCCTCCTTTTGTAGTATCCAACCAACGTACGGGTTGTGGACTGAATTACTTTTACTTCATATGTATTTGCACGATACATAGTCATACATTTAGTATGACTGCATTCGAGTCAAAAGTTGTCTGCTTATTTATAAATTTACTGTTTATGTTTTAATCGTTTAAGTTGGTATGCAGACTGACTTTTACTGTTGGTTAGTCTGCGTATGTATTGTCGCTATCTCGTAGAATGAAACGGTTTCTCTGAGCAATGTAGTGAGAAAAAGAACACAACAACCACGAGGAGGACTGATAGATAGATAGTTCACTTTGATCCCATGTGAGAATAATCTCGGGGATGTGGAACAGTACATACACTTATTAGTAATGTCAATATTACTATATAATTGATAATATTATTATATATTGACAACAAGTTAGCTACAACCCATTAGTATAATCAATATCTCCTGTAATCTACAAATACAATCCCGAGTTAATTAATTCTTATTATGTGGAACAGTGTATACACTTGTTACCAGCATCTAATAACCAGTTATTTTCTTACCGACCAGTTACCATGATAAGTTTCACTGTAATTTGCGTCTACATATAATATCATGTTAGTTTCTATTTTTGTGGAATGTTAAACACACCTCTTAACAATATTCAATTATATTACCAACAACTCATAAGCAGTCAATTACTTAAAAAACCTGTTAGTATGATAATTTTTCACAGCAGTTTTTGAATGCGTGCTATCTCATGTTAGTTAGAATACTGTATATGAGTGAAATTTTGTAAACAGTGTAATTACTTCATTTGTCAAAAGTCTCAACAGAAAGAAAAACCATATATCATTTTAGTAATTTTGGACAACTTTGTCACCTTCCCCTTCCATACACCATTTATACTATTTTATCAGTCATTCTTAGTTACCAAATTCCAAGAAGAAAATTCTTTCACAGAGTAAAATGGGTTCTGAAGCAGAAACTCTTTCAGTTTGGACTTAAATTAGATGGGTTTTCGTAGATAACATTTAATTTCTGTTGGTAAGACACTGAATAAGGAAGCTGCAGTAAATGTTATCCCTTTCTGTACAATTGACAGTGATTTGTAATCCTTGTGAATTTTATATTTATTCCTAGTATTATGGCTATGTATGTCAGCATTAAAATTGAAGTGTTCAGGATTTTCCACTACAAATGATGGTACGGAGTATACATACTGTGCTGGGATTGTTAGTACACCCAGGTTTTTAAATAGATTTCTTCACGAGACGTCTGTGGGCTTGCTCCACAAATAGTTCTTATAGCACGCTTTTGCAATTTAAAAACCCCCTCTGCTTGTGACGAGTTTCCCCAGAATGAGATGCCATAAGTGAGCAGGGAATGAAAATATGCAAAATATACTAACTTTCTGGTTTCTATATTAGCTATTCTAGATATTACCCTCAGTGAAAATTTTGCAGAATTCAGTTTTTTAAGAAGTTGTTGAATATGCTGTTTCCAGTTCAATTTGTTATCTATATATAGACCCAGGAATTTTGTGAATCTGCTTTTATTGATTGCTTTTCCTTCTGATATCACATTATAGCTGTCCTTTGTTTTATTTTTTGTAACAAACTGAAGTAACTGTTCTTTTATACATTAAGTATTAGTTTGTTGGCATTAAACCACCTGTTAATTATCTTTATAGCATCATTTGCTGTGTTTTCAAGTTTATGTACTATTTGGTCTTTCAACGATATGCTAGTATCATCTGCAAAGAGCACCACGTGTTCATTATCACCTAGTATATGTGGGAGATCATTTATATAGATTAAAAACAGCAGAGGGCCAAGAATTGAACTCTGAGGCACACCACATTTAACCATACCCTATTCTGACTTTATAGCATCTCCTGTATTAGCATATTTCAATGATACACATTGCTTTCTATTTTCCAGGTATGATTTAAACCAAAGTCCTGGCTTACAACTAACTCCATAGTGGTCTAATTTATCTAGTAGAATCTCATGATCAACACAGTCAAAAGCCTTAGCAAGATCACAGAATATACCTAGGGAATTTAATTTTTTTATTAATTGATTCCAGTATGTTGTTTACAAAAACAAAAATTGCTGAATCTGTTGAAACGCCTTGTCTAAAACCAAACTGTACTTTACTGAGTAGGTCATTCTTTTGTAGATGTGCATAGAGTAAGAATAGTTCGGGATGGTTGTACTTGAAGGAGTAAGTGAATAAAGAGTGTGTGAATTATAGAAAGCGATAATTTTCTAGTAACTTACGACGCGAATGTTAAAACAGAAGTCAATGAACAGAACCTGTCAATCGATTGCTTATAATGTTACGGCTCTGTTGCTGTTTTGTTTTTTTTTTTTTAACATTTTAAGACTTTGTAAGTCTGTGGCACGATCGCTATGGCGAACCGGAAAAACCCCGAAGGGGCTCCGTAGAGTTTCCAGGAGACAAATGCTGTTGCTGTTTCTGTTTGTTTTGGTCGCAGATATTACCAAAGTCACCCTGATTCGTTGGGAAAGTTCCCCCAGGAATCAAACGTCATTAAACGAGATTAACGTGTGGGCAGTTATATTTAACCTGGAATCCAATTATTAGAATGTCGTAGCGTGATTTAAGTAATGAAAATAAAGCTTTAATGAAGGTGAAAGTTAGGTTAAATGCGCCATTAAATCTCAATTTTCTAAAGAATTTGTGGAAGTGACCAAATGGATACAGAATTAAGTGAACCATATTCTTAAAAGATTTTTTTTTTTCGCTGCCTCAACGGCTTTATGTAGCCCCGCTACTGTCTGTAGCTTTATCTACTGTAACATATGGTTGGTTTTGGGAAACATGATATACACTTTAGGGAAAAACCCGGCTTTGGCCATTATATAATGACCTTAGAGGGAAACCCTTGCTTGTTCTTATCGCCTGGTGGGGATGAGCGTAGTTAACAACTGCGTGAGCAGTTGTACGACCATCCCTAGTTGATTTTCTTGTTGCTGGCATTGACAACGGTTGTTGTGTAGATGCTCATCGTGTCTGGTTAGGTGGTTATGCTTGGTCACATGGCCGTGGGTGGTCTTATCCTTCTGCGATCTGGGTGGCGTCGTGATCTTCTCTGTGCTGGTTTGGGGGCGGCTCCTGTTGATAGCCGCTTGCAGCTTCCTCCTCAGTGGACAGCCCCCGTAGCTAGCCGCGTGGTCCATGGCGCAGTTGGGCGCAAGTTGGTGTCGCTTCGCGTGGGTCTGGTGCACACCAACACGCTGTGATTTTCCCCGCAGCGAACGCACCGAACTTGGTTCCGGCAATCCTTCGATCGATGCCAGAATCCCTGGCACCTGAAGCATTGGTCAACAGTTGACAATGATGATTTCTTCCTGCGGGGATTCTTCTTGGTGCTCCGGCCGTTTTGCTTCTTGACTTGGATATTGGCTGCCTCAACATCATTGATTTCCGATGGCGTTGACTGCTTGGGTTCTGTGGGTGGTGGGAGGTTTTCATCTGGGGTGACCTCCGTTCCTCGGTTGGTTGCTTCCTCTGGCGAAGCAGTGTTTGGGATGCTATCACTTTTCGGAAGCCCTGCGCCTCCATACTGGACGAGCTGGAATTGAATGCTGTGGCTCTCGAGAAAATCCTTAACCGCCGCTAACTCTGATGGGCTCGCACATATTACGAGCAGGTTGTCCGGTGTCAACCCTGTCGGCGCTTGCGATGCCCACTACTTGGTGGTCTGCACTAGGCGTGGCGTCGAGGTGCATGGGCAAGGACGGTGTTCTTGGAGATTCCGGTCCTTTAAGGCCGGCGGTAGTTCCGTCTTTTCTTGAGGTTTGCGACTCATCTTCCTGGCTAGACGAAGATGATAGTTGGTGTGGTTTGCAATATAGCACCCGATGTAGGTCTTCAAAATAGTCATCCTCTCTGAAATCCTTGCTGAGGATGACAGGAAGGCTGACAAACCGTGACCAGTCATTCTTCTTGTCAGTGATGGGCGTGGCGAAGTGACCGAACTTCTCGTCGCTGAGGATGCACAGGAACATGTTACTTGGTATTTCCCATGCATACTCTTTACTCCCGGACTTGACTCGGAGTTGGATTATGCATGGTTGAACCTGGGCGTCTAGGTATTTCTTCCACCAGCTTCGGGATGTGTACTGTCCTTTTGCCATGAAGATTTCGCTATACTTGCCAGATGTACAACGGATATAGATCAGGGTCTCCGCCTCCTCGAAGTCGGGGTCGTCAAATCCATCTTCAATTCTTGGTGACGACCATGTTGTCCAGGATGAATTTGCGGTGTCTGACCCCTGGGATCGACGTGAGCAGGTTCCAACATAGCTGCCCGCGTTAGATGTCGTAGGAGTGACGCACTGGGGAGACCGCACGTCGGCAGCGTTTGCGCAGGGTGTAGACTGAGCCTCCCTGTGCTCATGTGCTGTGACCCCATGTTGCGCCGTAGCAACTTCGCCTGATGTCGACTCAGCTTGGCGTGACGGTGTCTGCTGTGGTGAGACAGGGCGCCGCTTCTTCACCATACTGCACGTTGTCTATATAGGGCACGAACACGACGTAACACCTGCGAGAGAATAATCAGAAACATTGAAAATATTGAATGCGAGAAGCAATTTACTTTTCGCTGTACGCGATTCCAGCATGAAGTACAGGTCAATGAATCGCGGATTCGATCTAACTTGAAATTAAAGTGAAACCTATCAGACCCCATCGGCGGAAGCATTGATAAAATCTGCCTTTAGATAAAGTCTGATTTTTCAGTGGTTTTTACCAAATATTTTTTTTATTGTTACTGCGATACATTAGCAGTTGTTAACTCATTGCTGGAAGTAGTGAAGAATTTTGATTTCTCGCTGCATTTGTAGTTTCTCGACAATGCTTTTACTGCAAAAAGGAGGTCAAATATATCCTAATAGTAACTCCACTAGAAGACTTGACTTAATCCCATAACCCTTTTTATAATATAAAACCGAGTGAATGAGCATCAGTCACTTAGTAATAACTTTAAAAACTATTGTAGCTGCCACACTCAGATTTTCTTAGCTTCTTTAACGACATTCAGTTTCTCAGATTCCACCACCTCTGGGATAATACATTGGTGGGAGCACCATAACTTTTGGCTTCTCTTCGTTTCGATTCTGGTATTTTTTTTAGCCATACGTAAAACGTCGGCATTTATTTCGTCTCAATTCTAATAACAACTTATCTCTTTCGTAATGTATCAGAAATTGGTGATGACTTTATAAGTATTTGCACGATACATTGTGGTATGTTGAGTATTACTGCATTTGAGTCAAAGATTGTGGGCTTATTTTTAAGTTTACTGTTTATTTTTTAATCCTTTAATTAGATATGCAGACTGACTTTTAATGTTCGCTAATCTGTGTAGTCAGAGAGTGTATTGTCACTAACTCGTAGAATGAAACAATTTCTCTGAGCAGTGTAGTGAGGAATCGAAAAGAACCTCGCGCAGGACTGAACGACGGAGAAAGAATAGTTCGGGGTGGCTGCACTTTAAGATGTGTGCACAGTAAGATGCATTCGGTATAAATGAACGAAGAGAGTGTGAATTATAGAAAGTGCTTTTCTAAGTTGACCGTCAAATGTTCTAATAAAGTACGATGCGAATGTTGAAACAGATGTATATGAACCGAGTCTGTCAATCGATTGCTTATAATGTCACAATTCTGATTTCGTTTGTTTTGTTTTTGTTTTATTGAACGTTTTAAGACGTTGTAAGAATGTAGCACGATCGTTAGGGAGAACCGAAAAAAACCGAAAGGAACTCTGTATAGATGCCAGTAGACAAATGGGACTGCTGTTTCTGTTTATGTCACCCAGATTTGGTGGGAAAATCGCCACAGGAATCAAACGATACAGAGAGAGACGAACTTGTGAACAGATACGGAACGACGACAGATTCCCATTCGCGAAGCATCCAGGAAGTAACATATGTGTCCACCAAGTAGGTGCCTAATTTTTAAGAACATTGGGCAGTGGTATTGTTCTGGCTCCTCCAGGTACAACTGCGGACATATAAGTTCATATTACGACGGCGTATGTCATATTTGTGCACGTTTCGTTAGATTTGGTTGGTGAAGCAACGTTAAGACGAACAGCATATCGTGTCACACTAACTCAATGCACGCAGAAAGCCGCTCTGATGTTAAAACTTTATCAGACTGAAAGACAATAGAGTCTCACGGTCACCATGGTCAGTAATTTTTGGAGTGAAGATAGACTTTCGTTTCAAAGGTGTGTTCTGTTTTTATCTGTGTTTTTCATGTTTTAACCTTTTTTTTTTTAAGTCTTTGCCCTAGCTGCCACATTACTGCTGTCTTTCCGCCCGCTGTCACCTATGACAGAAATAGCTGAGTTAACAATACTGGCCGGGCAAGCACGTAACATGTGCTTGTAACGTGATTCGTAATTGGAAGAAGCGAATTCAAAATCACAGTGCGACATATCACACAGACTCGCTACATATTGAAATGGTTAACCGTATTACGAAGACTAGATGTCAAACCACAAAACACTTGTTTTATTTTTTTACCTATGGCTTTACGCCTCGTCGACGTCGAGGTCATTAGAGGCTGGGTGGGACTGGGGACAAGGAACGGGTAGGAATTCAGCCATGGCCTTTTGAAGGAAGCAACCCGGCATTCGCATGGAGTGATTTGGAGAAACCATGTAAAACCCAAATCTGGATGCCCGGACGGGGATTCGAACCGCCGTCCTCCCGAATGCGAGGCCAGAACTCTAACCGCTCACCCACCACGCTCGGTGCCACAAAACTGCTTGGCTTAATTAATTTGTCTCTTCGTACAATTTTTGTGTTTGGTTTTATTTATTAATATTAACTGATTGATCTATCACTGAAAAATTTTGGTATTATTTCCATTATTTTACGTGTATGCTTTATTCAGGATGCACGAACTCCATCTTGAAAGTTAGCCACAATGTTGTTATTTTTGGGTGTTGGGGTGCATCGATAGCGTGGTCGTAAAGTCGTGATAATTTCAGTAGTAATATTAAAAATGGCCTCGCGTACGATATAGTGAAATAGCTTATATCTCCTTTTGTTCTCTTTAGTTATAAATTTTTTTACAACATTCAATATATGTTATCTTGGTGTACGCTATGGAGATAAATAAAATAAATTCGTATGATCTTACTGCCTGATGACGGAGTATCAAGCTCCCCCGCATTCCCCTTTGTCTTAGCTGTACTTAGGGATGGGCAAAATATATCGATGTATCGATATTTTTTCTAAAAAAATATCGATATTTATCGCCGATATTTTTAATTTTCGATATATCGATACATCGATATTGTATTTAGTGTATCGATTTTAAGCACCAATTCGATATTTTTCCTACGAACGCAATTCAGTATCAGATTTAATCGTTACATGTATATAGAATAAATATACGTATATAGCCAATCTTCTGAAAGTGTCTTAAAAAGTGAATTCGTCGAAATATAACAGCTTCATCAGCGGTTCATAGGTTAAAAAAAGCTGTTAAATTTTAACAATTTTACGTTAACAGTCATTTTTATGTTAGCATGTAAGCGGTTGTTTTATCTTTGTAATTGAAATATTATCTTCTCAACTGGTTTTTTTTTTTCATTTACGAATAACAATTAATGGGTTGATGAACCACAAGTCATTATGAATGACTGTTAATTCATTTAAATGTCTACAATCTACTCTACAGTCAAAACTCCTTAATCGCAAGGAATACTGTTCCGTAAATTAGCCGCAAATACGAAAATCTTGAATACGGAAACCTTGAATACAGAATGTTAGTTTATATAGGATTATAGGGAATACGTTCCAAGTATACAGAAAAATTTTGATGTAATGGAGTGATTATTGCACTTTGAACTTAATAGACCAATTCTGGATTGCTTTAAATCCTCTATCCTAAAGTTCATTGTAATGCTCTTTAAAATATGCATATAGCTTTCTCGTGAATTACAGCCCCACTAAAAATACTTTCTTGTGATTGCTGTCTTCGATTGATGTAGTGAGAGCGGTTTTTAATTTTTTATTCACTGAGAAACCAATGGTTTTTACTGATAGTAAGGTCCTCTTCGAACACCTCTCCCGTGTCAGGTTGTAGGCGATTACCATGGGTGATGTATATCCCTCCAAGGAAAGTCCTAGGAGATGAACTGGGGTGGTTTCCCGTTTCACCGAACATGGTGGTGTAATGGTTAGCGTTCTGGCCTCGCATTCGGGAGAAGGGTGGGTCGAATCCCCGTCCGGGCATCCAGATTTGGGTTTTCCATGGTTTCCCAAATCACTCCAGGCAAATGCTGGGATGCTTCCTTCAAAAGGCCATGGCCGAATTCCTTCCCATTCCTTGTCCCCCATCCTTTCCCGTCTCTAAAGACCTCAATGTTAAGAGACGTTAAGCAGTTAAAAAAATTCCCCCTTTCCTTCCTCAGTGTGACAGTGCTCCTAAGTGTGTATGACAGTGACACTGTGTGGCTCGGTATAGAGTGTTGTGGATGAGAGATGAAAGAAGGGAGAGGGGGGAAGCCGGTGTCGGCATGTTCAGGCCTACTTTTGCGAAACATTCTAAAGGGGGCGCCAAGCTTAACATTCCCATCCAACGGATGAATCACCATCAACAACATCGTATGCCCTTGCACCATACGCAATGCAGAGAGGTTTGGTGATTAGAAATTGCAACTTACTGGTCAAGCCCTGATGATGAAAATCGTTGATGTAGTGTTAAGTGAAAATAATTCATTTGCAGTACTCTGCGATCACGCAAAGAGTATTGTGACTTATTTTAAGCAGTCTGTCAATGCTATGGATCTATTAAGATCTGACACCGAGCGTGGCGGTGTAACGGTTAGCGTTCTGGCCTCGCATTCGGGAGGACGGTGGTTCGAATCCCCGTCCGGGCATCCAGATTTGGGTTTTCCATGGTTTCCCAAATCACTCCAGGCAAATGCCGGGATGCTTCCTTCAAAAGGCCATGGCCGAATTCCTTCCCATTCCTTGCCCCCATCCTTGCCCCCCATCCTTTCCCGTCTCTAAAGACCTTCGCTGTTGAGAGACGTAAAGCAGTTAAAAAAAAATTAAGATCTGAACAAGAAGCATCTTGGGAAAAGGAAGGAGAGGTGTTGACTTTGACACAAGCTGTTAGCACTAGATGGAACTTCCTACTTTAATATGTTAGAACGATTTTTCAGACTCTCTGTAATTGTAGCTAAAATCTTAGCTACAAAAAGTCAGTCAAATATAATCACACTTGATATGGTTGCAACTTCACAGCTTAATGTAATACGTGACCTCATTGTCCTGCTTGGTCCTTTCAAAGAAGCCACTGAAGAGGTTAGTGGTACAAATTATGTGACTGCTAGCTTAGCCATTCCTGTTACAAATCTGATACGACAAGTAACGGAACAAGCTACTCCTTCGACCACTTTAGGATTCACGGTAAAAGAGGCTTTACTCCAAAGAATTCAAGAGAAATTAAGTCCTTTAGAAGGAAATACATTCCTTGCAGCAGCTACCATTTTGGACCCGCGTTTCAAATGTATACACTTACACTTCTCCAATCGGTGTGTCAAATGCGATATCTACAATAAGTAATGATATTCGCTTGGAACTTAGACGACGAGGACAAAGTTCTCCAGAAGTAAGGTCTACAGCAGCGACACAATATATCGCAGATAACGCATCAATTTGGTCCGCACATGAAAAGCTATTATCCCTTAGCACTACTGTTATGCAAGAGGTTCCAAGCTCTGGCTCAGTTTCCTAATGAGCTTAAGCAGTATCTGGACCAACCATTAATAGACAGAAAATCAGATCCAGTAAAGTTTTGGGTGATTGCCAGTGCTCCAGCGCGCTGAAATACATTATATGTCAAGCTTCTTCTGTGTCGTCCAAGAGAGTGGCTCCTGCAGTCAACTTAGCTGTACCTGAACAACAGGAGTAGATTGACGGGGGAGCACATAAAACAGAGAGTCCTTTTGATGTCCATATCAGACGAATACTGGTTTGATTGATTGAAAACAATAATAAATTAATAAAAGTTTGTATAATTTCTACCTGTGTCTTTAATTTTCAGAATTTTCTTAAATATTTTGATGTATTTTATGATTTTTTTTAGATAATTAGTCCCTTTAGACAAAAATATCGAAATATCGATATTTTTTCCCCGATATATATCGATAGTGTTTGTAAATATCGTTTCGATATACTTTTTTGATTGGCCCATCCCTAGCTGTACTTACAATTTAACGTGGAATCCAAAAATTAGAATGTCGTAGCGTGATTTACATGAAGAAAATAAATCCTGAAAACAGTGACGGTTACGTAAAATGCTTGGGAATCAGAGCGGAACTGTAGAAATAATGCACAAATGAAAATTTATGTAGACTTATTTTTATGCAAAGATGTAAACATATTGACTGCGAGAAGAAGTTTACTTTTCACTGACCACGATTCGAGCATAAAGTAAGGGTCGCAATAAGAACAGTCAAGCAAGAACTAGAGATTCATCTAAATACAGGTAGACCCAACGAAGCAACCATTGAATCTGCCAGCATAGAAGAAGTTGCCAACTTGCTCCAGCACGTCGATACTAATAAAGCCACTGGTCATGATAATATAGGTGGACATCTCCTACGACATCTGCCGCCAGTGGTAACCGCCTACATTACATCGGCCTTCAACAGAATCATGAGTACCGGAGAATATCCCAAAATTCGGAAGCACGCCGAAATTGTTCCTGTACCAAAACCTGGAAAAGACAAAAGGTCACCCAAATCATACAGACCAATTAGCCTTTTGCCAACCCTGTCAAAAGTATTTGAAAAGATTTACCTTAAACGGCTTCACCACCATATCAATGCTACAAAACTCCTACCCAACGAACAATTTGGCTCCAGGCGCCACCATTCCACTTCACAACAACTACTTAGACTAGTGGAATCTGCAATGAACGCCTTTGAAAAAAGGGAATATTTTGGTGCGGTCTTACTTGACGTAAGTCGTGCCTTTGACTCAGTCTGGCATGAAGGTCTCCTGTATAAGCTCCTGATACAGGGGATACCATTGCCTCACATCAGACTTATCAAGAACTACCTGAATGGGCGTACGTTCCGAGTCATCACCGAAGATGCAGTTTCATCGGTCAAGAACATTAAAGCAGGAGTACCGCAAGGCTCCGTCCTCGGACCCGTTCTCTATAATCTATATACAGCTGACATACCTAGAACGGATCAGACTGAAAGTGCGCTATATGCAGATGATACTGCCCTATATGCAAAAAGCATTAGAGCCTCAAATGCCGTGGCTAAGCTACAAAGAGGTTGTGACAAAATCGAGTTATGGGCAAAGAAATGGAGATTAGCATTTAATGCTACTAAAAGCCAAGCAATAATCATAACAAGAAGAAAAGTACCCCCTCTGCAGTCCATCAAAATACGAGGTGAGAGCATTAAATGGACCCGAACTGCTCTTTACCTGGGAGTCACTTTGGACAGGAGGCTCACCTGGAAGGAGCACATCAAGAATACACATTCAAAAGCAATGAGCAGATTGAGACGGTTATATCCAATCCTCAATCCGGCCTCAACACTGCATCCGCATACCGCTATCACCCTTTATGCAGCTGCAATCAGACCCATTCTCGAATACGCAGCTACGGTATGGGGCAATGCGGCCCCCTCCAACATTAAGCCTCTCCAGCGCATCCAGA
Source organism: Vandiemenella viatica (assembly GCA_031002005.1). Classification (NCBI taxonomy): domain Eukaryota; kingdom Metazoa; phylum Arthropoda; class Insecta; order Orthoptera; family Morabidae; genus Vandiemenella; species Vandiemenella viatica. The sequence goes on along the minus strand of JARYHS010013631.1, from coordinate 133,315,652 downwards.
ACCGTGCAATCAGATATGCCTACAAGCTACCTATTGACACTCCGACAGCTCAATTACATCAGATCAGCGGATTACCAAAACTTAAGGAACGCTTCAAGATCGCAGCAAAGAAACTCTACCAGCAATGTCCAACACATGAGAACCCACTTATCCAACAACTGGGAAAGCACGTGCAGTACCATAGTACAACAAGATGGCCAGTCAAACTGGCAAACGAAGATGCCCCAGAACAACGTTTACAATAACAGGATTGACAAATCCAGACAGGACAAAATATATTGAAGCAAATTAAAAAAGGACCTGGCAAATCCAGTATTGACAAAAACCTGATGACAACCTCAAGATCTGGAAGGAGATGCGCATAAGCGCAAGAACTTCCCTTCACTCTGGGACTAAAGTTTTCCCAGAAGATTGTGCCCTAGCAAAAAAAAAACGGGGTTTCGATCAAAGTACAACACATAGTCCCAGCAGTAAGATAGGTATGTTTCATTCTGATGTGGCTTTGAGAAAATGAGAGATAAATTTCCACATATTATTGCCCCTTTTTGTTGAACATGATCCACCCAAAAACTACTATAAACTATTGACTGGCTGCTCAAGGTAATGTTTCCCTTGCTCCACTACTCATCTCACCTCCCCCTACATACCATTCCCTAATAATCCGAGTAGACCGTTGTGACCATCCAGACGATAGTCAATCTGACAACGGGCACTCTTTCTCCTTCAGGGCAGCGGAAGGAGTCAGAGCACAGTGACCTTGAGCTGCCTGTGTTAAGTGAAAGCACTATTATAGGATTTTGATAGTATAGTCTACTTAACACTCTTGCAGAAGTAAATAGAGGTATATTTAATTTAAACGCGACGTCATAAGACGCAGAAATTAACATAAAATCTTTCTCAAATTGGCAACCGTTTAAAGACAATGAACGTTTCGCAGTCAAAATATTTTCTGGGGTACGTGCCAACAGCATCGTATTGATAGGAATCGAATTGAAATTTTTCAGAACTGAAACTGATATCGATCCTGTGAAGCTGCATGCCTTTGGTTTTCACTTTAAACTGATAGGTCTCCGTTATCTGGCAGGATACCCGGGTGAGTTTAGATGGCTACAGCAGAGGAGGATTACGTATGCGGTGAGAAACTCTGTTACTAGGATATTAAGACTACACACAATTATTTATTTAGAATTAAACTAAAACCGGCCAGACCCCACTGCCCGCAGCATAGATAAAATCTGACTTTTGGAAAAAGGTTGATTTTTCATCGTTTATGGAAGGCACATTTTTTTTTTTTTTTTTTTAATGTTACTGTGATTCATAATTGCTGGAAGTATTGGTCCATTCCGATTTCTCACTGCATTCGCCAATTTCTTGACAATGCGTATAGGGCAAACAAGGAGTTTACATCTTTCGTGCGACTAATGTCACTAGATGACATCATCTCATAACCCATTGCAAACTATAAAACCGAGTGAACGAGCAACAAGCAGTTAGAATTAACGTTGAAAACTATTGTAACTGCCACTCACATATTTTGTTAGCTTCTTTGACGACATCCAATTGCTCCGGTTCAACTATCGTAGGATATATATCGGTGGAAGCAACATAACGTTTTGGGTTCTCTTCGTTTGAATTGGGTTATTGTTTTAAGACATGCGTAAAACGTCTGCAGCTATTTCGTTTCTACACTAATAACAACTTATCTGTTTCGTATTTATTGGAACTTAGCGATGCGGTACCCAGAATTGAATCATTTTTTTTTTTTTTTTTTTTCGTTTTCTTGAAACCAGTATCATACATCAAATCAGTATGACTGTGTATCTGTTTGATTATATTGGCGGAAAAATTATAATTGTAGCTCATTTTGCGTACTTTGAGACGCTAAGCAAATAATATAACAGACAAGTGAAAAACAAAATGCTAATAACTGTGTACGGTTCTGTGATCTGCTGAGTTTATGGTATTAGTCCAGTCTTAGGCACAAATCTTTCTGCATATAATACTGTCATTGTATAGGGCAAATGTAGGTGGGTGCAGGATAGGGGAAAGATGGGTGTGTAGGGAAATTTGCACCAGAGCGGGTGCTCCATTGCAATTAAAAATTTTAAAAAAATTAACTGAAATAAGGGGCCTTAACGTAGTAATTGTTTATTCACTTTGTACGGTGTAAGTCCAGAATAATGAGTGTAGAACAGGTATTTACTGTCAGTAGGGTGGCTCTGTGGTAAAGCTCATGGTTTCAGAGGTTTCGATTTCAAATCCCAGTGGTGTTAGGAAATAGTAAGCTGTATTTGCTCACATGAGTTATGCCAGGACGTTTCAAGGTTTGGAATCCATCTTAAACTGTTAGTCCCAGAGGAAAGGAACTGGCCATCCTACATCTGATACAATGGCTCAGTATGCCTCCTTCTTAAGGATCCAACCTACCTACAGACTGTGAGCTAAGTTACTTTTACTTTATATGAATTTTCACGATCATTGTGGTATATTCAGTATGACTGCATTCGAGTTAAAGGTTTTCGGCTTATTTATAAATTTACAGTTGCTTTAGAATCCTTTAAGTTGGTATGCGGACTGACTTTAAGTGTTGTCTAGTCTGCGTAGTCGGAGAGTGTATTGTCACTATCGCGTAGAATGAAACAGTTCTTCTGAGCAGTGAAGTGAGGAAACGAACAGAACCGCGAGCAGGAATGAACGATAGAGAAGAATAGTTCTGAATTATTGGACTTGAAAGTAAGTGTGTGCACAGTAAACTGCTTTTCTAAATTTAACGTGGCAATGTCCTAATAATATACGACTCGAATGTTAAAACAGAAGTAAATGAACCGAGCCAGGCCCGGCGCTAGAAATTTCGGGCCCCGGATAAAATGGTGACCTTTTTTTTTTAGCTCTACAAACTAGCCGGGCGACAATAGGCGGATTCTTGGCTTCGAGGCCTGGGGGCCCCTGCTGCCGGTGATCGGAGCCCCCATCAGCCGGCGGGCCCCGGTACATTTGACCCGCTTACCCCCCCCTAGCGCCAGCCCTGAACTGAGCCTATCAATCGAATGCTTATAATGTCACGACTCTGTTGTCGTTGATTTTTTAGTGTTTTATTAATTTTTTTTATTGACCATTTTAAGACGTTGGAAGACCGAAAATCCAGCTGGGACCCCATAGTGTGGCCAGTAAAACAAATGGGGCTGCTGTTTCCGGTTGTTTTTTGTTCGCACACGTTACCGAAGTCACCCATATTCGGTGTGAAAGTCATCCCAGGAATCAAACGTCACTACGATGGACATGTGTGTGCACCCAGCAGATGCCTAAGGGCATTGGGCATTGGGCATTGGGCAGTTGTATCGTTCAGGTTTCTCCAGGAACAGCTGTGGACATATAAGTTCATAGTCTGACGTCGAATGTTATATTTGTGCACGTGTCATAAGTTTTGGTTGGTGAAACAACTTTAAGACAAACAGCAATTCGTTTCACACTAACTCAACGCTCGCAGAAAGCCGCCGTGAGATTAAAACTTTATCAGATTGAAGGACAATAGAGTCCCTTGGTCAACATAGTCAGTAATTATAGGAGTGAATATAGAACATTGCTCCCCTAGAAAAGCGAAATCTTACAACCTAATGCTAAGTTTCTACCATAAGCCTACTATCTCGGCTCAGATGCTTCTACCACAAACAAAAAACAGACATAAACCACAATTGCTTTCTTTCTGTTAATGTCTCCACTTTTAGCCATATAGTAGTATTTCACTTATTTGTTAACATTATTCCTCCAGTATTGACTACCATACCATTGGCCCAGATAGACTACTTGTAATTTCTAAGGTCTGGTTCCGCTCCATAAACTCGAGTCGGAAACCGCGCCATTGGGTCCAGCAAGTCCCGCAGATATTCTCCTATAATATTTGTCTCTCCGTGGTCTGCGAAAGACAACGCTTAAACAGTCTAGTTGTCAAATCTCAAGCAGCGGCGCGAGCAATCCGTTTTTTATGGCTTTACGCAAAGTCGACGACGAGGTCATTAGAGGCGGGATGGTATAGGGGACAAGGAACGGGTAGGAATTCGGCCATGGCTTTTGAAGGAAGCATTCCGGCAATCGCCTGAAGTGATTTGGGGAACCCATGGAAAACCAAATCTGGATGCCCGGCCGAATGTGAGGCTGGAACGTTAACCGTTCACCCACCACGTTCGGTGGGCAATCAGTCGCAAGCGCAGAACTCCTGATTGGACTTGCCAACAAGACAAAGCTGGATCCCTTTGATAGACACAATGCATATGAATATTACTGACAATTGAAGAATATATATATTTTTTTATTGGCTTTGGGTTTCATGACCATACAGCCAAATCATGTATTCTTTTACATTTTGGTCTTACAGATGTGGCTCTAATACTATACAGAGTTGTCTTTACAAGCGAGCATATACAATTACAGACTTTAATATATATTACATGACAAGATGGTATCTACAATTCTTCTGCCAGACCATACTGACTTAGAAGAGATTTAATAATGAATTTGCTTATAGATATATGATTTATATACATTAATTACACAATCCAGTTTCCATATTAAGGTTAGTAAAAGGGAAAAATACAAATTAATGTCAGAAATCACTCTATCTTGTAATTCCCATCTTGTAAGGGATTCTTACTTTTCAGATGTAGCATAAATACTACCTGGCTTAGGTTTACAACATAGCACATACAATTACCGCCTTTCAATATTTATTACCTATCCATTTGATAGCTACGATGCTTCTACCATAACATACTGTCTTGGACATAGTTCTCATACAAACTGCATATAAATATTTATTTTTGTATAAATTGATTCCCCAACTCTTTTCCATGTTCCATATTAGCATTAATAAAAGAAGGGACAATATACATGGTGAATTTGGAATTCACTTCTATATTATAATATCCATCGTTATAAGAAATTCATATATTAACTTATACGTTCTTATGTCCTCGGTGGCCAGAGGAGTGGTTACACTAGTTGGGCCTACATGACCCAGGTCGCTTAGTTTCTTGAGGAGCTTGACTGTTGCTGTTCTTCCCCCTGGACAACCTAGTAGCAAATGGTTGGTATCCTCCTCCTCTCCACAATCACAAAATAGTGTGTCATGGGCTCCGATGCGGTGTAGGTGTTTCTTGTAGGCTCCGTGGTTGGTTTACAGGCGCATGATTGTTACATAGAATTTTCTGGTTACTCTCCATTTTTTATACCAATGTGTTTTAGGTACTTGCGGGTGGATTTCTCTGTAATGGCTTCCTTTGTACTCTGCTGTCCACTCATCTCCCATGTGGTTCGTAGCGCTTCTTTGAATTTCCTCAGGTGGTCCGACGCAGGTATCTTGTGCGGGCATCTTACTCCGTCCGTGATAGCTTTCTTGGCTAGGTTGTATGCTATTACTTTGACTCGCATACCGCAGTGGCCTTTGATCCATACTATTGTTACTACCTTCTCCCTCTTTTGTAGTTTCTCTACTTCCTGCATTGTAACATAGACTGGTTGGTTGTGTCGCAGTGTTGTGTGGTTTTTTCAATATCATTACTGCTGAACGAGAGTCCGTTAGTATATTGACCTTTTCTTCCCTACTTCCTCCCGCATATTTTAAGGCTTCCAGGATGGCTGTAAGTTCTGCTATCATTACAGATGCTTGGTGGTCGAGTTTGAAGCAACCAGAGTCTCCGGTTTTGGGGTTTATGAAAGCGCAGCCTGTCCTCATCTCGTACTTTGCTCCGTCCGTGTAGATGGTTTTTGTTGGCGACGTTTCTTGCAGAAACTCCTGTACTTGTACGATATGGTCCACGGCATTTTTGTACTGGCCTGAATCGTCTTTTATTTTATCAACAACGAGCGTGAGCCTTAACTGTTTTCATACAAGGGTGGTTTCCCTGACACTCGTATCTCTTTTTGTAGGTAGCTGACTTTGAAATATTCCATTGCTAGAGGAGGTGTCTGTTCAGTTTGCAATACTTTTCTGCGTTATAAGCTTTAGCAATTTTCTTAACGTTCTCCATAATTGGTGTGTGGTTGTACTGTGTTTGCTTAAGCATGAATTTTGCAGATAACTAGCGCCTTCGCAGTTGTAATGGTGCTTCCAATGCCTCCACCAACAGCGCGTTAGTTGGTGTCGTCTTCATCGCTCCTAAGCATACCCTCAAGGCTTTGTATTGTATCCTATCCAGTTTAATTATACTCGCTGATCCATAGCAGATACATCCGTAGTCCAGATGAAAGTGTACCAAGGCTCGATACATGTTCAGTATAGCATTATAATCTGATTCCCAAGTCGTACCACAGACTGCTCTTATAACTTTTATAGCTTCTTCACATTTATTCACTATATGTTTTATATGCTCCAACCATGACAATTTACTGTCTATGGTCATGCCTAGATATTTAACATTCGTTCTTGTTGGGACTCCACTAGTTGTTCTATAATATTTTTTCCTGTGTTCTCCGAGTCTTCTGTCCGTTGTGGTCGATAAGGGTTCCTACCCATCAAAGTTTCTGGTGTGCCCCTTGGATCAAACATATGCTGGTACATCATAGAGTATGTTGGTATGTTCTGTGTCTGTGTGGTCCGGTGCCCACCCTGTCTTCGTTCTGATCGCTGCGTTTGTGTTATATTGTAGCTATTCGTCTGCTGTCCTGCTGCTTGTTGCTCATACTTCGGTCGCTCATCCGGTACTGGTTTCTCCCAGTATGGTTTGCACCGTCCCAATGTGTTGTTCGGTAACAGCGGCGGGAAGTCTCTGTGGTTAGTGACGTCTGGTATTTCGTTCGAGTGTTGTAGGCCATCTGAAGTGTCTACTGGGTAGCGCTGCTGCCACTGTACTGCCCGCGCATATGGCCTATTTTTTAGATAGTCTTCCGCTTCTCTAATAGACATGTTGTTTCTAGCTGCTAGTTCATGTGCTTGCTTGCGTCTTAGATACATCGGGCATACCCTGTTTGTCGCGTTATGTGGGCCGCTACAATTTGCGCAACGTACCACATCCGAGTTGCATTCGGCCGTGCGGTGCGCTTCACCACACATGTCACAGCGGAGCTTTCCACGACATTGTCTTCCTGTGTGTCCATAACGTAAACAGTTATAGCAAATGCGTACGGCTAGGGTGTAGGGTGATACCTCACACCGCGTCCCGTGAATATATACAAATTGAGGTAGTGTTTGACCATCGAAAGTTAACACACATGTTTGCAGTTTCACTTCCGTTCTGCTGTTATTTTTGGATACTATATTTAGTTAATCTTCTTGCTGCTATAACTTTTACTGGTGTCACTATTTCCGCTAGTATTTCCTCTATTTATAACTCGGTATCCACTCCGCGTATGACTCCCTGTTTCCAGACTAAGTGAGCTGGTATGTATGCCTCCAAGTTCCTTGCCGCCAACGATATGCACGTGACAATACTGTTCACTGCTCTTGGCGAGGGTGTTTCCACTTTTAATCCTATCTTTCCTATAGCTACTATGTTCATGATTGTCCAAGAATCATTGGTATATTTGGTGTAGTATTTTTTAAACTGCTTAACGTCTCTTAAAAGCGAGATCTTTAGAGACGGGAAAGGATAGGGGACAAGGAATGGGAAGGAAATCGGCCATGGCCTTTTAAAGGAAGCATCCCAGCATTTGCCTGGAGTGATTTGGGAAACCATGGAAAACACAAATCTGGATGCCCGGACGGGGATTAGAACCGCCGTCCTCCCGAATGCGAGGCCAGAACGCTAGCCGTTACAACCACCACTCTCGGTGTGTAGCAATTTTCCAAGCGACATAGTATGTAACCGTCCTACATTCCTGCTCTTTCCTTCTATTATTATTGCATACGGGTCCATGTCCTCCATTCTATACATAATTTTAGCTTTATTATTATCATTGGCACCTATGTTCTGCTGTTTATTTCGGTTCATCTGCTCTGGCATCTCTGTTCTACCTGCCTCTCTGTTATCGTTTACTGGTTCTACAGTGGCTACTGTGCTGCTGTCCTGTTTGGGGACACCTGGAGCTAACGCTACCCGTTTTTCTCCTCCCACATTCACACCTAAGTTACCTGGACGCTTTCTACGGTTTACATTTGCGTCTTCCTCCATTACTACATCTACTTCAGCTGCCGTCAAATAGCTATTCACCGTTCACCTATTCACTGCTTCCGTGACAGATTCCCCTACCACTGGCGCTGCCAGTGTTGCTCCATCGGTGAGGTCCGGTGGTTGGAACGTTCCGCCCCTCTCACCGTAGTGGCCACTATACATCTGGCCGTCGCATTACTAAAAGCTCACGAACTAGACACTGGTTTAATTTTTTTATATTTTTTTAATATATATATGGCCTTCGGTCTCTTCGACCATTTAGCCAGCTCCAATTTGTTTACGTTGCAACTGCTGTTTCAGTATTTCACTATGATATTGTGGATACTATAGTGACGAAAACACAAGACGAACACAACACTTATTAAAACCACCCATGCCAGAGGCCGGACTCGAACCGACGGCCCTTGCAATGCGAGGGCAGCGCGCTAGCCACTACACTGCCAGGACCGGCAACACTGGTTTAATCAAACACGATTCATAGATTTCACACTGCCGGTCAAGTCCGATACGAGGAAGTTTACTTTCACACGACTGCTCTCCGGAACGAGGAAGTTGTCGCGAAAGCTCAAGCTAGACTGAAGATATATAGTTAGAAAAACTTGCAACCATATGAACGCAATGGTGAAAGACCAAAAGATTGGAGAGAGGTGAAGAAAACGAATGTTTCCATTGAAATGCTTTCACCAGCCAGCTAGAAGTCATTTCGGAAAAGTAGTGACTGTAATATTATTGCTTACTTGCTTTTATTTACAGTTCTCAGAATATTACTGAAATCTGGAGATTTGAGGACAAGAAATATAAGGAATCAGCAGCGGTCTTACGTGCGTGAGTGGTGGAAAATCTCAGTTTCGGATACTATCGATTACTGCTATTTTAAACGGCCCTTAAATCGTTCTCTACCTCCGGCAAAACTGGCTTGTATATATGAAATAAGCAAGAACGCTAGTGTGATTCGGTTTCCGCATTAACCTGTAAGTCTTTTTTTTCTGGAGTATTTGTTAAATAGATAAAAGGAAATGTTAAAGTCTGATTGCTAGACCATTAACAATACCCACATTGTCACAAGAAAGTTTCCAGATACTTGATCGGTGTGGTAGCTCAGTAATTAATGCATTTGCTATGAACATTCAGGATCCTGGATTGAAAAAAACATTGTGACCTTGAATTATAAGGATACCGCTTGTTTCGTATAATATGCCCCACGTTAAGCTGTTGAGTCAGCTACGACTGTTTGCGAAGGAAATCGAAATTCTATCACCACGTTGGATGACTACACGAAGTTTATTTCCAAATATTGGTCTGTCTGGAAGGCAAGCATTCCTGAATGTTTCGTTCTTCCACCTTTCCATGTTTTCCTCCACTTTCCAGTTCACCCTCTATCTTATACTTTCTTTCGCAGTCCTTTCATCGATTGGTTCCTTTGTAAGCCTCCCTACCTCCTTCCCTTCGAATTAATTACTTTGCGACTTATATTTATTTCAGTGCTGCTGCTTTTCTCAACCGTTGCTTGCGTTTAAAATAGTGGTATGTCGCTTTTACTGCTCCTTCTCGAACTAGGGCTGTTGATATTTTAAAAAATATCGGATTTTCGATATATCGATATTTAAAAAAATATTAATATCGGATTCGATATATCGAAGAAAAAGTATCGATATATCGACCCTATTATATAAAAACAATGTTACAAAAACAAATCATTTTAAAAAAAGGGCGAAGTCTTGTGGCTATTTATTGATATTTTCTGAATCAAGTTTTGATTTTCTGAAAAAAAATATTTTTTCATGACGTTACGGATAAATCTTTTTTTTTTAAATTGTGATTTAGCCATTATATTACCACTTTACTAAAAGGAAAGGCAGAATGTTTATGATTTACTCGAAGACTTGTGAATCCAGAAAGAGCATCAAGGGAAATCTTGGCTTTTGTGAGTTTAAAAGCTCAATAATACAACATTGTAGAGGCATTTATTTAGGTTGATGTTCTATTATCAGAGTTTGCATAGTGACCAAGTCACTTTTTTTACAAGTATTGTTTTATGTGGAATTTAATTTCTTTTTGTAGGTTGATAGCTTATTCTGAGTCTTCTTACTTTTTTGGACCAAATGTTTGCACCATAGCAAAGATTGTGTATCAGAATTGATCAATATTCCTGCTTACATCCAATTTTCATGTCAAAATACTTTCCTCGACAACGAACGCTCATGTAAAACAAAGCGCTCGATTCCGATTCGTTCTGTGCGAGCGACACCGTGTCTGCATTGTTACCATCGGTGTAGGACTACCAATAACTTACAAATTAAATGTAGTAACAAAGTAAAATTAATTGTGTTTTTTATGCTCCTGATCTTTGTGCAAAACTGAAATTTAAAGCATATAGCCTCATCAAGAAGAAAGCAATTAACCTACAAATTTTCTCTAAGACGTTTCAGCTTTTAGATTGGCATTGAAAAAACACAGGAACTTTTCTTATACTGTGGGGATGTGTACCAAATTACAATTTTCTAGGACAACTGGATGTTGCATAGAATTATGATGAGAGAATGTCATAGTCATTTAAAAGAGTTTCAGATCCAAAAAAATTCCATAACTAAGGTGGTGAATGAAGTAAAATTTTGCACCAAAACTCATGTCAGAAACTTCATTGGACATACTTTTCAAGAGCATGAACTCATGTTTTTCCCGTTGTTTCTTCTACTATGAATGGAGAACTCCCTACATTAATTGAAAATTTCCCCTTCTTTGATATTGCTTTGCAAATGGGTAACGATTTACCATAATACAATTTTTTAAAGCTGAGATTCTAGGTGGAATGCAGGATTTAGGGCGAGGGGTGGGGTCAAACCGGGGTACTTGCTCTGGGCGATAACTTGAGAGGTGGGGGGCGGCAAAATCGTGTCCAACAATGCATTTGGCAAACAGTTAAAGTGGCGACATCAATGCGTTTGGCCAACAATCAAGGAGGCGATTCTCGGGGTCTGGCTGGCAACAATGTTTGAAGAGGCGGCAATCTCAGTTTTTACCCGGCTTGGAAAAATCCTAGAGCCGCTACTGTCAAGGCAGTTCCTTTGGCGTTAACAATTTTTTTTTAAAGGCACCAATCAATAATCATAAGTTTTTAGCATAGCGCTTTGTAAAGGAAATCCAAAAGTGGTAGATTCTTTTTTTTCAATTTCTTATCTTAATAAATTCCTAAGTGATATAACAAAACGGGCTGTGACATAATTTTGGAGCTCAATTCTTCTGTTGGCATGGAACAAGAAGCGTATCCAATTCGCACAAAATATTTAACTGTGGAGTGCCAGATACAGGATTATAATTTCCGGGACATTTCTGGGTCTAAAAAGTATTTTAGCGAAAGTTTAATTAAAGAGTGAACAAAAATGCAAATTAATAATAAATTCTATTTTAGGTAAATATGCTATCTAACGTATATACAACACCTCTTTTAAGATTATTAATTAAACTATGGTAGAAAGTCAACATTAGGTATTATGAATCAAAAGGAAAAAATACTAAACTTAAAACAAAAATTGACCACCTCGTTAGGAATTTTTTACTTTGGTGCAAAATCAACATCGGGTATTATCAATCAAAATCTCAAAAATATTAATCAAAAACTGAACACTTCTCTTAGGCTCATTAATTATAATTAGGCAGAAAATCAACATCAGGTTTTATCAAAAAATAAAACAAATTAGCATCTATCTTTTGCTAAATCAAAATCAACATCAATCAAAATAGATCTTAATCAACTACTTTTAAAATATTTATTACTAGATTTTGCCATTTTCATAAATATTTCTCCGTCACTGCTTTGCATAACTGATAAAATTTCTCAGCAAGAATCTACAAAATTGATTGAGTTTGCAGTTCAGCCTTGATCAAATCCATGAACGTTCTGTTTCGCTCTTATTTCATAAATTATTCAACGGTCTAAAACTTGTCTCGTAAAAGTCATTGTTTGTTGGAATTGACAAAACAAAACCAACTATTTTTTTAAAAAATATTCAAAATCATTAAAAACGCTTGTTCTAAAGAAATTGGCCCAGATTTTATCGTTTGGAAAGTCTTTTGGAAGGACCTGAAAAACACGTTTCAGACATGTGAACTCTGTATAAAGGAAGTTAATGTTAACTGCATCTAGAATTTTCAAAGTCCCAGAAAATTCAAAGAGTATTTTCCTGTCAGTTTCAATTCCTCTGATTTAAGGGACATTCCATCCTCCCGCTGTGAGCATGGGATACTTGGCTTGGCCTCATTGCCACCGTGGTGAACTGAGTTTGAGAAAAAAACTAGAATACGGAAATTCTGGGACAGTAAAGCATAATTCCTGGACACAAGATCAGACACAAAATTCCGGGACATTCCCGGATTTTCCGGTTATCTGGCAACCCTACCCATACCTGGTACATTACGATTAGTTTCTTAATGCTAATACTTTTGTATTGATGAAGACGAATTTTAAATACTTTTCAGAATGTCCAGACAAGAATTCTAATGAATACTTAATGAGTTATTTTACCTTCATTTTTTACTTCTCCACAGGCCCGCCGCTAGCTGTTTGAGCGCCCGCGTGCAATAGCGATTATGCCGCCCCCTGTCCAACTACAACCAGTGGTGGATCTAGGATATTTCCGAAACCGGGTCAAAAAACTGTGAGATTACCGCCCCCATTGTTGCCATCCCGAGTGTCGCCGCCGACCGCCCGAAGCAGCTGCTGAGCTAAAAAAAAAAAGGGTCGCCCGGTACATAATATGCTGCCTTGCACGCCCGCTTACTGCGGCCCTGCTTCTCCATGTACTCGGATCGTTCATTGTTTCTTAAAATTCTATCTATGAAAATGTATTGCATGTGCAACACAGGTAATCGTTTTCCCTCCAATGATAACTTGGAATATTCTACGAGGAAAACGGAAAATAACAACTTATTTTAAAAAAATATCGGACTCCGATATCCAGATTTCAATATCGATATATCGTACTAAAAAATATCACTCATAAATATCGATATTATTTTGAAAAAAATATCGATATATCGATATTTTATCAACAGCCCTATCTGGAATAGGTTTTGATATACTGCTTTGCTCCCATGATCTTTTCGCAACTCTTGTTGTTCCGTTACACTCTTCATTCCTTCTTTACCCAGAACCGTAAGTCAATATTGGCATGTAATAAACTAAATAGAACAGTTGCGACTCCTCTTTGGGGGCATCCATTAATTACGTGAGGTGAAAAAGGAGAGGAAAGGGGTGGAATCTGGCGAAATCTGGCGAAATCTCACCAATTTGGGGGGGGGGGGAAGGGTTGACAGAAATCTGTCGTCATCTTTTTAATTCCTGGAAGAAGTTGAGCTTAAAAATTCTCTACAAACTAAGTCGGTCCCAGATATTTTATAATGTGAGCCATAATCTTGTTTTCAAACCCACTTTCACACTCATCCCCCTTTCATCGTACACATCCGTAATTCTTTGGATTATTCGTGTTACTTACTAGGTACTTTCTCACATAAGGTTTCCTGCAGTGTTTCTCTACAGATCTTATAGTGAGCTTCCTACTAGATCATCAAAAATGCCGTGATTAGATGGTTTTTTGATTAACTGAGTCACTCTTGAATAGGTTAGTGGAATGTTGTCCTTCCTGGTCTGAAGACTTAATATAGAGTGGGCCAAAAAGGACTTTATAACTTTGGAATGATATAGAAATTTGCTGAGATATCTTACAGAATCGGTAGATGTATCATTTTGTAGCAAACAACCTCAAGTTTGAAGCACGTAGTGCATCAGTTCACCATTCCACCAACAGGAGCGCCAGCGTAACGCACAGCTAAAATTGATATTTTCGTTGGTTCCACCGTGCTCGCTGTGTGTTTTTGGTGATTGAAATTTTTTTAAATTCCACAGATAGATGAAGATGACCAAGATGGGATGGTTTACTTCCAGCAAGACGGTGCACCATCTCATTTCCTCACGGAAATTCGAGGTTTCCTCGATAATCGCTTCGAAAGTCGGTGGATTGGCCGTGAAGGGCCAATCATATGGCCACCTCATTCTCCAGACTTGTCATCACTGGATTTCTTTTTTCTGGGTTTTTATTAAAGATCATGTGTATTTTCCTCCCCTACCAAATAATTTGGCGTAACTGAAAAATCGAATCTACGCTGCTGTTGCACAAGTTACCCCCCATTTTGCTGCAACGAGTGTGCGAAGAAATTAATTACCGTTTGTATGTTTGCAGTATAACAAATGGTAGTCACATCGAAACAAAATGACACTTGCCACTTTTATGTGAAACTTGAGGTTGTTTTCTACAAAATTACACATCTACGATTCTGTAAGTTGTCTCAATAAATTTCTGTATCATTTCAATTGTAAAGTCCTTTTTGACTCACCATGTCCTTCTCTAGCAGTCTACTTTTATATTTCTTCTTAACCCTCCCTACACCATATTCTTGAACAATTTTGCACAGTTGCTTAATAGACTCTGTACATCAGACCAAGTTGAATGTGCATTTACTCGCAATAATTTATTCTTCACGAACGTCGTTTGCAATGAATCGAAGCAACTAAAAAATTCTTGTCCCAAACACATTAGAATTGTCGCTGGGTCTAATACTGAATATTCCAGTCAAGTTGTGCGCTTGAGAAAGATTTCCGTCAAATGCGGCAACAACCACCGATGAAGGAGGAAATGGTGCTCTGCATGCAGCGGTTCTTCCTGCCCGTTGCGAGTTCCTTCACGACGGCAATCAGAGGCGGCAGAGCCCAAAGTTCATTTATAACCCCCGCCGGTGGCTGCTGCTGTAATTTAGTTCCAGAGAGCGTCGTTACCGCTGACAGACGGCCCACTTCGCCTCTCCACTCTTCATTACTCTCTGGCCGGTCGGACTTGGCGGGGCTGGGACTTCGCAGTAACGAGAAACACCAGCCGACCCGCGCTGACGGAAATGAACGATGTCCCGTCACGGCCGCGACCATGCAAAAACCGAACCGAGTTTCACCACTTACTGAAACGAAGAGCGGGGAGAGAGAAGGCTGAAAAACACTGTGTTAGTAATTACAGTTCGTATGTGCAGAAAATGCTGGCGGAGTTCTGAGTGTTGCCACGTTCTACTTAGCGATGGAAGTTTGTTGTAAATCCGCTTCTCACTCCCAAATATTGTACCTCATAAAGTCGTGAGTATAATTATTGGATATCGCTGAAACTATACCTCTGCGTACTGTAGAAAAAAAGCGTCGATCTACGGAATTTTTACATGACTTTGTTTTTGGTTGCTCGTCAACGTATAGGCCATTAGAGTTGGGAAGAGATGGGGGTAAGGAATTGGAAGGGAATTCGGTCTTAAACCGTTTGAAGGAAACTGTAATAAAATGGAAATATTTCTGGCTGGTCTGAGGATCGAACCTTTGTTCTTCCCCCTTAGCAGACCGGAACGTTAACCCCTCTCTCTCTATGTATTTCGAGTTGTAGTCGGGTGTATTTACTGTTGATTACTTAACACAAGCATTCTACCGGTAGAACAAGATGTATACGATCCCAGCATTTGGGCATGGGAAGTGAGCGGTTTGGCTAGGATCAGATATTCAGGAGGACAAGGGATCGAATCCCCGTGCGGTGAACCAAATTTCTATTTTCCGTGGTTTCCAGAAATTGCTACATGTGAATGCCAGAATAGTTCCTTCAAAAGGTCAATGCCAAATTCATTCTCATTCCTTGCCCCCATAAGACGCACATGAAGTCATTTATTTCGTAGCCGCCGATCGCAAACGTCTCATGAGAAACTCCTCTTCCGAGTACCAACGGCGTTTCTTTCTATCTTATGTCGAAGTCTTGTTGTCACATAAACAGTGGCATATCTGGCTAGCTTGCTATGTCGTTGTTGGTTTCCCTATCGGAGCTGTACGTAAAGTAATTCGTCGTCGGATTCACCCTTGTACTGTGATGATTTAGACCAATGTTTTCCAACATATGGGTTGCGATTCCCACGGGGTTTGCAGTTGTAAGCCAGGTAAAAGTAAAAGTAGGTTCTACCTAACTTACTACAACAATAACACAGACCTTTCAGCGAGGAGGCTGCGCCTGTTTATTTTTTAATATATTGTTAAATCGTTGTGGCGAATGGCACCAATAATTCTAAAGCTTTCCTTGCCAGTTCTAGATTTTGTTCTTTTCCCTTCGGTCAGAAGATATCAGGCATTTCCGAATAAAATGTACAAGATTTTCTTTCATCTTCATGGTCAGATCAGCCTGTTGTACGGTCACACCAAAAATAGTGTTTAGTATCCATCTATAGTGATTAAATGCTTCAGAAAAATACTTTCTTTTTTATCAAACGTAACTAAACTGAAAAATGGAAACGAATGATCGTTCACCAAAAAAGTTAACAATTGTTACTATAACTTTTAAATTTTAATTTTTTTGCATCCTTTTTCGCGTAAACTTGTCTGATGTAAAAATATGTATTTTAAAAAATCATCATAGTAAATGATCATTCTGCTGATACAAGTCGTATATCCCATATATCATACTGTTAAATTTGGTGTCAATATGTTCGATATTACAAAAACAATTGGTCTTCATTGGCGAGTGCCATCAGAAGTGAAAAATCAAAACTATGATTATAATACTCGCAAAATGACACATTTATAGTCACGGATATACTAAATATTAATAATTGCTTTTGGTCGTAATGATCTGTTGACAGGGTTTCTGTTGGCAGTGAATTCCGCCCCTGTCTTAACCGCCTTAACCTAACCCGGTAGTGATACCGGTAGAGGGCACCAACAGTGGAAGCGTTCTACCGTACTACACATTACACAGCA
The DNA here is from genome assembly GCA_031002005.1 of Vandiemenella viatica. Classification (NCBI taxonomy): domain Eukaryota; kingdom Metazoa; phylum Arthropoda; class Insecta; order Orthoptera; family Morabidae; genus Vandiemenella; species Vandiemenella viatica. Next base: position 133,298,729 of record JARYHS010013631.1, on the reverse strand, counting down.
AGCCTGTGACAGAGGTGATGGTCGGGTTAAGGGTCTGTGAAAATTCCCACGGTGACATGGATCCGAACCAGAGTTTCCCAGTCAGACACCTCAACCACTGAGCCACCAGACCGCTAAAGTATATTGCTGACATTAGCATGTCGGTGACGTGAACTCATAAGATTTTACCTATCCAAAAATGGCACAACGCGCCTAAAGAAGTTTTCACTTCAAAATTAAAAATCTAAGTTATTCCAAAACCCGAAGGTTGGTCGAATCATCCCGACAGAGATGTACCCAGCTATTGTGTCAGAGGCAGAAAGGTCATTTCCTTTCCTCAGGGGCCTACAGTTCAACGTGGAATCAGAACCAGAGAATGTCCCGGCGTAGCTCTTATAATCAAATGCAGCTCCTAAAAATTCCTGCTCACCCTGCTATTGGAACCCGCGACCGGAGAGAGAAACTGTCTGAAGTAAGAGCCTTAACCGCTGAGCTACCAGACCGCTAACTACTATCATCAGATTAACACCGTGGGTTTGAATGAACAACGTTGACAGAAATTAAGAGGAGGGGGAAAGGAGGAGAGGATTTAGGTTTTAGTAAATCAAAATAAACAGTATTTTATATTTGTATATTATACAAAGTTCCATCAAAATCTGATAAAAACTATGTTTGGATGAAAAAAATATTCCATTGTTATACAAGGTGTCCAGGAATGAAAGGATAACCTTGCAACCGCAGATAGGTCATCATTTCCTACTACACAAAATTTTATTTTAGTAAAAGTCTCAACATTTTCGAGATATTGATTTTTAAATATTTATTGAAACATGTGACTTTGATCAGTTTATTTATTGCCATTTCTTCAAATTAAGACTTTTAGAATCCTGTTTTTTTAATTTACTCAAAGATATTTGAGTCATCTAAAATAATGTTCTTTTTTTTCATAAAAAGTTAAAAACCTTAAATGGTATAATTATTTTATACCTAATTTTTTTAAATTTATGGTAGTTAAATCAGCTAAAGAGACTATTGTGCATTTTAAACATGTAGTAAGACAATGATGATAATGAAGTGGGTGCACAGACTCCCGCGGTCGTTGTCAATGTAATCTTGGTTGTCCGGGTTGAACCGCGTCAATTTGTCGACGTTTTGGCCATCATTTTGTGGCCACTCTGAAGAAGACCACAAAATGATGGCCGAAACGTTAGGTTTTCGACAAATTGACGCGGTTCAACCCGGACAACCAAGATAAAAATGATGATAATGATTTAAAAAAAAAAATTTTTTTAAAGTTTCTTAACATTTTAAGAAAAAAGAACATTATTTTAGATGGTTCAAACATCGTTGAGTAAATAAAAAAAAAATCAGGGTTCAAAAAGTCTTAATTTGTAGAAATGGCATGGAATAAACTGAACAAAGCCAGAGGTTTCGAAAAATATTTAAAAAATCAATGTCTCGAAAATGGTGAGACTTTTAATAAAATATAATTTCGTCATATAATAGGACATGATGTTACCTATTTGATGTTACAGGATTATCCTTTCATTCCTTGACACCTTGTATATTAGATATAAGTATAATATGTACTTCCACTGCTGTCCAAGCTCAACAAGTCACATTTACAGCTCCAGATATACTGCTATTACAGCATGTTGGTGACGTGAACTCAAAAGATTTAACCATCCAAATAGCCTACAACGCGCACATCATACATGCAACACGTCATGGCATGTCAGTAACGGTAAGTTGCGTACTCATAGATTTACACCTCTCCAAACATCGGCTATAGAAGTTTTCACTTAAAAAAATATGAATTGTATTTTATTTATTTTTTAACTTCTTTTTATAACAGTTTACAAATTTATATAATTTTCAGACACACTTCAACAGATTTTTTTTTTTTTTATAATGGTAGGATACTTTAGCTTTTTCAGAATATTTTTGATTCATAGTTTGATCACAGTCGTAGTCACAACCAATTGGAAATAATGTTCAACTTTATCTCTAAAATTTTAAAAGAAAAGTAATTGGAGCTTTGTTGAAGGCATAGTGTGTGGCGTATATGAGATTCACGTACTGGAGTTCTATAATTTTCATTAAACCAGGAATTAATATTCAAGATTCCAATCATGGACGAAGGCTCAATATGACGGTTTAGTTCCGTTAGCATATGGACGGTGCTCACTCTACTATTAACCAACAATGTGAAGCGCGAATTCTCTCAAAAGCTTTTCACTATCACCGTAGCATTGATTCATCTTTATTTTTAAAAAAAGTGACAAGAAGTTTCGTAACATTCGGCTGCAATGATTTGGGGAAACCGTGGAAAACCGAGATCAGGTTGGCAGGATAGATGTCCGAACACTCGTCCTCTCGAATTACGTACGTCGAAGCTGTTGCGCCTGTCGTGGTACCAGAATTATAAGTAAGTACTTACGTACCGATGAGTTTTTGAAAATGCTGTCCTTAATTCAGTCATAGGACGTCGACATATTTTCAAAACGATGACAGCTCACGTGGTAACGTGTTGAAGATGTGCGCTGGTTCGCAATGATACTTCTGTCTTCAAACACAAGATCCTTAATCTGCTGAAAAGTAGTTAGAACGGAAAGCCCGTTCTACTTTTTATGATATAAAAGATTTAAAGTACAATTCTCTTGATGTAACATTAAAAAAATGCGCACCAAAAATAACGTTCTAGTTTTCGGTGAACCCTTCGTTTGCGTAACTAAGGAAACCATTGAATCTGGATGAGGTTATGTCGCGTTGCCGGGAAATGACGCCCCGGCATTGTTGGTAGGGTATAAAAGGAGGCCTCCAGCGGCGCCTGAGCTCAGTACAGAAGCGGACGGGACACAGAGCAGGAAGGCCACGACCTATGCTATAGAAATACTCAGTCACGAGTATTAAAACAGCATATACGTGTGATCAGCTGATATTACAATGTGCCAGTGTGGAAGTGATTGCTATATACAGTGGCATGTATCCATATATTATGCCAATGTAGAAGTGAATTGCTATATTCAGTGTTGTACCCAAATGTATCGATATGGATCGATCTTCGTTCATTTTTGGTTGCTGTTGGCTTCTATATGCACACGTGGATTCCAGGTTTGCAGGTAAGGTATTTGTCTATTGATTAGACTCACTGATGTTTTGTGTTTTTGTTTCAGACGATGCCTCCACTCGGCTCTGGCACACGGGTCGGCCAGGCTGCCACGCGTGATCCCAGGTCACGCGTGGTCCAGCCTGGACGGGGAGCGTGCTGGGCCGAGCTGGAAGGCTCACGCTCCAGGCGTCTGCGAGTGGACCAGCGGCGGATACAAAAGAGAGATAGCAACGTAACGGGATCGGGTCTGCACAACATCCACCAGGCGACTGCGAGTGGACCAACAGCGGATACAGAAGAGAGATAGTAACGTAACGGGATCGGGTCTACACAACATCCACCAAGGCACGCCCTATGCCGACCAGCCTGAATGTGGTTTTGGGCGGTTTTCCACATTCGTCAAAGGCAAATGCCGGGCTGGAGCTGCGTCTCCGCCCTCATTAGTGTGTGAACTTACTGTGAACTGGAACTATGAACATAAGAGTGATAAATAAAAAAACTTTAAGCAGTGTTTCTGTTTTTATTTTACCAGTGTGTCTAGTAATAAGCTTTACATTACCTCCTCTATATGTAAAAATTCACTTGACCTCACACTATCAATTAAATAGCATCCCGCCTTAAAGGAAACCTTTCTACACACAAATATCACATATGTCTGAAAAAAAGAAAAAAGGTTTGACCTTGATATATATTCAAAGAACACTGATCAGAGGAGAACGTGTAATTGATTTTTTCCGTTTTTTAACGGTTTACAGTACAATGAAAAATATGCAAGCGTCTTAGACTATTAAAAAGATAGGAGCAGCAGCCATTCCTCTGAGTGATTTGAGAATATGTATGGATTTTTTAGAAAGGAAGTATAAGCGAACGACTGCTTGTGTTATTTCAGTTAGAAACGGCAACGTTTACACTAAGTATTAAACGCTGAACCATTCGGTCCTGTAGAAGACTCACAACCCCTCGCTCAATATTGTGTAACTGATTATACCTGGCCAAAAACAAGCGAGAAAAAGCGGAAACCTTCTACGGCCAAACTAACATATTATTTATTTACTAATATTTAAGTATGCAATAATTTAGCCTTGTTACGTAATAACTTGTGTCAACCGTTTAACTCGAGCCTAACCGCATGTGACGGACGAGAATCAGGGCCATACTGAAGCAGTTATAACGCATCGGAAGTACGTCAAGTTACGTAAGGCTAGTCGATCGCCGCAGAATAAATCCGCTAAATATACGTCCCGAATGGATTGAAACTTGGCGCTAGCAGGAACTGTCACTGGTTTTTTAATTCTCCAGCAGGGCAAGGGTCGTGGAGTCCTATGCCATACCCGGTCTCCCACTATGGAGCAGAAATTTGCCTGTAGCTGTCTCCTGTAGCATTGGTGTGATTGCAAGTGTAAATTCCCGTGATCACTATGTTGAACATATTGTACATTTGAGATACAGAAGGGAGGGCGTGAATCGTGGTGCCTACTAATTCAGGAATAGTTTACAAAAAACAAGAAGAGTCTTTGTTTAACGATTCCATCCGAAGTTGGTACATCGCAAATCTAATTGTAGGCCATCTTCCGCAGTTGTTGGTTAATAGATTATAA
>JARYHS010013631.1:133046021-133293040 GCA_031002005.1 Vandiemenella viatica | reverse complement strand
CTAAAATAGTCTAATTTAACACTCTAATTTTTATTATGTTTTGTAATTGTGTTATGCAATACGTGTATATGTAAAAAAATTATATAATGTAGATAAATCTCTTGTGTCTTTTAAATAACTGTAGGCTGCATTTTGATTCGGTTATGGAGTTGCTTTTCAGGTTTGGAACATAGCTCCTAAACTGTATGTATGAGTTTACTGTGTGTGTGATTTTGTTCTGAGAAGAAATAATGCTAACGTAAACCTAAGATGTATAATATGCATCCACTTACACTGTGGGAGCACTACAGTAGTTCTAATCAAGCAAAACACACAACATAGAAGGACACAATATGATGCGATAGAATTAATTTATTCAATATTTGAGGCAGTAATGTGTGATTATAGTGACGAACCCGAAATTGTAAACCTTTAATGATATGTAGTGAACAATGTAATATGAAGAGACGGGAATGTTGAATCCAGTGATTGGTTATCAGGTGATAAGTGAGTAGAGCTACGACTGTAATAATCACATGAGATGGATTATATTATTAATGAAACGCTGCTTGAAAAGAGAAAGAAACCAAAATTATATTAAAACTCCTGTTTGCTGATTGCTATTTTAGTACTTTATTAAAGCGAAGAATTTATTTTATTTTGTTGTTTCATTCAGTAACAAATGAATTGTGCAACGAAAAAATTAAGCAAAAGTCTACTCCTGATTTGATACTTAGTATTTTATTTCAGAAAAAATTAAGGTATATTTCTGGCTACCACGTAGCGGTATAAATCTTCACGACAATTAACATTACAATACACACATTCGATTTTGTCGTTAGCAGTTGGTATTGTAGGATAATAGCCACTATAATAGCCCGATTTTACTGCGAATCTAACTAGACAAACAAGTATTGACATTAATAATTTACGCTCGTCGAACAATCGCTGCCTAGGCACTGTAACAATTACTCCGTGACGTAAAATATTGCTGAAATTAATGTGGTGTTACTTATTTTCTAATTGGTTTATTGCCTTGTGGAGTTTATATAGTGAGCAACAGACGCTAGAAAACAGTTGACTCTAACTTATGCAGAATTTTTATAGATACAACAGTAGTGTTAATAACCTGATCCTTTTTTGTCCACCGAGTGTGACGTGTAAAAGAAAAAGCTTTGGACTCACATTCTGGAGAACGCGGGGTCAAGTCTCCTGGGCATCCAGATTTCTATTTTCAGTGGTTTCCCTAAACCACTCTAATCGAATATCGGGATGGTTCCTTCATATGGCGTTATCCAAATTCCTCTACTTTCCTTTCCTCCAGTCATTTCCCGCTTCTAATAACACTGACGTCGACGAGACGTAAGGACGTAAGCAAAAATAAAACTTCTCTGTATTCGACAAATAGTAGTTTGTAAGTATTTTGGTTTCGGTGCCCTTAAATTTTGTGTTTTACGCACGGTTGTTGCCATAGGTTTTTATGATGGAAATTTTCAATCATTCGATTTCACAAAACCAAAATTCGTTTTCTTAATGTGAACTCTCACATAATCTGGGTAATATATATATATATATATATATATATATATATATATATATATATATATATATATATATATATATATGGCATTTGTCTACGCGGCCATACAGCCAGCACTATATTTTTGGTTTGGAACTATGTATTGTATCGTTCAGTGTATTATCGATTCTACCTGGTATAGACGACACAAGACAAACACAACACTTAATTAAAACCGCCCATGCCCGAGGCCGGACTCAAACCGGCGACCCCTGCAACGCGAGGCTAGCACGCTATCCCCTACGCTGCCGGGGTCGGCATAATATGGGTAATATCTCCAAATGTTGTTTTCTTCGGTTTTCTACTAACACACAGTCGAGTAAACAGAATGTTTGTTCTCATATTACACTCGCTTTATGCAATGTAAGAATATAGATTAAGACCAATTACTAAGTAAACTATATAAAAATCATTAATACATTTATCCTGTAGTAAAGTAACAACTTTACGTAATGTTTATTCACCTAGCAGTACCTGTTTTAAATTTCATTGGTTAAAATTCAGCGTCTCGAGTTTGAAACCCGGTGTGATCAGTAATTTTTAAGGCCTCGCCTTGTTCGTATGAGGTACGCTAGCACTTTCCGTGCTTCAGATTCCACGTGAAACTGTAGGTCCTGCTACGACAGACGTGGAATAGGCTTCAAGCCGAAACTCTGTCACTTAGGCCAATAATGCTGTGCGAATTTAATTTTGATTGGCTTCCCTTTTTTGAGCTTGGAATAAAGTCCTCAGCTGTCGCAATGCTGTATGATTCTATCTGACGCTGCATGTTTAGCATAAAAAGTTCACTGACTGCATAGACGGCTTTTATTCTGCCGGGGGCCGATTTGTAATTAACGTATGTTTGGCGAAATATTTGAAAGTACTTTATAAATTTTAATTAAAAGCGTAAATGGTGGCACCGGTTAATATTTAATAATGCGTATCGTTTTAGAGATACAGTTATTCAACGCCCATCATTACTGCAAACATTTGCACACTTCACAAAGAAATTTTTAAGTGCAAGTTAAATGCACAGTTCCAAAATTTATGTATATTTATGAATTAGTTATACCACTCGCGGAAAAGAAAGGTTATATTATCATTTGTATTATTAGGGATCTGCGTTTTTCATGAGTAAAATTGAAAGTTAGAGCACTTTGATTCTAACAGTTAATAACGCTTTAATCTAGTGAAAATCGTACAGAGATATTCACTAGACTAGACTAAATTCAGTTACAGAAGAGATAAGAAAATATGACCATTGAAAATAAATTAACCAAATTCTTCATATGCGACACGTTGCGGTAGCATTAAGTTATCAGCAAACAGTCTGACAAGATGTTGACAATAATTCAATAACTCGGAAGTGGTTAGCAGTAAATGGATGATGGTCTCCTAGAAATGAGGTGATTTTTGATCAAAGCCGATATTTTCTTACCTCAGTACTGCATTCAGGCCAGAATTTTTGGTAGGGCAACTTAACACAACTTGGTCAAATAAAACAGACTACAAAAGATATGGGAGACTATGTGATAAACACTTTTGGTTCATAGTTGTTTCTCTGAGTGAATTATAATCGCAAACTGACTGTATTCTCGTATGACTCTCAAGCCGTATGTTAGTTGTACATACTCGAAATAGAACTAATATGCCTTGCCAACTGTCTTACATATGTAGATTTTTTTTTTTTTTTTTTTTTTTTTTTTTTTTTTTTTTTTTTTTAAGTATGGCCTTTGGTCTTTGCGACCATTTAGTCAGCTCCAATTTGTTTTTGTACCATCTGTTGTATCCGGCTTTAATTATGATATTGTGGACACTACAGTGAGGTCAGCACAAGACGAACACAACACTTAATCAAAACCACCCATGCCCGAGGGCGGACTCGAACCACTGGCCCTTGAAGTTCTTTTTCTTGCTGCCGAACATTAATGGGCTAGTCCGGCGACTATCATGAAATGTATCGAGCACTAATCAAAGTAACATTTTGCTACCGTAAGAAACTTTTTATTTGGCACTTTTATCGCCAAACTCTTTACTCACCATTGCGTGGGAATGTCTGAAGCCATTAAATAAGTTTATATCCAACCTACGCTGCTGTCAGTTGTATAGAGAACCTGAACAATCAGAATGTGTGGGTAATACGGTAATAAGAAAGTCCCCGCAGGGGCCTGGTACGCAAGTGCCAGGTACGGGTTTGGCGAACCCGCGGTGCCCGAGCTGGAAACTTGTGAGCGCCGCAAGTTTCCCACACCGTAAACTCCTACCATGCTTCAACGACCACCGTAGGGCGTGGCGGTGGAACGTTGTGTGCCTAGGAGAACGGGGATCTTGGCTTCATCGCCCGGATCGCGAGGACGGTAAAAACCTCTATAAAAAACCCCTCAACCTCAAGGTGAGTAACGTGCCGAGGAGGTGGATGGGTGGTGAGGCAAACCACCCGCTAGCGTACAACCTCAGGGGCACCTGCCGCACCCCTGTTGTATTGGGCTTGGTGGCGTGATGCGGGGGCTCCACGTCACTCGACGTTTAGTTCCTCCGAACTCGTGGGATCAAAACGAGTAGTAATTCCTAATCCTAACCCCTCCTCCTGCGGCTTGGGCAAACCGCAGGGGTTATGTCACTCTAACGCCCAAAAAAGAGGTGGTGGAAAGCGGGCGAGGGTTGAAAGCCCTCCTCATGAAAATAGCACGAGTAACAGGAAGGATTACATAGTTGATAATGCCTTCGTCATAATGAGTAGGATGGAGGGATCTTTTGAAAAGGTCTCTCCATTCTATATACAAAAAGGTCTTGAGGGTATTGCGGGTACCCTAAAATCCGTCAAAAAGCTGAGGAACGGGACCCTGCTGTTAGAAACATCTACTAACAAGCAGGCTGTCCTCCTCCTTAAGTGCGAGAAGCTCGGTGAGTTCGCAGTGAAATGCGAACTCCACAAAACCCTGAACTCAAGTAAAGGCGTGGTCACCTGCCGCGACCTAATTGACGTTACTACCGAGGAACTCCTTAAGGAGTGGTCAACAGAGCATGTGGTCGAGGTTCGTCAGATCACACGAAGGGTTAACGGCAGTCTTGAGAAGACAGCCACCTTCGTCCTGACGTTCGACACTCCAACGTTGCCCAAAGCCATCAAAGCTGGCTATTTGAACTTGAATATCCGTCCGTATGTCCCGGAACCTATGCGCTGTTTTAAGTGCCAACGTTTCGGGCATACGACGGCGACGTGTAAGGGCAACCCCACCTGTGGGAAATGTGGAAAGGGCGCACATGAGCCAGGCACAAATTGTACTCTCCCACAGGTGTGTGTACACTGCTCTGGGTCTCATCCAGCCTGGAGCAGGGAGTGTCGAGTGTACCTTGAAGAGAAGAAGGTACAGGAGTTGAAAACAAAGGAACGACTATCTTATGGCGAAGCGAAGAAGAGGTTTAAGGCGCTTGCGCCCCCTGCCTTCGCTACAAGCTTCGCCAAAACCTTGTCAACTCCCGTCAGGAAAGAGAGTGTTGCAACACAGACGTCCTTTGCAGACATGGGCACAAGTACAACGTGCTCATGTCAATGCAAATGCGGCGCGAGTGTAACCAAGGTCATTACACCGAAGACCGTGGATGTTGGTAGCAACACCTCTGCATCCTCGACCACAAAGACAGCAGGTTCAATGGTTCCACCAGCAAAAGCACAGTCATCCGCTACTGCAAGTGGGTCCCTCTGCAACAGCAGAAGCGGTACCCACAGCAGAAACTGCATCTGGAACAGTTGATGTAACGGCAACGTCATCTGCCAGTAGCGGATGGCAAACAGTGCAGAAGGTTAGGGGTCCGAAATTTAAGCACACGGACCCCACCTTGTTTGTGAAATCCCCTCCAACTTCTCCTCCCAGATCCCCCTCTGGAAAGGAGAAGAAGGGGAAAGGGCCTCGGAGGAACAAAAGCCCGCAACACTCCGAGGCCTTGCAACGAGAGTCGTCTTCAGATAATGAAGACGACTTAATGCTGGTGGACGAACCTGGTTCCGTTCCTCAGCAGTCACGGGACGATGACCCACCCGACCCGGGGCGGGTGAGGTTGAATAGGTGAGATGGCTCCCATACTACAATGGAACGTAAATGGCTTTCAGGCTCACAAAGAGGAAGTCCAACTCTTAGCACGGTCTAATCCATTGTGTCTCTGTTTACAGGAGACACACTTTAGACCAAACCACCATCCTGTGCTAAGAGGTTATGACATCTATAGAAAGGACGATACCGAGGGTGATCGAGCGAAGGGCGGAGTGGCCGTGTTTGTCCGAAACACTGTCCACTCCGAACCTGTTGCTCTCACCTCTCATCTACAAGCAGTGGCAGTGAGGATACACGGTCCCACTAAACTGACCGTATGCTCCATTTATCTGCCACCTAATGCGCCCGTCGAGTATGACGACCTACTCGACATTCTGCGGCAGCTCACTCGGCCATTCCTCCTCTTAGGAGACTTCAACGCACACAGTGCGTTGTGGGGCTCAAACACCGATTGCCCCAGAGGCCGAGTGGTTGGCAGATTAATGGAGCAAGAGGAAATATGCATCCTCAATACTGGCGAAATGACCCACTTTACCACTGCTTCCGGATCGTCCTCTGCCATCGACCTTTCATTGTGCTCCCCCTCAATCGCGGACTCCGTGCATTGGGAGGTGGATCGCGACCTTCATGGAAGCGACCACTTCCCAATATGGATGCACGTAGAGTTTGAACGCGGAGGAGGGAATAACCGACGCAAATGGAACGTCAGCAAAGCAGATTGGCAACTATACCGCCGCTCCATTACTCTTAAAGAGTATTACGATGTTGTGGAGAAGGTGAATCACTTTACTGAAGTGATTCACCAGGCAGCTGACGTCTCCATGCCTAAAAGCTCCGGAACGCTGCGAAGGACGCCCGTACCCTGGTGGAGCGACTGAATGTCGCTCCGCCATTCAGGGTCGTAGACGGGCGTTGCGTCGTTTTAGGTTGCACCCAACTTCAGACAACCTGGCAGCGTTCCGTATTGCAGAGAGCAAAGGCGCGTCGTGTTATTAAGGAAAGCAAGAAAAGGTCATGGCAGACCTTTGTGAGCACAATAAATCGTTCCACACCATCAGCCAAAGTATGGGAGTCCATCCGCCGTATATCTGGAAGGTACTCCCGCCCACCAGTATCTGGATTACTGGATCAAGGACTTGTAATTACCGACGAACGAAGCATAGCGCAGCTGATGGCGGAGAATTTCGCTGCCATCACTTCATCTGCCAGTTTCGATCCTCGGTTCCAGCAACGAAGGGTTGCTGCCGAGAGACGTGTGCTGTGTTTCGATTCGTCGGATACAGAGGCCTACAACAGGCCATTTACATTTTGGGAGCTCGAGTCTGCACTGAACAGCGCAAAAGACACTGCTCCAGGGCCTGATCTGATCCAGTACCAGATGCTGAGGCATCTTAATAATGATGCTAAAGAGTACCTTCTGGATATTTTTAACAGTATATTGGACCGGTGGACACTTCCCCGACTCGTGGAAAGAAGCAACGCTCATCCCTATTTTAAAACCTGGAAAGGACAAATTGTTGCCAGGTAGTTATCGTAGTATTGCCTTGACTAGCTGCGTCGGGAAGACACTGGAGAGGATGGTGAATCGCCGCCTCGTCTGGTGTCTTGAATCCCGTAATCTTCTGAGCCGCTTTCAGTGTGGATTCAGGAAGTTCCGTTCCACCTTGGACAACCTGATCCTCCTGGAGGCGGCCATACAAGATGCATTCATCCGCAGCCAACACGTTGTGGGTGTTTTTTTCGACCTTGAAAAGGCCTACGATACTACCTGGCGGCATGTTATTTTAAAACAGTTACACGAATGGGGTTTTAGGGGTAACCTACCCCGTTTTTTAAAATCATTTTTATCTGGTCGTTGCTTCCGGTACCGAGTCGGTAGTGAAGTGTCTGATCTTTTTACTCAGGAAAACGGTGTCCCTCAGGGGTCAGTTTTAAGCGTGACCCTTTTCGCCATAGCGATTAACAGCATATCAGTCGTCATAAGGAGTCCCTTACGGTTCTCCTTATATGTGGACGACTTCCTAATTTTTATTGCATCATCCAGCCTGAGAAGCGCAGAGCGGCAGTTGCAGCTCGCGTTGAACAGGCTGGATGAATGGTCAGTGCACACGGGTTTTCGTTTCTCCGCTGAGAAAACCCGATGTGTACTTTTTACTCGTAGCAGAAGCCTTTTATCAGAGCCCCACCTTACCCTGAGGAACACCGTTCTACGTTTTACTGATACTGTTAGATTTCTGGGCCTTATTTTAGACACAAGGCTCAACTGGCTTGCGCATCTTAAAGATGTGAGAGCCAGGGCCTTGAAAACACTTAATCTTTTAAAATGTCTGTGTGGCAGGTCGTGGGGCGCTGACCGCTCCTGCCTGCTACAGTTTTATCGAGCCTTTGTACGGTCGCGTCTCGAGTATGGTTGCATCGTATACGGTTCGGCACGGGACAGTTATCTTCGGATACTTGATAGTGTCCACCATGCAGGAATTCGGCTCGCCACAGGTGCTTACCGCACCAGCCCGATACCGAGCATTTGTGCCGAGTCTGGCGAGCCGCCGCTTTCCACCAGGCGGCATCTCCTCATGGTGCGACACTATGTGAATATTGCCACAACGCCTGGTAGTCCCGTGTACGACGTAGTGATGCGACCAAACTTTGAACAGCTATATGCTAATCGCTGCAGAGCGACCAAACCATTCAGCCACCGTACAAAGGCTATTTTAGAAGAATATGGATGTCAACTGCCCGTTTTTTATCACCAGGGATGGAGTAAATCTCCTCCCTGGCTTTTAAAGAGGCCCAGAACGATTTTAGACCTGTCGCGGTACAACAAACTGTTTACCGCTGACAGGGTATTTCTAAATGTTTTTAAGGATGTTTTGAATCCACCATCGCGATTTTACCCCGGTGTATACGGATGGGTCTAAGCAGGCTAACGGAGTGGGTTGCTCCGTTGTGTTCCCTCGAGCGACTCATACATACAAGCTGGATAGCAGGTGCAGCGTTTACACTGCGGAGTGCTATGCCCTGCTGAAGTCGCTCCAGCGTATGAAGGTATGCCGCGACATGAAGTATATCATATGCTGTGATTCCCTCAGCTGTATTCAGGCGTTAGCAACCATGTACCCAGCAGACCGTCTAGTCCAGGACATCCAGGACGCCCTCCTTTCCCTCCAATCACGTGGAAAGGAGGTTTTATTCTGCTGGGTGCCCGGACATGTGGGAATCAGGGGGAACGAGGCAGCCGATGCAGCTGCCAAATTAGCCTGCAACAAGGTCGAAACCGACTTTGATCCGGTCCCAAAGTCAGACCTTGCCTCGGTAGCGAAGAGAATTGTTTTTGAAGCATGGCAGAGGCAGTGGCTGGAAGTAGAGCATAATAAGCTCCGGCTGGTCAAACCGACCGTTCAGCCGTGGAGCAGCTCCTTCCAGCGGGCGAGGAGGGATGAGGTTCTCCTTACTCGCCTCCGTATAGGGCACTGTCCTCTGACTCATGGTTTCCTTCTGCTCCGAGAGGACCCTCCGGAATGCGATGCGTGTGGCGTACCTTTGACGGTGCGCCACATTTTAACTGACTGTGTCCTTTTTTTAAACGTAAGGGCGGATGTTGGCTTAGCTAATGATCTGCCTGTTATTTTAAACAATGACAATGTGGGGAAGGTTTTAAAATTTTGCAATTTGGCCGGTCTTAGTCCAAAAATTTTGGGGAGATCGGCCTAGTTTTTAGAATGGTTTGGTGGTTTTTCTACAGCCACCAATCCATGTATATTTCTTATCCCTGGCTGGCCCCTTTACAGCCAGCCAGTTCGTTGCTTCAGTGTTCGTTATAGCTGGTTGGCTCCTCTACAGCCAACCAGCCAGTACTATTTGTTTGTGCATTTAAGGCCATTTTACAGCCACTGTTTTAGTATTTTACTCAATCCTGTTGTCTGCATGGTCGACCCCTTTACAGTCGACCATGCGGGCTGTGTTTTTACCACTTTTTTTGTATTTTATTGTGCTGTCTGTGTGGCCGACCCATTTACAGTCGGCCATGCAGACGGCAGTGTGTTTCTACCCACATTGTCATTCCGCTACTCTTGCTAGGGCGCTAATGACCTAGATGTCGACGCGCCCTAAAGCCCTAAAAACAACAACAACTACAACAACAACAACAACAATAAGAAAGTAAGTTTCACATTTTACAGAGGAAGTGGAAAGTCCGACGAACACGTAGCTGATTTTGTTTCACAATGAAATTTGGATTTCAGTTTAGGTTTCTTTTAACTGTAATTTTAATGAGTTGTTGTATTGTGTTATTCACTGAGAAGGTACATCAAGATTTTTAGATCTACTGTTTTTAGTACCATCTACAAACTGTCAAACAGAAGTTCAAATCCTCTACGAATCCCAAGACTTTTGCTCCAACATGAACGTCTGTAACGGTCCCAAGACCCATTCAGACTGCTTTCAGAGGTAATCAGGCATGAACAGGGAATGGGGATACCTGTTTACGGATTTTTCGTAGACTGATGGAAGGTTGTTTGTGCATACATATTCCTATTTTAATCCTAGCATTATCACTGTTTTATTGTGTAAGTGTTGTAGCTGAAAAAACTCAAAAGGTTCTAAGGATTATGCTGACTGTAAATCGTTATTCAATAATTGTTGTGTGTTGAGAGACTGAAACATTCAGGGAGAGCTTTCTCCTACCAAACGATGCTCGATGGATTCAGTACTCGTTTAGTCAGTAACATCATCACATGAAGGTTTTCTAAGACCAGGACAAAGTATAAACCAATATTTTGTTTACTAACCATTTATCTCGAAATGTTATTTCTGCTAAAGCATAATCTTGGTGCAGATTCATTTAGTTAATTGAAACTGGTTTTATAAGATGTCTGAAATGTAGTTAGCCTGAACTCGCTATTCCCCGGTAATTAAATGTTCATCGACAAACAATTACAAGATGAAAAAATAAGGTACCAGTAATTTTTGAGTAGCGGTTCTTTGTTTCAATAAATCGGGTTAGCTGTCATCCTGAAATATGAAAGCTAGTAACCGAGGATGCTTCCTTAAATGCTATTCCCGCAAACTTTTTCAAATTCTTGACTATTGTTTAACTTCTGGTTTTAACCCACAATAGTAAAATATTTGGGACCGGTATGTACTGATACCTAATTATTCGGCAGTATTAAGAAATTCTGTTATGCAAATGGTAGAAAGAAATTTGATCGTCTGATTTTATGATATGAAGTGTGTGAAGATGAGGAGAGATTGTGTTGAAAAATTAACGTCCACTTTTGTTTTAACTCGTGTGGATGTTTGTGCACCGCAATCGTGTGGGAGGAACCTCGTAGCTAAGGTGCGGGCTGTTTTACGCTTGCACAGTGGCTGCCGGAGCCCTGTTTCCAGCACGCCCACACACCGCCGTTAAATACCTGTGCGCCGGTAGCGGTGTTAAGTCGGGCAGCTGATTGCCGGCGGGATTTAGTGCCTCGCCCCCGTGGCCCGGTGCCCGTTTTATTAACCCCTGCCGGAGCCGATGTGTCAGGGGGGGCGCGACTTTATCTGCCACCCAGACCGGAGATTGTAGCGGGCTCCTTTTCCTTTTCTCCTACCGCCTCCTTTATCTCGGTCACATCCTTCTCCTTCTCCGGTCCTTTTCCGAGAGAGGGCAGAACTGGCTGAGGAACCGTTGCCACAGCCATTCCAGCAGTCCAGTGCCACCTCGCAGAATACTTGGTGGGTCATATTTTAAAAATCCTGTCCCAGCACACCCAGTTGGTATTCTGGCTTCTCGCACCTTCCAGATGCTGACACGCGGTTCACAGCAAAATTTTTGGTGTCAGTTGTGGGGTAAAATAAACTGATCCACTATAACTATATGCAGATAAATTAACTTTTTTTTTTCTTATAACTTGAACGCTACACGATCGCGAAGTATTTAGAGACAAGTAATGGGAAGGATTAAGCTCTATGCATTTTGAAGGAACCATTCCCACGTTCGCCTAGTGTGATTTCAGGCAAACAGAACAGGACTAGGCATAGAACCCGCTACCTCCAAAAAGCAAAGCCTAAGTGTTAATATTTATAGGTCATCAAAGAACCAAAATTAATATTTTCCAACTAATAAATTGTGAAAAGCAATAGTTTAAGTTTTTCCAGGAGAATGTCACCTACTTTCGCCAAATTTCTAAGTCAACTGGTAAAAATAATCACCCACCTGGGAATTGGGTCACGCGTAATTAAGGTTCCATTCTGTAATGAACTTATCAGATTTTGATATAATACATCATACGGCAGTCAACTGGCAAAAATTACAGACTACGCTTTACGCTTTCCTAACGCCTCGCCGTATTGTCGAACACGGCGCTACAGCAAAAGTTCAATTTGTAATTAACTTGCGTAGTAGGTAGTAGGCCTACTCATTCTATCCATTTGGACGCAAAGAACTCTTAATAAAGAGCAGATTTAGTAATATATTATTGCCTTATAGCAAAGTAACCTCAAAATAAAAGATTTTACTTCTTTTTCTTATTGTTTTCAGTATATATTTTTAATATTTGTTGCATTAATACAGGATATGCTACCGACCCTAGTAGGTAAATGGTTAATGCAGGAGCCTGGGATTCGTATTCTATACTCTAAAGTGCCATCCAGACTTAAGTTTATCGTGATCTATCGAAATAACTCCAAGAGATTTATGCTTTGATTCCTTCAAAAGTCTATGGCCGAATTCCTTCACGTTCCTTGCCCACACCCTCTCCGCCTATAATGACATCGATGACGAATAGTCGCAAATTATGAAGAAAAAAAATATCAAATATGTCATTCTGATGTATGTGGTATTTTTTATTTTTTATGAAAATCGTTCCGGAGGTTCTACTTGTGGTCAGCATAATACTTGATTCGTTAATTAAAGGTGGTCTAGATGTTTGAAGATGATCTCACTACTATACTAGACTGCTGGCAAGCTACGATCTAGTCATTTTGTGTGAAGTAGTTTGCAACGAGCAAGGCAAACCAGCTGTCAGCTGTATGTGAGACCTCAGCCACTCGGTGCTTGGAGGCAATATTTTTCTCGCTTGTACAACCGTGTCGACAGGTCTGGACGATCCTGACAGGACCTGGTGCGAGTGTCAGCAAGTGATAAATTTACTGCACGAATTTGAGACAGAGTCATGACTGGATTGTGGGTACAGCAAACAACTGCAGAGAAATCCTGACGTTTTCACTTTTATAGAAAGCATTAGGCCGGTTGCTAGTCTGTCACTCGGAAATATTTAGTTCTAGTCTCATTTAAAGGATCGTGAAGATATATGTATATCGCGTGACTCGCTCTTGACAATGGGTGTAGTATTAAGTAAGTAGTCTGCAACATACTTCAAACACGAGGACTTTTAAGGGGGTAGGTACAGCTAACACATACAGATATTTGTAGAAATTGAAATTTCATTTTCTCTAAATGTATTTTAATTTCAGTGTTTAAATTTCGTAGCTCCGTAGAATTGTTA
Source organism: Vandiemenella viatica (assembly GCA_031002005.1). Taxonomy (NCBI): domain Eukaryota; kingdom Metazoa; phylum Arthropoda; class Insecta; order Orthoptera; family Morabidae; genus Vandiemenella; species Vandiemenella viatica. The sequence goes on along the minus strand of JARYHS010013631.1, from coordinate 133,279,961 downwards.
TAGTTATATATAAAAATTGATTTTTAAAATAAAAATGTCATTTAACAATATGTTAATGTACCATCCAATCCTGACAGTTAAAAATAAGTCATCATTAAGGTCTTTAATGATTGAAAGCATAATATTTGAAATTTTGCAGAAATCTTTTTTTTTAATCTTGTAAAATAATATCTAGGCAATTAGTTATTACTAATAATATAACACATTAACTTTATATTTGTTGCTAGTAAAAAAAATTCAAGAAATTAAAATTATTGCTTCTTCTTTGTTTAAACGTATAGGCATATCTTCCATTTGTGAAAAGCTGCATAAATGGTAATGGTAGGGACTGTAGTAATTAGTATGTAGAACATTTCCTACAAATTTGAAAAAGATCTATGCATGTGGAAAACCGTTATCTTTAAAATCAATTGATGAATTTCTGTTATGAGATATTTAAGGTTAAATATTAGGTTTACCTTCAAGTGCAACAAGATTTAAGTGGCTGTCAATCGTGCAGGACTTAATCACACATAATTCCCACACTGTCAAAGATATTTAAATAATTATTTTACCAACATGAAGTCAAAATTAAAAACTATTTTTGTGAATTGAAGGAAAAAATCTTTTTCTGAAACCTGATAACTGTACCAAACCCTTTTTTTTTTAAAATACGGCGTGGATAATAAAGAAATAACATTAAATTAATCAAGATTGATGTATGAATTTACAAATAATCATTAATAATAATCATTTACTGGACGAGCAGATCCGAGCACAATTCTAGTCGATTGAGGATGTGCATGTTTATGTTTTATATTACAAAGCTGTAGGAAATACGCATATTTGTTTCATACATTCGCCAGAAGCACTCGTTGTATAAATTTACCTTTTGTGGTTTTCTTCTGGGTAGAAGTTCTGCCCAGTAGAAAACCACGGGAGGATAGTTGATACGTCGGCTGCACGCATCATGATGCGGCGTCACCCAGACAGCCAAGAGCCAACTGACTCTGGCCGCGAAAGCCTACGATTACATTTTATGATGAATTTTTGAATAACTATTCAACATTATATAACGCATCCAACGTGGTCCAACAAGATATCACAGGCTGCAACAATACAAAACTGTTATTTTTTCTTAAGGTTAGAAAGACACTACATTTAAACATCAGACAGAATCCTAAGCAGAGTTTCTGAAGGTGCGTACCTAGGAGGAAGGAAACTTGCTAGATAAATATGCTTTTTCCCATCCCTGTAATAATAATTTTAGTCACAAATAAAAAATTGAAATATAATAATCATTGTCTTTCAGTTAAACTTATCATATTTAGTTTATACACTCTCTTCTTAGATCAAAAAAGATGTTCGTTTTATTAGCTTATAAAAGAAGTTTCATTTGAAACATTTCAGTGGCATACAATACGATCATTTTTTGTTTAGTTTCTGTTTATGTTTTAACACCACTAGGCTTAGGAAACCATCAAAAAATCGCAGAAAAGTCAGGCATTAATTTACAGAATAAACATTAAACAACACTTCATGAATGTTCAAATAATATAACGCTTCTAATCTCTGATTCCAGTTTTGCTAGAATATACTTTAAATCACTAAAAAAATCACTTGAATTTTATTTTTTCAGTAATCCTTTCCTTATTTTTATTTCACTTCCAATACTCGTTACATATCTGTGAGTCACAAAGCCACCGATCTCCTTTGAGTTTTAACTGTCAATATTAAGTAAATAATTTATGTTTTGTTTTATGAACACTATTTTGAATACAGTTATGAACTTGTTGTACCTATAGATTTTATTGATTTTTTACGAGAGACTCACATATAACAAACTTAATTACGCGCTATTAAGCGACCGACTGTTGGGGATCAGACAGAGGATTACTCTGATAAAGGTTTAATAGCGATCGTTTTTCGGAGTATTGCCACTAAAGAACGGTGACCGCGTGATCAGAGCCCACTGGCGGGTTGTGTATCCTCTGTGGCCGCAGAGCTGTTTGGCGGTAATCTTCCCGCTCGGTGGTCGCCCCACGGTTCTATACTGGGTCCGGTGTAACTGGACATTAACTGGCCGCCGGGCGCCCGGCCAATCCGCTTTACTCTCATCAGCCTGCACTACGTTACCGTCTATTCCTACCGCCTAACTACATTATTAGCCCTGCTCCCTTCGTTTAACTCTGCTGATGAATTGGTCCTTCAATCAAGATTAATTGCATTTACCTTCCGTTAAGTCTTTATCTGTGCGCGGAGTACCAGATATTACGAGGTTTTTTCTTTTTATTCCCCTGTAATTCTGCAATCGCCGCATTAGTCGCTTTAATCATCCGTGGACGCTACTAGAATCTGAAACTGAGGCAATTTTAAGATTAGTGTTTGAATTACGTGCTGGTAATGAAGATAATTTTATCTTCAAATACAGCCTTTGAACATTTCAAACGGTTTGAACTTTGGAGAGAAAAAGTTGTAATGGGGGTACTACAGTTGAATAAAAATAATAATAAAACATCCCTTTAAAACAAACTTTTAAAACTGCCAAATAGTGAAAAAGATGATATTAACATTTTTAAAAAAAATTTAAATTCTACATTTGTTGATCTTTTCTTCATATAATTACAATGTTTATAAACTTGTACTTACCAGTGGTCAATAGATGGTTTTATGTATCACACAGGAGATATATACTTGCTACATAGCAGAGATACAGGCGTATTTCCTGCTTCTCTTACTTTGTGTCTGAAGGATAACTATCTATGGCTCTGATCTGTAGGAAAAAATGATCCTGCTAATGCGGTTAACTTAAAAATACTTGAAATTTTTGGAAAAAGACCCGAAAGGTTTAGTTTTGAAAAGTAGTAAAAGGGACTTCGGATTTATAGTTTGGTATAACTATTTCGGAATTATATATGAACGAATTGTAACAATGCATGATGTGACTTACAGAAATGCTTCGGTGGATGGTAGATTAAAATGTTTGTGATACTACCATAAACTTTGAAATATTCTATGTTAGTGTTACTAATCTTCGAAATGAAAATATGGTTACTCTTTTATTATCAAAAAGTTTTTAATGCGAACGCTTCATAACACATTTAACTTTTACATGTATAAAAACCATTGGATTATCAAAATCTTACTCTGAAATCTGTGATTTAATGCTTTTGTAATGTTCTAACTTTTAAAGTGCCGTTTAAATCCTCTTATAATTTTGTGTCCTTAATGTTTATGTTCTTAATGCTACGTAACTTACTATTTCTGTTATGTATATTTCGATAACTATGATGTGATTTTATAATAGGAAGAGTGACTTGTATGGATGTGTAATGGGCATATTTAAATGTGGGTGCATGTATGTATACATATATAAAGATACAGCAATAAGTATAATGTATCTTGACTGTATGGCCAACAGGCCAACTGTCAATAAAATATATAACAAAATATATCACAACAGTCACAATTTTTAACGCCCGAAAATAATACTGTTTATTCTGTTTGCCAGTTGCGACCCGCACATAACAATAATGTTTGTTTAAATCTTTAGTGTTCCACATGATTAAATTCTGACTAGTTTCATTTACGTTATGTGTATGTTTTTTGTTGTTGTGTTGAACTTGCTATTTTTTTTAAAAAAGTATTGATATTTGAAATGTCTTAAGATGAAAGTGGTTTTCATTTCAGTCGGGTGACAAAAAGCAGAAGTGTATTTCTTTAATGTTAATACCGATCACCAAGGTCAGGTCTCAGGTTGCTGTTAGAAAAATAAGTTTGTGAGATTTTTTCGATATGGAAAAAAAAATATAGAAAACTGGCTCCCCCCATCCATACATACCTACGCACTATAAGTTCTAGGAAGATGCATTATTGAGCGTTGATAATAGAAACATAGGTTTATCGATCACTGCCACTAGAGGCGTATCAAGTTATTTGGTTTTAACATACATGATTAAAAAAGATGGAAATACGATTCGAGTATATCTCCCACGATTAAACAGCTACCATAATTCGAAACTTGGGTTTCTGGCACCGATCTCAACTTCTTCACTTGCCACAAAGTTTCTCTTTAGACAGAAGTGTATGTAAATTGTTTACAGACGTTCTTTTCAGTGGCATACTCGCTGCACAGACTGCATAACAAAGATCTCAGGCGACATTGTAATGCATAAAATGGAGCTTCTGCAGGAAGACAAAGTTAATTTTACTGCAACAGATCCGGCGAAAGTTTGCGCTTTCGTTTGTATGCTTGCAATAAAGTGCACTTGGAAAACTCTAAAACGTTGTAAGTAATACATCGTCCTGTCTCCGGCAATATATGGCCCAAGCGTGAACTTCTTACCGAAGAAGTTTTTGAGTTAAAGCAGCATTCCGACAGTATATCAATATGGATGGAAGAAAGTAGTCCAGGATACGAGAGAAATGGCAGGATGGGTATCATCAGGAAATTATTGTTCTTAATTGCCTTTTCTCAAGAACATAGCAGAATATCTCACCGTTAAAAAGATTCCAAAAAAATCTAGGCCTGGATATAAAATGACCGGAAACAGATTTCTGTTTTAAATATAAAAAATTTACCAATGATTTTAGTCTGTAATAAATAATTCATCTACAACCAGCTATTTGGAGTAGTTATTTCAACGAAGTACTTTCATACATTAAATACTGTTTTTTGTTAATATAAAATGGGAAACTGAACAGTGTGTTGATAAGAAATCAACGAAAACATTTACGAGAGTGGTCTGATAAGTTGTGGGCCTCACCAATAGGCGCAGTTACATTATCACATGACAATTCTAAAAATTACACGAAATCTATTGATCACTACGCTCTTGATTTTACGACCATCGTCCTATAAGTGAGTGTCCTGATGGACATGGTTTAAAAGAAAATATGTAGTCAATTATTCTACACAGTCCCTTCTGAGTTTCACAGATCTATACCAATGCTTCAATGCCATCTCAACGATGTGAAAATATTAGGTGACAGTAGATATAACGCCCCCGTCGCATGTGGAATGGAGAACAGATATATTTTATTAACTGTTTGATGTTAGTGTCATTTTCAGGAGACCAGATCGTGTGAACGGTGGATCTTCGGTATTCAAAAAGGCTACATTTTTCACAATCAGTTAATTCGGCACTACCTTTGTTATGTTGTCACTAATATCACCACACTACTGATGGAAACCCTTCTCAATTCCAGTGAAATATACTGTTGCTTTTGGAATGTCTGCTGATTCTTCAATTGGTCTGGCATCAGCTTATGCACCGTATCAACATTATCTTAAGTTATTGTGTCCAGTTGATTTCCTGGGCTGGGATAATCTTCTTTGGTGGTTCCATTCCCTTCTGATACAGGTGCTCACTTTAGTTGTTATGCTGTAGGCAAAGGCAGCCATCCCAAATGTTGCCACAATAACCTTATGAAGATCCATTGCTGAGGTTTCCTTCTCACAGAAATACTTTATCCCAATACGATTTTTTCCCCATTTAACATTAAACATACTCCTTATCAGCTATCAGCACAACTGACAGAATGAGGATTCATTCCAGGATGTTATCATTTTGGACAGTAATTTACAAGTGAGTAAAAACACTACTGTAGGCGTATATACAGTACTAGCCTCGTACCCGCGACTTCGTAGGCGTGGATTAAGAATTTTTTTGCCAGAATTAAATATAAAAAGTTGTTGGTAACGTAGGATTGGTCCCAAACAATATCGAGTCGGCATAATATGACAGGAAAGCTATCACTATATCATTCTACCGTCGAACCTGCCTCTTGAAGAGAATCAATTTCCAACATATTTCTGTCACTATTCGATAAGATTTCAAAATTTCGTGACTACAACTGTTAATCATACTGGAAAAAATATCCTGTGCCCTTCATACAGCTTTCCTTATAAAATTCCATCACAACGATATAGCCATATAGTCGTCAAAACGTAACAAAAAGACAGAGACTTACTTCCGTATTTATATTAGTATGACTGTGGTTCACACTCACACACTGACTGCGAACAACACCTGAGGGATCATTATAACGTAAAAAAGTGTACACCTACAAAATTGCAAGACTACCTACGATTTGCCTCGCATTGCACCCCTAACTTTATAATATCTACAGTTTAACATTCAATCCAAATAACCTACGGCCCAGGCCTGACTCTTACGATGAAAAACAATTTTTAAAAATCTTAGCCTTTACGGAGATTTGAACCAGAGACCACGGCGTTCGTAGGCAAGCTCTTTAGCCAATGAGCTGCCAGTTCACTACACGGAAACAGAGTCTGGAGACATCCACATCCAACGTGTCTGCCTATCGCCGTATTTCGAAGTTATGAGACAACATGTGTTATTTATGCAGATAATTTTTCAATCAAATGTAGACAGTATCTTTCTCCTTGTTTCAAAGGATAAGTGTGCAAAGTTTCATCGAGATCAGATGAAAATTGTGGATTTGTATGAAAAACAAACAAACAAACATACATTCATTTTTATATATAAAGATTGTCTAGATTGTACAATTTAGTTTTTCTGTTTTTCTCGGTGAGCTTATCAGACGGTTTTTGATCGAATTTCCAAGATTTAGTATATGACGACAAAATAAAACAAAGGTGTGTTCCTACATTTTTTTTAATAAAAAGGTAATATAAGACTTTAACGCTATTGTCGGTAAGTAAATCTACGGATATAATCCATTATCTAACCACTCCCTTCCTTGTGAAGGTGAGAGCATTCTCTCTAACGACTTAGAAACCTTGAACACATATTATAGAAAGTGGAGACTTTGTCCGAACCCAATGAAAACAGAAGTATGCGCATTCCACTTGAGCAATAGAATAGCACATCAGCAGCTCAAAGTGAACTTCTGCCACCAGAGGGTGAAACATAATTTCCATCCTAAGTATCTTGGCATCACCTTAGACCGCTCCTTAACATTCAAAAAACACCTCGAAAACACAAGTCAGAAACTGAAAACACGAAACATCATGAAGAAGCTAGCTGGTACTTTTTGGGGAGCTGATGCAGATACACTACGAACAACCGCTCTCACCATGGTTTACCCTGTTGCTGAGTACTGTGCTCCAGTGTGGCAACGTAGTACTCATACTAGAAAAATCGACGTCCACCTGAATGAGTGTATGAGAGTAATAACTGGCACCCTAAAATCCACCCCAGTCCCCTGGTTGCATCTGATCAGCAAAATACCACCTCCAGAGATAAGACGCCAAGAAGCAACGGCACGTGAGTGGATAAAACTACACCATCCTGATCATCCACAGGATCTCCCAATCCACGAGGTTCTAAATAACTTACCACCCACTCGTCTTAAATCCAGAAATCCGGTATGGCAAGATGTATTTGACTTTGATGTCATGGAAAAATGGCGACAAAGCTGGAACTCCACATCTGTAAAACATTCAGATATTAAAGATCCCACAACTGGACTTCCAGGATTCCATCTAAATAGAGACCAGTGGGTCAAACTAAATCGCCTAAGAACAGGCCATGCGAAATGCAACGCCATGCTGTATAAGTGGGGTCTTCAGAATTCTCCTGCATGTGACTGCGGTGCTCCTTCCCAGAGTGTGGAGCATATTATCAGGGAATGCCCTCTACGGAAGTATGATGGACCATATGAAGATGTTTTTGGAGCTACAAGTTCCTTCTTAGAATGGCTGGAAGAATTAGACATCAGCTTGCGAACGCTACCAACGTTCTTGTCATTGTATATATTTATTATTGTATTAGTTGCTTGCCATACGACAAATAAATAATAAATAAATAAATCCCTTCCTTGTGTGTCTAATGCGTTGAGTAGCCTGAACTGGATCGGGCAGGTACAATGAGACCGGGTAGGAACCAAGGGTGCCGAATAACGTCCTGACCCTAGGCGGATTTTCACAGTCATGAAGGCGAATTGCGCTCTGTTCCGTATCTCCACCTTATGAACTACACATTTCACAAACAAAAACGCCCTTATCACACTCAGGATACAGCAAATTTCGCAGACACATGGCAACATTTCATTTCCTCCATTAATACATAGTACGTCCTGGAGGTAGTTATATAATTCTTGACGTCAGAAAGAACATGCGGCTGTAAAATCAGAATCTCTTAATCTGACTATGCCAACAATGAGTAAAATTAATCAAAGGTGGCGAAGAAGAAACTTTATTCCATAATCTATTGAAGAAAAATTAAGAAATAAACATTTTTTAAGAACAAGTATCTATAACTATCGTATAGTCACGGGTCTGTAATAGTTTCCGATTTAAAGGTCAAAGATTATTACAGGTTGTCCTGATCTGGATAAAAAACGAACTTAAATTTTCACATTAAATTCAGTGTGATTAAAAAATCACCCACATTTTTTTCTTCTTTCTTTTACATGTCCAATATAAACACCAAAAGATGGCTGAGCAGCGTAAAATAAATTACTGAAAAATAACAAAAACTGCAAGGATTTCATTGAATCGTAAAGTACAATTTTACTCCACGTTTTTTTCAACCGTAAAGCTTTGCGATATATTTTTAACTAAATTAATGTATTTAATTTAAAATGAAATTCTAAGAAAAGCAAACGTGATAAAATTCTGGCAATTAATTTCCACATAACCTCGATTTTGTTGTGATATCAACAAAGCCAAGACGCGTGACGTCAGCGTTCTGTGACGTCGGGCATGTACAGAAATATAGATTTAGAAAAGGGCCAAAGATCAGAGCTGGCTCATTATATCAGAATTTGTAACTTATCGGAGTAAAAGTTTTCCGACATAAGCTGTCATTAGGTATAGTTTAGTTAAAATTTGTTCATTAATTTTGGCTTGAACATACCGTCAGAAAAACAGGAACTAATTATAAATTTTGCAGTTTTTGCATCTCTGTCTTCAAGATCGTACATTGCAATTTAATGTATAGACACTGTTTATATATAGTAAAGATATAGAGTTTTAATATTTATTTTCACATTGCCAAACAGTATACTAACTAATAAAACTGTAAAAAAAATTATGTCTGTACATTAAAAATATTTTAAAAAGAGTGATTTAATGAAAATTACTTATTTAGTGTAATGTGATGGATTTCTGAGTGCCTTAATTTATTCATGAAATTAATTTTTACTATCTTAGGTAGCAAAAATCTAATTATTTTGAATTTACTAAAAACGAAAATGGTTCTTTAATTACAATATATAACAGCATAACCTAGCCATTTAATTTCTCAACTCGAATAAACACTGCACAACGGTAACTGAAGCTACTTTAATGACAATGACAATTAAATACTGTACCCTTGTCTATACTACGTATATGAACATCAGTAAATCACAATTACAGAAGTACAAAATGAACCTATCATCTCAGCTAGCAATGTGACATTAACAATTACAAAGAAAATTAATGAATCAAAGAAATAACAAAAGCACGGCATTGATTTTATAAACAAAAATCGTTGGAAATATATGCCCGGCTAAAATTCGTGATTGTTCGATAGACTGAGATTCTTATCCCTAAGTCTCCTAGCCGGAGCCAATATAAGGGCAAGATAGCTTATTCGAGTTTTAGTGCACAGTTCAAACAAACTATGTGCTACCCTTTTACCGTATCAGACCGCACTGCTCGTTGCACCCACACGATCTGCCATCAAAAACCTGAGTTCTAGCTAAACAGTGAATCACTGGTGACTGTTGCAAGCTGATCAGAGATGTGTTCCTGGCCATTGCTGCAGGATCAGTCTCCGTTGCGATCCTTGCAACTTCTTTCGACATCTCGGGAGGCCAAAATCTACCACCACGGGAAGTTTGTTGCGCCAACGACGTCTCGAAGTTCTTCCTTGGATCTCCCGATACGTCCAAACATGAAATAATTATTTTAAACCAAACAGTAACTTGAAATTATAAAATTTACTATTGGAGGGTCACAATGAAATTTCTTCCAATCTTTATTCTGACTTATTCTCATTGCCTGCGAGTTTTGTCTCCATGTCCACATATCAGGGAATCACGCTTTCCGAACTTCCCTCGCTTTTTAACTGTTTCGTAACAAGTCGATAACATACCGTGTCTGCGCTTGAGCACATTCGACACGGAGAATTCTTGACAGTTTCCTAGGAGTTTTAAATTCTTGCAACCCTTAGTTCTCCCATTCGACACAGTCCATTCTCAGATGTTTATTCGGCCTATAATACAGTTGACAATAGAGCGCCCAGTCCATCCGTCTTTCCGAGAAATAGTCTAACATGTGGTCGCTGACCCTCTGCTAACAGCCGTTCTCTCGGCAGTTACTTAAACCACTGCGCATTTATCTGTGCTCCTCGTTCATTGATAAAGTAATTATGATGCTGTCATAACATTACAATTATGATACAAAAACCATATAGTTTAAAACTTTTACCGGTCTCCCTCGATATTCACTCGTCACGAATAAATCGACGGATTGATGTTAACTAAGCTGCACTTAGAGATAGCTTATTTTGTCGCTCAGCATATAAGGTACTTTTTATCCCGATACCTTAAGAATCCCCGGCGGCGCAGAATACAAAACCGTAAATTTAGTATTTTTTTTTCTGACTATCCGTCCATCACTAGAAACTAGTGAATAGATTTCAACTCTTTCACCCAGTAACAGATTTGTCACCGGTTAAGACAGTTTTTTTTATTTTTTTTTATCGTGATTAGAACATACTTCCCCGAAGACCAAAACATCAAATTTTTATTTTTTTCTATTTTTTTATTTGAACGGGCTTTTTGAAGAAACTAACGAACATGAATGAAATTTGGCATAGTGATAGGTTATGACATCAAGAAACATAAAGGATATTTTTATTTTGATTTGTGATATATTTCGTTGATGATACAGTGAGAAAAACCGTAAATTTTGAAAGTTTGGTGTATCCATTTAATATTGTTTAACGGACCTTTCTTGCTCGCCTACCACGACAAGTGGTATATATGCGAAGATCAGGTGTTCCACTTTACGATCCCGTGCCCGCGAATTGGTCACATAGGATTTGAGATTTGTGCCGTTAATTCACAGATAAACTATCAAAGTAATATTCACTTAGTTGGTAACTGTTATTTTCCAGTTTATACAATGTTTTAGTAATGTTTGAGTGCATAATTTTTTTCTATCTCTCGTTAAAACTATTTCTAATTTAGAGCAGTTATATATGATCATGAACCACAGTCACAATTTGATATTGTTCACATGGTTTCCCTGCAACCAATATTTGAAATGGTGGTGCCTGCAATGTATACGATCAGATTTCGTTGTTGGTATTATGTAAACTGTGATGTAAAATACCTAGTAGAATCGCAAAGTCGAACACATCATGGCGCTTACTGTAGTAGGCATTTCGACGTCGAGAATACTCGACAGACAATATTAAACGGATATATCAAATTTCCACGACTTTCGATTTTGCTTTCCTGTGTCACAGTTTTCGCATTTTTGTCATCAATAGTTTACATTACAATTATTTTTTTTTGAAATAAATTTACTATACACATACAAATTTTCTGTAATTGTTAGTATAGACCTTAAACGAGGCTACTTTGGGACAGTAGGGGTAACTTTGGGACACTTACGTTTTTTGTGTTTTGAACCTTTTGCAGCTGCCAGTTGCAACGTATTGTACTGAATTGATATAATTTTAAGCCTCAATAGCATGTTCATTAACTTTCTCATGTCCTTGTGGCAGGTTTCAAGGCTTTAAAGTGAATTATGACTTGAGAAATCGCTCTCCTAATCTGCCTCCTCTAAAGTACTTACTAAGACGTAATGAGCAAATTATGGGCTAGCTACTTACTAGACACGTGACGAACAGTCAATGGTAACTAGTTCCCCTCCTAGTCCATAGTCCATAGGCATGGAGCCACTACTAAGGAAGCGTACAGAAAACAACATAGCTCCTGTGAAACACCCCCCCCCCTCCTTCCCACGTAGCACGTAGCTTTTTTCTCTTTTTATTCCAGAAAAAATTTTGTACTGTTTTCTCGTGTCAGACTATTGTAAATTACATACTACGTAGATAATTAACTGAGGGAAATAAATATTCACATGCTGTTCCTCATTTTAACCGTGAAAAATGTTACGAAAGCTAAGCTACGTGGCCTGGCTCGGAACCTCCCCCCCCCCCCCAGAGTAGCCTTCCAGCCAACTCCCCCCCCCCCCAAGGACCGAGCCACGTAGTTTGTGCACGTTCCCTAACCTGTAACTCGAGGAAGAAACATCTAGACTCCATGCATATGTAACAGGTACTGGCTAAATGCATTTTATAATCCCCTATCGGCTTGTCAAAGATACTTCCAGTGACTAGGTTTTCAATAGAAATCTTATTGAATTGAATCAGAGCTGTTTTCATGATTTTCATATGTTTAGCTATGTACCTAATTCCAGAGAATTTACTAAAGTTGCTTAATCTCTCCTCTGCTACTTCATTTGCGTATGCTAAATTCCTGCTCAGTTACTAGTTATAAGTAAAAGTAGGAGTGCAATATCTGTGATCACATGATCACAAATCTCAGATAAAACGAATCTGGGAGTGGTCGATTGAAGCGAACCCTGATTTCGTGGTGGCTTCTCGCTCGAGTCGCTTCAGTATTATATTTTTGTTATGGTCATTCAGAGTATCATTTTTTGCTGCTATGTATCGGCAGTTTTCCGGAACTTTGTTTAAACTGTTATAAAAAGCAGCTACTTTTAATTTGGAGACGATTTTCAAAATGCTCTGTTCTTCTGCAAATTTTCCCACAGTAAAGAAAAACTAGAAGCAGGCGTGAAAAGACAAGGAGTTACAACAAGAAATACATATCTCAGTTAATAATAAAAATAAAAGCTCATGGCTAGATGAATAATGTGGCAAAGCATTAACACATGCTTCTGCGCCGTTGATTGAAATATTCCGTTGCGTCCAAAAAATGTCCATGTTAGGGAGATTTAAAAGGGTGTAGCGAGCAATCTCTCTGTTTCAAAAGCTCGTTGTCACAGGATCGAGTATCACCGCAGGAAACTTTTTCTATTTGTTTATTCAAATACGTATGTAGATAATTCCCGGCAATCGGTTTCAACAATTATGCATCTGAAAGTTTTTTAAAATGCTTCTTGCTATGGAAAAACCGACGGCGTCAGGTTTCGACCCTCCAATTCACTGGTGCCGGAATGAACATTTGTCCTTTAGCTGTAACGGTCGAGTAACGATATTTGTATTGCATTCCTGCCGAAGCAACTATTACTATTTTTGAAATAGAACTTTGTTAACAACATATTAAAGTTTGAAAGTGTCTGTTTTCTCACAACAAACTACATTTAAAAAATTATTATATGCATAATTGTTGAAACTAATTGTCAGAAATTATCTGTATAACACACTTGAATAAAAAAATATAAATAAAATACCAGCATCGAGATTCGATTCGGCGACGAGGAACTGTAAAGCAGAGAGTTTGCTTGTTGCGCCAGGCACCCATTTAAATCTTCGTAACGTAAAATCCATTTTAACGCAACGGAATACATCAATGCCGATTTTCTCGACAGCGGCGGAGAAGCACATATGACTGATTTGACACATTAAACCTTGGCTATGAGGTTTTATCATACATAGTATGAGTGCAATCTGAATTTTGCAATTGGTGGCGTTCCCTTGTTAATTTCCGTTTTAGAAACTAATCAAACAATATAACCTACAATCGTATATATTATTTATATAAAGTGTTTATGGTCACAAACCATTATCTAGCTTCATACCTAACCGAAATCGATAAATGAGGTATCATTTTAAAGATTAAGATATTCGCATTGTCATATAATTTTCTTAAATTCGACCCTAGGGAAAAAACGTCAATATTTCTAAAATGCTGTTTTTGTGTCTCTCTGGATACCTAACTGAAATCGTTAAATAAAAAGTATAATTTTAAAGATTAAGATATCCATTTTCTTAACATCATATATTAAGACAGGAATTTTTATGAATTCGAGCTTTAAAGGGCAAAAGTATCAATATTCCTGCAACGCTTTTTTGTGTCACGGGACATTTATATCCGTTGATATCTAACTGATATATGCAAATGAGGTATTATTTTAATGATTAAGCTCTCCGCCGTGATCACATCATATTTTAAGAAAGGAATTTTTCTGAATCCGGCCCATAAAGGGCACAAAAAATTCAATAACATATTTTTTTTTTTAAATTTTGTCACGAGCTATTTATCTCCCTTAATATCTAAAAGAAATCGCGAAATGTGATATTATTTTGGAGAGTATGGTATCCGCTTTCATCAGATCATTTTTAAGAAAGTAATTCTTCGGAATTCGACCGTAAAAAGGGAAAAAAATCATAATTTCTGTAACCTATTTTTTTATCATGAGCTATTAATCTTCCTTTATACGAGGCGCGTCCAGAAAGTAAGTTCCGTTTCAATTTATGTCCGCTGCAGCGCTGCGATTGCAGTTCCGCACATGTGCTGTAGACGATGTATATCAAGGGGAAGAACGTCCGCCATTTGGAGATCGCTGTCAGTTACGTACGCTTTGTTGTGCTTGTTTGAAATGTCGGCGCTGATTGAAAATCCCGCCGCCTGTGAAATCAGGTATGTGATTCTGTTTCTGAATGCGAGGAAAGTGAAACCAAGTGAAATTTATCGGCAAATTTGCGATGTTTACGGACCAAATGCGATGAGTGATTCGATGGTGAGAAGATGGGTCCGACAGTTCAATGGCGGGCGTAGTGATGTGCACGATGAAGAACGAAGTGGGCGTCCACCTTTGGTTACAGAAGAACTGGCAAGACTTTTATCTGTTCTTACATCTCAAGTGTTTCCTTGGCGCTCATCACTTCACCAATGACGACGAGCTGAAAGAAACTGTGTCCAACTGGTTGAAGACACAGGCGGCAGATTTCTATGAAGAAGGTATACAAAACCTGGTGCCACGCTATGACAAATGCCTGGAAAATTTCGGCAGTTATGTGTAAAAGTAGTTTAAGAGTTGTAGAATTTTGTGCAATAAAAATGTCTTCTGTATCTGTGTACAATTTCATTTTATTACCAAACGGAACTTACTTTCTGGACGCGCCTCGTATCTAACCGAAATAGATTAATTAGCTATCATATTAAAGATTAAAGTCTCTGCCTTGGTCACATCACATCTTAAGGAGGGAATTTTTCGTAATTCGACCCATCATGGGCAAAGGTATCATTATTTCCATTACGTGTTTATTTTTTTTTTGTCACGATCCATTTATCTTCATTGACACTTAACCTTAATCAATAAAGTAGGAAATGATTTAAAATATTAATGTCTCCAATCAGGCAACACTATAAATTAACAACATTTTTTTTTTGGAATTTGACCCTTAAAGATCAAAAATAATAACTGTGAACTTCGCGCATATGATACAGTTCAGAGCCAAGCCGATAGAAAGCAGTAATATGTATCACAGAGATATTAACAAGTTGCTTCATTGGCGTCGACTTTTGTGCCTACTGTAGTGTTATGGAATATACACTACATGTGACATACTTCCAAATATGTGCACCTGGGTTGTTGGACATAGCAGAGGGCGCTCCCGGACGATTCAAAGTGTGACTGTGTGAGTGTGACTGAAATGGACAGTTTCTGCCATGTACTGAGCTCACACTGCAATTTTGTTACATGTTTTCGCCACCACCAACGCGGATTGGCTGGAGGAATCGGATTGGCTGGGCAGTTTTCTGCCGCGAAAAAAGATCCTGGACACGGGGGAAGACGACAGGAAGACGGGCTGCTGCTGGTGAAAAGGAAGGAAGCCATGTTGTGACCGGAGTTAATGAGATTCGAAGTGGTGAATCAGTTGGTTTTTCTTTGTTGTGAGCAGTGAATATGAGTACACCTGAGTGCAACGAAGCCATCATGTCAACCAGAGCCGTGAATACAACACCGATATGGTAATGTAAAAATAATTGCAGCAGCATGTGTATCCACATGTGACCTCTGGAATACCCGAAGCGCCTTGTAAAGAGTTTCAAGTGTCTCTGCATTAAACGAGTTTGGTTTTTGAACAATAAGGACAGCGCCCAATAATTTTGTTTATTCGGAGTTTAATTATTAGCCATGCCGGAAACAATGTTCTGTAATTATAATTAGATTTTTTTCTTTTTAATAAATATAAATTGCTTGTCAAATTATTACCAGGTAGTTTTATCCCATATTAAAGACAAAATCAGTACTTAAGTAAATTTCACAACTTTCAATTAACAGTAAATTTAATTAAATATTTAAGTAACAGAACGTTACACTACCTATTACACTAAACAATTGAAACAAATGAGGCAGCTCTTCTTTCAGCCTATCAAAAACCCCCAACCTTACTATTCATTGTATCCATAAATTTTGGTAATGTTTTCTAATGTAGAAACTTCTGCAGGTATATACCAATTGAACTGATATTTTGCCGGTAACTTTTGAGGAATATCCTATTTTCTCTAAATGATGTTTCGTAAGTAAGGTGAAAAATACATTTTTTTAGTACCAAACAAAGTTAATTGAGGTGTGTTTAATGGCGTTGTTCCCTTATAGCTACTCAAAATTTTTGATTGTATGAAATTTGATCACTCAAGAATTAAATTGGAAAACAGCTCTAAATTTGATTTGAACTAACTAGTTATTATATTGATCTCAAATGTGGTGGCATTACTCGTAGGTCACTAATTCTTCTAACAATGATAGAGATAAAAACTTACTGAAAATCATTCTTTAAATTTGTGAATACAAGACACATTCATTGTAGATCAAGTTAACTACACACTTTCAAATATTCACTGATAAATCCTTAATGAAGCACATCATCCGAAAGACCTCTGAAGTCAACCAAGGGTTACAAGAAATAGACAGAAGAGCGTTTCAAAATATTTCTGTTTAAGCCTTTGCAGTACAGGGGCATAAAGTAACACACTCCACAGTAGTTTAAATGTCTGTAATATGAGACCAAATAAAATTTTCTACTCTGTCTTTGGTACCAATCATTTTTCCAATTGATTTTAACCAGAAAAATGACTTTTCCCAAAGTTTCCCCATTCCATGGGAGAAGTTTGGTACAGTACATAAACGGAGGAAAATTTCTGGGTGAAATGTAGTAATAATTGGGTTTGACGTGCCGTTATTCGAAAGATGAAGTACAGATTGAACCAAATAACTCACCTTTTTTTCTTAAATTGAAGTCTTGAAGTGTACCAAAGTAGCCCCGGTTTACGGTACTATAGATTTTACAGTATATAACAGTTTATGTAGATACAAATAAACCAATATTTTCGTACACATGCCAGTCAGTGCCATTTGAAATATTGCTTGCAGGGAAGCCATATGAACTATGCTGAAGTGTGCCTGCGGATCGCAAACAACCAACAAACTCTCTTAATCAGTGATAGGTTTAAGGAGAGGTAGAAACAAGTAATTAAAGCATTGTATATAATTCAAATTCAGGACAGGAGGAGAAACAGGAGAATGGGGGAAAAATAGATTGCTCCTCTTACATTTACCTACCAAGCAAATATTTCTTTAGCAGTTTTTCTATGAATCGACGGCACAAATCTCAAATCTGGTATCAGGAAGTAGCGGGTACAGTTAGTGTGTGTATAAAACATGGGGACTCTGCAGCAATTAATGAAAATGTCGGCTGATGAACGTGGCATTCGCTTAGGATGATTTCGAGAAACCGAAATATTGATGGCCGCACCAGCGTTCGAACCTACCTCTTCTCGAATGACCGAGCAGGGTGGTGTAACGGTTAGCGTTCTCGCCTCGCATTCGGGAGGACGGCGGTTCGAATCCCCGTCCGGGCATCCAGATTTGGGTTTTCCATGGTTTCCCCAAATCACTCCAGGCAAATGCCGGGATGCTTCCTTCAAAAAGCCATGGCCGAATTCCTTCCCATTCCTTGCCCCCCATCCTTTCCCGTCTCTAAAGACCTCGATGTTAAAAAGAGACGTAAAGCAGTTAAAAAAAAAAAATCTTCTCGAATGCTAGGTCTTAAAATTACCCATCACCGAACACACTTGGTATTTAATACCACTTCTGATTGTTAGAGAGACAGCAGGGTAGTAGGGAATATTTAAAACAACTAAACAAGGACTTAATAACAGCAAAGAAAATGGCTAAAGATGGGTTTATGAAGAGTATTGTCAGTGCAGGAGGACCATTGACTGTTGCATCTAGAAATTTCTATGGCTATATCAGGAAACTGAGTGGAAGGGAGGGTGTAGAGACACTTATAGATAAGGATGGAGAAGAAGTTACTGAAGATTTGAAAAAGGGAGAGATTTTAGGTAACTGGTTCAGTGAAAGCATTAGGGACAATGAATCAGAAACAGGAGGGTCTAATTCGGAGAACGAGCTTAACAACACAATTAGAAGTGACGATAGTAAAAAATTTGATATCCATCCTGAGGAAATCATGAAAGAAATAAGAAAGCTGAAACAACATAAAGGGGCTGGTGAAGATAATATTACTTCAGATATCTTAAAGATAGCCGGATGTGACATTTTACCTTATCTTGAAATATTATTTAAATTGAGTCTAGACACTTGCTGCTTCCCACAGGACTGGAAAAGTGCAATAGTAGTACCGGTACATAAGGGAGGGGTGAGAAATAGAGTTGAGAATTACAGGCCAATCAGTTTGACATTAGTGGTAGGTAAATTAATGGAAAAATTGATATGCAACCACATCAGAAATATATATGAAGAACGTAAGTGGTTTTCAAGCAGGCAACATGGTTTCAGGCAAGGATATTCATGCGAATCTCAGTTGGTGGGATATATGCAAGATATTTCATATGAAATGGACAAGGGAGGCCAAATTGATAGTGTAGCACTAGATCTGTCTAAGGCGTTTGACAGAGTAAGCCATAAAATGTTAGTAAATAAGGTAAAAACCATTGGAGTGGATAAGAAAGTCATTTGCTGGGTAGAAGAATTTTTAATAGGTAGAAAACAGAAAGTTAGGGTAGGAAATGTAGTATCAAAAGAAGTGAAAGTAAAAATGGGTGTGCCACAGGGTAGCGTATTGGGACCATTGCTATTCATTATTCTAATGAATAATTGTGTTGATTGTTTACTATCTGAAATTAGATTGTTTGCAGATGACATAATGCTGTATAAAAGAATCAAAACGATAGAGGATTGTAAACAGTTGCAGGGTGATCTGGACAGGATATCTAATTGGGTTGGTAAACATGGAATGAAGATAAATGCTAAGAAGAGTTAGCTTATTAGATTCACAAATAAAAAACAAAAGTATAATTACGAAGTCTTTCTCGGCGTTGAGAATACAAATAATGCTCTCGGGTGACTAGCCGAGTTATAGAAGTGTTATAATAATCACACAATATTTCGGTGCACTGATTCGTCGGCGCCATCTTCTGGTGAAGATGGCGCCGACGAATCAGTGCGCCGAAATATTGTGTGATTATTATAACACTTCTATAACTCGGCTAGTCACCCGAGAGCATTATTTGTAAAAAACAAAAGGTTAATTATGAATATAAGGTGGGGAAAGAATTGCTTGCTGAAGACTTGAAATGTAAATATCTTGGCATTACTTTTGATAACAAACTTAACTGGGCAGGACACATAGGACAGGTGGTAAGAAAAGGTTTCAAAGTTCTGCACTTGTTGGAGAGAGTGATGAGGGGTTGTACGAGAGAAGTAAAGGAATTGGGTTACAAAACTTTGGTCAAACCATTGCTCGAATATGGTAGTGTAGTATGGGACACTCATTTTACGTATCAAATACAGGAGTTGGAGAGGGCGCAAAAAAGGGCTGCTAGATTTGTTTCTGGAAATTATCGCAGAATGCAATCAGTGACGGATATGATAAAGGAGCTGGAATGGGATTCATTGCAAGATAGGAGGAGAATGAGGAGGGTCATGGGAGTGTATAGGGCATATACTGGCGACGAGGCGTGGATAGATATTGCAATAGGTATGAAAAGTAGTGCATGGAAGGGAAAAGATGACCATGACCACAAGCTGGCATTCGATTTCAGGCACAAGGGTGTAGGAAGATTCTCTTTTTTAGGTAAGGGTGTCAGAGATTGGAATGAGTTACCAAGAGAAATGATTAATAATTTACCGAAAACTTTAAAAGAATTTAAAGATAAAATTTGTAGAGGGCAAATGTAGGTAGGTGCAGGATAGGGGGAAGATGGGTGTGTAGGGAAATTGCCACCGGAGTCTGTGCTCCATTGCAATTAAATTAAATTAAATAAATTAAATTAAGCACTGTCTTTAAGTTCTTTAGTTACATCGTCCTTGATTTTTTTTATGATAGAACATTTCGAATAATACCTGTACACTTTGTGCGAATTTGTTGAACATTTTTCGCAATAGCTGAATCCTAAAAATTTAGTTTCGCAACTTCAACAATATGACTGAACACACTGAAACTAAGATTATGAGCCACAACTAGTAAATTAAATCTTATACCTGCTAGCGTAGCTTCGGTTTCTTCTGGTTTTGGTTTGAAAATCTGAAAGAAAAATGAAAATAAAAGCACTAGATTTGTATATTTAGTTAAAATAATGGAAATAATATCTAACTATAATTGCAGCAAATTATGAGTAGTTCTAGAGTATTATATTGAATCCCCTTTCTGATATCACATTATTTTTTGTAAATTAAATATCAACTGACATCGGTATTCAAACGGCGGCTGTCAGAGTGAGAGGCCCCTGGCTAGTCGTTAATCGTTAAGTTCCACGATTATTGACTTCACTGTGCTTTACAAAATCACTTCTCTTCGCACTCAAAGCAACTTTTGAATTATCATTTTTCACTGGTAGTATCCACCTTTAAAAAATATCTTCATTCAACCACTTTTATGAAAATAACTGTTTTATTCACTGTATTTGATCTTACGGTAATTCTCGACGGTATTCTCGCGTTTTGTTGGGTGTGGAACAACCTGCTTCTTCTGTATCACTCATCATGCATCATATGTGACTTGCAACAATTAACAGCAAACTCGTATTGAGGGTTGAGGCAAAATTGTGCTAGGTGCTCCATGAAGACTGGGGAAACAAACTTGTGGGAATTCTCAAACATTATGTCTGGTATGATTGGTTATTCGATTGCGTAAGCGTGGGTAACGATTTATTTTGGCTGGTTTAGATGCCAAGGGAAAACATTATTAACAAAATGAATGTTGATCCGTAGTAAAATAATATTCGGAAGTTATGGTAACGAACATAGCAAAATGTCGCTACGTTTTCGACAATTTGCACTTTTCTCCCGAGGGATAAAATTCCTCTACGCGTAGCGGAATTCCGCAACGTTTGCCAGCACTGGTCGAAGCTGCACTTAACAGTTTAATGTGGTATCCGAATATTAGAATGTAGTGGCTTGTTTTACATGAAAGATATAAAACATCAATAGGACTATAGGAATGAAAACAACACTAGCAGTGAAGGATACGTTATATCGACTATAGATAAAATTATAAAAGACAAACTAAATTAATTCTCTTAACGTAAAAGTTTTTCGACTTCTTCATATTCAGTTTTGTAAATATATTGACTGCGAGAAAAAATTTACTTTTCGTTAAAGGAAACTATAGCAAAAATTACAGGTCACACACAATAAGACGGGATTTCGATCAAAGTACAGCACATAGTCCCAGGAGTAAAATAAGTATGTTTCATTTTGATGTGATTTTGAGAAAATGAGCGAAAAGTTATGAACATGATCAACGCAAAAACTGCTATACGCTATTGACTCTCTTTTTTTATTATTTTTATTCCCCGTCTCAGCGGCGTTATGTAGCCCCGCTACTGTGTGTAGCTCTACCTTCTGGATCATATACACAGACGGAAAAAAAAATCCCAACACCAAGAAAGACTTGTGTTAGATAAACGAAATTTGGTAGGCGTGTTTATACATCTGAAAGATGACATCGATTCAAATTTCGCGCTTCGCGCATAAGTGTGGCGCTAGTAGCGCTACTCAGAGCTTGCAAATCAGGTTTGCTTTAAATACGCGCTGTAAAGTTTGTGAACGTTATTTACCGCTGAGATTTGACATAGTGAGTTGATGTTAGCCAAGAATGCCTTTAAGAAGACGAAGAAGCCATTATCAACAGCTCACCGAGTTTGAACGAGGTCGTGTAATAGGGCTACGAGAAGGTGGATTTTCTTTTCGCGATATTGCAGAAAGACTTGGCCGGAATGTATCCACTGTGCATGATTGTTGGGTGCAGTGGTCAAGGGATGGTACTGCCTCAAGAAGACCGGGTTCCGGGAGGCCACGTGGCACTACTGAGAGGGAAGACCGCCGTATTCGGCGTACAGCTGTGGCGCATCGTACTGCGTCTGCGGCAGAAATTCGAGCTGCAGTTGGTACCACAGTGACACAACAAACTGTTAGAAATCGGTTACTTCAAGGACAGCTCCGAGCCAGGCGCCCTGTAGCGTGCATTCCACTGACTACAAGCGATCGCCGTTTGCGACTCCAGTGGTGTCAAGCCAGAGCTCATTGGAGGACGGAGTGGAGATCTGTTGTGTTTTCTGATGAAAGCAGGTTCTGCCTTGGTGCCAGTGATGGCCGAGTGTTGGTCAGAAGGAGGCCAGGGGAACGCCTGCAACCAAACTGTCTGCGGCCTAGACACACTGGACCTACACCTGGAGTCATGGTCTGGGGAGCAATTTCCTATGACAGCAGGAGCACTCTTGTGGTTATACCAAACACACTGACTGCAAATTTGTACGTCAGTCTGGTAATTCAACCTGTAGTGCTGCCATTCATGAACAGCATTCAAGGGGGAGTTTTTCAACAGGATAACGCTCGCCCTCATACCGCTGTTGTCTCGCAACGTGCTCTACAGAGTGTCGACATGTTACCTTGGCCTGCAAGATCACCAGATCTGTCTCCAATTGAACACGTATGGGATATCATTGGACGACAACTCCAGCATCATCCACAGCCAGCACTGACCGTCCCAGTATTGACAGCACAAGTACAACAAGCATGGAACTCCATACCACAAAGTGACATTCGAAACCTGTATGACACAATGCATTCACGTTTGCAGGCTTGCATTCAAAATTCTGGAGGTTACACCGGCTATTAATTTAACAGTATTTCACATTTGAAATGCATTTTCTTGAGCTTAAATTAACCTGTGATCTTGAAAATTTAATCAATTAAACATGTTAACTTGACAAATGCATTGTCCAAATTTCATTACTCTACAATAATTTTTTCTTGGTGTTGGGATTTTTTTTTTCCGTCTGTGTAGGTTGGTATTGGGATCAATAATATCCTCATTAGGGAAAATCCCGGCTGTGGTCATTATATAATGACCTATGAGGAAAACCCTTGATTATTCTTATGCCTGGAGGGGATGAGCGTGGATAGCAACTGCGTGAGCAGTTGTACGGCCATTTTTTTGTGGCTGGCATTGATATCGGCGGTTGTTGTTCTGTTGATGCTCAACGTGTATGGTGGGGTGGTTATGATTGGTCAGGTGGCCGTGGGTGTTCTTATCCTTTGTCGATCTTGGTGGCGTCGTGATCTTCGCTGTGCTGGTGTGAGAGCGGCTTCTGATCGCCAAGACACAATCAACTGGGATGTCTTCAGTCCCAGAGTATGGGGAAGTTCTTGCAAAATCAATTTTTTCTCCTTCCAGTTCATCTAGTGTTGTCTTCGCAGATTATGTGGCTTTGTTGGATGTGTCACTTCCGGATTGATGGCATATTTTGCTATGACCTGGGTCATTAGCAAGTTTTGTTGCTGCAGTAGCTGCATCATGGTGTCTAGCTGGCATCTACTTTCGCTGCTCAGTGTAGCAATTTTGTGGTGTTGCTGCCGCAGGATGGGCTGTTGCCGCGAAGGCGTAGGTTTGTGCCGGAGTCGAGGGTCGATTTGTGGCTTACGTTGACTGGGCGTCGACATGTCAACGCGTAGGTGTCTCTTTATTGGGCACCCACTGTAGCAGGCTGGGTGGTTGTCCCTACAGTTGAAGCATGTAGGTGTTTCATCCCTTGGAATATTGCAGTTTGCAACATTATGAGTCCCCGGAATCTCACGCAGCTCTCCTGTCCCGTGCAGTTGCGGGCCAGGTGACCATGGTCCTGACAGCGGAAGAACTGAGCCAGGGCGAGTGGTGGTCTCTTCTTTATTTATAGTTGTAATTTATGTCCAAGGAGAGTAGTGGTCTACTTTACCCGTGGTACATGTTCTGCTGGCTGAAACGTGTACAGCGGGAGACGATCTTCAGTGCCCGGGCGACGCATCTGATGTACATCGAAGGCGGCCACCGTCTCCTCAGGCACATCAGCCGGAAGCCCGCGGACGACCAGTATCCTTGGGCGCCGAGGGAACTGTGGGGCGTGACGAACGCCGCGCCCGTTCAGGAATTCCGTCAGGCGACGGAGTTACGTTGGGTGCTGTGGTAGGAAGTGCAGCCCCTTCTTGACTGGGAAGCAGAGTAGGTGGTCTTCTGTTTCCCTGGAAAAGGCGATCAGCAGTTCTGTGAAGTATCTTTCGTAAAATGCAGTAAGAGGAAGCACGGGCCCCTTTTCATCTTGTTGAACCTCGGTGGTTTCTTGCGCTTCGAGATAATGGTTGTCAACCGCCATCGCTTCAGGTGTCTTGTTGATTTCAGGTGAGGGTGGCGTGACATTTTGATGCTTGGGTGTAGATGGCCTTGGATCTTGAAACTTGAGTGTTGCCGGTGGCGTCGACCTGCTTGGAGCAGGTTTCTTGGTGTAGATGGTGTTACCATCTGGGTCGAAGCCAAAGATTCTGAATCTTTTCCGCAGCAGAAAAGTGTATTTCTCAAAGTCGTAATGGCCCGAAAGCATGGTTTGAAATACCAGTGCTTCCGGCCACACGGTTACCCCAGGCGGGAGAATCTTCTCGGCGTAGTGGCTGTGTTCAGGCGTTGTCATGACTTTCTCAAAAGGTGAAAAGTCATCAGTTGGTATAATCCAGACGAACTTGTAATCGTCTAGGTGGACAGCGATGGAGAGACTCCACTTGCGAGGGTTGCCGTCAGTTAGGCGGCGTCTCCAGATAGCGGCTTCTGTTGACGGCCGCTTGCAGTTTCCTATCAGTGGACAGCCCCCGTAGCTGGCCGCTTGGTCCGCGGCACAGTTAGCGCAAGTTGGTGTCGCATCGCGCGGCCTTGTGCACACCAGCACGTTGTGGTTTTCCCCTCAGCGAACGCACCGAAATTGGTTCGGCAATCCTTCGACCGATGCCAGAAATCCTGGCACCTGTAGCATTGGTCAATAGCGGTCGTCGGATTCTTCCTTCTGGGATATTTCTTGGTGTTCCGGTTTTTGTTTTGTTTTTTTGTTTCTTGGCTTGCCTGATGTTTTGGCTATCTTGCATCTTGGCTTGGTTGGCACACTCATCCAAGTATACCGCAAGAGAGCGGAAGGAGACATAGCAGTAAGACCTAGAGCCATCTATGTTAGGTGAACGCGCTATAATATGATTTAGATAGCATACTGAACAGTCCTCCAGGTATTAAATGAGGTATATTTAATTTAAATGCTACGTCATAAGATGCAGAAATTAACATAAAAGCTTTCGCAAATTAGCAACCGTTTAAAGACAAGGAACATATCGCCGTCAAAATATTTCCCGGTGTACATTTCAACAGCATCGTATTGACAGAAATCTAAATGAAATTTTTTCGGAACTGAAACTGATATCCATCCTGGAAGGCTCCATGGTTTGGTTTTGATGTTATACTTATAGGTCTCCGATACCTGACTCTGGTTAGTTTAGACGGGTACAGCAGAGGAGAATAGCGTATTCGGTAAGAAACACAGTAACTAGAACCGCACAAAAGTATTTAGTTACAATTAAACTAAAACCTATCAGACCACACCATCGAAAGTATAGAGAAAATCTGCCTTTAAATAAAGACTGATTTTTCAGAGGTGAACTTGTGGACAGATACGGAACGAAGATAGATTCCGGTGCGCTTCCAGGAAAGGACATGTTTGTCCCCCCCGTATGTGCCTGATTTTTAAGGACATTGGGCAGTGGTATTGTTGTGGCTCCTTAAGGAACAACTGCGGACGATTAAGTTCCTAGACTGGCGTCGAATGACAGATTATATGCAAGGTTCATACGTTTTGGTTGGTGAAGCAACTATAAGACGAACAGCAGATCATCTCACACCAACTCAACGCATGCAGAAATCCGCCCTGTGATTAAAAAATTATCAGACTGGAAGACAATAGCGTCTCACGGTCACCATAGTCAGAAATTTTTGCTTTGAAAGTAGATTTTCCTTTGAAAGGTGAGTTCTAGAATTATCAATCAGTGTTTTTCATCTTGAAACTTTATTTTAATAAGTCTTTACCCTAGCTGCCGCATTTCTGCTGTCGCCTGTGACAGAAACAGCTGACTTAACATTACCGGCCGGGCTAGCATGTAAAACGCGCCTTTAACGTGATTTGCAAGAAGCAAATTCAAAATCACAGTGGGACAAATCACACCCTCACACAGACACGCTACATGCTGAAATGGTTAACCGTACTGCAATGACGAGACGCCAACCCTAAAACAAATAACATTTAATGTTAATACTCTGGTTAATAAACATTTTTAGAGTTTGGTTTTGTTTATATTAATTTCAATTGATTGATGTATCACTGAAAATGGTTTGGTATTATTTCCATTATATTACGTATATGCTTTATTAGGTATGCACTTTCTCCATCTTGAATTTGAACCATAATGTTGTTGTTATTTTTGGGTGTTGATGTGCATTGATAGCGTGGTCGTAAAGTCGTGATAATTTTAATAGTAGACCCTAATATTGAAAATGGCCGCGGGTACCATATAATGAAATAGCCTACATCTCCTTTTGTTCTCTTTAGTTATAAAGTTTGTTTCAACCTTTAACATATAATATTTTGATGCACGTTATTCAAATAAATAAAGTAAATTCGAATGATCTTACTGCCTGATGACGGAGTTTTAAATTGCCGCGTATTCCGCTTTGTTATAGCTCTACTTACATTTTAACGTGGAATCCAAATATTAGAATGTCGTAACGTGATTTACATGAGGAAAATAAAGCTTTAAAGGGGGTGGAGATGAAGTCAAGGCAACTGAAAAATTCAATTTTTAAAAGAATTAGTGGAAGTGAACACATATGAATTGACGGGTTGCGAACCATAGTAGTACAAGTGTCAAATTAAATTATTAGAGTAAAACGGGTTTTTGTAAATACAAGTGTCATATAAACAAAATCAGATAGAACACAATTAAAAAAATATTGCCCCGATATAATAATTATTTTATTTTAATACACATCATCATTCTATCTTCAGGAAATCATTTTTGTCACATACAGAAGTCAACACGAAAATTCAAAACAAATAGTATAAAAAGTAAGGCTATGTATTTATAGTAAACTAACTTTTCAGCTAATGTTTTACAAAAATTCTGTGCCATTATTTATAGACAAAATGTACCCTCCACAGTATCACCATCATTTCTATCTTCCATGCAACTAGTTATTTCAAGATAAATTTTAATATTCTCTTAGAACGTTGTCTCGTCATTTTGTCGCTTGTACCTCCATGGTCGTAAAGAGATGCAACTATGCCAACCGAATGTTAGATGGGTTGGTATATAAAATAGCTTGTATCGGATTGGCACGCTAAAGATAAGTACAGGGACTGTCTATTGACTTATTTAGATCACATTTCTCATATCTGTCACCAGGGCCCGCTCTAGCGGTTTTGCCACCCCGGACAAATAGACAAATTGCCGCCCCTTAAGATTATGTAGAGTTATATATTTTTTTTAAAAAAATAATTAATTTTTAATCGAATAAAATATTAAATTTTAATAAAATCATATATTCATAAATAAACTTATTGAATTTTGATTTAGCGGCACAAAATAGAGAAATTAATTATGAAATATCTGTACATAGCCACAAATTAACCATATTTTTTACATTTTTAAATGCTATCACACAAATAATCTAAATGCCATTATTTAGAAAATAAAACGAGATTGGATCAGATACGCTAAAATCACAAAAAAAACTTTTTTTCTTACTTTCAGGTTGCGAATTTTTTATTACATCTTAAAATTTACTTCATCAGCAATTTCATACTCAATTGCCAAAAATGGCTAAATCATTAAATTATCAATTTCTTGGTTTTCGTAAATGCTTACCATGGCGTCGTATTCATCTCCCAAATGAAATTTTAAAGGGTTTAATGGCTCTATCCTCTCTATCCTACTCTCCCATCTAGTGTCACTCCATGTTTTCAAAGTGGAACCCTGAACATGCTTTAAAAGTATTGCCCATCGAAACGTAAATGCCAAAAAGAATAAACATATTTTTGGAGCATGTTGAAGAAATTAGCGGCTTCCAAGGATGTTTTTGCCATTAATAACAAGATTGAGAGAATGGCTACTACACGGAACATTGAATGTCACGAACTGTATTGTTTAATTCTAGATTGCACTCCAGCTTTATTGCCCCTTATATTGGTCCCGTTGTCAGTCCTTGTCCTCTGATATCCTGTAAATTTAAACACAAGTGATTAAGTTCTCCAACTATAATGTCAGATATTTGTTTTCTTGTGGATCTTTCGACTGGTAAGAAGCCTTAAAAGCTTTCATTAATTTTAATTTCAACATCAGGATTAAATTTATTTGTTGAAACATATCTGATTACAAGAGTAATTTGCTGTATCTTACTAAAGTCAGGAGTACAGTTTAAAATTATGGAAAATATTTGAAATTTTTTATTTCATTAATAACATGAGACTTTACGCTTTGATGCAGCAGATCTACTATCCCGGTTTGTATATTTTTCCCAAGATATTGAGCTTTAGTCTCTATTTTTTAGAGGACTCAACGGACGTGCTCTTCCTTAATGGGATCGTATTCAGACAGTAACTCAACTATTTTTTTAAGAATTTACCGTTACTATGCTCAAACAACTTGTCGCTTGTACCTTGAAAAACCAGTCAACTTTTACCAAGCATTATGGTAATTGCAACAATTCTTAGAAGCACCTCATTCCAATGATTTATTTCGGCATTAATAACTCTTTGAGTGGCAGCATATACAGTTTTACAACAATTTAATCTTTTTCGCCTGAATATGATTTTTCGAAATTTCATTCTCTTTTAAAGTTTCGTCGATATGCTTCCAATTTTTAAAACCCTCCTTTGGAGAGAACTAACTAAACAGCCGAAAATTTTGCAACAGAAGCAGTAAACGCAGTTTTGTGAAAGATAGTAGCTAATCTCGCAATATTTGCTCTCCGTTGCTTAAAATTCGTGCATAATATTTTGCGCTAAATGTCGATCTGTGTCATTGGAAGGAAATTTGTAATTATGCAATAGTTTAGGTCGACCTTGGCTTACTAAAAAGCTTCTTATGGTGTCTCGTAAAATTCTTGGCCACAAAGTTTTAGAACGCCTTCTGTGAGTCTCACGTTGGTGTCAGTTCCAGTTGGTTTAGAAACTTTGTTCATTTGTTTGCTATTTTCTCTGACGATTCTGTAATTCTTTTGTATCCCGACCTGATATCTGATTCTAAGATTTGTTTTTGTAAACCCTGAACACAGTAAATTTTTTTAACGCGCCAGATTGATTCTGCCTTTCCGCTTCCTTTCCCAACCTTCTTCTTTTTTTGTACAGGTAACCAGATAGTTTTCTTTGACCGCCAGACATTTTGGAAGAGGCACGTACGTAACTCAAACAATGTACACTATAAAATAATATAAAAAGTAAATATTTATCCTTGATCCAAATATGCTAAAACCATAACTAAGATAAATTATTCTCAGTCGATATAAAAAAAATATTTATGCACAACACAAAATATTTTCCATACCCTGTGAACATAAAGAAAGTCTAGTGTTAATACAGTCAAAGCGTATTCGGAGAGGATACTATCCGTACATTTGCTGCAAATACAGGAACCGTCTATACAGAAAGGCAATTTCTATAGGCTTAAACGGAATACGTTCCAAGTTCACAAACAAACTAACAAAAATGATGTTGTGGAGTGATTGTCGCGCAATGCACTTATTAAACGAACTGACAAAGTTATTGACAGTCACTAAAATAGTTAATGAATTTATTTTTGTTGAGACGATTTACAAATGCAGCAATTAGAGTATTTGTAAACCGCATTCGTATATATAATAAGCATCATGGGTTATTGGGTTATTATATATTAGCAATTAACATTCTAAATTGAATATACTAATGGTATGTGAAGTAACTAATCGGTAATCAGCAGCTGGTAATATTATTTATTTATTAATGATTGTAAGTAGTGCGCCACACCCACTAAACTACAGTATTTTCACAAGCGATCAAGGCTATCGTATGTAATTTAACCCAACCATAACACTTACAATGCCTGTATCTAATTTGTACAACAAATCTGTGAGGCTCGGATTACGAGAAGAAATTATTATGCAAATTATTCCACTTTGATTTCCAATAACTAAGATCCATATTGATTTGGTTTATCAATTCAATAAAATAAATACTCAGCATCTCCCGCCAAGCACTATCGATTCTATGTATCAGAGCCTAGCTGCAATTTGCGAAAAACACTCCTTTTCACCGGGTCTAGTAACTTGTGGGCAGTATAACATCGGAATCAGTGCAAGTAGCCGAGGACAGGTGTAACAGCCTCCACCTACCGCGCTTCGCGTCTGTTGTGCGCTTTTGTCGTTGTGCGCTTATGTCGTTGTGCGCTTATGTCGTATATCCAACTAAATAACAGTTTAATCATAGATGTAATTACATTTAGAAATTATGAAATCCTGAAGTAAATTTTATGAACTTCCACTTATCACTAATAACGTAATAGTAAGACTAATGCTGTTGTGTAATGTAACCACTTTTATAATTAGTAATAATAAGCAAGTTGAGACAACAAAAGTCGAAACAGCGTTCTACTCGCGTGCTAAAGCCAAATTCATACAGAAGAGACGTGGTGCGGACTTCGGGCTGAGACGTGGCGCGGACGCGGCGCTTTTTGAAGTTGCTCCTATGGCGAAATTCACAGTTCACACAGAGGCGGCTGGGCAACGGCGCGCCCCTTTGAGGTCCGCACCCCCTTTTCTTCGAAGTCTGTAGGGGCGCACCCAGATAGCTAAGAACTTTAAGTTTTTAACGAACGAAAAATTCGGTATGTGAATTTTTTTATTAATTGGGTATTTAACACATTAATATTTTTCTCACACTTACAGCCAAAATGGCGCCCCTAAATTTTAGCGCCCCGGGCAAATGCCCGGTTTGCCCCCCTCCCTAGAACGGGCCCTGCTGTCACTTGTACCACTATGGTTTGCAATCTGCAAATTGAAGTTAAGCGTTTTCTATTCTTAGAGATAAATTATATATCCACGCCATTTACTGCCAATTAATCACAGGCAGAGTATTCTGAAGTGTGTTGTCTTTCGACATTTACTTCAACATAATCTAGAAGCAGCAACACAATGCTTTTGGTATGGCTTATCGTTGGCGTTCTTAGTTTAGAATTGCGATTGGTCTTTTATGACGGTCAATATATGTAACGTGGGGTATAAGGGTTTGGGAATGGCTATACTAGCCTTTTACAACCAAATGTCAACCTCTCCATCGCGTGGTGCACCCTGTTTTCACGGACGAGGCTCTGGCGACTGAAAGATTCCCGGTATAAGGTATAACCCACTGCTTTCCAACGGCCTCAAAAAGGAGGGCGGAAGAGAGGGGAGAGTTTCAGGGCGGTTCTTGCCCTTGGGGTTGGAAACGGCCCCTAATGGCGGATGAATCAGAAATGATCAACGGCATGGGGATGCAGAAGGCAACGGGAAACCACTGCATTAAAAATCCAGAGGGTATCCGGAGGACATGTAATCCTGTCAAATTACATATATCGTGATGGCTTCTTCATGGGTAAAATATTCCGGAGATATAATAGTCCCCCAATCGGATATCCGGGTGGGGACTGCTCAGGGAGGAGTCATCAGAATGGATAGAAACATTCTACGAGTCGGAGCGTGAAATGTTAGAAGTCTGAACAGGGCAGGTAGGTTGGAAAACTGAAATAGGGAGATGGAACGACTTAAGTTAGATGTAGTTGGGATTAGTGAGATTAAATGGAAGGACGCACAGGATTTCTGGTCAGGGGAACACAGGATAATTAGCACAGAAGTTGTCAATGGAGTCACTGGTGTACGATTTGTAATGAACAAGAAAGTAGGGAAACGGATGAGTTATTATGAACAGTTTAGTGACAGGATTATTTTGGTGAGGGTAGAAACTAAGCACGTCCCAACCACATTAGTACAAGTTTATATGCCAACGTCACAGGAAGATGACGAACAAATAGAAAAAAAATATACGCTGAAATTGAAGAATTAATCCAATATGTGAAGGAGGAGGAAAATCTAACAATCCTGGGTGATTGGAATGCAATAGTGGGAGAAGGAAAAGAGGGAAATACAGTACGAAGTTTTGGTCTAGGAGAAAGAAATGATCGAGGAAGCAGTTTTCTAGAATTTTGTGAAATGTGTAAGCTAGTAGTGGCAAACACACTGTTCAAGAACCATGCAAGATGAATATACACCTGGAAACGTCCAGGGCATACAGGCAGATATCAGCTAGATTATAGCTAGATGAAGCAGGAAGAGAGCAGTACAGGCAATTTAAAAATAAAATAAAGAGGAAATGCAAAATATCAAAAGAAAAATGGCTACAAGCAAAGTGTGAAGACGTAGAAAAGGAAATGGTCGTAGGTAAAGTGGATGTTGCATATAGAAAGAACAAACAGAATTTTGGAGAAATGAAGAAAAGAGGTATAAACAATAAAGCTGCCGATGGGAAACCTCAGACGATAGAGCTAACCGATGGAAAGAATACATTGAGAAACTTGAACAATAGTGTAATGGAAAACGAAGGCTATGTCGACATTGATGAGTTAGGAGATCCTGCTTTGAGGACAGAATTTAATAAAGCTCTGAATGACTTGAAAGTAAATAAGGCAGTTGGAATTGATGAGATCCATGCAGAACTTCTTAAATCTCTAGGAGAGTAAAGAATCGAAAGATTATTCAAACTGATATCAAAAAGTAAAGAAACTGGAGAAATTCCTACTGATTTTAATAAGAATAACATCTTCATACTTCCAAAGAAATCACAAGCTGACAAATGTGAGAATTATCGCACCATTAGTCTAACAACACATGCTTCAAAATTATTGACCAGAATAATATACAGACGGATGGAAACGGTAGTAGAAGAGATAGTAGGTGAAGATCAGTTTGGATTTAGGAAAAATCGCGGTACAAGGGAAGCAATTCTGCCTTTAAGATTAATACTTGAAGGGCGGATCAAGAAAAACAAAGATACTTTTATGGCGTTTGTTGATTTGGAAAAAGCTTTTGATAATGTTAGGTGGGACAAGATGTTCAAAATTTTAAAGAAGTCAGGTCTAAAATATCGAGTGTAGTGATCAGGGTCACTCCATAGTTTTTGTTGTGAATGGCAAGAGTGGCTGGATGAGACAGGGTATG
Source organism: Vandiemenella viatica (assembly GCA_031002005.1). Taxonomy (NCBI): domain Eukaryota; kingdom Metazoa; phylum Arthropoda; class Insecta; order Orthoptera; family Morabidae; genus Vandiemenella; species Vandiemenella viatica. The sequence continues at coordinate 133,246,431 of JARYHS010013631.1, read as the reverse complement.
CCACCTATTGACAGAATATTGAGGTGTGTTCTCTCTTTTCATGGCAAACGGTGGGGGTTGACCAGCGTCTTAGACTCCTAACTGGCCGATGGAATTTCGCCCGCCAAAAGAGACAAAGGGTGCGTCGGTCGCCGGAAGAAGAGGGAAACTGAGCCGCAGGTGGCCGAACAAGCAAGTCCTCTGTGCCACCTCTCAGTGGGTGCAGATCAGAAGCTGTGTTAGGAAGTGTAAAGTTATGAGTCTAAGTGTGTTTTCAGCGGGAAGTAGTGCAGTGGTTGAACCTATGGTTTAACAAAGTTTACGGTTGCTTCGCGCAGCGGTTGAGCCTGTGGTTCGACAAAGGATACCGTGGCTTGGTGCATCTATGCACAACCTCACACAGCACCAAGTGTGAAATATATAAGGTGATTATATTTTTATCACTGAAAATGTTTATGGATCAAGACTCCAGTAAACGTTCCTGGGTGAAGCAATTCACCAGATGAGAACTTCTCATGCCTATTAAAATTGTTTTTATTATTTTAGCTAGTCGGACAATTTGTATTGAGTATTAACAGCGTGTAAGCATAAGCATATAGTAGTCTCATGTAGGGTGGCGCCCATGGTATACAGTGTTGTTTTATATTTGATCATCATGTAAAAGAAAATAATTGTCAATTCTGTTTATAATCAAAGGTATGTTTTATATGTTAAAATAAATGTTTGCTTTTATAACTAATTCTTTGTTCAGAGCGAATCTGTTCAGTTCCCTGCCAAGATGAAATGCTTAAAAGATATATCAATACAAGAAATTTTGATCTAAAATTAAAATATTAAATTTTCATAATTTTCGTTGCTATTTAAGCACAGAGACGGTCGGACCGTCACACGAGATAGAAGAATACTCTATAAACTATATAAGAATCAAGTGGCTATAATAAAAGTAGAGCATCACGAGAGACACGCATCAGTTAAAAAGGGTGTGAGACAAGGTTGTAGTCTATCCCCGTTAATATTCAACTTGTATGTAGAAGAAGCAGTGAAGAAAGTCAAAGAAAAATTTCCATGTGGCATAAGTTTTCAGAGAGAAAAAATCAGTATGCTACGATTTGCTGATGACATTGTGTTCTTAGTAGAGAGGGCTGAGGATATTGAGAAGTTACTGAATGGCACGAACAAAATACTGAAGGAAGATTTTGGACTGAATATAAATCAAAGCAAGACAAAAGTGATGAAATGTAGCAGAAATGATTCCAATACTAGTAGATTAAATATAAAAATAGGATCGGATGCAATAGGAGAAGTAAGTGAGTTCTGTTACTTGGGCAGCAAAATTACAACCTATGGCCGAAGCAGGAATGATATTAAAAGCAGAATAGCACTAGCAAAAAGAGCCTTCTTGAAAAAGAGAAACCTTCTACTTTCAAATATTGATCTCGGAATTAGAAAGAACTTTTTAAAACTCTTTATGTGGAGCACAGCACTTTATAGTAGCGAAACATGGACTTTAGGAATATCGGAAAGAAAGAAAATTGAAGCATTTGAAATGTGGTGCTACAGAAGAATGCTCAAAATTAAGTGGACAGACAAAGTAAGAAATGAACGAGTTTTGGAAATGATGGGTGAGAAAATAAGTTTATGTAAGAAGCTTACAGGAAGAAGAGACAGGCTGGTAGGTCATATTTTGAGACATGCTCGACTGGTTAATTTGTTAGTGGAGGGAACAGTCGAAGGTAGGAACTGTAGAGGAAGACAGAGATTAGAATATATGAAGCAAATAATTGAGGACGTGGGTTGTAAGGGGTGTGTAGAAATGAAGAGGTTAGCACAGGATAGGAAGGGATGGAGGATTGCATCAAACCAGTCGAAAGACTGACGACAGGGAAAAAAAAAACAACAAATATGTAACATATTGCCCGAGCAAGTTGACTTCCGGGTTCCTGGTCTTCTGGGAGCGCTCCGTCAGCAGCGGGATGTTAGTAGTCTCGTGCAAAACTGTATTCGGGAATCTTCTCGGTAAGTGGAGGGCCCGTTTTAGTTCCCTGTTCTGTATCACCTGAAGGCGTCGAAGGTGCGAAGCAGCCGCTTAGCCCCATACGGGACAAGCGTATTCCATAATTAGTCTCACCAGGGTGATATAGATGTTTACTCCCGTGGTGGGCTTCAAAAGGCTATTCCTGTTCAGCACAGGGTACAGAGCGTGCAGTCTAGTACTTGCCCTCCTCCTGATGTCTGGAATATGGGTTCTCCAAGTCAGCTGCTGGTCATGAGTGACTCCGAGGTACTTGACTTCATTTTTCCACTGGATCGTCTCGTTGTGAAGTCCAAGGTGAAGAAGGTTTTGAGTGCTTCTCTTACTGATTATGATGGCTTGGGTTTTTGTGGGGTCGATGGTTACCCTCCACCGTTTTGCACAGTCCTCAGTTGATCGTAGGACTTCTTGCAGACGTTTAGTTGCTAGGGCACAGCTTCTTCTTGCCGTGCAGAATGCCGTGTCATCGGCAAAGGTGGCAGCAAGAAGGCTGGGAGTTGTAGGCACGTCAGCGGTGAAAAGCGCATAGAGCACTGGTCCCAGTACAGAGCCCTGCGGTACCCTAGCTAGGATTCGCCTCACAGTTGAAGTGGCTTCTCTGACACGAACGTAAAAGTTGCGGCCAGTGAGATATGACATAAGGAGCTTTATTAGTCTGCCTGAGAAGCCTTGTGCGTATAATTTGAGTAGCAGACCTGTATGCCACACAGAGTCGAACGCTCTGGCGATATCCAAAAGCACCAGGCCGCAGTATTGTTTTTCGTTGAATGTTCTTGTCGCTGCTTCAACAACCCTCATGAGCTGTTACGTGGTAGAGTGATTGCGGCGAAAGCCGAATTGGTGATGGCTGATAATCTCGTTCCGTTCGATATAATGAATTAGCCTCTTGAGCAATAACTGCTCAAAGACTTTACTTATAGACGGCAGGAGGCTTATTGGCCGGAAGCTTTGAGGAAGGTATGGATCCTACCCGCTTTTGTGTACTGCCACCACTTCAGCATGTTTCCAGCATAGGGGAAATTGCTGATAGCGAAGAATGTTGTTAAAGGTTGCCGCCAAGTCGGTTAACGCTTTCGGTGGTAGATTCCTGAGACAGCTATTAAATACTCGATCATGACCAGGTGCTTTATCTGGGTGAAGTGTGGCTAGGCAGCTCGCAACCTCTTCTGGAGTGATGGTGTCAATTTCTTCCTCGTCGTCTCCTTCCTCAGCCTGCAGGTAGGTGTTTAGGCAGCGATGTACTTGTTCTACTAGCAATTGGTCTTCCACTTGTGATGGCCGAAAGTTCTTCTCGAAGGAAACTGCTAAGGCGTTTGCCTTTTCAGCCGGGCGATAGACTGGGCCCCGTTCGCCTTGTAGGGGCGGGAGTTGAGATCGCTGCCTGGTGAATTTCTTGGTCTCTGCCCACAACGTCCCATGATCTGGGGTCAGTATCGAAACATGAGCCTCCCATTCTCTGCTACGGTGCTCCGCCAGCGACACCTTTAATTCTCTCTGGACTTTGTTTAGCAGTCTTCGCGTGTCGGTGTTCCTCGTTAGCTTCCACTCCTTAGCTATTCAGTTTTTTTTTTTTTTTTTTTTTTTTTTTTTTTTTTTTTTTTAATAGCTGCTAGGAGGTTAGGTGGGAGCTGGTGCGAAGTGTTCTTGATGAGGAGCCTCTTCGGAGTCGTCACTGCTGTTGCCTCCTTGACAGTGTGCTCGAAGAAGGGCAGAGCATAGCCCGGTAGTGCTGCTGAGACTAGCTGACGGTATCTGTCCCAATCGGTTTTTTTGAAGTCTGGCTTTTGTTGTGTATTTGGATTAAGTCAGAGTCTAGCTCCACGATGAATGGGCAATGATCAGAGGACAGCATGTTCAACGCAGATGCAGCGACGAATCCGATGATTCCTTTAGTGACAGTCAAGTCGAGAACATCTGGACGCCCGCGGAGAACTGGATAGTAGGTGGGTTCTTCGGGACCCCACACACGCATATTGTGTCTGTTGGCGACTCTTCGTAGTATGTTACCTGAAGGGTTGTTAACTCTGCTGCTCCAGTCTGTGTGTTTCGCGTTGAGTTCACCTCCGATGAACAGCTTGCCTCTGAAGTTTGCCAAGGTATTAAAATCAGCCTCTGCCGTTTCCCTTCTAGGGGCCCGATAGGCAGAAACTACGGTCAGTGGTCCTGTTGTTGTGGCCACCTGAATGGCGACAGCTTCAATGTACTGCAAAGGCGGAATGTAGATCTCGTGATGTGGAATGCTTCTCTTGACATTGATAGCCACGCCACCTTTTGCAGTTGGACGATCATATATATAACAGCAGTAGTTGGCTACTGAGGCTTTCAGTCCCGGTTTTAGGTAGGTGTCGGTGACAAGACCGAGAGAGATGAACTTGTGAACAGATATGGAACGACGACAGATTCCGGTGAGCGAAACTTCCAGGAAGGAACATAGGAGTTGAAACGCGCTTCGCTGTTAACTTCTTTCTTTTAGTTGTAATTTTCAGAACTATAAATAATTCATATACAGATTTTCAATGAAGGAAGGCTCGTTTTATAATAACTCCATTTTAATAACAACGATTCCTAAAGCTAAACCAACACCCTTGATACAATCTACTTGGGTTGTTGTTTTACACTTCCATTCCGAAAGAATTGCAGGTTCATGATTGGTAATCTGTTTTCACGAAGCGACGTCTACTTTTTAAGAAGTTTAAGTTCATCTGTCTGTTGATAATGACCAGCGAGAGGTAACAGGAAATCCAAAGCACATATATTTAATGTTCTCTATGGAATTTTAAACTTTCATTTAACTTTCTTAAATGGTAAATAATTTTTAAAGTTATTGCCTTTAGGTATAAATCAGCCCCGTTATATCCCCCCGCTAATTTCTATGAAATTTGCAAAAATTGAAATAGGAATTAATTCATCTCATAACCGAACTGAAATACTTAACAGGTCCCTCGGGTGTTGGTGTTACATTGTTAGTTTTTTTTTACAAACACAAAAAATAATATAATGATAATAGTAGTAACAATTTATTAATAAGCTGAAGTTTGTCTTCTCTGGCTGCTCTTCCACCTGTAGCAAGCATAAACGTCGACTGTCTTACAGGGTACTAAATTCTGCTGCCATCAAGTTTTTTTCTTTTTGGCACGGTACTCCTGAAACAAGATATATATAGTATGCCAGCATTTAAGCTTGTAGAAGAACAAAATATATAAACATTTTTTTTCCCATTTTTCAAAACACCAAATATATATCACTAACAACAAATCAGTTTCTGCATAAGGTATTTGTCCATAGGAAAGGAGGTAACCTGGACCAGAAAATTCTATAATATCAAACCAATTGACAAGGGTCATTTTCTTGTTGTAACCGGAGTCTTCTTCAACAATAAAAATAAAAAATAAAAAAAATTCTACACCATGTTTGCAAAGATTTGACTAACTTTAATATTTCTTTTCCTCTCAATATTTGCTGCAGTAATATCCACTTCTGTGTTGCCTCAAAAATCATCACTTTTACTTCTTTTCCAATTTTTTTTTTCTTCTTCTTATTTGAATTTTTCACTTAACTTTTTCTCTTTTTAGGTAGTGGGTTCTTGAACCAGTATGTCGTTTCCACTTTACTTTCTTTTTCTTCAGGTAATGGTTTCTGAAAGCCGGGTTTTGAAGTCTGTTTTCTCTTCTGTAGTTTTTTCTTCATTAGATAGAGGATTCTTGAAGTAGTATTTCTTCTCTTCTTCATTTCATCCTTCCTTAGGTAGTAGGTTTGTGGGTACACCGTTCTATTCTGCTTCACACACAGCAAGTCTAATGGTATCTTTTGCCTTATCAGAAATAGTCTCCCTCTGCCACAAAAATCTTCATCAGAAACAATACATTCTTTATTTGTGAATACTTCTTGAATGGAATTACTACAATTATTTTCACCAACAAAAAGACTCTGTACATTGCTCACTTCATTACATGCTATGTTAAATGTCATTTAAGTTCACTTCGTCAATATCATTCTTAACTTCATATGAAATAGGTTCACTTATTGTTCTCTCAAAACACTCCTCATCTTTGTCATAGCTTATATCAATAATTTCATCACCTTCCTTCTTACAATAAGCAAAAAATTCCTCCAGTTCTGCACAAATGTTTGAAGATTCAACCCCATTTATATTAGTAACCATGTAGCCTGCTACAGAATGTTCTTCAACATATTTTTCTGTTAGAACATACTCTGCCAGAACGAAGAATTCAGCATTTAATCTGGTTGTAATCTTCATTCCTCTATGTAAGATATTAGGTAAGTGGTCAAAATCATAATACATAAAACTGTGCTCTTCATTACCTTCATGTTTATCTTCAGTAAGGTCTTCTCGGGAGTCATTATGGAAAAGAGTCCTAACATCGCATATAGGAGATGGTCCAATTTCCTGTTTGGCCTCCACTTGGACCACAGTTTCAGCCATGTCTAGTTTCCGACTGATTATTAAAAGCCTCATCTGGTTGTATCGCTTGTACAGTTTCATTGCCTCTTTGTTCCTTTTCAGTTTTATAGAAACAATTATTTCTCCCTCTGAAATGCCCATTTCTCGCACGTTTAAAATACCTTACATTCCTCTGGTTATGATGAGTCATCTCATTTCTATTTGGTGCAGTTGAAAAATTGGGATTCCTCGGTTCTCTGCGCTGATAAACATCATTACTAGTAGGATTGCTTAGTAGGTTCGGATCTCCTCCACGACCGAAATTACCTCTTTCCCTGTTTCTCTGTTCTCTGTCACAAAAATCTTGGGCCCAACTCAGTAGGTCATCTATTGTTTTGATTGTGTGAGTATTATAAAAAGTTTCTTGTAACCGGTAAGGAAGTCTGTTAATAATGCCGTTAATAACAGTTGTTTCCTCAATGGTTTGGTCCAGGTGCTTTATCCCAAGCCAACACTGATGGACGAAATCATGTAGTTTCTCCCTATTTTGATTGTATCACCTACCATTAAAAAAAAATCTAATATTACATTTGTTTGTCGAGCACTAGACCAGAAATAATTTTAAAACTTGGTTTTAAAATCTTCATATGAGTGGCAAGTAGGTACTTGTCGATCTCCCCACATTTTCGCAGTACCTTTTAGATGTTTATATACTATGTTGATTTTTCTCTCATTAGTAAAAGAAGCAAAGGTTTCAAAGGCTTCAAAACTTTTTATGAAATCTATTGGGTGGATACCACTCTGATCTGAAAAACATTCAACTTCAATTTTCTCTGGGAAAATTACTGAAATAGGATGTGACCCCATGGATTCTCTTTGATTATTACATATAGATCCCTCAAACCCTTTAATTCTCTCATTTAGAAATTGTACATCATTAATAATTTTTAATGTAATGCTCTCTTGTCGAGTTTGAACACACTCTAAATGTTCAACGCGTTTTTCCATTTTACTACCATGTTCATGCAACAAACCTATATCTGTTTGTGACTTGTTGGAGGTATCATGTAGTAATTCAATGCATTCTTTAACCTTAAGCTGTTCTAGTTCTACTTTGTTGACTCTGTTTCCTTGCTGAATAAATTTATTCTTAAAGGTATCCCCAAGTTGATTTATCTCATAACTAACAGTCTGAATCTTATGTTCAACATTTTCTTGGCTTTCCTGGCGGTCTATAATGTGTTTTTCTAAGGTTGCTTCTACGGTAGTAACACGTTCACCAAAATGTGTGTAATAATTTTCTATCTTACCCTGAATTTCATTTATTTTGGTATCAAGATCATTTACACTGGTACTTATCTTTTTGGTTTAACTGAACTGAACATCTAAATGAGACTGCATTGTTAAAATTAAGTCAGTCAGTTTTGTATAGAAATGGTATGTTCTGGCTGGGTAAACATCAAAGGGGTTATTGGAGAGTCTTTATTTTCTGGTTGCTGGTGGGTACCTACTGCAAGAGAACAATCACCCTCAAATTGTGAAAACTGGACCCTATTTTCATCCTCTTCATCCTCTGGTCGAGATACAGGTGTTTTTTCCAAAATTACCGATGGATAAGAGTCAAGAATGGTATATACCGATGGTGGGGACATATCCGGTAAATTAGAATTATCTGTAGCATCAAGTTGACAGATAACATGAAAAGTATTTTCATTGTCTTTATCCATGGTAAGTGCAGTTCAAATATTTATAACCAACACAAAATTTAAACTTCGTAGATCAAACATAGTGAATAGAAATCGATAAAATTCTCAACATGCAAAGAACGGAAATTATTCAAATCCGTGAAAATAAATTATCTAAATGCAAAACCTTCACGGAATTTAATCAAATAAAAGGATTTAAAATGTACTTCCCTTTTATGTTTCCTTTTTTTTCCGTGATGTGTTGAACAGCAAATCAAAACACGCCTTTGCCGGCCACCAATGTTGTGAAACCTAAACAGCTGTTCAGTTGATGTGCACTCGAAGTCTCTGTTGCGGTGCGTATCGATATAAATCGTTGTGTGTTACGTTTTATTTATCTTGCTTTCTCGAAGTTCGTAATAGTTAACAAAATTACCAATTCAGGTGTCAAGGTCGCCATGAAACGCGCTTCGCTGTTAACTTCTTTCTTTTAGTTGTAATTTTCAGAACAAGAAATAATTCATATACATATTTTCAATGAAGGAAGGTTCGTTTTATAATAACTCCATTTTAATAACAACGATTCCTAAAGCTAAACCATCACCCGTCATACAATCTACTTGGGTTGTTGTTTAACACTTCCTTTCCGAAAAGAATTGCAGGTTCATGAATTGGTAATCTGTTTTCACGAAGCGACGTCTACTTTTTAAGAAGTTTTGAGTTCATCTGTCTGTTGATAATGACCAGCGAGAGTTAACAGGAAATCCAAAGCACATATATTTAATGTTCTCCATGGAATCTTTCATTTAAATTTCTTAAATGGGAAATAATTTTATAAAGTTATTGCCTTTAGGTATAAATCAGCCCCGTTATAGAGTCCACCAAGTAGTTACCAAATTTTTTAGAACATTGGGCAGTGGTATTGTTCTGGCTCATCCAGAAACACCTGCGGACATATAATTTCCTATTTTGATGTCGAATGTCATATTTGCGCATAGGTTTTGGTTGGTGAAGAAACTGTAAGACGAACAGCATATCGCCTCACACTAACTAAACGCACGCAGAAAGCCACTCTGAGGTTAAAACTTTTTCAGATTGAAAGACAATAGAGTCTGACGGTCACCATAGTCAGTAATTTTTGGAGTGAAGATAGATTTTATTTTCAAAGATGTATTCTGATTGTATCAGTGTTGTTTATGTTGAAACCTTTTTTAAGTCTTTTCCCTGGCTGCCGCATTTTTGCTGTCTTTCCGCGCGCTGTCACCTGAGACAGAAACAGCTGACTTAACAATAACGGCCGGGCAAGCATGTAACATATGCCTTTAACGTGATTAGTGCTTGAAAGAAACGGAATGAAAATCACAGTGAGAGAAATCACAGCATAACACAGACTTGCTACATGTTGAAATGGTTAACTGTATTACAATGACTAGACGTCAAACCACAAAAACTATCCACATTTAATGTTCCTACTTCGCTTAATTAATTTGTCTCTTCGTACAATTTTTGTGTTTGGTTTTATTGATTAATATTAATTGATTTATCTATCACTGAACAACTTTTGGTATTTCTTCCATTATTTAACGTATATGCCTTGTTTAGGATGCACGTACTCCGTCTTGAACTTTAGTCACAATGTTGTTGTTATTTTCAGGCGTTGGGGTGCATCGATAGCGTGGTCGCGAAGTCGAGATAATTTCAGTAGTAATATTAAAAATGGCCGTGCGTACGAAATAATGAAATAGCTTATAAGTCCTTTTGTTCTCTTTAGTGATAACATTTATTACAACATTCTATATATGTTTATCTTGGTGTAAGTTATTCAAAAATATTAATTAAATGATCTTACTACCTGATGACGGAGTATCAAGTTGCCGTGCATTCCCCCTTGTCTTAGCTGTATTTTCAGTTTAACGTGGAATCCAAATATTAAAATGTCGTAGCGTGATTTACTTGAAGACAACAAACTCTGTAGGGAGTGAAGGCTACGTTAAATCTACTAATAATTCCAGTTTTGTGAAACTATAATAAGAAATAACTGTAATCACCGCTGGAGAAGAAAATTATTTGGATTTGTTTATGTCCAAAGCTGTAAACAGATTGAATGCGAGAGAAAGTTTACTTTTCGCTGAATGCGATTCCAGCATAAAGTACAGGTCGCAATAAGACGGGGTTTCGATCAAACTACGTCACATAGTCCCAGGAGTAAAATAGGTATTTTTCATTTTGATGTGACTTTGAGAGAATGATAAATTTCCACGTATTATTTCCAATTTTTTGTTGAGCATTATCTACCCAAAAATTACTTTATACTATTCACCCTCCACTAACTGCTCAAGGTCATGTTTCCCTTGCTCCACTACTCATCTCACCTCCCCATGCATACCATTCCATAACCAACCGAGTAGACCGCTGTGACCATCCAGACAATAGGCAGTTTGACAACGGGCACTCTTTCCCCTTCAGGGCAGTGGAAGGAGTCAGAGTACAGTGACCTTGAGCCGCCTGTGTTAAGTGAACGCACTATAATAGGATTTTGATAACGTACTGAGCAGTCTACCAGGCATAAAGTGAGATATTTTTAATTTAAACGTGTCGTCGTAAGATGCAGAAACTAACATAAAAGCTTTCTCAAATTACCAACCGTTTAAAGACAACGAACTTTTCGTAAGTAAAATGTTTCCCGTGTTACGTAACAACAGGAACGAAATTTTGGAATCGAAATGAAATTTTTCAGAACTGAAACTGATATCCATCCTGGAAGGCTCCATGGTTTGGTTTTCGTGTTGTAGTTATAGGTCTCCGTTTCCTGGCGGAATAACAGGGTAAGTTTAGATGGCTACAGCAGAGGAGGATTGAGTATGCGGTGAGATACTCTGTCCTAGGACACTAAGACTACATAACATAGTTTAGTTACAAGTAATCAAAAACCTATCAGACCCCGCTGCCCGCAGCATAGATTATATCTGCATTTCAGAAGAAGTTTGATTTTTCATCGGATTTTTACCAAAGTTTCTTGAAGGCACATATATATATATATATATATATATTTCACCATTTATGTAAGTAGTCATCCATTGTGATTTCTCACTGCATTTGCCACTTTCTTGACAATGCGTTTAGGGTGAACATCTTTCGTGCAACTATCTTCACTAGATGACATCATCTCATAAACTACTGCATACTATAAAACAGAGTGAACGAGCAACAATTAGTTAGTAATGACTATGAAAACTATTGCAACTGTCACTCAAAAATGTTCTTAGCTTCTTTGGCGACATTCAATTTCTACGGTTCCACCACCTCTGGGATAATATAAAGGTGGAAGCACCATAACTTTTGGCTTCTCTTCGTTTGAATTCGGTTATTGTTTTTAGAGATAAGTAAATCTTCGGCAACTATTTCGTCCCTACACTAATAAAAAACTCAATTATTTGTTTTGTATTGTATCGGATCTTGATGTAAACGTGTATCATTTTTTCGTTTTGTTGAAACCAGTAACATCCACAGGAAAAAGTATGACAGTGTATAAGTGTGATCATATTCACGCCATAAATCACGATTGTAGCTCATTATGCACACTTTGAGACGTTAAACAATTAACATCACACTCAAGTGGAATATGAAATGCTAATCTCTGTGTACGGTTCTGTGATCTGCCGAGTGAATGGTATTAGCTCAGTCTTTGGCGGTAACCTTTCTGAAGATCATACTGTCAGATAAAAGAGGCCGTAAAATGTTACATATGTATTGACTTTGTATGGTACAAGTCCAGGATAATGAGTATAGGCCTAATAGAGGTATTTTCTCGCCTCGCGTTCGGGAGGACCGTGGTTCGAATCCCCGTCCGGGCATCCAGATTTGGGTTTTCCATGGTTTCCTAAATCACTCCTGGCAAATGCCCGTATACTTCCTTCAAAAGGCCATGGCCGAATTCCTTCCTATTCCTTGCCCCCCATCCTTTCCCGTCTCTAAAGACCTCGCTGTTAAGAGACGTTAAGCAGTTAATAATAATAATAATAATAATAAAAAAGAGGTATTAGCAATCGCTCATGTGAATATATGATAAAGCGCATACTTCCAATAGTTCCGATCCCTGTCCCGAGTTCAAATCACGGTGGTGTTAGGAAGTTTTGAGTTGTGTTTGATCAACTCAGCTATGCCAGGACGTTCCGTGGTTCGGATTCCACGCTGAACTGTTAGTCTGCGTGGTCAGCCAGTGTATTGTCGCTATCTCGTAGGATGAAACGGTTGCTCGGAGCAGTGTAGTGAGGAAACGAACACAATCGCAAGCAGGACTGATCGATTGTGAAAGTATATTTCTGGATGGCTGCACTCGAAAGTGTGTGCACAGTACTCTGCATTCGGAGTAAGTGAACGAAGAGAGTGTGAATTGTAGAAAGTGCATTTCTAAAATGACCGTGATAATTTTCTAGTAACGTACGAGGCCAATGTTAAAACAGAAGAAAAACAAACCGAGCATGTCAATCGATTGCTTTTTATGTCACGGCTATGTAGTCATTGGTTTTGTTTGTTTGAACATTTTAAGACGTTATAAGTCTGTGGCAAGATCAGTAGGGTGAACAGGAAAAAACCCCGAAGGGACGCGGTAGAATCACCAATAGACAAAAGGGCTGCTGTTTCTGTTTGTTGTGTTTGCAGATATTACCGAAGTCACCCTGATTCAGTGGGAAAGTCGCCCCAGGAATCAAACTCACCAAAAGAGATGAACTTGTGGACAGTTATAGTTTAACGTGGAATCCAAATATTAGAATATAGTATACTTGATTTATGATGGAAATAAAGCTTTAATGAAGATGAAGGTTAGGTTAAATGCGCAATCAAATCTTGATTTCCTGAAGAATTTGTGGAAATGACGAGATATCATTCGAAGGAAGTGGACCTCATTCTCAAGAAATAAAGAACGCGATTGCAGCAAAACTGTCAGGTCAAAATAAGTCGGCGTTTTGATCAAAGTACAGAACATAGCCCCAGGAATAAAATAGGTATGTTTAATTTTGATGTGATTTTCAGAAAATGAAAGATAAATTTCCACATATTATTACCCTTTTCTTTGCTGAAAATGATCCATGAAAAAACTACTATACCCTATTGACTCTCACTGGCAGCTCAAGATCATTTCACTTGCTCCATTTCTCATACCCCCCCCCCCTTTTCCTTTGAATACTCATCTGAGTAGATCACTGTAACCATCCAGACTTTCGGCAGTCTTTCCCCTTCAGGGACAACGGATGCAGAGTGACCTTGAGCCGCCTGTGTTAAGTGAAAGCACTATTATAGGATTTTGATAGCATACTGAGCAGTCTTCCATGCGTAAAATAAGGTAAATTTAATTTAAACGCGACGTCGTAAGACGCAGCAACTAACATAAAATCTTTCGCTAATTAGCAACCGTTTAAAGACATCGAACTTTTCGCAGTCAAAATATTATGTGGGGTACGTACCAACAGCATCGTATTGGTAGGAATCGAAATGAGTTGTTTTGATACTGATGTCGATCCTGGTAGTCTCCGTGGTATGGTTTTCATGTTATACGTAGAGGTCTCCGTTACCTGGCATGAAAGCAGGTTAAGTTTTGGTGGCTACAGGAGAGGAGGATTACGTATGCGGTAAGAAACACAGTCACTAGCACACTAAGACCACCGAAAATTATTTAGTTAGAATTAAACCAAAAGCAATTGTAATGCTCCAAATTACATTTTGTGTTTGTCTAGAATGTATTTGTCACTAGCGGGAGCTGGGAGGAAGGGTGCTGGAAGATTTTTTCTAAATGTCGAACGGGTAGTTCGTTTGAATATGTCCGTTGAGCCAATGCTGTTATTTACTACTTAGCGGCACCAGCAATCCTTTGTTGCCGGGAGAAGGGTCTCTCTCTTTACCTGCGCGTATTAATTTATTAAGCCAAGCTCAGAAAATAGTCCTCTATACCGAAGCCGCGCTGAGCCAATGAAAAGCATCCAAGGTGAGAATGAAGCAACATTTTTATATTCATTCTGTTATGGAACACGAAACGTGTTAGACGTATTTTCTACAGACTGCCCATTAGCAGTGCTGAACGTTTTTTTTTTTTCCTGTTGCTTGCATGCAGCAAGAATCAGACTAACGCGCAGCTGATGGGTTAAGCTTGGTTCTACCTGTGCTTAAATAAGATACATGCATTTATTGTATCCATTTGCCCACCTGTTTTGGCGAGAAGACACGAAGGGGAAAGGATAAGGATCTCTAATCTACTACCTGACGCACCTGGGCCGCTTCCTGCAGTCTAGAAACGGTAAATCACATCGTTCTGTTCAACAAATTATCACAAACAATGAGGAATACGGAAAACCGTAACACGCCCTTAAAGAAAATTTCATTGCTCTATTTAACAATGCAAATACAATGAGTGCTTTGGAGTTGCGTGATTAGCTAGCTGGCTTAATCATATTTGATTTCATACTATTTCGAGGCGAGAATGATTTTATACCACAGTATGAATGAAAATTTGTAATTTTATATTAAGTGTAAATAATTGAGGAAGAGATGATGAGATATACGTATAATCATTTCTTTGTTTGTTTTACATATCACCATTTAATATGTAGATTAAATGCAGTTTGTTACCTAGTTAGTGATCTTTCATTTCTGGATCCAGAACAGTAAAAATTAATATTACAAGAATATCGATAAGAAAAAGTAAGATAACTATTACACTATCAGACCCCGTTGCCCGAAGCATAGATAAAATCTGCCCTTTAGAAAAAGTCTGATGTCTCACTGCATTTGCCACTTTCTTGACAATGTTTATGGGGCAAATAAGAAGTTAACATCTTTCGTGCGACTAACTTCACTAGATCACATAACCATTTTAAAACTATAAAACCGAGTGAATGAGCAACAATTTGTTAGTAATAACTATGAAAACTATTCAACTGTCACTCAAAGATTTTCTTAGCTTCTTTGACGACATTCAATTTCCCCAGTTCAACCACTCTCTGGGATAATATATCGGTGAAAGCGTTAACTTTTGGCTTCTCTTCGTTTGGATTCTGTTATTGTTTTTAGACATACCTAAAACGTCGGCAACTATTTCTTCTCTAGACTAATTAAAACTTATCTGTTTCGTAATCTTGGTTGTCCGGGTTGAACCGCGTCAATTTGTTGAAACCTGACGTTTCGGCCATCATTTTGTGGCCTTCTTCAGAGTACTGATACGGCTGGAACTGCTGCCGCCTATATATAGCTCCCGAAGACGCGCTAGCCATTTGGAGTGACGTCACTCAAACTACCGCCGCCAGCGTGGCCGGTCGGGCGGTGGACGTCGTGATGTGATGCCTGATGTTGAGAAAGCCTGGAATGACGTCTGGCGGCGGTAGTTTGAGTGACGTCACTCCAAACGGCTAGCGCGTCTTCGGGAGCTATATATAGGCGGCAGCAGTTCCAGCCGTATCAGTACTCTGAAGAAGGCCACAAAATGATGGCCGAAACGTCAGGTTTCAACAAATTGACGCGGTTCAACCCGGACAACCAAGATTACATTGACAACGACCGCGGAAGTCTGCGCACCCACTTATCTGTTTCGTATTGTATCGGAACTTGAAGACGATGTACGCAGAACTGAATCTTTTTTTTTTTTCATTTTGTTGAAACCAGTTACATACATAAAATCATTAAGTGAGTGTATCAGTTTGATGATTTTGGCGGTGAAATCACAATTGTAGTTCACTATGCGCACTTTGAGTCGTTAAGCAAATAATACGTCTAACAAGTAAGTGAAATACAAACTGCTATTAACTGTTTACGGTTCTGTGATCTGACGAGTTTATGGTATTAGCCCAGTTTTTGGTGTTAACCTTTCTGCAGATAATTCTGTCAGATATTGTGGTAATTGTGTATTGACTTTGTACGGCGTACTTCCAGGATATTGAGATTGTTTTGAAACCCACTCTCTCATCAAATCATTTCACTTTTACAGATATATTATGATTTACGATTATTAACTTTGTTTTAAGTAGAATTTTAAATAATTTTATGGATGTCATCATAGACCAAATACGACAAATGACGAAAAAGTGAAACTAATGCGTGACTGGTAACGCTATGGCTCCGCATTTGGGAGGACGCGGGCTTGAATCCCAATCCGGCTATGCAGATTTGGAGTTTCCTTCATTTCCTCAAGTCACTCCGGGTGAAGGCGGGATTATTTTTTCGATAATCCATAGTACGAATTCCTTCCCGTTTCTTGTCTCCATTCCCTTCCCACGTTACTGACTTCGAAGTCGACGAATCGTAAAGCCAGAGGCATAAAAATAAATTGCTACAGTAACATTATTTACTTTTCTTCTCGTTGATGACGGTGCGAACTCATTATAGTTCGCCTAACCTCACCAGATGATGCGTTTTCGACGAGGTTGAAGCCATAGTAGGTTTCTTTCAGTGTTACATCCGTGAAAGCTTTCGTAGTTATGTGTGCAGTTTGCTAAGAAGCACTCAGTTATGAATCTTTCCTTAACTATGTTATTCCCTGATGCAAGTAGGTAAGAGTAGACATTATATTTTACCCATAAGTCATTTGCAGGTTCGTCTTGTTTAAAATAATTTTTTTTTTTTTTTTTGTAATTCCTGGAATCCAACCGAGGACCGCGCGTTTACGATACTAGAGCATTAGCCACAAACCTACGGTGCTCGTGTTCACAGACAGCCCCTGCAGTGTGTAAACAACCCTATCCTGCCTCGGAAGTCAGTTACACTCAACTGAACTTAGACAATAATCTCCGAAATAATCTCTTTATAATCGTTTCCATAGTTTTGTAGAACTAAAATTCTGGATCTTTGAACATTTCCAGCCACTGCTTGGCCCATACAACTCATTGTGTGTAGTATTATTGGAAGGAATTAGCCAAATCAATATATAAATAAATATCGTTATAGTTTTGCGCTAATCATTCGGAATAAAATGTATCACTGAACTTTATGTTTGTCGCGCTTTATTGCTATCTTGATAATTACAACATTAACGATATATTTCACGATCTGAATTTAAGAAAAGTATAGCTGGAACCAAATTGGGTCCAATTGATGAGTGGTCGGCCATATCTGGCCAAATATGACAGACAATCCATGGACAGGAAAATTCATTACCTGTCTCTGGATTAATCAGTATCCTTTTACTGAAATGTAGGGGAATATTGATTATCTACCTGCCAATAAGAAACGTCAGTGGGTGGAGTCTTCCTGTGTTGTTCCAGGCGATGACATAAGGAAATGCATTACAGATGACGCTAAATTGAATACCTACTACGTTGCATGGAGCTAACAGAGACAGTTTCCTGGGAAGACATACTGTACGATATTACCGGATTGTGCGACTTGAGTGACTTAGTCTCTGATACCAATTGCCAGTTTTTTTTTTACTAAAGAGTATACGTAGGTGTCCCCCAAGTAGGTGCCTAATTTTAAAGGCCATTCGGCAGTGGTTTGTTCAGCCTCCTCCTGGAACAAATCCAGAAATCTAAGTTCCTAGTCCGACGATGTGTGTGAGATTTTGTCCACGTTATGGTTAAGGAAGCAACGTTGACACGAACAGCATATCGCCTCACACTAAGTCAACGCACGCAGAAAGCCACTCTGAGATTAAAACTTTATCACACAATAGAGTCACACGTTCACCATAGTCAGAAATTATAGGAGAGAAGGTAGATTTTCTTTTCGAAGCTGAGTTCTGGTTTTTCATTTCGAAACCTTTTTTTTAGTCTTTGCCCTAGCATCCGCATTTCTGATATGTTTCCGCGCGCCGTCCTCTGAGACAGAAACAGCTGACTTAAGAGTGCCAACCGGGCACGAATTTTACATGCTCCTTTAACATGATTCGTACTTGCAAAAACCGAACTGAAAATCACAGTGCGACAAATCACACGGACATGTTGAAATGGTTATATGTACTACAATGATGAGGCACCAAACCCTAAATCTATGAACATTTAATGTTACTAGTTCGCTTAATTAACATGTCCCTTCGTACATTTTTTGCGTTTGGTTTTGTTTATTAATTTTATTTCATTGATTTATCACTGAAAAGTTTTTGGTATTATTTCCATTATATTACGGATATGCTTTATTAGGGATCCACGTACTGAATCTTAAACATGAACCATAATGTTGTTATTTTTGGGCGTTGGGGTGCATTGATAGCGTGGTCGTAAAGTCGTGATAATTTGAATAATCTTACTGCCTGATGACGGAGTTTCAAGTTGCCGTGTATTCCGCTCCGTCGTAGCTGTACTTACATTTTAACCTGGAATCCAGATATTAAAATGTCGTAACGTGATTTCCATGATGAAAATAAACCTTTATTTAAAGAGGGTGAAGGTTAGGTAAAATGCCCCAAAAAATTACGATTTTAGAAAGAATTTGTGGAAGTGTGCACAGTGAAATCAAAGTAAGCAGATTCAATTCCCAGAAATAATAATCATCATCATCCCAGAGCATTAGCTGCTTATACTTAAGCAGTTTATTGAGAAGGGTTTGCCTCATTTCCTTCAGACTTTAGAAGATTAGTGTCTTTACATTTGGTGTGTCTTTTTGGCTGCTCAGGTCATTTTAGTCATTTGTCAGGATTGACAGAAGCCTCTTGTGCTTGTCGTACATTGTGTTGTATTGTTCTAAGTTGGCTATGAGGGGATTTTTCGATTTACTGGAAGCTCGGTTAGAAGATCTTGCAATCTGTGCGATCCTTTCTTTGAACATCGGTATAGCAGCGGCCTCGTGCAGGTCAGCTGTAGGAAATCGGGTAGGCACGTGTAGTGTTCACCGGAGCGCACGATTCTGCATGGTCTGTAACCTTTTCATCGCGGACCTAGAGGCGTAACCCCACATGGGACACGCATACTCCATCACCGGCCTGATCAGGCTACAATATATGTTGACTCTGATGTTGGCTGCCAGTAAGCTGTCTGCGTTCAGGATAGGGTATAGCTCCCTCAGCCTTGCTGCGGCTTTGAGTCGGCTCTTCTCAATGTGACGCTTTCATGTGATCTTGGAGTCAAGCTCTCCACCTAGGTATTTTACAGAAGTAGACCACTCGATCTTTTCTCCATGTAGTCGCAATTTTGGCGTCTGATTGCGCCGAAGATCACGTTTCCCCAGACGTTTCGTCAGAATTATAGCTTGGATTTTGGTCAAGTTAATGGTTACTCTCCACCGCCTGGCCCAGGCTTCGGTCTGTTCGAGAACCTCTTGAAGGCGCCAAATGGCGAATTATGCGTGGTGAAAACGGTCGTGTCATCTACATATAAGGCTGTGCGAACCGTTGCCGGAGCAGGAATGTCGGCAGTGTATAGGTTGTACAGTACCAGCCCTAGTACTGACTCTTGCGGCACGCCTACTTGGTCAAGCGGCGAGAAGATAGTTCGTTTTAACTCTCACTCTGAAGGATCTTCCTGAGATGTAGCTTCAGAATAGCCTCACAAGCGGGCCGGGGAGCCCCTGGTTGTAAAGTAATCCACTGTGTCAAACGTAGTCAAATGCTCGTGCCACATCGAGCAGAACTAGCGGGCCGTAGCGGCGGTAGTTGAATACAGTCGTGACACGTTCGACTAAGGCCGGGCGCACATTGACGCGCAGTCTACGCAGCGCAGCGCAGCACAGTTTCTGTGTCTCTATGTTTTGGGGCGGAACAGCGAGTATTGAGACGCAGAGCAGGGCAGCGCAGTACTGCGCCGCACGTGGCCTGCGCGACGTTGTGATCACGACACAGAAACTGTGCCACGCAGCTCACTCGTGCCGGTTTTTGCCGTAACACTTCTTGCGTTATTTATAATCTTGCTTTACTTATAATTATTTTCAACTATGGAATAAAAAAAAATTGATTAATCTGGTGCCTAGCCAACCTGCGATTCGCAATATCAGTCATAAAAATTAAATTTAAACCATAATTTTGGACAATGAGCCCAACAAGTGGCGAGTAAATTCAGCATTTATTTATCATACAACTGTCCACTTACAATTTTCGCTTTTTTTTTAAATTCATTTTTAATAAAACTTCGAAAATGATTGATATATATAGGCTATTATCACATTATTTGTTTTCTTATTATTTGTACTACATCATTCAACAATGTCCCCGAGAAACACTTAATTTGTTGACACTGCTTTTTAAGTTTCAAGTGTTTATGTTCTGTTATATAGTTTTCTTAAAAATATAATATGAAATAAAAGAGAGAAACATTCTTATAAATGTCATGTACCTTCAAACGCTAAATACGAGGCGCATCCAGAAAGTAAGTTCCGTTTCAATTTATCTCCGCTGCAGCGCTGCGATTGCAGTTGAAAATCCCGCCGCCTGTGAAATCAGGTCTGTGATTCGGTTTCCGAATGCGAGGAAAGTGAAACCAAATGAAATTTATCGGCAAATTTGCGATGTTTACGGACCAAATGCGATGAGTGATTCGATGGTGAGAAGATGGGTCCGACAGTTCAATGGCGGGCGTAGTGATGTGCACGATGAAGAACGAAGTTGTTACAGAAGAACTGGTTCACGCGATTGATGACAAGATCCAGGAAAACCGTAGGTTTACAATTAGTGCTCTCGCTATGGACTTCCCCCAAATTTCACGATCACTGATGCATGAAATTGTTACCAAACAACTGAAATTCCGTAAACTTTGGTCACGTTGGGTACCAAAGATTCTCACTGAGCAACACAAAACACAACGGATGGGTAGTGCACTTGAGTTTTTGACCCGTTATGCTGAAAGCGGCGAAGAATTTCTGAGACGGATAGTCACAGGAGATGAAACGTGGGTTTCTTACGACACCCCTGAGAGTAAGCGGCAATCAATGGAATGGAGGCACACTTCATCCCCACCAAAGGTTAAGCCGAAGCAAATCATGACACCTCGGAAAATGATGTGCACAGTGTTCTGGGACTGGAAAGGCATCCTACGCATTGACTTCTTACCGCGTGGTCAAACAATCAAAGCAGATGCTTATTGCGAGACACTTCGGAAATTGCGCCGTGCAATTCAGAATAAGTGCCGGGGACTGCTGTCAAAACGTGTTCTTTTGCTTCACGACAACGCACGACCACACACTGCAAACGTGACGAAAAACCTCGTGTTTCACCATCCTCCGTACAGCCCTGACCCGCTCCTAGCGACTTTCATCTGTTCTTACATATCAAGTCTTTCCTTAGCGGTCATCACTTCACCAATGACGACGAGCTGAAAGAAACTGTTTCCAACTGGTTGAAGACACAGGCGGCAGATTTCTATGAAGAAGGTATACAAAACCTGGTGCCACGCTATGACAAAATGCCTGCAAAATTTCGGCAGTTATGTGGAAAAGTAGTTTCAAGAGTTGTAGAATTTTATGCAATAAAAATATCTTCTGTATCTGTGTACAATTTCATTTTATTACCAAACGGAACTTACTTTCTGGACGCGCCTCGTAATTAAATAAATAACCACGTAAATACAGCGAGATTTTCTTCAGTTCTAATAGATATTTGAGCTTTGTCGAGAAAATAACAGGTTACATTATGCCGTGAATCTCCGCTCGAGTCATCCGGAAATTATCTTTTGAGAATTCTCTTTCCGCTGCAAAAGCCAGATGAGAGTTTCTTCTTTTCATATACTCACTATAGCATAGTTTATCTAACTCAGCTTCTGTTAAAGTAATAACAATTTTCCAAGCTCGGCATCCCAACCTGATTGAGAAATCAAAATCGAGTTTTTGCATCGACATGTTTTTGGTTACGCTTTATTGTCGTTTTTTCGCACAACACAATGCTTTGTAAACTGTGCTCTAATATGCGCGAGTCAGTCTATGCTGCCCTGCCCTGCTCTGCGTTGCCCCTACTGCGCCACGCAGCTCAATGTGCGCCCCGGCTAAGCGCAGGATCTGCTGTGTGGCGGAGTGACCACTCTGGAAGCCAAATTGGAACTCCGGGATGATGTTCTCCCTGTGAATATGTGTTTCCAGTTGCTTGAGAAAGAGCCTCTCAATAGCCTTGCTTAGTGATTGGAGGAGGCTTATGGGCTTGTAGTTTTGGGGGAAGGTGCCGTTCTTCCCCAGTTTTGGCACTCCAATCACCGTTGCCTGCTGCCAGCATCGGGGGTAGTGCTGTGAGCGAAGGATGCAGTTAAACAGCTCGGTTATGCGTTCTACTGCGGAGGCTGGAAGGTTTTCGAGCAGCCTGTTTCCCAGGTTATCGTTTCCAAGTGCCGTTTTGTTGTGAAGTCTGGAGAAGATTCGGCGAACTACTTCTGCCGTAATCTCGCCGATTTCTAACAAAATGGTCCCATACGTTCAGCTTCACAAGTTAGTAGAATCGTCTTTGTGTCTTTCTGGAAGCAACACATCTGTAGAGACAGTTTTCTCATGAATGAATATGATAGGGACATCACAGAGCGTCAGAATGAGTACAGAAATAGTTCAAGCTACGCTAACTATATTAACAAACTTTTCTACGATGTGCCAAGAATTTTATGGCAGACAAGATCTTCTCAAGAAGGTTCATTCTTCTTAAAAATACCAGTGACAATAAGTTGGAGGTAAAATCAGGTACCATATCTTTTAAAATACAAAATATATAACTGTTTATGTTTCTTTTCAGTTAACCCAACCTTTAATCATATAACTTATAAAAGTGCACCGCATCGTTTATTTTTTTATTATTATTATTTTTTTTTTAACTGCTTTACGTCTCTTAACAGCGAGGTCTTTAGAGACGGCCCATCGTTAGGACACATGCCGAAAGCGTCCCCGGATTTTTGTGAAAAAGTGCTGAAGTGTCGCCGGATTCGGAGAAAAAATTCTGGTAAGCCTAGTTTACTGCAAACAACGAGGTAATATATTTCATGCTAATAACCTCATTAGAAGAATTGACTTATTGTCATGAGTCCTTCTAAACTATAAAACCGAGTGAATAGGCATCACCAACTTAGTAATAAATTTGTAAACTATTCTATCTAATACTCTCATTTTTCTTAGCTTCTTTAACGACATTCAGTTTGTTAGGTTCAAATATGTCTGGGGTAATATACCAGTGGAGGTACTATAACGTTTGACTTTTCTTGTTTTGGATTCTGTTGTTGTTTTATGGCATACGTAAAACGTCGACAACTATTTCGACTCTACACTAATAACAACTAATGTGTTTCGTATTGTATAAGATCTTGATGCATTTTTTCATTGGTTGAAGCCTAGTAAGATACATAAAATAAGTATGACAGTGTATCAGTGTGATCATATTCACGGCAAAATCACAATGGTAGCTCATTATGCACACTTTGAGACGTTGATCGCACTCAAGTGGTATTTGAAATGCTAATAACTGTGTACGGTTCTGTGATCTGCAGAGTTTATTAGCTCCGTCTTTGGCTGTTACCTTTGTGCACATAATACTGTCAGATGTAAGGGACCTTAACGTGCTAATTGTATATTGACTTTGCACGGCTTACTTCCAGGATAATGAATATAGAAGAGGGATTTGATATCGGTCGTGTAGCTCTATGGTAAAAAGGTAAAGCGATAGTTTCGGAAATTCGGAGCCTGTTTGATCATATGTGCCATGCCAAAATGATTAAACTGTTACTCTTATCGGAAAGAATCTGGCGGTCCTACCTACGACACAGTCGCGTAGTATGCTTCCTTCTGTAGGATCCAAACAGCCTACGCCTTGTGGACTAAGACACATTTACTTCATGTAGATCTGCACGATACATTGTGGTATATTTAGTATGAATGCATTCGATTCAAAGGTAGTCTGCTTATTTATAAATTTGCTGTTTATTTTTGAGTCCTTTACGTTGGTATGCGCACTGATTTTTAAAATTGGTTATCCTGCTTAGTGAGAGAGTGTATTGTCACTATCTGGAAGAATGGAGCAATTATGTGGAGGACTGTAGTGAGGAAACGAACAGAACCGCGAGCAGGTCTGAACCATTGAGAAAGAATAGTTCGGGATGGCTGCACTTGAAAATATGTGCACAGTAAGCTCCCTTCGGTGTAAGTGAATGAAGAGAGTGTGAATTATAGAAACTGCTTTTCTACATTAATCGTGATATTGTTCTAATAAAGTACTACGCGAATGTTAAAACAGAAGTAAATGAACAGAGCCGGCCAATCGATTGCTTATAATGTGACGACTCTATTGTAGTTGGTTTGTTTTTGTTTTATTGAACATTCTAAGACGTCGGAAGACTGAGGCAGATCGCTAAGGCGAACTGAAAAAATACCCATAGGTACTCCGTGAAGTTGCCAGTAGAGAAATGGTGTTATGGTGTTACAGTTTGTTGTATTACTGTGGTCATCCAGATTCGGTGGGAAAGTCACCCCAAGAATCCAAAGTCATTGATAGCTACTTAGAGAGGTGAACTTGTGGACAGATACGGAATGACGGTAGATTCCAGTGCGAGAAGCTTCCAGGGAAGCACATGTGTGTCTGCCCAGTAGGTGCCTGATTGGTAAGGGCATAGGGCAGTGATATTGTTCTGGCTCCTCCAGGAACAGCTGTAGACATACAAGTTCCTAGTCTGAAGTTGAATGTCAGATTTTGATAACGGTTCATAAGTTTTGGTTGATGAAGCAACTTTATGACAAACTGCAGATTGTCTCACACTAACTCAACGCACACAGAAAACCGCCCTGAGATAAAACTTTATCCGAGGGAAAGACAATAATTTCGTAAAGTCACCATAGTCAGAAATTATAGGAGTGAACATAGATTTTTTCAGAGGTAGGTTCTGGCTTTAACAATTAGTGTTTCTCATGTTTTTTTTTTTTTAAGTCTTTGCCCTGACTGCCGCATTTCTGCTGTATTTCCGCGCACTGTCACCTGAGACAAACAGTTGACTTATTGCAGGCCTGGCACGTATCTAACACGCGCCTTTATCGTGATTCGTACTTCCAAGAAGCGAATTGAAAATCACAGTGGGACAAACCACCATCACACAGTCTTGCTACATGTTGAAATGGATAACCGTACTACAATGACGAGATGCCAACTTTAAACTATCCACATTTAATATTCCTGCTGCTCTTAATTAATATGTCTCTTCGTATCTTTTTTTGCATTTGCTATTGCTTATTAATTTTAATTGATTGTTCTATCACTGCAAATGTTTTGGTATTATTTTCAATATATTACGTATCATGTTCCTCTTTATTAAGGAAGTACGTACTCCATCTTGAACTTCCGCAATAATATTATTGTTATTTATTGAGCATTGGGATGCATCGAAATCGTAGTTGCGATGTCGAGATAATTTGAATAGTAATATTAAAAAAGGCCATATAATGAAATAGTTTATATCTTCTTTTGTTCTCTTTCGTTATAAAATTTATTACAGCATATAATATATCTTGGTGTACATTATTCAAATAAATAAAGTAAATTGGTATGCTCTTAATTCCTGAAGTAGGAGTTTCAGGCTGCCACGTATTCTCCTTTATCGAAGCTGTTATTACAATTTAACATGGAATCCAATTACTAGAATGTCGTAGCGTGATCTACATGAATTAAATAAAGCTATACAAGGTTAGCTTAAATACGCTAAAAATTCTCAAATATGTATGAGCATCATGTGATCAATGTTAACGATTTTAAGTAAAGAATATTTTTTTTTTTTTACTTCATTATATATAAATATATTATTATATTGACTGCGAGAAAAATTTAACTATCACTAAAAACGTTTCCAGCAAGAAGGACCGGTCGCTATAGGATTGGGTTTCCATGAAAGTACAGCACACAGTCCCTCGAGTAAAATAGATATGTTTCATTTCGATGTTACTTTGAGAAAATGAGAGAAAATTTTCACTTATTATTACCCAGGTTGAACATGAACCTCGGAAAATCTGCTATACTCTATTCACACTCAACAAAGAGTTTTTTAATTTAATTTAATTGCAATGGAGCACAAGCTCTTGTGGCAATTTGCCTACACCCCAATCTTCCCCCTAACCTGCAGCCACCTGCATTTGCCCCCAACATATTTTATCTTTAAATTCTTACAACGTTTTCGGTAAATTATTCAGCATTTCTCTTGGTAACTCATTTCAATCCCTGAAACCCTTACCAAAAAAAGAGAATACTTCAATATCTTTCCATGCATCATCGCCAGTATACGCCCTGTACACTCCCATCCTCCTCATCCTCCTCCTGTCTTGCAATGAATCCCATTCCAGCTCCGTTATCATATCCTTCACTGATTGCATTCTGCAATAATTTTCAGAAACAAACCTAGCAGCTCTTTTTTGCACCCTCTCCAACTCCTGTATTTGATACGTAAAATGAGGGTCCCATACTACACTACCATATTCGAGCAATGGTCTGACCAAAGTTTTGTAACCCAACTCCCTCCTTCTCTCGTACATCCCTCATCACTCTCTCCAACAAGTGCAGAATTTTGAAACCTATTCCTACCACCTGTCCAATGTGTCCTGCCCAGTTAAGCTTCTTATCAAATATAATGCCAAGATATTTACATTTCAAGTCTTCAGCAAACACTTCTTTCCCCAACTTATATTCATAATTAAGCTTCTGTTTTTTATTTGTGTATCTAATAAGCTGACTCTTCTTTGTATTTAACATCATCCCATGTTTACCAACCCATCTAGATATCCTATCCAGATCACCCTGCAACTGTTTACAATCCTCTATCGTTTTGATTCTTTTATATAGCATTATTTCATCTGCAAACAATCTAATTTCAGATAGTAAACAATCAACACAATTATTCATTAGAATAATGAGTAGCAATGGTCCCAATACACTACCCTGCAGCACTCCCATTTTTACTTCCACTTCTTTTTATACTACATTTCCTATCCTAACTTTCTGTTTTCTACCTTTTAAAAAATTTTCTACCCAGCAAATCACTTTCTCATCCACTCCAATAATTTTTACCTTATTTACTACCATTTTATGGCTCACTCTGTCAAACGCCTTTTACAGATCTGGTGCTACGCTATCAATTTGGCTTCCCTTGTCCATTTCATCTGAAATATCTTGCATATATCCCACCAACTGAGATTCGCATGAATATCCTTGGCCGAACCCATGTTGCCTGCTTGAAAAACCACTTACGTTCCTCACATATATTTCTGATGTGGTTGCATATCAATCTTTCTATTAATATACCTATCACTGATGTCAAACTGATTGGCCTGTAATTCTCAACTCTATTTCTTACCACTCCTCTATGCACCGGTACTACTATTGCATTTTCCAAGTCCGGTGGTAAGCAGCAAGTATCCAGACTCAATTTAAATAATATTTCAAGATAAGGTAAGTAATGTCCCATTGGTGACGAGGAGATTTGTGCGTGTGAATTAGCCAGTTTCGGGCCGGGGGCCGGACCGAAACATTCCACGTTTCTTTGTGATCGAGCTAGGCCAGGTGACTCCTACCTGCACTGAAAAGGCCGAACCAGCGAATCAAACAGTGTGTTAAGAACTTTTATAAACTATAAAGTTGTATGTTGCATGAGGAGTGACAATGGAGAGCGAAGAAGCCCCGCCAAACGATCCCACTGGCTGAAATTTCCTGTGTCGGCTCAAACTCCGGAGCATGGAAGCCTTCGACGGGACCGACAAGCGAGGAGGAAGACATCTGTTTCTGGCCGGCCAACAACCCGCAGCGGCGCACCCCGGGGGACTGTTTTCTGGTCGGAAAGACAGTTGACCTCGAATGGGGACGCAGCCCGCCAGGCCGAAATCTTGAGGGACCAGCCGCTTCTGCCTGAGGCAGCCATCACCGGCCTCGCGCCCAGCTGATCAACAGGGTCCGTGAGATTCTCTGTTTTATCTGCACCTCATCTGCTACGGTAAAGTACTCCGGCGATGTATAGACACTCTTGCGTCATTTAACCCTCAATAAACGCTTAATGTTGTAACCTCCTTAAATATTCAGTTCTGTTCAATAAATCAATGAATTTTATATTCAAAGAAAATAATAGTGTTTTTAAACCCTACTTTCAATAACTTCCTTTCCAATGTATCAGTATATCATTTGAATAGATGAAGATATGTGTTTTTAATGGCAATTTAAAAAGTACAATTGCTTTGATAAAAAGTATTTCAGAATTGGAATGTCGCTTCTCTCGGATAGAGAACAATTCCATTCTTGACGCCTACCCGGGATTAATTTTGCAATTTAACTTATTAATTAATTCATCTCATTAATTTTTAATTTTAATTACGTCTTAAAAAGGTACAATGTCACATCCTGCTATCTTTAAGATATCTGTAGTAATATTATCTACACCAGCCCCTTCATGTTTTTTCAGCTTTCTTATTTCCTTCATGATTTCCTCAGGATGAATTTAAGATTTTTTAATATCTTCATTTCTAATTGTGTTGTTAAGCTGGTTCTCCGAATTAGACCCTCCAGTTTCTGATTCATTGTCCCTAATGCTTTCACTTAACCAGTTACTTAAAATCTCTGCCTTTCTCAAATCCTCAGTAACTTCTCCATCCTTATCTATATGTGTCTCTACAACCCTCCCTTCCCCTCAGTTTCTTGATATAGCCATAGAAATTTCTAGATGCATCAGTCAATGGTTCTCCTGCACTGACAATACTCTTCATAAACCCATCTTTAGCCACTTTCTTTGCTGTTATGAAATCATTGTTTCGTTGTTTTAAATATTCCCTACTACCTTGCTGTCTCTTAACTCTGTTATGTTCTCTTTTTACCGACCTCTTTAACCTCCTCACTTCCCTATTATAGTACATAGGTTCTCTACTTCTATTTATTTTCCGCCTTGGAATAAATTTTTCTTCCCCCATTGTTATTATCTCCTTCAACTCTTCCCACCTTGACTGTACTGTACTTGTACCTTCCTTTCTTTTGCTGAATTAATCTCCGAAATATCTCTTCAAATTTGAAACCTGTGCATTTTTATAATTGTACCTATTTCCTCCTTCAATTTGTCTGCTGATTTACTGAATCCTCTTATATCCATCAGAACTGCGTCATGATCACAAATTCCTTCATTTACTTGATACCCCACAAGGTTTTCATCGAGTTTAATTAGAAATATATCCAAAATATTTTGTCTCCTAGTGTTATGCTCAACCACTTGTGTAAATCATCCTTCCCTTATTAAGATATTTGTAAATCTTTGTTCCCTTGTGTTATTTATCTTATTTCCTTCCCAGTTTACACCTGGTAAATTTAAATCCCCACCAATGATGATCATTCAATTCTCACCTCTGAAATCTGAGTATGAATTTAATTTCTCCCTACGAGCCTCATCCTCTTCTGTCATTCTTCCGCTGCGGTAAACAGCCAACACTCTGATTTTTTCTTTTTTATTACTCCAGGTATCTACCCTAAATAACTATTGGTCTTGATCTATGAACGCCAGTGAACTCTGGTAGTTTTTGGTAACTAGTATGGAAACTCCTCCACCAATTGCTCCTCTATCTCTTCGGTACACTCTGTAATCATCAGGAAAAACCTCACTGTCTAGTACTTCTTCTATTAACCAACTCTCTACCCAATTATTACTTGTGGTTATTATATCTCTATTAAGTTTGCAAATTCGATTTCCTTGTTCACTATACTTCTATAGTTTACCATTAATACCCTTACTACTGACTTTACATTTTCAGAATTTATCTCCTCTTTCCCAGTTTTAACCCCAGTCAATTATTGTTTCAGCCACTATTTCTTTAACATCTGTGACTTTCCCCATCGTGAATCTGCAATCATTATCACTTTGATAATCTATTTTTGTCTCTTCACCAGCAGCCCGTAACCTAAAAAAGGCACAGTCCCGACCCCATCATCATTGGAAATGGGCTCCCTCACTGCTTTAGCTAACAAGTCAGAATGTACGAGCCCGAGAGCAATTTCTGCTTTTATATTTTCAAGCAGTAGTGGTGAAGGTTTTGTAACTTGACATTTCCTTCAGACTTTCAGGTTGAGTAACTTTTGCTATGGGTATGTCTTTAATTTTGCTCTTCAGTTGTTTAATTTCTTGTTAGGATGGACAATGGCCTTTCGTGATTGTCATATGTATTGTTATACTGTCCGAGATTTGCAATTAGTGGATTTGTGGATGTTCTTACAGCTCTGTAGAAGGATTTGGTAATCTCCAATATTCTTCCTTGGAGCAGCGGGACACCTGCGGCTTCGTGTAGGTCGGCTGTTGGGAACCGGTTCGGGACATGTAGTGCCCGCCGAAATGCTCTATTTTGCATCGTTTGCAGTCTGTCCAACCTGGTTTTTGATATGTAGCTCCACACCGGGCACACATATTCAATTACAGGCCGAACTAGACTGCAATAAATACTGACTCCGGTACTGGAGGATAATGAGCTGTCCCGGTTGAGGATCGGGTACAGTTCTTTGAGCCTATCTGCGACTCTTCGTCGAATGTCATCGATGTGGCTCTTCCAGGTTAACCGGGAGTCCATAGTGACACCGAGGTATTTGACAGTGGCAGACCACTCGATCTCTTCTCCATTTAGATGTAACTTCTTGGTGCGATTTTTCTGGCGATCACGCTTCCACAGGCGCTTCGTCAGCATGATGGCTTGGGGTTTTCCTGTGTTGAGGGTAATTCTCCACCTTCTGGCCGAGACTTCTGTTTGCTGTAGGACCTGTTTGTAGTCAGCGGATGGCAGCAGCTTTGCACCTATGTGCCGTGAAAAAAAGCCGTATCATGTGCGTAAAGGGCGGTACGAACTGTAGTTGGAGCTGGTATATCGGATGTATATAGATTGTATAATACAGGTCCTAGTACCGATCCTTGTGGTACTCCTGTATTTATGGGGTGGCGTGCTGATAGATCAATACCTACCCTCACATGGAAAGATCTACCTGATATATAACTGGGCCGGGAGGTCCCTGCAGGGCCGGCGCTAAAAATTTCGGGCCCGGGGTAAAATGGGTGACCTTTTTATTTTAGCTCTACAATCTGGCTGACGACAATGGGTGGATTCTTGGCTTCATGGCCTAAGGGCCAGTACAATACGGTTTCGGGCCCCCTATCAGCCGGTGGGCCCGGGTACTTTTGACCCGCTTACCCTCCCCCCCTAACGCCGGCCCTGGGTCCCTGCTCGTAAAGTTTGTACAGAAGGGCGCTGTGCCAAAACTGAATCAAAAGCCCGCGCCACGTCAAACAGCACTAGTGCACAGTATCTGCGATAGTTGAAGGTTGTTGTGTCTCTTTCAACCATTCGCATGATCTGTTGAGTAGCAGAGTGGCTCTTTTGAAATCCGAACTGGAAATCCGGAATAATATTATCCCTCTGTATATGAGCTTCCAGTCGTCTGAGCAAGAGCCACTCGAAGACCTTGCTGTGCGAGTAGAGGAGGCTTATGGGGCGGTAGTTCTGTGGGAATAGACTGTCCTTATCCGGTTTAGGCACAGCAGTCACTATCGCTTGCTTCCATCATCTGGGATAATGTTGGCTGCTGAGTATTACATTGAAATGTGGGTTATATGTTCAACGGCCTGTTGCGGAAGATTCTTCAGTTGTTGGTTTCCCAGAGTATCATAGCCGGTAGCCTTCCTGGGATGTAGCTGAGTTAGGATTCGTCGAACTTCTTCAGCAGAGATTTCTTCGATCACATAACCGTCATCTTCAGCAACTAGGAAACGAGCTAACATTCTTCGGATAGTAACTGATTCTTCTTCGTCGTCATCTTGGGCTGGCCTGAATTGTTTTTCAGAATAATCTGCCAGTGCGTTGGCTTTGTCAGAGTTGCTGAAGACGATGCCCCTTTCTCCATGGAGAAGGGGAAGTCTGGTACGCAGTTTTGTGAAGTGCCTGGTCTCAACCCAAAGGTTGCCGTCGTGCTGACCACTCCCTGTTTCTGTGCTCTTGTAGCGCAGCCTTCACCTCTCGCTGGAGACTATTTAGATGTCGCCTGGTGTCTGGGCGCTGGGTTTATCGCCATTCCTTCGCCACCAAGTTTTTGTGTGTTATCTGCGCTAACACTTGTGGTGGCAGTTGCCGGGATTGAGGTCTTGTTACCGAGGGAGGAGTAGATCTATTTGCCGCTTCCACAATAATAGTAGAGATTTGTTTTATTGCGGTCTATATTTGCCTTGCATTGATTGGTCTTAGGCGATGAAGGGATTCCGTGACCGTGTTACGGAAATCTTCCCAGTTCGTCCTATTGTAGTTAATTTGGCTAGTCGTTTCCGGTCTCCATGACCGGTGAATGATAGTCGATTCATGGTATGGGCAGTGATGATGCCTGCAATACCCGTGGTTATCACTCACTATGTCCAAGACGTCAGGTCGAGTTCCGTTCCACGGGTGGTGGGTAGGCTCAACAGGTCCCGAGACTTGTAGGTTACTTCTGAGTGCGATTCTGTGGAGTATTTGTCCTGTCGGGTTTATTAGTCTTGAATTCCATTCCGGGTGATTCGAGTTGAAGTCCCCTCCAATGATAAGCTTGCCCCGAATGGAGAGTAGGAAGGGAGTACTTTCCTTGCGGTGATAACGTAAGGTCATCGAGCAACACCCCCGCTAGGTTCCAGCAGCAACAATGGACACATGGGTGTAGGAAGATTCTCTTTTTTAGGTAAGGGTGTCAGGGACACAGGCTGTGCTCCATTGTAATTACCAAAAATTAAATTAAAAAACAGCGAGGAAGAGGTGGCTTCCTGCGAGGTGAGATGTGCAGGAGCGTTAGGCCCGACCACCGCAAAAGATTGTAGTCCATTGACTTTGTGCGTCCAGGATAATGAGTGTAATAGAGATATTTGCTTCTAGTCTGGTGGATCTGTGGTATAGCTGTAAAGCACATGGTTTCAGAAGTTCCGTGTCCGGTTCCATGTTCAAGTCCTGGTGGTGTTAAGATTTTTTCAGCTGTGTTTGCTGATATGAGCTATGCCAGGTGGTAGCGTGGTTCGAATTCAACGTTAAACTGTTAGTCCCAGAGGAAACAAACTGTCTGTTCTACATCTGATACAATCACTTAGTATGCCTCCTTCTGGAGGATCGAACTAACGTACGGGTTGTGGACTAAGCTACCTTTACTTCTTAAGTATTTGCACGATACATTTAGTATATCTGCTTTCAAGTCAAAGGCTGTCGTCTTATATATACATTTAATGTTTAATTTTGAATCCTTTAAGTTAGTATGCAGGCTGACTCTATCTAGTGAGGTAGGGTATTGTCACAATTGCGTATAATGAAGCAATTGCTCAGAAAAGTGTAATGAAGAAACCAATACAACCTCAAGCAGGACTGAACGATAGAAAAGTAGATCGGGATGGCTGGATTTGAAATTTTGAGCACAGTGAGCTGCTTTCGATGTAAGTGAACGAAGAGATTATAGATTATGCCTAAGTTGAAGATCATAATGTTCAAATAACGTACGACGCAAATGTTAAAACAGAAATAATTAAACCGAGCATATCAACCGATTGCTTGTAATGTGACGACTCTGTTGTCGTTGGTTTTGTTCTAGTTTTTTTTTTAACATTTTAAGACGTTGTAAGACTATGGCACGATATCTAGGGTGCACCGGAAAAACCCGCAAGGACTCCGTAGAGTCGTCAGTAGACAAGTGGGGCTGCTGTTTCTGTTTATATTGTGTTCGCAAACGTTACCGAAGTCACCCAGATTCGGTGGGAAATTCGCCCCAAGAATCAGACGTCACCAATGGCTACCGAGAGAGGTGAACTTGTGGACCGATGTGGAAAGATATTAGATTCAAGTGCACGAAACATCCAGGAAAGGAAATGTGTAGGTGCCTAATTTTGAAGGGCATTGGTCAGTGGTATTGTTCTTACTCCTCCAGGAACAACATCGGGCATATAAGTTCCTAATCTGACGTCGACGTTGAATTTTGTGCATGGTTCGTAAGTTTTGGTTGGTGAAGCAACTTTTAGACGAAGAGCAATTCGTCTCACACTAACTCAGCGCATGAAGAAAGCAGCCCTGAGAGCAAAATTTTTGGAGTGAAAGTAGATTTTGTTTTCAAAGCTGAGTTCAGGTTTTATCAATCAGTGATTTTCATGTAGGAACTTTTTAAAGTCTTTGTCATAGCTGCCACATTTCTACTGTGTTTCCGCGCTGTGTCACCTGAGACAGAAACAGCTGACTTCACAATACCGGTTGGGAAAGCATTTAACATGTGCCTTTAACGTGATTAGTACTTGAAATAAGCGAATTGAAACTCACTGTGGGACAAATCACACCATCACACGGACTCGCTACGTGTTGAAATGGTTATCCGTACTACAATGACTAGGCATCAAACCCTAAAACTATCAACATTTAATGTTACTACTCCGCTTAATTAACGTATCCCTTCGTACACTTAATTTTAATTGATTGATCTATCACTGAAAAGCTTTTGGTATTATTTCCATTATAATACGTATTTGTTATATTAGGGATGCATCTACACCATCTTGAACTTCAACCATAGTGTTGTTATTTTTGTTCGTTGGGTGCATTGAAAGCGTGGTTGGAAAGTCGTGATAATTTGAATAGTAATATTAAAAATTGCCGCGCGTACCTTATAATGAAATAGCTTACATTTCCTTTTTTTATTTGATTATAAAGATTGTTAAACCTTTAATATATGTTGTCTTCATGCACGTTATTCAAATAAATAAAGTAAATTAGTATAATCTTACTGCCTGATGACGGAGTTTCCAGTTGCAGTGTTTTCCGCTTCGTCGTAGCTCTACTTAATTTTAACGAGGAATCCAAATATTAGAATGTCGTAACGGATTTACATGAAGAAAATAATGCTTTAAAGGGGGTTAAGAATAGGCCAAATACACTAACAAATTATGATATTTGTAAGAATTTATGGAAGTGAGCAAGCTTCGGGCTACAGCAGAACCTTCTCAATGTTTCAGCTGTTCTGGAGATGTTGCAAAGAATTGCAAAATGCCTCCGACTTGTGTCAAGTGTTCCGAAAAGCATGATACCAATCAGTGCATCTCAAAAATGGGAAAAGATGCAGTGAAATGTTCCGATTGCGGAGGGGGACACGTGGCAAGCTATAAAGGCTGCCCAGCTTTAAAAAGGGCTCGGGATCGACAAAGAGGATTATCGACAGAGCAGCAAAAATCACTTTCAAGCTGTAATCAAACCCAAAAAGGTAAACCGCTAGGCACCACGCCAGCAGCAGAGCAGGATCGAGAACAAACCCCAGAAAGTTTAAAGGCCATCAACAACAAGATCTAACACAATACCCTCGCAGCCCAGTAAGAAGACAAACAGAAGGAAACGGAATCAAATCAATCAGCAATATCAGAGAAACGACGACGCTAGATCGCTGGCTGCCAACGGAGACACTCCAGCTGACGCATCCTCAAACCCCGCTTGTGGAACTATTGCAACTCAAACTGACGGAATACTCGCAGAGCAACCCACAACCACCAAGGAAACAGGAGCAGCAAGTACCAACCAGAGATGCCAAATAAACGCAACGCAAGACTCCACGAACGGCAACTTTAATAGGCTTACCTGCATGTTAGAGTCCATCATGAAAATGATGTGCACACACACAGAGCAGATTCGAAACCTGACAGATGCAATGACGAAATCCTTGGCTACCCCAAAATGTGCACACTGTTGCCATGATGGATAGACGCCGCACAATGTACTCTCTCACTTTTTGCATTTGGAATGCTAACAGGATCTATAGCCAATTGCACGAATTCAGGCAGTTCCTCCTCGAGCATACTGTACACGTGTGTCTGGTGACCGAGACACTTCTGAAACAAGGAATGCGTGCCTCTTTAGCCAGCTACAACTGCTATCGGCGGGACAGGCTCACTGCTGTAGGAGGAGTAGCAATATACATCAAAAGAAATATCCCTCACCACGAAATCACAGTTCCAGCACTACAGCAGGTAGAAGCCGTCGGTATCGAGTTGGTAACTCCAACGAAAAAAAACAGTAGTTTCTGCCTACCGGCCCCCCCCCCCCCGTAGAATACTGGAGGAGGCTGACTTCACAGCTTTAGCCGCCACCAGAGGCCAACTCCTGATTGGAAGGGACCTAAATGCCAACTACCCCGACTGGAATAGTAGGTCATTTCACCAGTCTCTGCCTTTTTAATGTTGGCAGTGATTATTGGAGCTTTGTCCTACGACATTTTCTCCTATTAATAATGATTTTACTTATCTTCACGTATGATGGTTCTTTATGATCGTGAGTTTAGTAGAGGAGGTTCAGTGGTCTTTTGTGTCGGTCAATAGTAGGGTCATATTGACCTATATTTCGTACCACTGGGTTATTTGACTTTTTGGAGTTGTTGTAGAAGTTCCTACCGATTAGTCGGAATCTTTCTTTAAGTGTAGGCAGTAATGTCGCCTCATGTAGAGGGTCGGTTGGAAACCTACTTGGAAGGTGTAGGGCTCTTTTTAATGCTCTATTCTGAATAACTTGGATCCTTTGTATGTGGCAGTCAGCTGCATATGCCCACACTGGGCAGGCATATTCAATTATCGGTCTGATGATCGCTGTATAGACTCTAACTCATGCGGGCCGGGGAAGGAGACTGTTTTTATTTAGCAGAGGGAATAATTCCTGTAGTCTCACGTTTGTCCGCCGACGAATGTCCTCGATGTGGGGGCCCCACGTGAGTCTCCTGTCGAGCGTGTCGCCCAGGTAGCGAGCAGTCGTCGACCAGGTGATGTCATTTACATCCAGATGTAGTTTAGGCGCTGGTATTACCGGGAGCTGGGTTTCAAGTCTACGCGTTAGCATTATAGCCTGGGTCTTTGTCGCGTTAATCTCAATTCTCCATCTCCTCGACCAGGATAGAGTTTTCTGCAATGCCTCCTGGAGGCGTCTGGTGGCAATTGCTCTGCTGCGGCTGTATGTAAAGTATGCTGTGTCATCTGCATACGTCGCGACCTCCACCCCAGGATTGTTAGGGACAGCCGCAGTGTACAGCGAGTACAGGACAGGTCCAAGGACGGAGCCTTGTGGGACCCCAGCCCTGATCCGTCTGCTAGTGGAGGATGCTTTATCTACGCGAACGCCGAAGGAACGGTTGGAGAGGTAGCTGTTCAAAAGCTTAACATAAGGCCCTGGGAATCCCTGTTCATATAGCTTGAGCAAGAGTCCCGAATGCCACACGGAGTCGCATTCACGGGATATGTCTAGCATTACCAGTCCGCAGTACTCTTTGAAATTGAAGGCCCTAGTCGCCATTTCTACTACCCTCATGAGTTGCTGCGTGATGGAGTGACTTATAAATACCAGCTGATGATCGGGGATGATGCCGTTGACTTCAATATGCGTATACAGTCGCCGAAGCAAGAACTTCTCGAAGACTTTACTAATGGCCGGTAGTAAGCTGATGGGCCTGTAGTGTTGGGGGAAGTGTGGGTCTTTGCCACTCTTATGCACCCCAACTACTACCGCGTGTTTCCAGCTGCGAGAGTATACATGTTGCCTTAATATTTTGTTGAAAACTTCTGTAAGGTATGTAATGGCACCAGGTGAGAGTTTCCTGATCAGCAGATTTATGATTTTGGCACGTCCCGGAGCTTTCCGTGGAGGAAGCTTGGATATGCAACTTGTAACTTCCTCCGGAGTGATGGGGTCAATTTCGTAATCATCTTCAGCATTTAGGTAAATTTGCAATCGGCGGCGCACTTCTGCCAAGTGTTGGTAGTTCACATCTTTTTTGGATGGGCGGAAATTCTTCTCAAAAGTATCAGCTAATGCATTAGCCTTCTCTTCCGGGTTGTAAGCTAATCCCCTTTCTCCATGGAGTGGTGGGAGTCGGCGTTTTCGTCTAGTAAATTTCCGAGTGTGCAGCCAGAGAGTTCCGTCGTCCGTGTCTAGCATCGAAACTCGTGCACTCCACTGCCGGTTTCTATGTTGTATCAGAGAGGCTTTGATTTCTCTTTGTAGGCGGTTCAGTAGACGTTTCGTGGCTGGGATTCTTGTCTGCCTCCATTCCTTTGCAACCATGTTTTTGTGGCGGATTTGGGTCAAGAGTTGCGGGGGTAGCTGTAAAGAGAGTGGCGGCTTGGAGGTCTAGGGTCGCTAACCAGGTGGGTAAGGCACTGCGAAGAATAACCAACAGATAAGACATGTGTGTGATCGACCCTGAGGAGCCTACTCATTATCCCGGCGCTAGAGGAAGACTGGACGTACTTGACATACTCATAACGAAAGGTATTCATGGCTTTGTGGCAGCCTCCACCATTGACCGGCTGTCGTCAGAACACTGCCCAGTGCTTGTGGAGATCAACATCGGACCCTGGAAAACGCTGGAAGAAAATAGGCACAATTATGATAAAACCAACTGGAGTGCTATCAACAGTTACTTAAAGAAGAATTCACTGCTGCCGCCGATACATCGATGAAGCCATCAAAAAATTTGAAATAGCAGTACGCAACGCCTCTGCGGCCACGACACTACTAACGACACACAAGCACGCATCTCCGCAACTTCCGCCTCAACTTGTGGCGCAAATACGACAAAAAAATAGGGTTGTGAAAGAATGGAGGTTAACAAGGAACCCACTTACAAAAAGACTTCTAAACCGCCTACAGATAGAGCTAAAGGTTTCCCTGACGGAGAATAGAAATAGGTAATGGGATGCCCGTATCTCTATGCTTAACCCGAATGATGAATCGCTTTGGAACCAAACCAGGACGTTCACCCGACACAGGAAATGACTTACACCGCTCCACGGTGTGAGAGGACTTGTATGTAACCCTGAGAATAAGGCTAATGCCCTAGCAGACACTTTCGAAAAGAATCCGTTCCGCGAAAACCAACGTGAATTACTACCATCTGAATACAGTGCGCGGGTCGACCCTGGCAGCGTAACGGCTAGCGTGTTGGGCTCGAGTTGCAGAGCTCACCGGTTCGAGTCCGGCCTCGGGCATGGGTAGTTTTAATTAAATGTTGTGTCCATCTTGTGTTGTCCATACTATTGTGAATAATAATAATAAAAAACATTTGAAACAAATACATGTTCAGTTACAAAAATGACAAAGACTTGAAGAATCATTGTACAGTAGTAGATTTAATAATGAAATGTTGTGAAGCTTGCTAGATGGCAATAAAAGCCGAAGGCCATATATTAAAAAAAAAAAAAAAGTACAATGCGCCGTAGACTACAAGTCTTTCTCAGTGTGGAGGACGAGTTTGAAATTGATCCAATCACTGCTGAGGAAGTAGCCAGTTGTGTTTTCTAAACTGCCCCCTCACAAGGCTCAGGGATGGGACAAGGTTACCAACCTTCTTCTCCGTAAACTACCACCTGAGGCGATAACATACCTGACAGCGACCTTCAATAGAATTCTAAGACTGCAACAATACCCTCGAAACTGGAAACCTGCAGAAGTAGTTGGTATACATAAGGGCGGGAAAGACCCACTCTTCCCTCAACACAACAGGCCTATTAGCCTCCATCCAGCCGTTAGTAAGATGCTTGAGAGACTGCTACTTAAACGATTGTACACCCTATAGAAGCAAACAGTATCATCCCAGACAACCAGCTAGGATTCAGAAAAGGCCACTCCACAACTCAGCAGCTTATGAGAGTCGTAGAGAAAGCTACCAGAGCCTTTAATTTCTATGAATACTGCTTGTTGGTGCTACTTTACATCTCCAGAGCGTTCGACTCGGTACGGCACTCGGGACTCCTGCTCAAGCACTATGAGCAGGGGTTCTCAGGCCCGTATGTGAAACTTATTAGGAGCTACCTCACCGGCCGCACATTCAGTGTCAACAATGTTTTCTCAACTAGAAGACGGATCCGAGCTGGTGTCCCCCAAGGGTCGGTTCTTGGACCAGTACGCCTATAACGCTTCCAAAAGCCAGGCAATTGTCATAACCTGGAAGAAAGTTCCTCAATTACCTCCTTTGGTTCTCTTCGGCAAACACATCAGCTGGACGAAGACGGCTACATACCTCGGGGTCAAACTCGATAGAGGGATGACGTGGAAACCCCACGTCACCAACGTTCGTGCTAAAGCATCTGTGAGACTTGGCTTACTCTACCCAGTTCTAAATCCAACATCTAAGTTAAGACCTGACCTAGGGATTCACCTATACACCGCCCTAGTTAGACCAATACTGGAGTACGCTGCGGTCGTGTGGGGTAACACGGCGCACGCGTATCTTCAGCTACTACAAACGATTCAAAATAGGGCCATCAGATTCGCTCATCACCTACCGAGGGACACGAGTACAGATGACCTCCATCGACTTAGTGAATTGCGCAAACTTCGAGTCAGATTCCAACAACTGGCGACGCAGTTCTACGAAAATGCTCAAGAATCAAATAACCCTTCGATCTCTGCACTGGGAGCTGAACGCACCTATAATGACGGATTAAGGTGGCCAAAGAAAATACTTGACTACCAGTAAGGAAACAACGTATCGAGTAGGAACAACCTGATTATGGAACACCGATCATATCAACCAAACTGGAAGGAGATGCGCTTCGGCGCACAACCTGGGACCAATGTTTTCCCGGTTAATGATGTCTGTCTGTCTGTATACTATACACACTGTACACCGCCGACGTGACAAATAACCTCGGTGTAGAGGTTGCGACCTACGCAGATGACACCGCTTACTTCTCTCTCAGCAGAAGCAGAGCTATTGTAACTCGACGTCTCCAGGAAGTCCTACAGAAAACCCTTGCTGGGACTAGGAGGTGGAGAATAGAAATCAATCCTGCTAAAACGCAAGACATAATGCTTACGCGTAGATGGGACCCAGCGCTATCGGTGATACCGCATCCTTTATTACACCTCAATAGCAAGGACATCCCCTGGTCTACAACTGTTCGCTATCTAGGGGTCACACTAGATAGGAGACTAATGTGGAACGCCTACATAGAGGAAGTTAGATGCCGAGCGAGTGCGAGACTACAACAACTCTATCCACTCATCAATTTTAATAGTCTACTACAGTATCTACAACTATTGGAATCAAAATCTACACTACCCTTATCAGACCAATCATGGAATATGCATGTACCGAATGGGCCTACGCCACAAATCATGAAATACAAAAGCTACAAGTCATTCAAAACCGGGCATTGAAGAGAGCCCTACATTTGTCACGTCATTTCCCGACCGATGCCATTCACAAGGCTACTGTACTGCGTATGCTTCTGGATAGATTCAGGCTGTTGGCAAAATCATTCTACAAAATCTCCCAAAAGTCTAAAAATCAAATGGTCAAAAACATCGGCCAGTATGATATTTCAGCGGACTGACATAAAAAAACCATTGAGCTTAATAAACTAAATCACCTACACAAAGACAAACCAACTCAGAAGAATTGACCAACTTTGCTATTAAGAGAAAATATTCTAGAATAACAACTCCCTTAAAACACTATCTTTTGAAGAAATGGCAGAGAATAGTTGATATGTGTGTTTTTGAGCAAATACGTTAAAAAATTAGTCAATTCTATTTCCAGATACGAACAGACAGACAGACGTCAATAACTGGGAAAGCGGTGGTCCCAGGTTGTGCGCAGGAGCGCATCTCCTTCCAGTTTACTAGTTTGGTTGGCATGTTCGGTGTATCATGATCAGGTTGTTCCTACCCGGTGTGCTGTTTCTTTATTGGAGGTCAAGTATTTTCTTTGGCCACCTTAATCTGTCATTATAGGTGGGTTCAGCTCCCAATGCTGAGATCAAAGGGTTATGTGATTTCTGCGCATTTTCGTAGAACTACGTAGCCAGTTGTTGGAATCTGACTCGAAGTTTCGGCAATCCACTCAGTCGATGAAGGTCATCTGTCCTCGTGTCCCTGGGTAGGTGAT
Organism: Vandiemenella viatica; assembly: GCA_031002005.1. NCBI lineage: Eukaryota > Metazoa > Arthropoda > Insecta > Orthoptera > Morabidae > Vandiemenella > Vandiemenella viatica. Next base: position 133,204,579 of record JARYHS010013631.1, on the reverse strand, counting down.
GAGCGAATCTGATGGCTCTATTCTGGATAGTTTGCAGTAGCTGAAGGTATGCTTGCGCCGTGTTGCCCCACACAACCGCAGCGTACTCCAATATAGGTCTAACTAGGGCGGTGTATAGGCGGATCCCTAGGTCCGGTCTTAGTTTGTATGTAGGATTCAGTACTGGGTAGAGTGAACTTAGTCTCCAAGATGCTTTGGCACGAACGTTGGTGACGTGAGGTTTCCACGTCATTCCCCTATCAAGTTTGACACCGAGGTAAGTTGCTGTCCTCGTCCAGGTTATGTGTTCGCCGGAGAGCACTAAAGGAGGTAACTGAGGAACTTTCTTCCTGGTAATGATAATTGCCTGGCTTTTGGAAGTGTTGTAGGCAAGCCTCCATTTGGTGCCCCATTGCTGGATGTTGTCGCAGGCCTGCTGTAGCCTTCTGCGTAAGAGGTGAACATTCAGGCTCTTCGCATAATAGGCGGTGTCATCAGCATATAACGCTTTCTTTACGCGAACTGTGGATGGAGTATCCGCCGTGTATAAACTGTACAGGACTGGGCCAATAACTGACCCTTGTGGGACACCCGCGGAGATGTTCTTTATTGCTGAGATGCCACCGTCCATCACAACTCTGAAAGTCCTTCCCTCAAGGTAGTTTTTCAGAAGCTTAACATGAGAGAGTGGTACTCCTTGTGTGAGCAGCTTGTATATGAGACCCTGATGCCAGACGGAATCAAAGGCACGGCTGACATCAAACTAGGGATGCCTGACATACATCGATGTATCGAAAACATCGATGTTTATTATTCGATGCATCGAATCAATCCGATGCATCGTTTTCTTTCGATGTTTAACGATGCATCGATGTTTTTCATTCGATACGTCGTAAGAACACATGCGTTTCTTAGACGCGATAGAATCAGTTTTAAAGCAAAACAAAAACAGAAAATTGTATTACTATATGTTATTTTTGTCACCTAAAATATCAAATTACATCTTTTTACTTGAATAAAAAAAACAAATACATATGCAACACGATTAGTTTTGAGGCAAAACAAAAACTGGAAAATTGTATCGTTATACGTTATTTTTGTCACCTACAAAATCACATTAAATTTTTTCTTTTAACTTGCATAAAACAAGAAAAAACTAAGCAATATGATTGGTTTTAAAACAAAACAAAAAAACAGGAACTTGTATCGCTATACGATATTTTGTCACCTACAAAATCTCATTTTTTTTTTTTTTTTTTTTTAAACTTGGATAAAACTACATTATAAATAAAAATACATTATATGATTGGTTTTAAAGCAAAAAAAAAAAAAAAAACAGGAAATTGTATTGCTATATTTTATTTTGTCACCTACTAAATCACATCACATTTTTCTCTTAATTTACTTTTGATAGATAGCAAAAAATTGCAGTTGACATTAAATTTCACGACAGTGTAGGGCGGAGTTACACCTTAGGGCAAGGCTAAAAGTACCTAGTAGGCTTCAAAAATGTGCTTAAAGTACTGCTCCTCATTATAAAATATCCAGCAGAGCAACTTGATGACAAGTATGACGTCTTGCCAACATTAATAAAATCAAAACTCTCATGTGTTGAACACCTCACATTAACAAGTGATATATGGTCAGACATGCAGATGCGCAGCTTTTTGGGTGTCACAGCGCATTTTGGTCTAGACACAGTGTTCGAATCAATGACATTAGGAGTTTATTAACTCAATGAAAGTCATTCATCGGAATATATAGCAGACATGCTCCTTAAGATTTGCAACGATTGGGTATTTGATACGGACAAAGTTTCTGCAGTCGTTACTGATAACGACCCGAATATGGTAAAAGCTGTGGAATTAGGATTTGGATAGAAGAAGCACATCCCTTGTTTCGCTCACACACTTAATTTAGCTGCTCAAAATATTCTCAAAATACCTTTAGAAAATATATTGTCAAAAATAAAGACCATTGTTACTTTCTTTAAACACATTTGTTTGACAAGCGACGATTTGAGAAAGTCAGTAAGTGCTGAAATAAAGTTAATACACGGCCTGCCAACACGCTGGAATAGCACATATTATATGATTCAAAGATTTTTGGAGCTTAAAAATGTTGTAAGTGATATATTTATTTGCCATAAAACAGCACCTCCAATGCTGACTGGTTTGGAATTAAATATCGCGTCATTTCTTCTTAACATACTACGCCCACTTGAAGCAGCAACTGAGAAATATCTGGAGATAAATCTTGTACCAGCAGTAAAGTGATCCCTTTAGTGCACTGTATGCTTTCAAAACTCCAGTCAGTTGAGACTGATGAACCTTTAGTGATGGAAGTACATAAGCTCGTCCTAAAAGAAATCAACAAACGTATGGGTGCTATCGAACAAGTTTCGTCTTTAGCGATCGCGACCTTATTGGGCCCACGGTTCAAAAAAGTACATTTTGAAGACGCGATGGCTTCAAATGCTATACAAAAGAAATGCAAACAGAATCTGATTCAGATAGTTCAGACAAAACATCGGAAGATTTCAGTCTTTGGACCGATCATCAGAAACTAGTTCAAAGAAACTGGAAATCAAACAAGACCGAAGAAAGTGTTTCCGACGAGCTGTCTGTCTATTTGAAAACTCCGGTTGGCCGGCTTGGTGAAAATTCGTTAGAAGTATGGTCCGATTATAAACAACAGTTTCAAAAATTGTGCAAAAGAGCTTATAAATATTTAACTTTGGTAGCCAGCTCAGTGCCATCAGAAAGACTTTTTTCGAAAGATGCCCAATTTTAAATCAACAACGAAACAGAATTCAAGGAAAGCGGGTTAATAAAATTTTATTTATGTAAAGTTAAGAGAGAAAAAATTGGGATTTATAAATTCCAATTAGATTAGAATCCCAACACTGCCTCTCTTTCAGCGTTCCTCGTTTTACTTTTATTCTATCTTTCAATTCGAATTTCTAATTTATAAATCCCAGTAATTTCAAATTGCCTTTGTAAAATTCTAATTAAAAATATAATTCAAATAAATACTAAATTTACTAGTTTCCAAATCTTTGTCTCATTTTTAAGCTTTCCTATCATTGTTAACCGATATATATCGATGTTTTTATTCGATGCATCGAAAACATCGATGTTTCTATTCGATGCATTGTGAAACATCGATACAACGTTTCGATGCATCACATCGAAAAAAACATCGATATATTTTCTGGATGAACATGCCTACATCAAGCAGTACTGCGCCGAAATATTCACGACGTTCGAAGGCAGATAAGGCCTCTTCTGTGAGACGGAGCAGTTGTTGAGGTGTTAAATAATGTCTGCGAAAACCGAACCGACGAAAGTAGTTAGACTTTTTTATATGCAATGCTTTAAGTATATTGACTGCGAGAAGCAATTAACTTTTCGCTGAACGCGATTCTAGTATATAGACAGGGGGGTTTCGATCAAAGTACAGCACATAGTCCCAGGTGGAAAACATTTATGTTTCATTTTGACGTAACTTTGAGGAAATGAGAAATATATTTCACGTATTATTATCCATTTTGTGTTAACATGATCCACACAAAAACTATTATACCCAATTGATCCATTGCCTACTGATCGGAGTACACCGCTGTGGCCATCCAGACGAAAGGAAATTTGACAACGGGCACTCTTTCCACTTCAGGGCAGCGGGAGGAGACGGAGCAGAGTAACCTTGAGCCGCATATAATAGGATTTTAATAGCGCACTGAACAGTCTTCCAGGTATAAAGGGAGATATATTTAAATTGAACGCGACGTCGTAAGAAATTAACATAAAAGTTTTCGCGAATTAGCAACCATTTAGAGACAAGGAAAATTTCGCAGTCAAAATATTTCCCGGGATACGTACCAACAGCATCGCATTGGCAGGATTCGAAAAAAAGTTTAGACGGATACAACAGATGAGGATCGAGTATGCGGTAAGAAACTCTGTCACTAGGTCACTAAGACTACACACAATTAATTAATTACAATTAAACTAAAACCTGTCAGACTCCGCCGCCGGAAGCATTGGTAAAATTTGCCTTTTGATAAATTCTTAATTTTCAATGGTTTTTACCGATATATAGGGCAATATTAAAGGCTTATTTTCAAAAAAAAAAAAAAAAAAAAGTAATGTTACTGCGATTCATCAGTAGTTGTTTAACTCAATGCTGATCCGTTCTGATTTCTCATTGTATTTGCAATAGTCTTGACAATGCGTTTAATGCAAACAACGACATAAAATATTTCCTCATAGTAATTTCAGTAGAAGACATGACGTAAGTCTTTGTAAACTATAAAACCGCGTGACTGAGCAGCAGTAACTTAGTAATAAATTTTGAAAATATTGTATCTGCTACTCAAATTTTTTTTCGCTCCTATAACGACATTCAGTTTATGAGGTTCAAAAACCTCTGGAGTGATATACCGGTGGAGGCACTATAATCTTTGACTTTTCTTTTTTTGAATTATGTTGTTCTATGGCACACGTAAAACGTCGACAACTATTTCGACTCTACACTAATAACAACTAATTTGTTTCGTATTGTATCAGATCTTGATGCAAAAGTGTATCATTTTTTCGTTTTGTCGAAACCAGTAACATACGTAACATCAGTACTAGTGTATCAGTTTGATCATATTCACGGGCAAAATCTCAATGGTAGCTCATAATGCACTACTCTTTGAGACATTAAACAAAAAACATCACACTCGAGTGGTATATGAAATGCTAATACTTGTGTACGGTTCTGTGATCTGCCTACTTTATTAGCTCAGTCTTTGGCGGTAACCTTTGTGAACAAAATACTGTCAGATGTAAAGAGCCTTAAAATGATAATTATGTATTGACTTTGTAAAATTCCAGGATAATTTTTGTAATTTTTTTTAGAGATATTTGCAATCGCTCGGGTGGAAATGTGGTAAAGCGATAAAGGAATTTTGAGATGTGTTTGATCACATGAGCTATGCCAGGACGTTCCGTAATTCGGATTCCACGCTGAACTGTTAGTTTGAGAGGAAAGAAACTGACCGACCAACTTCAGACACAATTGCTTAGTATGCCTCCTTTTGTAGTATCCAACCAACGTACGGGTTGTGGACTGAATTACTTTTACTTCATATGTATTTGCACGATACATAGTCATACATTTAGTATGACTGCATTCGAGTCAAAAGTTGTCTGCTTATTTATAAATTTACTGTTTATGTTTTAATCGTTTAAGTTGGTATGCAGACTGACTTTTACTGTTGGTTAGTCTGCGTATGTATTGTCGCTATCTCGTAGAATGAAACGGTTTCTCTGAGCAATGTAGTGAGAAAAAGAACACAACAACCACGAGGAGGACTGATAGATAGATAGTTCACTTTGATCCCATGTGAGAATAATCTCGGGGATGTGGAACAGTACATACACTTATTAGTAATGTCAATATTACTATATAATTAATAATATTATTATATATTGACAACAAGTTAGCTACAACCCATTAGTATAATCAATATCTCCTGTAATCTACAAATACAATCCCGAGTTAATTAATTCTTATTATGTGGAACAGTGTATACACTTGTTACCAGCATCTAATAACCAGTTATTTTCTTACCGACCAGTTACCATGATAAGTTTCACTGTAATTTGCGACTACATATTATATCATGTTAGTTTCTATTTTTGTGGAATGTTAAACACACCTCTTAACAATATTCAATTATATTACCAACAACTCATAAGCAGTCAATTACTTAAAAAACCTGTTAGTATGATAATTTTTCACAGCAGTTTTTGAATGCGTGCTATCTCATGTTAGTTAGAATACTGTATATGAGTGAAATTTTGTAAACAGTGTAATTACTTCATTTGTCAAAAGTCTCAACAGAAAGAAAAACCATATATCATTTTAGTAATTTTGGACAACTTTGTCACCTTCCCCTTCCATACACCATTTATACTATTTTATCAGTCATTCTTAGTTACCAAATTCCAAGAAGAAAATTCTTTCACAGAGTAAAATGGGTTCTGAAGCAGAAACTCTTTCAGTTTGGACTTAAATTAGATGGGTTTTCGTAGATAACATTTAATTTCTGTTGGTAAGACACTGAATAAGGAAGCTGCAGTAAATGTTATCCCTTTCTGTACAATTGACAGTGATTTGTAATCCTTGTGAATTTTATATTTATTCCTAGTGTTATGGCTATGTATGTCAGCATTAAAATTGAAGTGTTCAGGATTTTCCACTACAAATGATGGTACGGAGTATACATACTGTGCTGGGATTGTTAGTACACCCAGGTTTTTAAATAGATTTCTTCACGAGACGTCTGTGGGCTTGCTCCACAAATAGTTCTTATAGCACGCTTTTGCAATTTAAAAACCCCCTCTGCTTGTGACGAGTTTCCCCAGAATGAGATGCCATAAGTGAGCAGGGAATGAAAATATGCAAAATATACTAACTTTCTGGTTTCTATATTAGCTATTCTAGATATTACCCTCAGTGAAAATGTTGCAGAATTCAGTTTTTTAAGAAGTTGTTGAATATGTTGTTTCCAGTTCAATTTGTTATCTATATATAGACCCAGGAATTTTGTGAATCTGCTTTTATTGATTGCTTTTCCTTCTGATATCACATTATAGCTGTCCTTTGTTTTATTTTTTGTAACAAACTGAAGTAACTGTTCTTTTATACATTAAGTATTAGTTTGTTGGCATTAAACCACCTGTTAATTATCTTTATAGCATCATTTGCTGTGTTTTCAAGGTTATGTACTGTTTGGTCTTTCAACGATATGCTAGTATCATCTGCAAAGAGCACCACGTGTTCATTATCACCTAGTATATGTGGGAGATCATTTATATAGATTAAGAACAGCAGAGGGCCAAGAATTGAACTCTGAGGCACACCACATTTAACCATACCCTATTCTGACTTTATAGCATCTCCTGTATTAGCATATTTCAATGATAAACATTGCTTTCTATTTTCCAGGTATGATTTAAACCAAAGTCCTGGCTTACAACTAACTCCATAGTGGTCTAATTTATCTAGTAGAATCTCATGATCAACACAGTCAAAAGCCTTAGCAAGATCACAGAATATACCTAGGGAATTTAATTTTTTTATTAATTGATTCCAGTATGTTGTTTACAAAAACAAAAATTGCTGAATCTGTTGAAACGCCTTGTCTAAAACCAAACTGTACTTTACTGATTAGGTCATTCTTTTGTAGATGTGCATAGAGTAAGAATAGTTCGGGATGGTTGTACTTGAAGGAGTAAGTGAATAAAGAGTGTGTGAATTATAGAAAGCGATAATTTTCTAGTAACTTACGACGCGAATGTTAAAACAGAAGTCAATGAACAGAACCTGTCAATCGATTGCTTATAATGTTACGGCTCTGTTGCTGTTTTTTTTTTTTTTTTAACATTTTAAGACTTTGTAAGTCTGTGGCACGATCGCTATGGCGAACCGGAAAAACCCCGAAGGGGCTCCGTAGAGTTTCCAGTAGACAAATGCGGTTGCTGTTGCTGTTTCTGTTTGTTTTGTTCGCAGATATTACCAAAGTTCCCCCAGGAATCAAACGTCATTAAACGAGATTAACGTGTGGGCAGTTATATTTAACCTGGAATCCAATTATTAGAATGTCGTAGCGTGATTTAAGTAATGAAAATAAAGCTTTAATGAAGGTGATAGTTAGGTTAAATGCGCCATTAAATCTCAATTTTCTAAAGAATTTGTGGAAGTGACCAAATGGATACAGAATTAAGTGAACCATATTCTTAAAAGATTGATGCACATGGACTATTTTATATCAGAAACATTGAAAATATTGAATGCGAGAAGCAATTTACTTTTCGCTGTACGCGATTCCAGCATGAAGTACAGGTCAATGAATCGCGGATTTGATCTAACTTGAAATTAAAGTGAAACCTATCAGACCCCATCACCGGAAGCATTGATAAAATCTGCCTTTAGATAAAGTCTGATTTTTCAGTGGTTTTTACCAAATATTTTTTTATTGTTACTGCGATACATTAGCAGTTGTTTAACTCATTGCTGGAAGTAGTGAAGAATTTTGATTTCTCGCTGCATTTGTAGTTTCTCGACAATGCTTTTACTGCAAAAAGGAGGTCAAATATTTCCTAATAGTAACTCCACTAGAAGAGTTGACTTAATCCCATAACCCTTTTTATAATATAAAACCGAGTGAATGAGCATCAGTCACTTAGTAATAACTTTAAAAACTATTGTAGCTGCCACACTCAGATTTTCTTAGCTTCTTTAACGACATTCAATTTCTCAGATTCCACCACCTCTGGGATAATACATTGGTGGGAGCACCATAACTTTTGGCTTCTCTTCGTTCCGATTCTGGTATTTTTTTTAGCCATACGTAAAACGTCGGCATTTATTTCGTCTCAATTCTAATAACAACTTATCTCTTTCGGAATGTATCAGAAATTGGTGATGACTTTATAAGTATTTGCACGATACATTGTGGTATGTTGAGTATTACTGCATTTGAGTCAAAGATTGTGGGCTTATTTTTAAGTTTACTGTTTATTTTTTAATCCTTTAATTAGATATGCAGACTGACTTTTAATGTTCGCTAATCTGTGTAGTCAGAGAGTGTATTGTCACTAACTCGTAGAATGAAACAATTTCTCTGAGCAGTGTAGTGAGGAAACGAAAAGAACCCGCGCAGGACTGAACGACGGAGAAAGAATAGTTCGGGGTGGCTGCACTTTAAGATGTGTGCACAGTAAGATGCATTCGGTATAAATGAACGAAGAGAGTGTGAATTATAGAAAGTGCTTTTCTAAGTTGACCGTCAAATGTTCTAATAAAGTACGATGCGAATGTTGAAACAGATGTATATGAACCGAGTCTGTCAATCGATTGCTTATAATGTCACAATTCTGATTTCGTTTGTTTTGTTTTTGTTTTATTGATCGTTTTAATAATGTAGCACGATCGTTAGGGAGAACCTAAAAAAGAAGGAAAAAACCGAAAGGAACTCTGTATAGATGCCAGTAGACAAATGGGACTGCTGTTTCTGTTTATGTCACCCAGATTTGGTGGGAAAATCGCCACAGGAATCAAACGATACAGAGAGAGACGAACTTGTGAACAAATACGGAACGACGACAGATTCCCATGCGCGAAGCATCCAGGAAGTAACATATGTGTCCACCAAGTAGGTGCCTAATTTTTAAGAACATTGGGCAGTGGTATTGTTCTGGCTCCTCCAGGTACAACTGCGGACATATAAGTTCATATTACGACGGCGTATGTCATATTTGTGCACGTTTCGTTAGATTTGGTTGGTGAAGCAACGTTAAGACGAACAGCATATCGTGTCACACTAACTCAATGCACGCAGAAAGCCGCTCTGATGTTAAAACTTTATCAGACTGAAAGACAATAGTCACCATAGTCTACGGTCACCATGGTCAGTAATTTTTGGAGTGAAGATAGACTTTCGTTTCAAAGGTGTGTTCTGTTTTTATCTGTGTTTTTCATGTTTTAACCTTTTTTTAAGTCTTTGCCCTAGCTGCCACATTACTGCTGTCTTTCCGCCCGCTGTCACCTATGACAGAAATAGCTGAGTTAACAATACTGGCCGGGCAAGCACGTAACATGTGCTTGTAACGTGATTCGTAATTGGAAGAAGCGAATTCAAAATCACAGTGCGACATATCACACAGACTCGCTACATATTGAAATGGTTAACCGTATTACGAAGACTAGATGTCAAACCACAAAACACTTGTTTTATTTTTTTACCTATGGCTTTACGCCTCGTCGACGTCGAGGTCATTAGAGGCTGGGTGGGACTGGGGACAAGGAACGGGTAGGAATTCAGCCATGGCCTTTTGAAGGAAGCAACCCGGCATTCGCATGGAGTGATTTGGAGAAACCATGTAAAACCCAAATCTGGATGCCCGGACGGGGATTCGAACCGCCGTCCTCCCGAATGCGAGGCCAGAACTCTAACCGCTCACCCACCACGCTCGGTGCCACAAAACTGCTTGGCTTAATTAATTTGTCTCTTCGTACAATTTTTGTGTTTGGTTTTATTTATTAATATTAACTGATTGATCTATCACTGAAAAACTTTTGGTATTATTTCCATTATTTTACGTGTATGCTTTATTCAGGATGCACGAACTCCATCTTGAAAGTTAGCCACAATGTTGTTATTTTTGGGTGTTGGGGTGCATCGATAGCGTGGTCGTAAAGTCGTGATAATTTCAGTAGTAATATTAAAAATGGCCTCGCGTACGATATAGTGAAATAGCTTATATCTCCTTTTGTTCTCTTTAGTTATAAATTTTTTTACAACATTCAATATATGTTATCTTGGTGTACGCTATGGAGATAAATAAAATAAATTCGTATGATCTTACTGCCTGATGACAGAGTATCAAGCTCCCCCGCATTCCCCTTTGTCTTAGCTGTACTTAGGGATGGGCAAAATATATCGATGTATCGATATTTTTTCTAAAAAATATCGATATTTATCGCCGATATTTTTATTTTCGATATATCGATACATCGATATTGTATTTAGTGTATCGATTTTAAGCACCAATTCGATATTTTTCCTACGAACGCAATTCAGTATCAGATTTAATCGTTACATGTATATAGAATAAATATACGTATATAGCCAATCTTCTGAAAGTGTCTTAAAAAGTGAATTCGTCGAAATATAACAGCTTCATCAGCGGTTCATAGGTTAAAAAAAGCTGTTAAATTTTAACAATTTTACGTTAACATCATTTTTATGTTAGCATGTAAGCGGTTGTTTTATCTTTGTAATTGAAATATTATCTTCTCAATTGGTTTTTTTTTCATTTACGAATAACAATTAATGGGTTGATGAACCACAAGTCATTATGAATGACTGTTAATTCATTTAAATGTCTACAATCTACTCTACAGTCAAAACTCCTTAATCGCAAGGAATACGTTCCGTAAATTAGCCGCAAATACGAAAATCTTGAATACGGAAACCTTGAATACAGAATGTTAGTTTCCATAGGATTATAGGGAATACGTTCCAAGTATACAGAAAAATTTTGATGTAATAGAGTGATTATTGCACTTTGAACTTAATAGACCAATTCTGGATTGCTTTAAATCCTCTATCCTAAAGTTAATTGTAATGCTCTTTAAAATATGCATATAGCTTTCTCGTGAATTACAGCCCCACTAAAGAATACTTTCTTGTGATTGCTGTAATGAGAGCGGTTTTTAATTTTTTATTCACTGAGAAACCAATGGTTTTTACTGATAGTAAGGTCCTCTTCGAACACCTCTCCCGTGTCAGGTTGTAGGCGATTACCATGGGTGATGTATATCCCTCTAAGGAAAGTCCTAGGAAGATGAACTGGGGTGGTTTCCCGTTTCACCGAACATGGCGGTGTAATGGTTAGCGTTCTGACCTCGCATTCGGGAGAAGGGTGGGTCGAATCCCCGTCCGGGCATCCAGATTTTGGTTTTCCATGGTTTCCCAAATCACTCCAGGCAAATGCTGGGATGCTTCCTTCAAAAGGCCATGGCCGAATTCCTTCCCATTCCTTGTCCCCCATCCTTTCCCGTCTCTAAAGACCTCAATGTTAAGAGACGTTAAGCAGTTAAAAACAATTCCCCCTTTCCTTCCTCAGTGTGACAGTGCTCCTAAGTGTGTATGACAGTGACACTGTGTGGCTCGGTATAGAGTGTTGTGGATGAGAGATGAATGAATGGGGAGGGAGGAAGCCGGTGTCGGCATGTTCAGGCCTACTTTTGCGAAACATTCTAAAGGGGGCGCCAAGCTTAACATTCCCATCCAACGGATGAATCACCATCAACAACATCGTATGCCCTTGCACCATACGCAATGCAGAGAGGTTTGGTGATTAGAAATTCCAACTTACTGGTCAAGCCCTGATGATGAAAATCGTTGATGTAGTGTTAAGTGAAAATAATTCGTTTGCAGTACTCTGCGATCACGCAAAGAGTATTGTAACTTATTTTAAGCAGTCTGTCAATGCTATGGATCTATTAAGATCTGACACCGAGCGTGGCGGTGTAACGGTTAGCGTTCTCGCCTCGCATTCGGGAGGACGGCGGTTCGAATCCCCGTCCGGGCATCCTGATTTGGGTTTTCCATGGTTTCCCAAATCACTCCAGGCAAATGCCGGGATGCTTCCTTCAAAAGGCCATGGCCGAATTCCTTCCCATTCCTTGCCCCCCCATCCTTTCCCGTCTCTAAAGACTTCGCTGTTGAGAGACGTAAAGCAATTTAAAAAAAATTAAGATCTGAACAAGAAGCATCTTGGGAAAAGGAAGGAGAGGTGTTGACTTTGACACAAGCTGTTAGCACTAGATGGAACTTCTACTTTAATATGTTAGAACGATTTGTCAGACTCTCTGTAATTGTAGCTAAAATCTTAGCTACAAAAAGTCAGTCAAATATATTCACACTTGATATGGTTGCAACTTCACAGCTTAATGTAATACGTGACCTCATTGTCCTGCTTGGTCCTTTCAAAGAAGCCACTGAAGAGGTTAGTGGTACAAATTATGTGACTGCTAGCTTAGCCATTCCTGTTACAAATCTGATACGACAAGTAACGGAACAAGCTACTCCTTCGACCACTTTAGGATTCACGGTAAAAGAGGCTTTACTCCAAAGAATTCAAGAGAAATTAAGTCCTTTAGAAGGAAATACATTCCTTGCAGCAGCTACCATTTTGGACCAGCGTTTCAAATGTATACACTTCACTTCTCCAATCGGTGTGTCAAATGCGATATCTACAATAAGTAATGATATTCGCTTGGAACTTAGACGACGAGGACAAAGTTCTCCAGAAGTAAGGTCTACAGCAGCGACACAATATATCGCAGATAACGCATCAATTTCGTCCGCACATGAAAAGCTATTATCCCTTAGCACTACTGTTATGCAAGAGGTTCCAAGCTCTGGCTCAGTTTCTAATGAGCTTAAGCAGTATCTGGACCAACCATTAATAGACAGAAAATCAGATCCAGTAAAGTTTTGGGTGATTGCCAGTGCTCCAGCGCGCTGAAATACATTATATGTCAAGCTTCTTCTGTGTCGTCCAAGAGAGTGGCTCCTGCAGTCAACTTAGCTGTACCGAACAACAGGAGTAGATTGACGGGGGAGCACATAAAACAGAGAGTCCTTTTGATGTCCATATCAGACGAATACTGGTTTGATTGATTGAAAACAATAATAAATTAATAAAAGTTTGTATAATTTCTACCTGTGTTTTTAATTTTCAGAATTTTCTTAAATATTTTGATGTATTTTATGATTTTTTTTTAGATAATTAGTCCCTTTAGACAAAAATATCGAAATATCGATATTTTTTCCCCGATATATATCGATAGTGTTTGTAAATATCGTTTCGATATACTTTTTTCATTGCCCATCCCTAGCTGTACTTACAATTTAACGTGGAATCCAAAAAATTAGAATGTCGTAGCGTGATTTACATGAAGAAAATAAATCCTGAAAACAGTGACGGTTACGTAAAATGCTTGGGAATCAGAGCGGAACTGTAGAAATAATGCACAAATGAAAATTATGTAGACTTATTTTTATGCAAAGATGTAAACATATTGACTGCGAGAAGAAGTTTACTTTTCACTGACCACGATTCGAGCATAAAGTAAGGGTCGCAATAAGAACAGTCAAGCAAGAACTAGAGATTCATCTAAATACAGGTAGACCCAACGAAGCAACCATTGAATCTGCCAGCATAGAAGAAGTTGCCAACTTGCTCCAGCACGTCGATACTAATAAAGCCACTGGTCATGATAATATAGGTGGACATCTCCTACGACATCTGCCGCCAGTGGTAACCGCCTACATTACATCGGCCTTCAACAGAATCATGATTACCGGAGAATATCCCAAAATCTGGAAGCACGCCGAAATTGTTCCTGTACCAAAACCTGGAAAAGACAAAAGGTCACCCAAATCATACAGACCAATTAGCCTTTTGCCAACCCTGTCAAAAGTATTTGAAAAGATTTACCTTAAACGGCTTCACCACCATATCAATGCTACAAAACTCCTACCCAACGAACAATTTGGCTCCAGGCGCCACCATTCCACTTCACAGCAACTACTTAGACTAGTGGAATCTGCAATGAACGCCTTTGAAAAAAGGGAATATTTTGGTGCGGTCTTACTTGACGTAAGTCGTGCCTTTGACTCAGTCTGGCATGAAGGTCTCCTGTATATGCTCCTGATACAGGGGATACCATTGCCTCACATCAGACTTATCAAGAACTACCTGAATGGGCGTACGTTCCGAGTCATCACCGAAGATGCAGTTTCATCGGTCAAGAACATTAAAGCAGGAGTACCGCAAGGCTCCGTCCTCGGACCCGTTCTCTATAATCTATATACAGCTGACATACCTAGAACGGATCAGACTGAAAGTGCGCTATATGCAGATGATACTGCCCTATATGCAAAAAGCATTAGAGCCTCAAATGCCGTGGCTAAGCTACAAAGAGGTTGTGACAAAATCGAGTTATAGGCAAAGAAATGGAGATTAGCATTTAATGCTACTAAAAGCCAAGCAATAATCATAACAAGAAGAAAAGTACCCCCTCTGCAGTCCATCAAAATACGAGGTGAGAGCATTAAATGGACCCGAACTGCTCTTTACCTGGGAGTCACTTTGGACAGGAGGCTCACCTGGAAGGAGCACATCAAGAATACACATTCAAAAGCAATGAGCAGATTGAGACGGTTATATCCAATCCTCAATCCGGCCTCAACACTGCATCCGCATACCGCTATCACCCTTTATGCAGCTGCAATCAGACCCATTCTCGAATACGCAGCTACGGTATGGGGCAATGCTGCCCCCTCCAACATTAAGCCTCTCCAGCGCATCCAGAACCGTGCAATCAGATATGCCTACAAGCTACCTATTGACACTCCGACAGCTCAATTACATCAGATCAGCGGATTACCAAAACTTAAGGAACGCTTCAAGATCGCAGCAAAGAAACTCTACCAGCAATGTCCAACACATGAGAACCCACTTATCCAACAACTGGGAAAGCACGTGCAGTACCATAGTACCACAAGATGGCCAGTCAAACTGGCAAACGAAGATGCCCCAGAACAACGTTTACAATAACAGGATTGACAAATCCAGACAGGACAAAATATATTGAAGCAAATTAAAAAAGGACCTGGCAAATCCAGTATTGACAAAAACCTGATGACAACCTCAAGATCTGGAAGGAGATGCGCATAAGCGCAAGAACTTCCCTTCACTCTGGGACTAAAGTTTTCCCAGAAGATTGTGCCCTAGCAAAAAAAAAAAACGGGGTTTCGATCAAAGTACAACACATAGTCCCAGCAGTAAGATAGGTATGTTTCATTCTGATGTGACTTTGAGAAAATGAGAGATAAATTTCCACATATTATTGCCCGTTTTTGTTGAACATGATCCACCCAAAAACTACTATAAACTATTGACTGGCTGCTCAAGGTAATGTTTCCCTTGCTCCACTACTCATCTCACCTCCCCCTACATACCATTCCCTAATAATCCGAGTAGACCGTTGTGACCATCCAGACGATAGTCAATCTGACAACGGGCACTCTTTCTCCTTCAGGGCAGCGGAAGGAGTCAGAGCACAGTGACCTTGAGCCGCCTGGGTTAAGTGAAAGCACTATTATAGGATTTTGATAGTATAGTCTACTTAACACTCTTGCAGAAGTAAAATGAGGTATATTTAATTTAAACGCGACGTCATAAGACGCAGAAATTAACATAAAATCTTTCTCAAATTGGCAACCGTTTAAAGACAATGAACGTTTCGCAGTCAAAATATTTTCTGGGGTACGTGCCAACAGCATCGTATTGATAGGAATCGAATTGAAATTTTTCAGAACTGAAACTGATATCGATCCTGTGAAGCTGCATGCCTTTGGTTTTCACTTCCAACTTATTGGTCTCCGTTATCTGGCAGGATACCCGGGTGAGTTTAGATGGCTACAGCAGAGGAGGATTACGTATGCGGTGAGAAACTCTGTTACTAGGATATTAAGACTACACACAATTATTTATTTAGAATTAAACTAAAACCGGCCAGACCCCACTGCCCACAGCATAGATAAAATCTGACTTTTGGAAAAAGGTTGATTTTTCATCGTTTATGGAAGGCACATTTTTTTTTATGTTACTGTGATTCATAATTGCTGGAAGTATTGGTCCATTCCGATTTCTCACTGCATTCGCCAATTTCTTGACAATGCGTATAGGGCAAACAAGGAGTTTACATCTTTCGTGCGACTAATTTCACTTGATGACATCATCTCATAACCCATTGCAAACTATAAAACCGAGTGAACGAGCAACAAGCATTTAGAATTAACTGCCACTCACATATTTTGTTAGCTTCTTTGACGACATCCAATTGCTCCGGTTCAACTATCGTAGGATATATATCGGTGGAAGCAACATAACGTTTTGGGTTCTCTTCGTTTGAATTGGGTTATTGTTTTAAGACATGCGTAAAACGTCTGCAGCTATTTCGTTTCTACACTAATAACAACTTATCTGTTTCGTATTTATCGGAACTTAGCGATGCGGTACCCAAAATTGAATCCTTTTTTTTTTTCGTTTTCTTGAAACCAGTATCATACATCAAATCAGTATGACTGTGTATCTGTTTGATTATATTGGCGGAAAAATCATAATTGTAGCTCATTTTGCGTACTTTGAGACGCTAAGCAAATAATATAACAGACAAGTGAAAAACAAAATGCTAATAACTGTGTCCGGTTCTGTGATCTGCTGAGTTTATGGTATTAGTCCAGTCTTAGGCACAAATCTTTCTGCATATAATACTGTCATTGTATGGGCAAATGTAGGTGGGTGCAGGATAGGGGAAAGATGGGTGTGTAGGGAAATTTCCACCGGAACGGTTGCTCCATGGCAATTAAAATTTAAAAAAAAAGTTAACTGAAATAAGGGGCCTTAACGTAGTAATTGTTTATTCACTTTGTACGGTGTAAGTCCAGAATAATGAGTGTAGAACAGGTATTTGATGTCGGTCGGGTGGTTCTGTGGTAAAGCGCATGCTTTTTAGGTTTCGATTCCGGTCTCGGTTTCAAGGAAATATTGAGCTGTATTTGCACACATGAGTTATGCCAGGACGTTCCGAGGTTTGGATTCCACCTTAAACTGTTAGCCCCAGAGGAAAGGAACTGTCCATCCTACATCTGACACAATGGCTCAGTATGCCTCCTTCCGAAGGATCCAACCAACCTACAGATTGTGGGCTAAGTTACTTTTACTTTATATGAATTTGCACGATCATTGTGGTATATTCAGTATGACTGCATCCGAGTTAAAGGTTTTCGGCTTATTTATAAATTTACTGTTGCTTTAGAATCCTTTAAGTTGGTATGCGGACTGACTTTAAGTGTTGTCTAGTCTGCGTAGTTAGAGAGTGTATTGTCACTATCGCTTAGAATGAAACGGTTCGTCTGAGCAGTGTAGTGAGGAAACGAACAGGACCGCGAGCAGGAATGAACGATAGAGAAGAATAGTTCTGCATTATTGGACTTGAAAGTAAGTGTGTGCACAGTAAACTGCTTTTCTAAATTGAACGTGACAATGTTCTAATAACATACGACTCGAATGTTAAAACAGAAGTAAATGAACCGAGCCAGGCCCGGCGCTACAAATTTCGGTCCCCGGATAAAATGGTGACCTTTTTTTTTTTAGCTCTACAAACTAGCCGGGCGACAATAGGCGGATTCTTGGCTTCGAGGCCTGGGGGCCCCTGCAGCCGGTGATCGGGGCCCCCATCAGCCGGCGGGCCCCGGTACATTTGACCCGCTTACCCCCCCCCCCCCTAGCGCCAGCCCTGAACTGAGCCTATCAATCGAATGCTTTATATAATGTCACGACTCTGTTGTCGTTGATTTTATTTTAATTTTTTTTATTGACCATTTTAAGACGTTGGAAGACCGAAAATCCAGCTGGGACCCCATAGTGTGGCCAGTAAAACAAATGGGGCTGCTGTTTCCGGTTGTTTTTTGTTCGCACACGTTACCGAAGTCACCCATATTCGTTGTGAAAGTCATCCCAGGAATCAAACGTCACTACGATGGATATGTGTGTCCGCCCAGCAGGTGCCTAAGGGCATTGGGCAGTTGTATCGTTCAGCTTTCTCCAGGAACAGCTATGGACATATAAGTTCATAGTCTGACGTCGAATGTCTCATTTGTGCACGTTTCATTAGTTTTGGTTGGTGAAACAACTTTAAGACGAACAGCAATTCGTCTCACACTAACTCAACGCTCGCAGAAAGCCGCCCTGAGATTAAAACTTTATCAGATTGAAGGAAAATAGAGTCCCTTGGTCAACATAGTCAGTAATTATAGGAGTGAATATAGAACATTGCTCCCCTAGAAAAGAGAATTCTTACAACCTAATGCTAAGTTTCCACGATCAGCCTACTATCTCGGCTCAGATACTTCTACCACACAAAAAGCAGACATAAACCACAATTGATTTCTTTCTGTAAAGAAAATGTCTCCACTTCTAGACATATAATAGTATTTCACTTATTTGCTAAAATTATTCCTCCAGAATTGACTACCATACCATTGGCCCAGATAGACTACTTGTAATTTCTAAGGTCTGGTTCCGCTCCATAAACTCGAATCGGAAACCGCGCCATTGTGTCCAGAAAGTCCCGCGGATATTCTCCTATAATATTTCTCTCTCCGTGGCCTGCGAAAGACAACGCGTAAACAGTCTAGTGGTCAAATCTCAAGCAGCGGCGCCAGCAATCCGTTTTTATTTATGGCTTTACGCATAGTCGACGTCGAGGTCATTAGAGGCGGTATGGGATTGGGGCCAAGGAACGGGTAGGAATTCGGCCATGGCCTTTTGAAGGAAGCATCCCGGCATTCGCCTGGAGTGATCTGGCGAAACTACGGAAAACCCAAATCTGGATGCCCGGAGGGGGATTCGATACGGCGTCCTCCCGAATGCGAGGCCGCAACGTTAACGTTTCACCCACCACTCTCGGTGGGCAATCAGTCGCAAGCGGAGAACTCCTGATTGGACTTGCCAACAAGCAAAGCTGGAGCCATTTGATAGACACAAAGCATATGAATATTACTGACAATTGAAGAATATATAGATTTTTTTATTGGTTTTTGGTTTCATGACCATACAGCCAAATCATTTATTCTTTTACATTTTGGTCTTACAGATGTGGCTCTAATACTATACAGAGTTGTCTTTTCAAGTGAGCATATACAATTACAGACTTTAACACATATTACATTACATTCTTCTGCCGTACCATACTGACTTAGAAGAGATTTAATAATTAATTTGCTTATAGACATACAATTTATACACATTAATTATACAATCCTGTTTCCATGTTCCATATTAAGGTTGGTAAAAGGAAAAATTACAAATTAATGTCAGAAATCACTCTATCTTGTAATTCCCATCTTGTAAGGGATTCTTACTTTTCAGATGTAGCATAAATACTACCTGGCTTAGGTTTACAACATAGCACATACAATTACCGCCTTTCAATATTTATTACCTATCCAGTTGATAGCTACGATGCTTCTACCATAACATACTGTTGGACATAGTTCTCATACAAACTGCATATAAATATTTATTTTTGTATAAATTGATTCCCCAACTCTTTTCCATGTTCCATATTAGCATTAATAAAAGAAGGGACAGTATACATGGTGAATTTGGAATTCACTTCTATATTATAATATCCATCGTTATAAGAAATTCATATATTAACTTATACGTTCTTATGTCCTCGGTGGCCAGAGGAGTGGTTACACTAGTTGGGCCTACATGACCCAGGTCGCTTAGTTTCTTGAGGAGCTTGACTGTTGCTGTTCTTCCCCCTGGACAACCTAGTAGCAAATGGTTGGTATCCTCCTCCTCTCCACAATCACAAAATAGTGTGTCATGGGCTCCGATGCGGTGTAGGTGTTTCTTGTAGGCTCCGTGGTTGGTTTACAGGCGCATGATTGTTACATAGCATTTTCTGGTTACTCTCCATTTTTTATACCAACGTGTTTTAGGTATTTGCGGGTGGATGTCTCTGTAATGGCTTCCCTTGTACTGTGCTGTGCGTGTCCACTCATCTTTCCATCTGGTTCAAAGTGCTTCTTTGAATTTCCTCACGTGGTCCGACGCAGGTACAAGTATCTTGTTCTGGCATCTTACTCCGTCCGTGATGGCTTTCTTGGCTATGTTGACTGCCATTACGTTGCCTCGTATAGAGGCCTTTGACCCATACTATTGTTACTACCTTCTCCCTGTTTTGTAGCTTCTCTACTTCCTGAATTATATCGTAGCCTAGTTAGTTGTTGTGGCACTGTGTGGTTTTTCAATATAATTACTGCTGAGCGAGAGACAGTTAGTATGTTGACCTTTTCTTCCCTACTTCCTCCCGCATATTTTAAGGCTTTCAGGATTTCTGTCATTACAGATGCTTGGTGGTCGAGTTTGAAGCAACCAGAGTCTCCGGTTTTGGGGTTTATGAAAGCGCAGCCTGTCCTCATCTCGTACTTTGCTCCGTCCGTGTAGATGGTTTTTGTTGGCGACGTTTCTTGCAGAAACTCCTGTACTTGTACGATATGGTCCACGGCATTTTTGTACTGGCCTGAATCGCCTCTGTGGTTATTTTATCAACAACGAGCGTCAGCCTGTAACTGTTTTCATACAGGGGTGGTTTCCCTAACACCCGTATCTCTTTTTGTAGGTCGCTGACTTTGAAATATTCCATTGCTGGAGGAGGTGTCTGTTTCAGTTTGCAATACTTTTCTGCGTTATAAACTTTAGCAATTTTCTTAACGTTCTCCATAATTGGTGTGTGGTTGTACTGTGTTTGCTTAAGCATGAATTTTGCAGATAACTAGCGCCTTCGCAGTTGTAATGGTGCTTCCAATGCCTCCACCAACAGCGCGTTAGTTGGTGTCGTCTTCATCGCTCCTAAGCATACCCTCAAGGCTTTGTATTGTATCCTATCCAGTTTAATTATACTCGCTGATCCATAGCAGATACATCCGTAGTCCAGATGAAAGTGTACTAAGGCTCGATACATGTTCAGTATAGCATTATAATCTGATTCCCAAGTCGTACCACAGACTGCTCTTATAACTTTTATAGCTTCTTCACATTTATTCACTATATGTTTTATATGCTCCAACCATGACAATTTACTGTCTATGGTCATGCCTAGATATTTAACATTCGTTCTTGTTGGGACTCCACTAGTTGTTCTATAATATTTTTTCCTGTGTTCTCCGAGTCTTCTGTCCGTTGTGGTCGATAAGGGTTCCTACCCATCAATGTTTCTGGTGTGCCCCTTGGATCAAACATATGCTGGTACATCATAGAGTATGTTGGTATGTTCTGTGTCTGTGTGGTCCGGTGCCCACCCTGTCTTCGTTCTGATCGCTGCGTTTGTTTTATATTTTAGCTATTCGTCTGCTGTCCTGCTACTTGTTGCTCATACTTCGGTCGCTCATCCGGTACTGGTTTCTCCCAGTATGGTTTGCACCGTCCCAATGTGTTGTTCGGTAACAGCGGCGGGAAGTCTCTGTGGTTAGTGACGTCTGGTATTTCGTTCGAGTGTTATAGGCCATCTGAAGTGTCTACTGGGTAACGCTGCTGCCACTGTACTGCCCGCGCATATGGTCTTTTTTTAGATAGTCTTCTGCTTCTCTAATAGACATGTTGTCCCTAGCTGCTAGTTCATGTGCTTGCTTGCGTCTTAGATACATCGGGCATGCTCTGTTTGTCGCGTTATGTGTGCCGCTATAATTTGCGTAATGTAACATATCCGAGATGCATTCGGCCGTGCGGTGCGCTTCACCACACATGTCACAGCGGAGCTTTCCGCGGCATTGTCTTCCTATGTGTCCATAACGTAAACAGTTATAGCAAATGCGTACGGCTAGGGTGTAGGGTGATATCTCGCACCGCGTCCCGTGAATATATATGCAAATTGAGGTAGTGTTTGACCATCGAAAGTTAACACACATATTTGCAGTTTCACTTCCATTCTGCTGTTATTTTGGATACTAGATTTAGTTAATCTTCTTGCTGCTATCACTTTTACTGGTGTCACTATTTCCGCCGGTATTTCCTTTATTTCTACCTCGGTATCCTCACCACATATGACTCCTTGTTTGCAGACTAAGTGAGCTGGTATGTAAGCCTCCAAGTTCCTTGCCGCCAACGATCTGCACGTCACAATACTGTTCGCCGCTCTTGGCTAGGGTGTTTCCACTTCTAATCTGTTCTTTCCTATAGCTACTATGTTCATGACCTGTCCACGAATCTTCGGTATATTTTGGTGTAGCAATTTTTTTTAAACTGCTTAACGTCTCTTAACAGCGAGGTCTTTAGAGACGGGAAAGGATGGGGGGCAAGGAATGGGAAGGAATTCGGCCATGGCCTTTTAAAGGAAGCATCCCGGCATTTGCCTGGAGTGATTTGGGAGACCATGGAAAACCCAAATCTGGATGCTCGGATGGGGATTCGAACCGCCGTCCTCCCGAATGCGAGGCCAGAACGCTAACCGTTACAGCACCACGCTCGGTGTGTAGCAATTTTCAACGCGACATAGGATGTAACCGTCCTACATTTCCGCTCTTTCCTTCTATTATTGCATACGGGCCCATGTCCTCCATTCTATACATAATTTTGGCTTTGTTATTATCATTGGTACCTATGTTCTGCTGTTTATTTCGGTTCATCTGCTCGGGCATCTCTGTTCTACCTGCCTCTCTGTTATCGTTTACTGGTTCTACAGTGGCTCCTATGCTGCTGTCCTATTTGGGGACACCTGGAGCTAACGCTACCCGTTTTTCTCCTCCCACATTCACACCTAAGTTACCTGGACGCTTTCTACGGTTTACATTTGCGTCTTCCTCCATTACTACATCTACTTCAGCTGCCGTCAAATAGCTATTCATCGTTCACCTATTCACTGCTTCCGTGACAGATTCCCCTACCGCTGCCAGTGTTGTTGCTCCATCGGTGAGGTCCGGTGGCCACCATACATCTGGCCGTCGCACTATTAAAAGCTCACGCACTAGACACTGGTTTAATTTTTTTATTTTTTTTATATATATATATGGCCTTCGGTCTTTTCGACCATTTAGCCAGCTCCAATTTGTTTACGTTGCAACTGCTGTATCAGTATTTCACTACGATATTGTGGATACTATAGTGAGGACAACACAAGACGAACACAACACTTATTAAAACCACCCATGCCAGAGGCCGGACTCGAACCGGCGGCCCTTGTAATGCGATGCCAGCGCGCTAGCCACTACACTGCCAGGTCCGGCAACACTGGTTTAATCAAACACGATTCACAGATTTCACACTGCCAATTAAGTCCGATACGAGGAAGTTTATTTTCACACGACTGATCTCCGGAACGAGAAAGTTGTCGTTGCTAAAGCTCGAGCTAGACTGAAGAATATATAGTTAGAAAAACTTGTAACAATATGAACGCAATGGTGAAAGACCAAAAGAATGGAGAGAAGTGAAGAAAACGAATGCAGTTGCGTATTGTTTCCGTTGATACGCTTTCACCAGACAGCTAGAAGTCATTTCGGAAAAGTAATGACTGTGATATTATTGCTTACTTGCTTGTTTTTACAGTTCTCAGAATATTACAGTACAAACTGAAATCTGGAGATCTGAGGACAAGAAATAAAAGGAATCAGCAGCAATCTTACGTGCGTGAGTGGCGGAAAATCCAAGTTTCAGATACTATCGTTTACTGCTATTTTAAACGGCCCTTAAATCGTTCTTCGCCTCTGGCAAAACTGGCTTGTATATATGAAATAAGCAAGAACGCTAGTGTGATTCGGTTTTCGCATTAACCTGTAAGTCTATTTTTTTCCCGAGAGTTTTAGCTAAATTGGGAAAAGGAAATGATAAACTCTGATTGCTAGACCATCAACAATACCCACACGTCACAAGAATGTTTCCAGATACTAGATCGGAATGGTAGCTCAGTAATTAATGCATTTGCTATGAACATTCAGGATCCTGGATTGAAAAAAAACATTGTGACCTTGATTTATAAGGATTCCGCTTGTTTCGTATAATATGCCCCACGTTAAGCTGTTGATTCAGCTACGACTGTTTGCGAAGGAAATCGAAATTCTATCACCACGTTGGATGACTACACGAATTTTCTTTCCAAATATTGGTCTGTCTGTCTGGAAGGCAAGCATTCCTGAATGTTTCGTTCTTCCACCTTTCCACGTTTTCCTTCACTTTCCAGTTCACCCTTTATCTTATTCTTCCTCTCGCAGTCTTTTCATCGATTTGTTCCTTTGTAGCCCTCCCTACCTCTTTCCCTTCGAATTAAATACTTTATATCAGCGACTTATATTTATTACAGTGCTGTTTCTTTTCTCAACCGTTGCTTGAAAATAGTGGTATGTCGCTTTTACTGCTCCTTCTCGAATAGGTTTTGATATACTGCTTTGCTCCCATGATCTTTTCGCAACTCTTGTTGTTCCGTTACACTCTTCATTCTTTCTTTACCCAGAACCGTAAGTCAATATTGGCATGTAATAAACTACATAGAACAGTTGCGACTCCTCTTTGGGGGCATCCATTAATTACGTGAGGTGAAAAAGGAGAGGAAAGGGGGTGGTGTCTGGCGAAATCTCACCAATTTGGGGGGGGGGGGGAAGGGTTGACAGAAATCTCTCGTCATCTTTTTAATTCCTCGAAGAAGTTGAGCTTAAAAAATCTCTACAAACAATGTCGGTCCCAAATATTTTATAATGTGAGCCATAATCTTGTTTTCAAACCCACTTTCACACTCATCCCCCTTTCATCGTACACATCCGTAATTCTTTGGATTATTCGTGTTACTTACTGCTTTCTCACATAAGGTTTCCCGCAGTGTTTATCTACAGATCTTATAGTGAGCTTCCTAGATCATCAAAAATGCCGTGATTAGATGGTTTCTTGATTAATTGAGACACTCTTGAATAGGTTAGTGGAATGTTGTCCTTCCTGGTCTGAAGACTTAATATAGAGTGGGCCAAAAAGGACTTTATAACTTTGGAATGATATAGAAATTTGCTGAGATATCTTACAGAATCGGTAGATGTATCATTTTGTAGCAAACAACCTCAAGTTTGAAGCACGTAGTGCATCAGTTCACCATTCCACCAACAGGAGCGCCAGCGTAACGCACAGCTAAAATTGATATTTTCATTGGTTCCACCGTGCTCGCTGTGTGTTTTGGTGATTGAAATTTTTTTAAATTCCACAGATAGATGAAGATGACCAAGATGGGATGGTTTACTTCCAGCAAGACGGTGCACCATCTCATTTCCTCACGGAAATTCGAGGTTTCCTCGATAATCGCTTCGAAAGTCGGTGGATTGGCCGTGAAGGGCCAATCATATGGCCACCTCATTCTCCAGACTTGTCATCACTGGATTTCTTTTTTCTGGGTTTTTATTAAAGATCATGTGTATTTTCCTCCCCTACCAAATAATTTCGCGTAACTGAAAAATCGAATCTACGCTGCTGTTGCACAAGTTACCCCCCATTTTGCTGCAACGAGTGTGCGAAGAAATTAATTACCGTTTGTATGTTTGCAGTATAAAAAATGGCAGTCACATCGAAAAAAATGATATTTGACATTTTTATGTGAAACGTGAGGTTGTTTGCTACAAAATGACACATCTACAAATTCTGTAAGTTATCTCAATAAACTTCTATATCATTTCAAAATTGTAAAGTCCTTTTTGACTCACCATGTCCTTTTCTAGTAGTTTACTTTTAAAATTCTTCTTAAACCTCCATACACCATCTTCTTGAACAATTGTGCACTGTTGCTCAACAGACTTTGTACATCTGACCATACTTAAAGTTGAACGTGCATTTACTCGCAATAATTTATTCTTCATGAAAGTCGTTTGCAATGAATCGAAGCAACTCAAAAATTCTTGTCCCAAACACATTAGAATTGTCGCTAGGTCTACTAGTGAATATTCCAGTCAAGTTGTGCGCTTGAGAAAGATTTCAGTCAAATGCGGCAACAACCACCGATGAAGGAGGAAATGGTGCTCTGCATGCAGCGGTTCTTCCTGCCCGTTGCGAGTTCCTTCACGACGGCAATCAGAGGCGGCAGAGCCCAAAGTTCATTTATAACCCCCGCCGGTGGCTGCTGCTGTAATTTAGTTCCAGAGAGCGTCGTTACCGCTGACAGACGGCCCACTTCGCCTCTCCACTCTTCATTACTCTCTGGCCGGTCGGACTTGGCGGGGCTGGGACTTCGCAGTAACGAGAAACACCAGCCGTCCCGCGCTGACGGAAATGAACGATGTCCCGTCACTGCCGCGACCATGCAAAAACCGAACCGAGTTTCACCACTTACTGAAACGAAGAGCGGGGAGAGAGAAGGCTGAAAAACACTGTGTTAGTAATTACAGTTAGTATGTGCAGAAAATGCTGGCGGAGTTCTGAGTGTTGCCACGTTCTACTTAGCGATGGAAGTTTGTGATAAATTCGCTTCTCACACCCAAATATTGTACCTCATAAAGTCGGAGCATAATTAATGGATAACGCTGAAACTATACCTCTGCGTACTGTTGAAAAAAAGTGTCGATCTACGGATTCTAATTTTTACGTGACTTTGTTTTTGATTGCTTGTCAAAGTGGTCATTAGAGTTGTAAAGAGATAGGAGCAAGGAATTGGAAGAAATTCGGTCTTAACCGTTTGAAGGAAACTGTAATAAAATGGAAATATTGCTGGCTGGTCTGAGGAGCGAACCTTTGTTCTCCCCCTTAGCAGACCGGAACGTTAACTCCTCTCTCTCTATGTATTTCGAGTTGTAGTCGGGTGTATTTACTGTTGATTATTACCGGTAGAACAAGATGTATACGATCCCAGCATTTGGGCATGGGGAGTGAGCGGTTTGGCTAGGATCAGATATTCAGGAGGACAAGGGATCGAATCCCCGTGCGGTGATCGAAATTTCTATTTTCCGTGGTTTCCAGAAATTGTTACATGTGAACGCCAGAATAGTTCCTTCAAAAGGTCAACGCCAAATTCATTCTCATTCCTTGCCCCCACAAGACGCACATGAAGTCATTTACATCGTAGCCGCCGATCACAAACGTCTCAAGTCTACCCAAAGTCGTTCATTAGAAACGCCTCATCCAAGTACCGACGGCGTTTCTTTGTATTTTATGTCGAAGTCTTGTTGTTCCTTAAATAGTGGCATATCTGGCTAGCTTGCTATGTCGTTGTTGGTTTCCCTATCGGAGCTGTACGTAAAGTAATTCGTCGTCGGATTCACCCTTGTACTGTGATGATTTAGAGCAATGTTTTCCAACATATGGGTCGCCAGGTGAAAGAAAAAAAGCAAAGGTTCTAGCTAATTTACTACAACCATAACACAGAACTTTCAGCGAGGAGGCTGCGCCTGTTTATTTTTTTAATATATTGTCAAATCGCAGTGGTGAATGGCACCAATAATTCTAAAGCTTTCCTTGCCAGTTCTGGATATTCTTCTTCTCCCTTCGGCCAGAAGATATCAGTCATTTCCGAATAAAATCTATAAGATTTTCTTTGATCTTCATGGTCATATCAGCCTGTTGTACTGTCACACCCAAAATAGTATTTAGTATCCATCTATACTCATTAAATGCTTCAGAAAAATATTCACTTTCTTTTTTATCTAACGTAACTAAACTGAAGAATTAAAACGACTGAAAAAGTTTGTAAGATCGTTCTCTTCAAACAGTTAACAATTGTTTCTTAAATATAGTCTGTAATTTTTAAATTTAAATTTTTTTGCATCAATTTTCGCGTAAACTTGTCTGATGTAAAAATATGTACTTTAAGAAATCATCATAGTAAATGATTAGAGTAAAACATCATTCTGTATATTCCATATATCATAATGGTAAATTAGGTGTCACTATGTTCGATATTAAAAAAAAAACAATTGTCCTACATTGGGGAGTGCCGACAAAAGTGAAAAATTAAAACTTTGAGTATCATACGCGCAACATGACACATTTATAGTTACGGATATACTAAATAGTAATAATTCCGTGTGGTCGTAATGACCCGTTGACAGGGTTTCTTAGCCGCCTTAAACTAACCCGGCAGTGCTACCGGTAGAGGGCACCTACAGTTTAACGTGGAATCCGAACTATGGAAGCGTTCTAGCGTACTTCACATTACACAGCAAACCTGTGACAGAGATGATGGTCGGGTTAAGGGTCTATGAAAATTCCCGCAGAGATATGGATCCAAACCGGAGACCTTTTATTCCCCAGTCAGACACCTTAATCACTGATCCACCAGAGCGCTAAAGACATACCGCTAACATTAGCGCGTGAACTCATAAGATTTTACCTATCCAAAAATGGCACAACGCGCCTAAAAACTAAAAATCTAAGCCCGAAGGTTGGTCGAATCATCCCGAAGGAGATGTACAGAGCTATTGTGTCAGAGGCAGAAAGGTCAATTCCTTTCCTCAGGAGCCTACAGTTCAACGTGGAATCAGAACCAGAGAATGTCCCGGCGTAGCTCTTATAATCAAATAAAGCTCATAAAAATTCCTGCTCACCATGCTATTAGAACCCGCGACCGGAGAGAAAAACTGTCTGAAGTAAGAGCCTTAACCGCTGAGCTACCAGACCGCTAACTACTATCATCTGATTAACACCGAGGGTTTGAATGAAGAATGTTGACAGAAATTAAGAGGAGGGGGAAAGGAGGAGAGCATTTAGGTTTTAGTAAATCAAAAATAAACAGTATTTTATATTTGTATATTATACAAAGTTCCATCAAAATCTGATAAAAACTATGTTTGTATGAAAAAAATATATTCCATTGTTATACAGGGTGTCCAGAAATGAAAGGATAACCTTGCAACCGCAGATAGGTCACATCATTTCCTACTATACAAAATTTTATTTTAGTAAAAGTCTCTACATTTTCGAGATATTGATTTTTAAATATTTTATCGAAACATGTGACTTTGATCAGTTTATTTATTGCCATTTCTACAAATTAAGACTTTTAGAAGCCTGTTTTTTTTTTTAAATTTACTCAAAGATATTTGAGTCATCTAAAACAATGTTCTTTTTTTTCTTAAAACGTTAAAAAATCTTAAATGGTATAATTATTTTATACTTATTTTTTTTTTTAATTTATGGTAGTTGAATCTGCTAAAGAGACTATTGTGCATTTTAAACATGTAGTAAAACAATGATGATAATGAAGTGGGTGCGCAGACTCCCGCGGTCGTTGTCAATGTAATCTTGGTTGTCCGGGTTGAACCGCGTCAATTTATGAAAACCTAACGTTTCGGCCATCATTTTGTGGCCACTCTGAAGAAGACCACAAAATGATGGCCGAAACGTTAGGTCTCGACAAATTGACGCGGTTCAACCCGGACAACGAAGATTACAATGATGATAATGATTTTAAAAAGATTTTTTAAAAAGTTTCTTAACATTTTAAGAAAAAAAGAACATTATTTTAGATGGTTCAAACATCGCTGAGTATATTTAAAAAAAAAAAAAAAAAAAAAACAGGGTTCAAAAAGTCTTAATTTGTAGAAATGGCATGGAATAAACTGAACAAAGCCACATGTTTCGAAAAAATATTTAAAAAATCAATATCTTGAAAATGGTGAGACTTTTTCTAAAATAAAATTTTGTCATATAGTAGGACATGATGTGACCTATTTGCGGTTGCAGGATTATCCTTTCATTCCTTGACTCCTTGTATATTAGATACAAGCATAATCTATACTTTCACTGCTGTACAAGCGCAACACGTCATATTTACAGCTACAGATATACTGTTAACATTAGCATGTTGGTGACGCGAACTCAAAAGATTCAACCATCCAAATGGCCTACAACGCGTACATCATACTTGCAACACGTCATGGCATGTCAGTAACGGTAAGTCGCGTACTCATGGATTTACACCTCTCCAAACATCGGCTATAGAAGTTTTCACTTAAAAAAAATATGAATTAAATTTTTATTTATTTTTTACTTCTTTTTATAACAGTTTACAAATTTATATAATTTTCAGACACACTTCAACAGATTTTTTTTTATAATGGTAGGAAACTTAAGCGTTTTCAGAATATTTTTGATTCATAGTTTGATCACAATCGTATTGACAACCAATTGGAAATAATGTTCTTCTTAATCTCTAAAATTTTAAAAGAAAAGTAATTGGAGCTTTGTTGAAGGCATAGTTTGTGGCGTATATGAGATTCACGTGCTGGAGTTCTATAATTTTCATAAAATCAGCAATTAAGATTCAAGATTCCAGTCATGGGCGAAAGCTCAATATGACGGATTAGTTCCGTTAGCATATGGACGGTGCCCACTCTAGTAACCAACCACGTGACGCGAGAATTCTCTCGAAAGCTTTTCACTATCACCGTAGCATTGATTCTTTATTTTTAAAGTGACAAGAAGTTTCGTTTCTTAATTAATACTTAATATATGACCTCCAAGTTTCTGGAGGTTGGAAAAGATTTTAGGTGGAAAAAAGAGGAAAGGAATTCGCCCATCACCTATCGGACATCGTAACATTCGGCTGCAATGATTTGGGGAAACCGTGGAAAACCGAGATCACGATGGCCGGATAGATGTCCGAACACTCGTCCTCCCGAATTACTTACGTCGAAGCTGCTGCACCTAACATGGTACCAGAATTATAAGTAAGTACTCACGAGCCGGTGAGTTTTTGGAATGCTGTCCTTAATTCAGTCAGAGGACGTCGATATATTTTCCAAACGATAACAGCTCACGTGGTAACGCGTTGAAGATGTGCGCTGTTTCGCAATGATACTTCTGTCTTCAAACACAAGATGCTTAATCTGCCGAAAAGTAGTTAGAATGGAAAGCTCGTTCTGCTTTTTATGATATAAAAGATTAAAAGTACAATTCTCTTGATGTAATATTATACAAAATGCGCACCAAAAAGAATGTTCTAGTTTTCGGCGCACCCTTCGTTTGCGTAACTAAGGAAACCATTGAATCTGGGTGAGGTTATGTCGCGTTGCCGAGGAAATGACGCCCCCGAATTGTCGGTAGGGTATAAAAGGAGGCCTCCAGCGGCCCCTGAGCTCAGTACAGACGCGGACGGGACACGGAGCAGGACCTCTGCTATAGAAATACTCAGTCACGAGTATTAAAACAGCATACGATACGTCAGTTGGTCTGTGATCAGCTGATATTACAATGTGCCAGTGTGGAAGTGATTGCTATATACAGTGGCATGTATCCATATAGTATGCCAATTTAGAAGTGATTGCTATATTCAGTGTTGTACCCAAATGTACGATATGGATCGATCTTCGTTGATTTTTGGTTGCTGATGGCGTCTATACGCACACGAGGATTCCAGGTAAGGTATTTGTCTATTGATTACACTCGCTGATGTTTTGTGTTTTTGTTTCAGCTGACGCCTCCACTCGGCTCTGGCACACGGGTCGGCCAGGCTGCCACGCGTGATCCCAGGTCACGCGTGGTCCAGCCTGGACGGGGAGCGTGCTGGACCGAGCTGGAAGGCCCACGCTCCAGGCGTCTGCGAGTGGACCAACGGCGGATACAGAAGAGAAGATAGCAACGTAACGGGATCGACTCTTCGTTCAACAAGGCACGCTCTATGCCGACCAGTCTGAATGTGGTTTTGGGCGGTTTCCCACATTCGACAAAGGCAAATGCCGGGCTGGGACTGCATCGCCGCCTTCATAAGTGTGTGAACTTACTGTGAACTGGAACTGTGAACATAAGAGTGACGAATAAAAAAACTTTAAGCAGTTTATCTGTTTTTATTTTACCAGTATGTGTCGTAATAAGCTTATATTACCTCCTCTATATGTAAAAATTCACTTGACCTCACACTATCAATTAAATAGTATCCCGCCTTAAAGGTAAACTTTCTACACACAAATATCACAAATGTCTGAAAAAAATAAAAAGAGGTTTGACCTTGATATATATTCAAAGAACACTGATCAGAGGAGAATGTGTAATTGATTTTTTCGGTTTTTTAACGTTTTACAGTAAAATGAAAAATGTGCAAGCGTCTTGTTAGACTATTAAATAAAATTGTAGTTTAAAAAACTAAAAACACGCTTTCGTAGTAATGTGAACTAAAAGGTTAAAAATAATCTTTAAATATAAAGATTTTGTTTATCAGTGATGGGACGTCCCACAATACAGGACAAATTATTTTTTTTGAATCAGCTAAAAGAATAAAGTCACTGATTACAAAATTAACTCTCTACACAACTTTTGACAATGACTCTACCTTTACAAACAGCGAACCACAAAAAATATAAGGCAACTTCTATAGCACCCCATGCTTTTTTACATTAAAGTTAATTTTGTAATCAATGACTTTATTCTTTAAGCTGATTCAAAAAAATAATTTATCCTGTATTGTGGGACGTCCCATCACTGTTAAACAAAATCTTTATATTTAAAGATTATTTTTAACCTTTTAGTTCACATTACTACGAAAGCGTGTTTTTAGTTTTTTAAACTACAATTTTATTTTTAACTTTTTAGTTCAGATAGTTTCAAAAGTATGTTTCCTACTGTTGGCTTTTCTTCGCCAATCTCTCTTTATCTTTGTGTTGTAATTTCATTTTTAATAATTACTTCCACGAGTTAAATACAATTAAATGGCAGCTCAGCCAGAGGTCCAATAGTAGGGTAAATGTGGAAGACTACTCTTCTATAATAGTACGATGTTTCGAATACTCACTATTAGGAGACAGTGGAAGACGATCGTCGTCAGCAACCAAGGCTCGTAAATCACAGGCGGGAAACTGGAGATGGTCAAAGTAACGAGAATAGCAGGACGTTGCTAAGAGACTGCTGTATTGTCAACGGTTCTTAAAACGAGTGCAAATTTTATCTGTTTTTACTGTCAAAGTAATGATAATATCAATATATAGATACGAAATTATTGTATTGTAATCAGTTATCAATACATCAGCAAAATTTCAAACAATTCGAACATCTGGAATTGGGTTAAAATTAAATTGCAAAATTTCACGACATTCAACCATTTTTCTTTTGTTACTGTCAAAGTAATGAGAATAGCAGGATATGGCTATGAAATTCTTGTATTGTCACCGGTTCTTAATATGTGTGCCAAATTTCAACCAGCTCGGACATCTGGAAGTGGGTCAAAATGGAGTTGTAAAATTCCGTTACATTCATACATACATACAAGTCAAGCTAATATAAAGCGTGTAAAAAGATAGGAGCAGCAGCCATTCCTCTGAGTGATTTGAGAATATGTATGGATTTTTTAGAATGGAAGTATAAGCGAACGAATGCTTGTGTTATTTTAGTTACAAACGGTAACTTCTACACTAAGTATTAAACGCTGAACCATTCGGTCCTGTAGAAGACTCACAACCCCTCGCGCAATATTGTGTAACTGATTATACCTGGTCTTAAACAAGCGAGAAAAAGCGGAAACCTTCTACGGCCATACTAACATATTAGTTATTTACTAATACTTAAGTATGAAATAATTTAGCCTTGTTACGTAATAGCTTGTGCCAACCGTTTAACTCGAGCCTAACCGCATGTGAGGGACGAGAATCAGGGCCATACTGAAGCAGTTATAACGCATCGGAAGTACGTCAAGTTACGTAAGGGTAGTCGATGGCCGCAGAATAAAACCGCTGCATATATGTCCCGAATGTATTGAAACTTGGCGATAGCAGAAACTTTCACAGGTTTTTTAGTTCGCCAGCAGGGCAAGGGACGTGGAGTCCTATGCCATACCCGGTCTCCCACTATGGAGTAGAAATTTGCCTATAGCTGTCTCATGTAGCATTGGTGTGATTGCAAGTGTAAATTCCCGTGATCACTGTGTTGAACATATTGTACATTTGAGATACAGAAGGGAGGGCGTGAATCGCAGTGCCTACTAATTCAGGAATACTTTACAAAAAACAAGAAGAGTCTTTGTTTAACGATTCCATCCGAAGTTGGTACATCGCAAATCTGATTGTAGGCCATCTTCCGCAGTTGTTGGTTAATAGATTATAAATCAAAATTCCGTGTGGAAACAACTGTTGATGTTAATGTTACTTTATTCCCATACGCGTTTCGCCCTTATGGTGTGGGTCATCGTCAGTGGCTTTGACTTTGTTTTACATGTGTTTCATTAAATTTGATCATCACCCTAGCTGTAAGTACAATGTAAATAGGTACATAAATGTGACAATTAAGTTTTTCCCGGCGTATGGTATACAGGAATTCTTCACGGGTCTTCTGCCGGATAAGATCTTTTAAACACGACGTTTCGGCAGTCACCTCCGATGCCTTCATCTGGTGAGCTGTCATCGCGAAGTAGCTGTCGCGACGGTTCGACACCGAATGTGTGCGCCTCGTGGTACTGGCTCCTTATATACTGGCCGCAGGGTATATAAGGAGCCAGTACCACGAGGCGCACACATTCAGTGTCGAACCGTCGCGGCAGCTACTTCGCGATGACAGCTCACCAGATGAAGGCAGCGGAGGTGACTGCCGAAACGTCGTGTTTAAAAGATCTTATCCGGCAGAAGACCCGTGAGGTATATAAATATTTGTAATGCTTTTGTCAAATGTAATTTATAATCTACGAAGTATACATCGCTCAACAAGCACCACCGGAGGGTAGGATTTTTAATTCGGGCTTCTAATACACTATTTGGTCATTAGGAATTGTGCATTACGACATCTTCCACCCTGCAGGTCAAGTCCGGAATAACAGTACGATGGCTTGAAACAGTTGACCTCGTGTCCAACGTCAGACACATGTCTTCGCCATCGATGCGTGAGTGGATGGGTAAGTAACATAGTGTACAGTTATCGTACCTTGATTAGACCAATGACTAATGGGGTAAGGCAAGGTTGTCCAACAATTTTTGAGATGGGACACAATTTCGATTCTAGATTAGCCTGCGGGACACAATTTCGATTTTAAGTTAGCCTGCGGGCTACATAATACTTGTCTATAATTACAATAGATATTTAAATATAACCAAGATATATGTAACAGAGTTTAATTATAATCAAAAAGTAACAAATATCAATGAGACCTTTGCAGAGCGTTTAGAGCTAGCATATTTTAGACCGCTGCTGTTGGAGGACAAATTCAAATAGGTGGGCCTGGGGTTTGGCAGCCTTGGGGTAAGGTGTCTCTTCCATTGTCCATGAGATGAATACTTTGCGCCTTTATTCTGCATAAGAATAATTACTAAAATCACTTTTTATGCCATTCTGTCATAAGATAGTATGGATGGGATAAGACTATCAATAATAAACCGAGCGAGATGGATGAGCGTTATCGATCTGACCTCGTATTCGGCAGGACGCAGGTTCGAATCCCAGTCCGGTCATCCAGATTTGGGTTTTCATGGTTTCCCCAAATCAATCCAAGTGAATTGCGGGATGGTCCCTTCAAAAGTATAAGGCCCAATTCCTTACCGTTCCTTACCCTCCGTCCTTTCCCGCCAACCCGCCTACACGCCTAAAAAAAAATAAATAAATAAATAAAAAAAATCCACTGGACTTTACAACAGGCGCGGATAGCTTTAAACTCAGTCACAAACGTGTACACACTATGAGCGATCTCTGTAACTACAGGAAAGTAACAGCGGTATAACAATTTTTGTGTGAAAAAATAGGTTCAGTAATATGGATCGCTAAACACATCTTGGTATCTAAACTCCAACGTCTCGATTTCATGTTGTTTCCACTGAGACTTCAGTTCTATATCGACGTATGTTCGTTTGGACCAACAACGACTACGTTGGCTTTAATTTGCTTTGAATGAGTATATACCGGTGTTACAAATGGGGTTGTTAGCACAAAAGGGAACCTACAGTTTAACGTGGAATCGAAACCACAGAAGTTTTCTGGCGTACTTCACATTACACAGCAAGTTGTGCAGAGGTGAAGGTCTGGTTAAGGGATTATGAAAATCGCCGTCCAGACAGGGATTCGAACCGGAGATATTTCATTTTCCAGTCAAACGCCTTAACCACTGAGCTCGCGGGCTGCTTCAATTCATTATTATATTTAATCGAATTGACTTTTCGGCTTAGTGGTAAGTATTAGCCGAATCTCTTTCCAACGGTTGAAACAATCTGTGTCGTTTGTCGTTGCATGAAACCGTTCGCACACGCTATGGCAATGTATTTATTTGTCTGTTATTAATTTATAGATTTAAACCTTATCAGGTAAAACTCTGTGGATGATTATACATAATTATCGATAGGTGCATCGTTTCCTTCTGAGATTTTTTTTTAAAATTATTTTGGACGTGAAGCGCAGGTAGATTTAATTTATCCACATTCGTGTTATAATCTAACCACTGGCTTATTTAAGTAATTTACTTATACTAAAGCTTTTTACCTTTCTTGTTTTAATTACAAAATATGCAAATCTTACTTTTTGGTCAGTTAACGACAGTTACAAATAATTCTACAACATTAGCTTTACCTTAGAGTGACCCTTTACACCTTCTGCCAGTGATGAAATACGTGTTTTGATATATTTTTATACCGAGATGTATTTTCATGTAAGCCTTTCCGGTTCTAATTCCTACTCATCTTTTTCTTCACCTGTAAATAACTCTTATACTATTACATGAAATTATGTCTCGATTTCTCCTTTTAAAATAATCAATAACACTATAAAATATTTTTTAGAATTATTGTTTTATTATACTTTACACGACTTTACACAGTATTAATATTTAACATTTCACAACTTTCAAATACATCAATATTTTCTTTGGCCGCCAGTTGTACAAATTAATTTCAGATCCGCCTGATCTGCTCGAATATTTTCCTTCCTTCCATCCATACTTTTTCATACTCCACATTCTTCTTCTACCAAGTTCTCCAAAATAATTGTCATCCAGTCTTCATCTGTATATACAATCTCCATGGCTAGTCCGCACATGTCTGCATCTTGATGCCAAGGAACCTTAACATAAACTTCTTATTAACATCTTTTAAGATTCACTTTATATTCTATACGTACAT
Organism: Vandiemenella viatica; assembly: GCA_031002005.1. Classification (NCBI taxonomy): domain Eukaryota; kingdom Metazoa; phylum Arthropoda; class Insecta; order Orthoptera; family Morabidae; genus Vandiemenella; species Vandiemenella viatica. The sequence continues at coordinate 133,167,420 of JARYHS010013631.1, read as the reverse complement.
ATATATATATATATATATCTCAGGGATTCCATGCGACGGAGGGTGGATGCATGTATCCTCGCTAACGGAGGACATTTTGAACATTTCCTGTAACAAAGTGTTTGAAGTCACGCTGGTACGTTCTGTTGCTGTGTGTTTCCATTCCATGTTTAATGTGATTTGAAGAGAAGTAATAAAATGAGCTCTAACATGGAAAGTAGGCGTTTCCGGACACATGTCCACATAACATATTTTCTTTGTTTATGTGTGAGGAATGTTTCCTGAAAGTTTGGCCGTACCTTTTTGTAACACCCAGTATATAATGTCCATGGCTAGTCCGCACATATCTCATTGCTGCCAAGGAACTTTAACATAAACTTGTTATTAACATCTTTTAATGTTCACTTTATACTATTTGTACAAAATAAATAATATTTTTTATCTCATTTTATTGCTATTTATACCTTATCGGGTGTATGTCCGTTACAGTGTTATTGCTAACTTCTAGCTCATTCTAAGTGAAATATGACGTTTGCGTATTGGAAATGTGCAGTGTTTGTTATGTATACAGGGTGATTCAAAATAACGTGGAAAAAATGACATGGTAGATCAGTCATACAATAAGAATCAAAAATCGCATATGAACGGAGGGTCACAACTGTGATCCGGAGCCGCTACAGGGCGTCTAAAGTAATACTGACACAAAGAGAAGAAACAAAACCATTACAGATCATTTTATTAATAATTACTCACTCACGTGAGACTAATGCAAGCAAAATGTTGAGCCTACAGCAGATGCTCAAAGTTTTTGCCAGATGCATCGAGACAAGCCCGGCATCTCCGTTGCATGGAACGGCGCACCTTCTCAAAGATACCAGGTGTATCTCGAACACATCCGGCTGCCGCAGCGATTCTTCCTACCAAGTCTTCCGGCGTCGCAAAAGGTGTTTCATACACAAATCCTTTTAAAAATCCCCACAAGAAAAAATCCAAGGGACCGTGTTTGTATTGCAACGCCCTCTCGTGGCTCTATCCCCCCGCTACAAGCGTTTGCGACCCTCTGTTCCTACGGGATTTTTGATCCTTGTTGTATGACAGATCTACCATTTCATTGTGTCCACGTATTTTTTTTGAATCACCCTGTATATTACTGAAATAAAAGTGTAACTGTTTATCCATCTCAGTAGTTCAGACAGTTTCTCAGCCCTTTTCAAGAAATATCAGAAGTACTTCTACGTCTATGTAGCCTGTGTTCTGCCCGCATGTATTCCAGAGGTAACCGCATCGCATCCCTAGAGCAATGAACACTCCTCTTGCGGCGTGGCCCCTAACTCCATCTCACGACTCTCCAGCGGCCTGAGGAGGGGTTCCACCTGCAGCCATTACACATGCAGGGCATCGCAAGAGGGCCGCAAAGAGTACGTGTCGCCGCCGGAATTGAGTGAGGCGACGTGAATTTTTCTTTTGAACTTTGGTTTTTCTGACACGATCGGGATAAAACATTTCCGCGTCGTTCATCAATTCGGTGTCTGCTGGATGGCGACGGCTCATGAATCATGAATGACGGCGGAGGGCTGCCCGCACGTGGCGGGACCTGTTGGCCCCTCCCGGTCAGGCCCGCATAATGCAAACATGACTTCAAAAGCTAATGTGATTGCCACACTCTGTATCGTCATACTGAATGGTGATCTCTGTAAGACAGGCGCATCTCCAGCGTAGTAGTTCGAGTCACATTCAGAGGTAGGGTGGAAAGTTCCTTTCATCCATGTTTAGATCATATATATTTCTTCTAAAAGCTGTTTTTTTCTCTCCTTTAGCTATTTACCTCCCTGCATACCTAACCGAAAAAGATAAATGAGGTATCATTTTAAAGGTTGTGATCTCTGCTATGGTGAGATCATATTTTAAGAACGGGTTTTTTCTGGCTTTGATCCTTAAAGGACAGGAAAATCATTGTTTCTAAAACATCTTTTTTTGCAACGAGTCATTAATCTCCCTTCATACCTAACCGAAATCGTTAAATCTATATATATAAAGATGAATGTATGTATGTTTGTTTGCTGGTTTGTTTGCTGGTTTGTTTGTTCTTCATACAAATCCATAGTTTTCATGCGATCTCGATGAAACTTTGCACACTTTTCCTTTGAAACAAGGAGAAAAATACTGTCTACAGTTTGTTGAAAAATTATCTGTATAAATAATACATGTTGGCTCATAATTTCGATATATTACTGAACAGCGATAGACAGACGCGCTGGATATGGGCGTCTCTGTACTCTTCTTCCGTGTAGCAGTCAGGCAGCTCAATGGTTAAAGCACTTGTTTAATAATTTTTGGGTCGTGGTCTCCAGTTCAAATCTCCGTGGAGACTAAGATTTTTAAAAATTGTTTTTGATCGTAAGAGTTACGCCTTTGCCGTCGGTTAATCGTATTGAATGTTAAATTGTAGATATCACAAAGTTAGGGGTGCAATGCGAGGCAATTCGTAGGTAGTCTTGCAGTGCTGTAGGTGTACACTTTTCTACGTTATATTGATCCCTCCGGGGTGATTCGTAGTCAGTGTGTATGTGATCTGCAGTAATAATACAATAAATGCGGAGGTAAGTCTCTGTGTTTTGTTACGTTTTCACAACTAAATGCCTTTACCGATATTGACGGAATTTGACATGAAAATCTGTAGGGACGGCACAGGACATTTTTTTTCGGTGTCATTAGCAGTTGCAGTAACGAAATTTTAGAACTTATCGAATGGTGACAGAGTGACGGATGTGTGTGTTAGTTTGTAATGTTACGTCGCTTGCTCAAGCTATGCTTCTCGCGCTTTTTGTTAGTGTATAATTTGTTAAAAAATTTCGTTTTGAGAAAATACGTATTAGTTAGTATAGATGTCGATTTTCTCTGTCCTTTTACTTAGTGTCTGGCACCAGTTTATTTTGCCTTCTTTTCTGACATGCCTTGTGGGCATAAACCGGTCTAAGTAGTAGCTCTAGCAGAGCACGAGCAGCTAAAGTTATTAGAACCCAAGAATCGGATGCTCATGCTGAAGAAAGAAGAAACGTCCAAGATGAAATAAACCTGCCTTAGCTACCACCTCCCTCTCCTCCCACATCCCTTCGTTTGTTTTTCTGTTTTTAAATATATTGGAAATTGATTATTTTCAAGAGACAGGTTCAACGGTAGAATGATATAGTGATAGCTTTCCTGTCGTATTATGCCGACTCGGTGTTGTTTGAGACCAATCCTTCGTTATCAACAATTTTCTATATTCAATTCTGGCGAAGAAATTCTTAATCCACGCGTACGAAGTCGCGGGTATCAGCTAGTAAGTTATAATTTTAAGGATTAAGTACTCCGCTTTGGCCACATCATATTTTAAGAAAGGAATTTTTCGGAACTGGACCCTTAAAGGCAAAAAGTAGTAACTGCGAAGGTCACGTAAATGAAATAGTTCAGAACCAAGCCGTTAGGGTTCACTGGTGTCGCTAAATGTCTGCTCTATGAAAACGCCACATATCATAGAGATCTGGGAATACTGTGTGTGTTTTGTTCAGCTTAGTTCTATTCCGGTAGGGGCTTTGATACATCTGATTTTGGGAAGTAATTGCTTCAGGTGTTTACGTCAAAGTACAGGGACGTATGATAGGATACATAAGTGAAATCTGAAAGATATTGTTGCAAATGAGCTGGATTTTCTTTCAGCTAGCTACAAACAACCAAACTCGTTATTCATGTATTTTATTCGCTAAATTTTTTCAAGGCTCATTGTTTTGCTATACAATTGCTGGAAAAAAATTTTATCCGCTAAACTTTCGCACGGGTCATCCAGTGTTATTGGTTTTGTGAAATTTTCGTAGAACAGAACTGATACAACAAGGTAGTACACTGGCAGTTATTCGGCGATAGAAGGCGGGTAAACGGGGTAGAATGTTCATACAAAACGATTGGTTTAAAACGGGATTTATATCGGCAACAATTTGAAGATAAGACAAGGGTGAATATAGTAGTAACTATTTGTTAGGTGGACTGTGAGAAAATGTCGCGAATCATATACGATGAATAGCAAGGTTTTTAGCAATTGTTTATTTGTCAACTGAAACACATACGTCGCAAAACACAAATAACTTCTTATGAAACAATTAGATATTATTAAATGTTTCCCTAACAGGAGTAAAAATATCTGAAAAGCTTTTTACTCTACAAAACACACATAGTGAACGGTTAATGTTGTTTCCTCATAATTAGGAAACGCTGTTTCCATTCGCCGTCTGGCCATCAATATTTCAGTTTTACACGTTTTTCCAAAATCACTTTTGGCGAATGGCAATACAGTTTCTTCAAAATTCGTTGACTGAATTCCTTCGCGTTTCTAGATCCAGCAGAAATAGGATTTTTCATCAAAAAATAAATTTCTGACTCAAAATTGAACTGTAAATTCTATAATCGGAGTTTTAATAATATTTTACTTCCTTTGGCCTTGGCTTTACGTCTAACGGCGTCAAAGTTATTAGAGGAGAGAAAAAACATGGGGCAAGGAACGGAAACGAATTCGACCATGACTTTTTGAAGGAACCATCACGGCATTCGGGAAACATCGGAATCCGAAATCTGTATGGTCGGATGGCGATCAGAACCCGTATCTTCCTGAATATAAAACTTGAAAATTCTGGTTAATTTCCATGTGTGCATTATAAAAATACAATGAATTTCTGCACTGTCGTAGACTACTTTTCTGGATGACAAACGGTAACGTAAGGGTCTGGCATTCTTCGGGAGGTCTCTGGTTCAAATACCCGTTGCGACCTGCCCTCGTTTAAATGCGGGTCCTGGTAGATTGAGTTAATTGCGAACTGTCACTGATTATTTCTTGCCTCTATACATCCGTCGTAACTAATGGATTTATTAACGTAATTGGACTCCACCTTAAAGGAAGGTACGGCGTCATTTGAGCAGTTTGGCCCTATAACACCTCTAACACCCGCGAGCCTACAGTTGTTTAAGTTTTTATAATTACTACAATCTCTGCAATATACCCACGAGTTAATCGGAAGGAATTATTGTTATTATTATATCAGTAAAGAAAATACACTGTTTTGATCACACACCTTCAATTAAATACTTCCTTCAATTAACAACGACGTTACATATCTGCTTTTTGCATTACTCTGATAAATTATTATTGCTAGCGTGTGGGGTGTCAAGTAACCGAAGGAATAAGTGATCATGAAGCAGTCCCTGATGGATATTATAGGATTCAGTAAACTAGCAGCCAAAATTGAAGGAGGAAATAGGTACAGTAGAATTATAAAAAGGCACAAATTTCGAATTTGAAGAGATATTTAAGAGAACGTTTCAGCAAAGGGAAGGAAGGCACAAGTACAGGAGATACAAGGAGATATTAAGAAAAGGATGAAGAAAAATTTATTCCAAAACAGAAAATAAAGAGAATTAGAGAACCTAGATAATATGGAGGTGAGGAGGTTAAAGAGGTTGGTAAGAAGAGAATATAACAGAGTTCAGAGACAGCAGCGTAGTCGGGAATATTTAAAACAACTAAGCAAGAAGGTGGCTAAAGATGGGTTTATGGAGATTATTCTCAGTGCAGGGTAACCTATTGACTGATGCATCTAGAAATTTCTATGGCTAATGTTAGAAAACTGAGAGGAAGTGAGGGTGCTGACACGCTTAAAAATAAGGATGGAGAAAAAAGCTACTGAGGATTTGAAAAAGGCAGAGATTTTAATTAACAGGCTTAGTGAGAGCATTAGGGACAATAAATCAAAAACTAAGATGATCTAACTCGGAGAGCGAGCTTAACAACACAGTTAGAAATGAAGATACCAAAAAATTTGGAATTAATCCTGAGGATATCATGAAGGAAAGTAAGAAAGCTGAAAAAACATAAATGGGCTGGTGTAGATAATATTACTACAAATATCTTAAAGATAGTCGGATGTGACATTGTACCTTATCTTGAAATATTATTTAAATTGAGTCCGGATACTTGCTGCTTACCACAGGTCTGGAAAATTGCAATAGTAGTACCGGTACATAATGGAGGGGTGAGAAATAGAGTTGAGAATTACAGGCCAATCAGTTTGACTTCAGTGGTAGGTAAATTAATGGAAAGATTGATAGTGCAACCACATCAGAAATGTATGTGAGGAACGTAAGTAGTTTTCAAGCAGGCAACATTGGTTTCAGGCAAGGATATTCATAGCGAATCTCAGTTGGTGGGATATATGCAAGATATTTCAGATGAATGGGCAAGGGAGGAAATAGTTGATTGTGAAGCACTACACCTGTTAAAGGCGTTTGACAGAGTGAGCCATAAAATGGTAGTAATTAAGGTAATAACTATTGGAGTGGATGAGAAAGTGATTTGCTGGGTAGAAGAATTTTTAAAAGGTAGAAAACAGAAAGTTAGGGTAGGAAATGTAGTATCAAAAGAAGTGAAAGTAAAAATGGGAAGTGCCGCAGGGTAGTGTATTGGGACCATTGCTATTCATTATTCTAATGAATAATTGTGTTGATTGTTTACTATCTGAAATTAGATTGTTTGCAGATGACATAATGCTATATAAAAGAATCAAAACGATTGAGAATTGTAAACAGTTGCAGGGCGATCTGGGCAGGATATTTAGTTGCGTTGGTAAACGTGGGATGAAGATAAATGCAAAGAACAGTCAGCTTATTAGGTACTCAAATATAAAACTAAAGGTTGATTACGATTATAAGGTGGGTAAAGAATTGCTTGTTGAAGACTTGAAATGTAAATATCTTGGCATTACATTTGATAACAAGGTTAACTAAGCAGGCACATTGGTCAGGTAGAAAGAAAAGATTTAAAAATTCTGTATTTGAGAGAGTGATGAGGGGATTTACGAGGCAAGTAAAGGAATTGGGTTACAAAACTTTGGTCAGACCATTGCTTCAATATGGTAGTGTCGTATGGGACCCTCATTTTGCGTATCAAATACAGGAGTTGGAGACGGTGCAAAAAAGGGCTGCTACATTTGTTTCTGGAAGTTACCGCAGAATGCAATCAGTAACAGATATGATAAAAGATCTGGAGTGGGATTAATTGGAAGACAGGAGGAGGGTGAAGGTGGTTATGGGAGTGTACAAGTCATATATTGGTGATGAGGCATCGAAAGATATTGGTGTAAGAATTAAAAGTAATGCGTGGAAGGAAAAAGTTGACCATGGCCACAAGCTGGCACTCGATTTCAGGCACAATGACGAAGGAAGATTCTCTTTTTTGTGTAAGGATATCAGGGATTGGAATAAGTTACCAAGAGAAATGATGAATAATTTACCGAAAAACTTTGAAAGAATTTAAAGATAAAATTTGCAGAGGGCAAACGTAGGTAAGTGCAGGAGAGGGGGAAGATGGGTGTGTACGGAAATTGCCACTGGAGCGTGTGCTCCATTGCAATTTAATTAAATAAATAAAATAAAAAAATTTTCCTCGTTGACTCAGCGAGCGAACTGCACCGCACTAACACAACTCGACCAAAGATACTCTGTATACAATCTTACAGACTAAGCTAATGCTACAACAGAATACTATCTTTGGAAACCCGTAATACATCTTATTACAATCATCTACACAACATTTACAGTTAAAACAACAATATTTACATAGTAATAGTAATAACAAAAATTTATTAAACAAACAGCAAAAAAACTGATGAGGTTGGTAACAAATATCACACCACCCTGTCATCCTGCTTTCATTCTTATATGGTTGTCTTAAATAATTTCTGGAGAATATTACGATGGTTCTTTCAAAAAAGCCTTGGCCGAATTCCTTCCTTCTTCTTAAAAACCTCATATGCTCATACCTCAGATTTGAGTCTAACCCTAAGCTATCAAACTATAAAATTCGCATCAAAATATGTTCAGTAATTTTTGCCTGTCGGAGGAAAAAAATTCAGAATTCAGAGCTAGCTTTACAGATTTTAAATGCACGATGGGATCACTAATATTTGTTTATTAGTTTCAGCGGAACATCAAATTGTGTCTAGGTCGTGAATATGCTGGCAGAATTTTACACTTTATGTAGTTAAGTCATGTTAACATTCAAGTTTGCCAGAGAACTGTGTCAACATGAAGTTTAATTATCTACTCCTGAAGTCGGGTGCAGAAAGCGTTGCGCCCAATCATAGCACCGGCCGTGCAGTTTTAATATCGCGCATAAAATTTTGCTAGTGCTTGAAGTTAAGTAAATTTAATATTTCATTTAATAACTGCCAGATAGTGTAACGAGCCAACGCACACGAAATTCCACCAAGCGTAGCTACAGAGGATGAATTCGCCTGTCTGGTACGTTAATTTCGAAAAGGTTTTCTTGTTTTGAATGTAATATTTTCTGGATGTTGGTCCTAGTATATGCTGCACAATCTAACTATTCAAAAAATCATTACAGAGATGAGCTTCGTTAGTATGTGGCACAAATTATACTATGCCTTCTGTATTCCAGTATGTCCCAGCTTAATCTGTTCGTCAGAATCTGGTTCAGTTTCACATATCCTCTCCCCTATATTGTGAATGTGATCTTCATTTCTTTGCGCCTGTTTATTTTGTTATTTAACTGATTCAGACTTCATTCCGAAAGCCACTAACAATCATGCGAGTTTCCTCTTTTGTGATTCCGTTGCGTCCATTCGCATTCATTTCCCTCAATACGAATAATGCTTTTCTTCCATTCAATTCTGAAATATCTTTCACAATTATTTGTTTCTGCAGACAAATGACAAACGTGTTTTTCCTGCTCTGTAATTGTTGATAACAATAATTCTTTTACTATTTGGGCTTTCAATCTTATTTTCGAAATCACTCTAGGCGTATTACGGGATGACTCCTTCAAAAGGCCATAGCATAATTTTAATTTCTACCCGTTTATGCCCATGTCCTTTCCCCATTTCCCGCCTCTAATCAACTAGGCGTCGACGGGGCATAAAGCCAGGAACAAAAATAAAAAAAAGTGAATAACGAAAAATCATTGCATGCTGTATGGAAGAAATGGTAGAATCCCAATTTTATAAATAAATAAAAAAAACTTTAATGTGTCTACCCATATATGAGGATGTTTACAGCAGAAGATCATCTATATGGAAGTTGTTTCAGTCAGGTCTTGGCTCATGAATTTAAGACTTCACATTGGTGCATGATCGAAATGAGCAGTTACTCTCGAGTATTCTGCTACAAATCTAGCATCATCGTCTGTAACAAAAAGTTCGTCAAGTGTTCAGAACATATTAACGTTGTTGCAAACCAGTAAAACTATTCATTTTTAACACTTTCAGGCTGTCTCGCCATCAAAATAGCCTCTAGGATGATAGTCAGAGGGTTGATTGAACGACCTAAGTCTCATTCACTGCAATTGACTGTTAAGCTCAATAGGTTGTCGGACTTCCGAAAGCCCAATGCTAAATACTTTCTACAGCAGTTGGTGTGGGACGTGCCAGTGATAAATACGTCAAACTCATCGACAGCTACTTGCTATAAGCAGATTTCCTCCAGACAGGATGTGCATTCCTTGTCAGTTAGTGAACTAAATTCGTTCTCGCACACAAGTACTGATTGGTGTTCAGACAGTGGTATCCAAAAACAATATTCGATCACTTTTAACGCCAGGATACTTCGGGATGCTGCTATGCTTCAGGTATTGAATTGATTGATATTAGAAATGTCACCCTGCGATTCGACTGCTGGAAGTAAAATCATAGCTGGTATTAGAAATGTCAACCCCAGGCCTTCAATAGATACCCTAGTACTGCCGGATCCAGATAATATTGCTTTGTTTAAAAAAGGATCATTGCCATACAGGATGGGTGCAAAAGACACAAGTGAAATGTTACAGAAATCAGACAATTATACTGTTTCGTCATTAGTATTCTATGTATTAGATGATTTCCTGTTCCACCTTCTTACTTAATTCCATAATTATCTTGGTCGTCCTACAGGATTTTAAGAAAGTTTCTCATTATTAATTTTTTGTAATGGTCACTCCATTGTTGTCTATACTTTTGGATTGTAGAATTTATTGAATACTTTTGGGTGTCTGGTATCTTCATCGTTTCTTATTTTGTCTTTTAACTTTACGTATGTTTTCTGTATTTATCCGTCTCGACTGCTATCAAATTTTGTCAGAATATAAATAGTTCAGGTATTGTTCTTGTTTTAATAAAATTAGGTATTTTTTAAAGAGTTCTTTTCCTGGTTTTATTCTTCAATTTCCGATGAACAGTGAATCATGGGTAATGAAATTATTGTAATTTTATTACAATCTTGGCCACAACTTGCGCCTCAACCCAGATACTTGTTGTATGAAACCTGTGGTATCGGTTGATTGTAATGCTAATTTTGTTCGAGTTCCCTGTCTTACTGTAACGAATTAATTAGAGCTTTACCGCTGGTTAAATGCGGTGCCAATAGAGTCAACTTAGTGCTTCCATCCCATAATCCTCAAGAAGACAGAAATATTCACTGTAAATAACAATTTCATATACTAGATTAATGTTATGAAATTTCTTAAATTTAAGCGAAGGTACTTTCGCTGTTTACAATTCTTAACAAAACCAAACATAGGCACCGAACGTGGTGGGTGAGCGGGTAACGCTCTGGCCTCGCATTCGGAAGGACGTAGGTTCGAATCCCCGTCCGGCCATCCAGATTTGTGTTTTCCATGATTTCTCCAAATCATTCCATGCGAATGCCGGGATGCTTCCTTTACAAGGCCATGACCAAATTCCTTACCATTCCTTGTCTCTAGTCCTATCCCACCTCTAATGACCACGTCGTCGACGGGGCGTAAAGCCATAAGTAAAAAAAAAAAACAATAAAAAACCATAGGTATAATGAAATAAAGACCAATAGACGAGCTTTAAGACAACCATTTGGCTTGCTTCGAATTAGTAGCTTTTAATAGGTAGGTATCAAGTTTAAACTGGTCCCAGCTTTCATCACTCATCTACATTCTACAAAACTAAAAACACGGCACAGTAAATATATGTAATGTCATAGCCGTACAATCATTGCTAACATCAGTGATGGATGCACGAATTTTATGAGCCGGGGCTAAAGCATGATACTGCCATCCTGTCAAATTGATTTTGCCGTCCGGGCAACATAAGACCAAACAGATTCAATGGTCGCAGCAAACAAATTTGCCACTTTCCGCCCCTCCAGAAGTTGCCGTTCGATGCAACTGCCCCGTTAGTTTCCCATATATCTGGCACTGAGGTACATTATTTACGCTGGTGATTGCATGTTGAAACCGACATGTAAATTTCATAGGAATCTTACTATGGACGGGTAACCACTACGTGTATGGCAACCTTTGTAAATGTATTCTGCTTCGCTGAAAAGATGGCTTTAGAGTAATACAATCATGTCCACTTTGCGAGTTTATATCTCGAGAACTTCATCGAGCACCGATACCATCTCCCAAATTTCACGATGTTTACTTTGCGTTTCCCCCTGTCAGCCACTGAGGGGGAGTAGTGAAACCACAGAGAAGGGCCAATTCCGACACGCACAGTAATAATACATCTCTGACGCTCTCTGTTTGCCTTGGCGCCTTCCAGAGCACGGACCGGCAGAAAAAATACGCTCACTATTCTGAAAGGCACTGTGGTCATCTGGAGTCCTGTGATCTGCCTGATGAGAAGGCGCCTCGTATGTGACACGTGTTTTGTGTTACAGACACCCTGCATTTATGTGAATAAAAAATTCCTTTGTGCGTTTCTCGTTTCTGACCCTGCCAAAGGAGAACGGGGCTATTTTTGACATGCGACAGCTGAGGTCCGGCTTACTAATCTTTTTGAACAGAAGGAAAAAAATGTAAAAGAAGGGGGAGTGGTCTCAAGCTGCGTAATGCTGTTTTGTTAACCGTACTCTAAGGATCGAGCTTCATACTGAAAAAAAAAAAAAAAATCCACTGGAAAACAGGTACATTATATTTTTTTGTGTTAACACATTAGTTATGCAACAATTAATCAAAAAAATGAATATCACAAAACTACAATGATGTAAGAGAACAACATAAGAGCGATACAATCCAGGATTAATTATTTACAAAAAAGGGAGATTATAAATGGCGAGATAATAAACTGGCCATACCGCAGAAAATGTGCAAAACGAATCTGAACTTGACGATAAGAGACACAAAATAGCTGAAACGATATCGGTAGCCTTCGAACAATCTATTTGGGGCCTTCCTTTGCCTACAATATTGATTAGTGTTATGTATCCAATGTTTATAGATGGTGTGTATTTCCAGGGTAGGATGTTTTTGTGTTGTGGGTAAAAGTGATGGTGAAATCCTGTGCCATCCTTTTCGAACCTCTAAAGACAAATATGAAGTAGCAATGTTTCACGTATACATCCATTGACTAATCGCGATTAATAGAATGTTATATTCTTAATCCATATACGCTATAGATAGGTGTGGTATGTAACCCAATCTCTCCACTGGTCTGATGCAATCCTCCATATCTTCCTATCCTGGTCTAACTTCCTCAGATTAACAGCCAATGTCTTCAATTATCTGTTTCATATTTTCTAATCTTTTTCTTCATCTACAGGTGTTTTCTTCAACTGTTACCTCCACTAAAAAATTAACCAATCCCATCATCCTGCCTCTTCTGTATGCGAGACAATTCTACAAATTTCTTTCCTTACCTCTCATTACCATAACAAATTCATTTCGTACTTCATGTGAGCACTTAATCTTCAACATCCATCTTTAACACAACATTTTTTTCTTTTTTCTGGTATTCTTTAAGACCATGTTTCACTTCCATAAACGTCTGTGCTCTAAACAAATAACTTATAAACTCCTTTCTGTGTCTTATATCAATACTTGTAACGGAAAAATTTGTGTTTTTCAAGAAAGCTCTTTTATTTATACTATTCTACTTTTAACATCGTTCTTGCTTCGACCATCAGTTGTAATTTTAATTCCTAAGTAATAGAATTCAGTTATTTCTGCTATCTCATCAGACCCAACTTTTATATTTCTGTTACTATTATTGCTATCTCTTCTCTTACATTTCATCAGGTTTTTCTTGCTTTGGTTTATATTTAGTCGAAAATTCTCGTTGACTATTGTCATATCATTCAGTAACTTTTCAAGATCCTCAGTCGGAAAGCCTTACAGCCATAGAGCCACAATAGTTTATGTACCCATACTGATATTCGTCTACTTTTACTATACTTTTTACTCTTTTAAACAGTAGTCTAGAAAATAATTTGGAATAAATAATGCAACGATTAGATGATTCTCACATTTCTCAGCTTGTTCTTTTTCCGGATGTGTGAAGATGATACTTTTATTACAATCAGTTGGAAGCATCCCTGTTCCGTAATTTTATTTATCGGTATAAATTATTTTTGGATTCCTTGTACTCCTAGAGGTTTAGAAGTTCTGTACGACTTTAACTAATGCCAACTGCATTTTTGTGTCCATACCTTTCAAAGTTCTGTCACATTAAAAAAAATCTATCTCCTTAATAATCATTCATGACATCGTTCTCTTTTTCCAGCACACTATTGTTCAAATCATTCAGATGTATTCCTTCCATTGGCTACCTCCATTTACTGAGCCCGAAAGAGATTTTCCTTAAACAGCTTTAATGTTGACATATATTTTCTCAAAATTGTTAACTTCATATAATTTACATTTTTACGTCTGTACTCTTCTTTTTGCTTTATTGGCTTTCATGTTCAACTGATTTCTAACAAATCAGTAATGCTCTCTTCCCGCTTCATCCAGAACATTTTTGTGCTTCCCCTATGTTTGGTATACGATAGTCTAATAAGGAATCGGGTTTAACTAATTCTTTTCCTCTGCTGTCCTGGTCCAGAATTTGATCACTTTAGGGCTTGTAAAGGTTACTAATCTCAACGGTTATAGCAAATAGATTTAGATGAAACACAACGCTGTCAAAGTTTAGAGTCTCGTAGAGTATATGACGTACGTTTTAACTGGTAACGTTCTCTGCAATATTAAATCAGCTACCGATAAAAACGGAACTGGTTACATCTCGTGGGTTACAATCAATGAAAGAAAAAAATACTTAGTATCTTTTTTGATGGATGGCGAGAAAAAAATGTGATTGGGAAATAATGTGCATAGTTGACCTACATGAAATCCGCATTGGACCAGTTCCTTGTACTTTCTTCCTCAAAACTGGTTCATGTTTACTCAGTTAGTCGATGTTAGACCACAGAATTACTTCCTTCCCCAAACGAGAATATCTCTTTCAAGTCCTTTACTGCGTAGAATACCAGAATTACGAGCGGTATGAAAAATGTACAGTTTGAAACGGCTAGTACTCAAAGACGACTGAATGGAAGACATCAGTGTGAAAGGCGTTCGACAGAGAAAGCTTGAAAGTGCCAAACAGAAATGCGTTCGACAGAGAATGCTTGGAAGGGTGAAGTAGAAAGGCGTTCGACAGGGAAAGCTTGGAAGGGTGAAGTAGAAAGGCATTCGACAGGGAAAGCTTGGAAGGATGAAGCAGAAAGGTGTTCGACAGAGAAAGCTTGGTAGGGTCAAATAGTAAGGCGTTCTACAGGGAAAGGTTTGAGGGGTGAAGTAGAAAGGCGTACGACAGGGAAAGCTTGATAAGGTCAATTGTATTGTCATCTCTATCGCCTTCCGCACGGTGTGGCGAAGGGACGTGAGTCGTCGGGTAAAGAAACAGCGGTTCAGTGTCCATGTGGCCCTGCAGACCTAACCCCAGTCACCTGTCGCGTGAATTGAGGCAAACTGATATTCTTTTTTACGAAACACTCAACGCAGAAGAAACTAAGAACATTTAAAATCGATAAAAGAAAGTTTCGAAAATCTGTGAAAACGTTTAAGCATATGGTCAGAAAATTGAAGCAGAACCAATCGATCGCAGATCAAGTTGAAGCAAATGTGAAGAGATATCGGTTTCAAGCATTGTGGAAGAGAGCCAAGTGAAAGAAACCCAGGGGGGTGGGGAGTTACGAACTTGGCTGAACCACCGAGAGTGGTGGTGTAACGGTTAGCGTTCTGGCCTCGCATTCGGGAAGACGGCGTTTCGAATCCCTGTCCGGGCATCCAGATTTGGGTTTTCCATGGTTTCCCAAATCACTCCAGGCAAATGCCGGGATGCTTCCTTCAAAAGGCCATGGCCGAATTCCTTCCCATTACTTGCCCCCCCATCCTTTCCCGTCTCTAAAGACCTCGCTTTTATGAGACGTTAAGCAGTTAAAAAAAAAAAAAAAAAAAAAAAATCGGCTGAGCCCAGGGGTGCAGGGGAGGGTGTTACTTCCTCTGAGTGACCTGGACATCCCAGAGCAGCATAGTGATTTCACAGTGGTCAGCCTTCGTTTTAAACTTCTGTAAATCTCCTCTGAATTACGTATTGTAGCAAAAAGATACTGAGCAGAAATTTGTTTTGTGTGCCTAAATGAATCATTTGTTGTTTCAGTGGGTGTTTAGATGAATAAAGCCCAATTCATGCTACCACTTGTAGTAGCTCCGATTGCTACGTACTCCAGGTGTCTCTGGTTATGTTTTGTTTGACGTTTCTTAATGGCCGTTGTAAGTACTTAAAGTTACGAAGTTACCAGTTATATACGCCTATAATCTCTCCGAATTTTTCTGCTCTTTCTGCCATATGATTCTAGGCCTCAATAAACGTTTTTGAACACGTCTTGCAGATTAGGGAATATTATTTAAAAATCGAATCAGAACGGCCATTTTACTAGGTATGAGATTTGTAAATCTGCCACCACGACAGAGCATAGCGTAAATGCATACAGCCCAACTTGCAGGTTTACTCTCATATAACAGCACACTCCTACAATTTCAGAGCCATAATAACGCATCTCACCACCAAGCCTCCATTATATCATAATTAACATCTACCAAAAAGCCAGTACTCATTTCTGTATGCATAACGTATTCCTTAGACCATCAAACGGAACACGTAAACGCAGTTTCGATGTTGTAAGAGCGGGAATGGAGCTGTATGAACATTTAACACACAACCAACGCGAATATTAGTTGTACTTTTGGAAGGCAATTTGGACAGCGCTGGCTCGCCCTGCGAGGCCGATGGAATAATTACTGCTCTCCGGCCAAACAGGGCTGGAAAGAGGGCCCATCGCGTATCGTACGTTCGTGCACCACTCTGTTAGAAGAGCATTTCCGGCCGAAGAGAGAACACACCCAGAGCCGGGGCGCTCGGCCGTAATATATATGCAAATGAGCAGCTTTGATAAATTATTCAGTTTTCAGTTATGCCGCAAAATTTCACCGCATTAATTTCGCTGGCGGATAATTCGATTCATCGCCGAAGGCGGTTTCCATGAAGTCCAAACTGTGCTGAGTCCCGTGTTCGTTGTGTGTTCCGAAAACATCAGAGACCAAAGGAGGGGAATTGGCAAGGGGAGGCGAGTCTAAGTTTCTTGATGAGCTTAGGGTGGTCCTTACATGTCGGCGATACACAGCGGTAAAATAACTACACGCCCTTAGGTCCGCAAATAATTTTAATTTTTAATTTTTGAATTAAACTTGTTTTGCATCGCTTGCTCAAAAGTGACATCACTGCGTATCATTCGAAATACAACGATGTCTTAACCCTGTCTCTGGATTCTTGTCTATCAGTAAATTTATCTTGAAACCCGATATATTGTAGACAAATACTCATAGTAACATGACAACCGCCTATGCGGTGATTACCAACAGCAAAAATTAAAAACAAATTGGCAGTCATTGGTGATTGTCGGCAGAAATGATAACTTAAAAATTTGAATGTCATACGCGCAACACCTCACACTAGTGCGTCCGCATCTGGATTACTGTTGTGGAGTTTGGGATCCGTATCGCTCGCAAGGACATGATTTACTCAGTGGAGAAGGTATAGAGCCGCTCGATTCGTGACTGGTTGCTACAGCCCTTATGAAAGCGTCACAAAATTGATGCACAGATTGGGCTGGGATTGTTTGGAAGACAGACGACGTCATTTGCGTTTGAATTAATTGGAGAATATGCGGAATTCTATGACCTACGAGTGCAGTGAGATACTTCTTCCGCCAATCTTTTTGGGTCGCAATGACCGGAGGGATAAGATTAGAGAAATAAGATGCCGTACTGATGCTTTTATGTATTCTTTCTTTCCTCGTGTTATCCGGGATTGGAATGCGCAGAATTAAGATTGGTGCTTAGCACCCTCTGCCTCCCACAATGTTTGTGAATTGCAGAGTATGGATGTAGATGTGGACTTATAGCTACAGATATACTGAATAATAATAATTCCAATTGGCCGTAATGACCTGGTTACTGGGTTTCTATTCGCTGCACATTCCGCCCCTGTCTTAGCCTCCTTAACCTAAGCAGGTAGTGCTACCAGGTAAAGGGAACTACAGTTAAACGGGAATCCGAACCACGGTAGCGTTCTGGCGTACTTCACAGTACACAGTACGTTGTGCCAAGGGTGGAGGTCGTGTTAAAGGTCCATGAAAATCCTCGCCGAGACGGAGATTCGAACCGGAGACCTTTGTTCCCCAGTCAGCCACTTCAGCCACTAAGCTACCAGACAACTACTGATATACTGATAATATTAGAATGTGGCTTATGCTAGTTCATAAGATTTTACCCATCGAAAAATTGCCCAACGCGCCTAAAGACATTATCACTTCGAAAACTAAAAATCTAACTATTCCACAACCCGAAGGTTTGTCGAATCTACCCGAAGGAGATGTACCAAGCTATTGTATCAGGCAGAAAATCCATTTCTCTTCCTCAGGGGCCTACAGTATAACTTGCAATCAGAACCACGGAACAACCCCATAAAACTTCCTGCTCACCACGGGATTTAAACCCGTGACTGGGGAACAGCTGAGCTACCAGACCGCGTTGTTTTGAGGTGTACGTGTGCTAAGTACTACCAAAATCGGAAAAAGCTATGGGTTTGTTTGAGCAAGGTTGATAGACTTTTGTTTCAACTGCTTAACGTCTCTTAACAGCAAGGTCTTTAGAGGCAGGAAAGGATGGGGGGCAAGGAATGGGAAGGAATTTGGCCATGGCCTTATGAAGGAAGCATCCCGGATTTGCCTGGAGTGATTTTGGAAACCATGGAAAACCCAAATCTGGGTGCCCGGATGGGGATTCGAACCGCCGTCCTCCTGAATGCGAGGGCAGAACGCTAACCGTTACACCACCACGCTCGGTAACGTTGATAGATATTAAGGTAAGGGGGGGAAAGATGGAGATGGTTTAGGTTTTTGTAAATCGAACGTAAACAGTGTTTTTCTATTTGTTTTAAAGTATCAGTGAGCAAAGTTGCATTAAAATCGGATAAAAACTGTGTGTTTGAATGAAAAACATTGCAAAAAAAATCCTCCATTTCTATATATTAGATACAAATCTTAAAACAAGCATTATAACGCAGTCGTGAAACCAGAATGCCTAAATGCGAGTGAATGCCTTGTACTGTAGATTAAATAGTTGGGAATTACTATTAAAAGAATCATTAGAAAAATTTTCGGTCAAATCGAAACAATAGTAATATGGAAATTAAAAAGTAGTTGTGAAATATTCCGGAATATAGAAAATATAAAAGACTTCATAAAAAAAGTCTGCTCTTTTTTGGCCATATCTATAGAAATTATAACAGATTAGAATAAAAGATATTCAGTTATCTTTGGGGAAAAAATAAAAACAAGCTAGATTCAAGAGGTCAAGAAGGCTTTGGAAAGAAATAATATACAGAAAGAGGAAACGAAGGAAAGAGGGATCTTTAGGAAGAAGGTATTAGCTATGGAAGGATTTCAAAGCAGCAGAGGAAAGAAATTTGCTCCAAGGAAATTTGTTCTGAGGAGAGAAAGAAGAAACACAATGAAGTGATGAAGGAATATTTATTGAACGGAAGGAAGAAACATCAAAGACATGTTGAAGAATTGAAATTGGTACGTGGTTCTAGCAGGTCTCACAGGAAAGAAAATTAGAAGAAGAAAAGTAGAAGACGTAATTAGTCTCTTTTTCTTATAGTTAACTCCATTTAAAATATTTTAATTTATTGTGATAATTCAATAATTACTGCTTTCTCGTTGATTGATCACGATCAATGCTTTTTGTGTTTAACCATTAATGACGAATCCAAAATTAACGAAAAAAGAATTTATATTATACTAGCATTTACCCGTTGCTTCGTCCCCACAGACATTTGTATGGATAGTAATGCGTCTGATTTTTGTTTTTCTCCTAATAACAAAGCAAAAACGTTTGTAATGTAGTATCTTTGTAACCTTCACTATAAATTAAATTCGAAAATTTCGTTACGCTTATTGCAGTACTAATCTTTGACGCAGTTGTTGATTAACGTTTCCCGGGTATTATAACGTAATATATTTCAGGAAGCTGAAGATAAAAATAACCGAAAATACTTAGTCAAGAAAAAAATATTAACAGAATACAAAGCGAGTTGTAGCGTGCTCTTTCGTGGGTTTCTTGTAAAGTAGTGTTCATATGAAATGCGACGTGATTTGTGCTGCCTACCTGTTTTCGGTACGAACGAACTGACATTTCTTGCTCCTTTTCCTTGTTACGTAGATTCATTAGATACACCGTAAATTTTATGAATGATAATACCCCTTCAAAAATGATTACTAAATTTTGCATGTTGCCTGGGCAAAGGGACATTCAGACACAACCTACTTACAGTTTTATATTACTAATATAGATTTGTTGATAACATAGTTAATTTTTTTTAATGAATATTTCGTGGTTCGTCACGGATGCATGGCATCTGCGTCTTTTAACTCCATTATGTGACACCTTTTGTCTCACAACATTCGTTACAAGCATAGCATTACTAACGTTCGAAACGAATGTGTTTAAAGAAGTTTAACTTCAAAAATAATTTCAAGAAAGTGGAGATAGAATTAATGGTGCCATATATGACGAGGACAGAAATGTGTAATGCCTGGATGTATCACTTTATCTCTAACTTTGGCGTCTGTTAGTGATGTATATATTAGATATTTAGAAAATGACTCGAAAAATGTTATTTCTATACATAATTGTAGTAATATTTTAACTCTACGTAAGCAAAAAGATGAATTAGCAGGGATGATAAATTTAAGTTCTCAAATATTATATTAATCTCCATAGTCAAATAAACTTTGCTTCGTCAGGTACTCCGTTCACCCCTAAGAAGGTTGGTTATACCACAGCTCAGCACTCTTCCATAAATAAATAATAAAAAAAAAAACGGAGTGGATTATTTTTAAATTTGCTCAAAGCACTCACAACGCACTATACGCATTACTTTTCCCTGCTCCTCATATGCAATCCTATGACATGCCAAGAATTTCCTTAAGCAAAATTTACAAATGTTTTGAAGTTATCCTAAATTCACAAATACCACTAATTGCGTGATCCAAAAAATTACACCAGTGGAAAGTGCATCTGTTTTTTTTTTTTTTTAAATGTGTGTGTGTGTGACTGTGGAACGAAAATCACTTATATCGCTGCTTGTGGTGGCCTTCTTATGCATATATAGATTTTAGAACATCTGCTTCTAGAGGCCATTAATAGTTTACTTGCTCCCATTTATTTTTTGTTTCCACGTGAGTGTAAAACGTTTACCGCGAAAAACGATAAACAGATTGAATTTAATAAGCGCTAACAGTGCAATATTCAGCGAAACGAATTGTTTATACTGAGAGCAGTTTTCCAATTTGTTGCACATTTTTATTCAAGCAATCATAACTAGTAATTTTTAATTAAAAATTGGGAGGTTATGGCACAGCTTTGTTGCAATGTGACAGCCCTCAAAATAAATGCCTTAATTAGATTTCGTTGTGGTTTGTGTGAAGCCGTGTGTTACGGGATTTTCAGAGTATTGCTCGCTGCAGCTCGTTATGTACCAGGAGGTTACATGAGATTGTGGAGGAAACAGCTTACGAGGACTTGTTGTGCTTCGATATATCGGTATTTTATGGGGGATTTGAAGAGTTTATTGTGAAATAATTAACATTACTCGTATTAATAGATAAAGCGACGTTAATAACTGTAATATCCTTTATCAAATGATTCAATACAGTCTTAATGAAATAGTCACAGATTTACTGCTGGCTCAAAATAAGTCTCAGTCGTAGTAGTATAATATAATCCTATAGATCGAAGGAAGACCACAATGTTAAATTGATTCCTAACTGCGCGGTGAGGTAAATGAAAGCCAAGTGTGTCTGAAAAATCTTACCCTAGATCTGTATTTGAAGCAGGTTTGATTCCCAGCCAGGCATGTTGCCACAGAGACTGCGTACAAGTTGTGCTGTTATGAAATATTAAGTTGCAAAATGGAGTTGGGAGTCATCTAAAATTTCTGTAACCCGACAGAGACATTTCCATTTTAGACCACACTGCAAGGAATTCACGAAATGTCAATCCCTAACTTTGTTCTGATAAGAGTGAGACATGAATGATATTACAGTTTTATCCCCTAATGGTTTGCTGATAGGAACCACACAGCCAGCACGATACTTCCAAGTGATTTTCATGTTATTCTACGTATTTTTAGATTGCTCACAATATAATTTCCTCCTCTAGAGGCGAGTTCTATATGTCCCAGCATTCGAGAGCACAATGATAACCCCGAAATAATCTCCCTTTTAGACCGAGCGTGGCGGTGTAACGGTTAGCGTTCTCGCCTCGCATTCGGGAGAACGACGGTTCGAATCCCCGTCCGGGCATCCAGATTTGGGTTTTCCATGGTTTTCCAAATCACTCCAGGCAAATTCCGGGATACTTCCTTCAAAAGGCCATGGCCGAATACCTTCCCATTCCTTGCCCCCCATCCTTTCCCGTCTCTAAAGACCTCGCTGTTGAGAGACGTAAAGCAGATAAAAAAAATCCCTTTTAGGCAGAGTCTCACCAGATGTATTTTTCGAGGTTAATTCCCTCCCAAGGACGCTGTCCACCGTGTTGCCTAGCAGAACGCCTGTTTCGGCCGACTAATACCGTTCTTCCTCTCCACTTTACAACACTAGCAAGAAGGAAAGTCTGTCAGAAGCTGCTTAAAGGTAGCAACATTTCCCAAAGTAATAATTTATTAGATTTTACAATAATAAAATATTAAAATAATTTTTAATAAGCAAAATAAAACATTAAGGAACTCTGTTGGCGAAATGCCCGACCCATTGACTCAATTGGATGTGGCACCATAGTGGTTTATGGAGCTGACACGGGTTACCTGGTTCGAATCCTTCACCGGCAGGGTAGGCGAGATGATAGTGCATAATTGCTAAGTCTGATGATGGTGATTCGTACGTCGAATGGGGACGTTAAGCCTGGCTCTCCTCTTGTGTCTTTTGGGTTAGTAACACTTCTTTCATCTCTCATTTCATACAACACAATAAACACTCTATACTGCACCACACTACCACTTGCAACAATATTTACGAACTCTGTCACACTTGTGGTGAACAACGGGAAACCATTCCGATTCGTCGTCCCAGACGTTACTATGGGGTAATAAGCACCCTTCTGCTATACTAATCGCATACGCTTCACACGGGCAAGGCGTTCATAAGAACATTCACGAAATAAAATTAAGTCATGTGTAAAAGTATTATTTAAAACAGCTTAGTTGTGTTTTAAAGTCATATAGATAGGTCACGTCTTAGCGACATTATGTTCAAAGACGGAGTATCGACTGTAGCCATCTCTCTATGAATCACGTAAGCTGTGTTTCAATGGAGTTTTGTCTTATTCATATTTAAAACCAAAATTTGTCCATCTGTGATCAAGGACGGTAACATTAGTAGTATAATTACGAAAATTACTCAAAATACATTAACAGGAAGGCAATTTTAGCGCTGTTACTCCACCTGCTCCTGACCTGAACTGGATGCAGTTTCAACGCAGATCTTCCATGTTTCTCTATATTGGCTGATATCACAAGTTTTTATGTCAGTTAATCCGCGTTTTACGTGCAAAAATGTAAAATATCCCTAATGTATCCGCTTGCACTCTTAGTTTGTGAAATTAGTTCACTGCACCACAAAAGCTACATGAACAGTCAGTTGTAATCACATCATCATGTATATTGCTTCTATAAGGTGTTTTTTGTTGTTGTCACAAGCCATTATCGCCTTTCATATCTAACCCGAAATTGATAAATTGAGGTATCATTTTAAAGATTACAGTTTCCGTTTTGATCATATCATATTCTAGGAAAGTAATTTTGATCATATCATATTCTAGGAAAGTAATTTTGATCATATCATATTCTAGGAAAGTAATTTTCAAATTCGAACCTTAAAGGGAATTTTTTTAATATTTCTAAAATGCGGTTTTTTTCGTATCATGAGCCATTTATTTCCCTGGCTATCTAACCGAAATCGACAAATGAAGTATCATTTTAAATATTAAGATCTCCGCTCTGTTAACATCATATATTAAGACAGAAATTTTTCGGAATTCGACCCTTAAAGAGCAGACGTATCAATAGTTCTACAACGCGTTTTTGTGTCACGAGCCATTTATCTCCCTTGATATGTAACCGATATAGATAAATGAGGAATCATTTTAAAGATTAAGGACACCGCTTTAGTCACATCTTATTTTTTTTTAAAAAAAGAATTTTTCGGAATTGACCCTTGATGGTCAAAATTATCGTTATTTCCGTAACGTATTTTTTTTCATGAGTTTATTTATCTCACTTGACATCTAACCGAAATCGATAAATAAGGTATCATTTAAAAAGATTAAGGCTTCCACTCAGGCAACATTATAAACTAAGAAACGAAATTTTTCGGAATTTTGCCCATAAAGGGCAAAAATAAAAACTGTTAATGTTGCGTGCATGAAACAGTTCAGAGACAAGCCGTTAGATAGCAGTAGCACATATCGTAGAGATATTAATAAACTGCTTCACTGGCGTCTGCTTTTGTTACGTACCTATTACAATAAACAATTAAATAATTGAAAGAAAAGAGGCAGTTCTTCTTTCATCCTATTACAAACCCCCAACCTTACTATTCATGGTATTCGCGAATGTTTCGCTCTGGTCATATAGTCATATTAATTAGTTTTGATTTAACGTTTCCTGGCCTCGTCCAATAAATAATTACTTCTCTTCCCCACCGGTGCGTTACTTAGTTTAGTCGGTATTGTTGTGCTTAGTTTCACTCTGAATATTAGATAGGACTAGATTTTGCGGATTATTTTCTGGACCCACATTTGAGTGGGAAATCGAAAAAGCTCAATTTTAAATAGAACATCATAACACAAAATAATTTGCCAGTATTGTATGATAGATAATTGTGGTCGTGATAACCTGATGAAAGTGTTTGATTGGCTGTGCATTGCGCACCTGTCGTATCTTGCCTTTACCTAACCCGGGTATATGGGACCTACAGTTTAACGTTGAATCCGAACCACGGTAGCTTTGTGGCGTACTTCAAAATTACACAGTAAGCTTTGCTAGAGGTGATGGTTGGGTTAAGGGTCTTTGAAAATCCAAACCTAAACCGGAATCTGAATCGGAGACTTTCGACCTTCAGTCAGACGCCTTAGCCAGTGAGTCACCCAAACACCAGTATTGTTAAGTTAAAGTGTTGTTAGTGTGCGCTAAGATTTTAGGGCGCAAAAATTGTTCATGAGTCGTTAAATTACAGGCAAATTTGAAGTTTATGGTGGAAATATCATGAAGACATGGAAAATGTGAGGAAACTATCTTGAATATTTTGTCACTAGCTGTGAAATGTTAATTAGACATATCATTCAAGAAAACAAGCAGTGGCGTAGTGGTGTTTAGTGATGTGCGGTTTGGCGTTGTGCAGGGATGGCTGAACGAATAGGCGACGGGTTCCTTCGAAGAGGGAATACAAAAGCAGGAGTCATGATACGACTAATGCGTCAATAAAAACGGTGGCCACGAACATAAATAATGTAATATATTTACTAACAATCAACAGTTTTTTTAAAAAAAAAATCTCATTATTAGACTCGTGTTGCATTTTTATGAATTGTTAAACCAACTTCTAAACTATAATTTAAATTACTCTTCACTTAACCTATTTGATGCATTCTAACTTAAGATTGTACTGAGCGAAATATTGAACACGACTATAATTGAAAACCACATCTGAAGACAAGTATTCACTACATTGATAACTGGGCAGGAAGTGTACTTTTTAAAACGCTTAGAAAACTGTTAATAAATACTTCCCAAATATTATTCATAACTTACATTTCTATGCGACGCTTCTTTGTGTGATTGACGGTGACGTTGCAGCCAGAATATCAGATTTGAATTAGTTGTGGTGGCTAGGAATTTTTTCTTCGGCATCTATGTATCATAAGCAGTACCGACAAAATAGATACCAAGCAGCTACAGATCTTGATCAATTCTCGACTAAAATTTAAGTACCAATGACGAAAACCGATATGACGCCCTGACAATCGACTTATACTAGTCAGTGCAATTGCATACAAACTGCAGGAAATATGATATACTTTGTTGCTGATGGACTTCAAACATACTTGCTCCTAATCTTAGACACATAAATGGACCTCGTCATACGAGGTTCCAATAAAGTATTCTATATGATGACATTCAAGACCCAACAACGAAACCACGCCATCCACAGACCATATTAAATTTGATTCCGAGATTTTTAGAGGTAATAGAACATTTTAATAAAATTTGATGTTCAATAACAACGTAGCTATTAAAAAAATAGCTTTTAGACTCAAGTGAAAAATGGGGGTTAGGAAGAAGTAAACATGTTGTATTTGGAAACTAATACGTTGCTCAAGTGATCGATATGATGAAATTAAGCTGTGCAGAAAGGCGAAAGTAGTGATGAGGTATCTCCTCGACGAATGTTACAATAATTGTTGTCACAAAACATTATTTTAAACATTTTTAATACCATATTCCATTCAGAATTGACTAATCAAGTTACATGTGCGAATTTTAATTGCGAAAACTATTCCATTTACGAAATAGATCCCTGTGACAGAAAGCAAAGTGACAGCAAAAATTAAACCACACGGAACACCGCTTAAAATACACTTTTAATCAAAGATTATTAACTTGTATCAGATCAGATTATGTGGTTAATACACCTGATATTTAAGTTGCTATCATATGGCAGAATGTGAGATCACACAGAAAACTAAAACTGGAGAGCAAGATTATGTCTTTGTCACTGAATTAAAACCATAAAATTTTACATAACGTTAAAGGAAATTCGGTAGGCTAATACTTACTTGCTTCCAAAGATAAACCTTATGCATTTTTGAATCCGTGTCTATTTTGGAAGATTTTCGAGGCTGTTTAAAAACACTTGTTAGATTAACAGCAAGTTCAGACAACACCGAGACACGACTTTTCTAATACCAGACAGCTCCGTGAGCACAAACCCGTGTTTGTTATTCATGTATGTTTATGACTCCGAACATCAAACTGACTTCCCTGCTGCACTTACCACCGATAGTAAATTTAAGCCTTCCGACGTGTAATATTTGCAAGGTTGCCATTAAAAGCGGCGCGAAGTACTCCCGAGGTACTCATTAAGAGCCATTCTGCAGCTCGGAACGATACGTGTAAATCTGAGCAAACAATTACTCTGTCCGGTTCAGAAGTGTAAGCGCTCTTTTGAAAGGAAACGAATTTCCATTAGGTGCCCTGGGAGATAAAGAGCTTTTAGTTGTAAATGTGAGGGAAATGTTACGAGCAGGCGAGCCGGGAGAAGAAGAACAAGGGGGAGGAAAATAAGGGACTGGCAGGAAGTCGTCAAGCTACCCAGCCTCTGGCAACGCATAAAGCCTGCGGAGATAGTCCGTCCCACAAGTGAAGACGTCAAAACCCCCAAAATACAGTGCGATTGTGTTTTAGTCGGTGGGCTTTGTGACGGTTTGTGCCATTGCTGCTGTTACTTAAAATACATAGTGCAACGGAGTATGAAAAGGATATACAAATAGCCACGGGGTAGCGACGAACCAGGTTGTCACTGTTTTCGAAGAAAAAACTTTTATAACTCGCCGTCGGACAAGATAAGAATATTTGTTTGACACGTTCCAACTTAGCTAAATGCCGTCAGGAAATGGCTAAACAAACATTATTTTTTGGTTTCTTGCTGGTAAAATCGTGTGTTTGATGAGTGGAAGGGAATATTTGACAATAAACATTACTGACATTTGGCAAAATCTGGTTCTGTGAAACCTATCGCACGGCAATAGGTTGGAGCATTTGGCTGGCGCCATGTTTTTGAATAACTTATTCTCTAGTCTATTAAATTATAAACCCATTTTCATTGAATCAATGCCGAAAGATGTCATTTGAATTGATTACAAATTACGGATATAAAAGTCAGTAATCAAAGTTATTCCACCCACAAACTCAATAACTAAATTTATTCCGGTACCAACTTAGTATATCACTGGTCATATTTCATTATGCAGGGTGATTCAAAATAACGTGGACAAAATGACATGGTAGATCAGTCATACAATAAGAATCAAAAATCGCATAGGAACAGGGGGTCGCAACTACGATCCGGAGCCGCTACAGGGCGTCTAAAACAATACTGACACAAAACCATTACAGATCATTTTATTGATAATTACTCACTCACATGCGACTAATGCAAGCCAAATGTTGAGCCTACAACAGATGCTCAAAGTTTTTGCCAGATGTATCGACACAAGCCCAGCATCTCCGTTGCATAGAACGGCGCACCTTCGCAAAGATACCAGGTGTATCTCGAACACATCCGGCTGCCGCAACTATTCTTCCTACCAAGCCTTCCGGCGTTTCAACAGGTGTTTCACACACAACTCCTTTTAACAATCCCCACAAGAAAAAATCCAAGGGAGACAGGTCTGGTGATCGTGGTGGCTCGTGTTTGTATCGCAACGCCCTCTCGTGGCTCTAGCGCCCTCTACAGGCGTTTGCGACCCTCTGTTCCTTTGCGATTTTTGATCCTTATTGTATGACAGATCTACCATGTCATTTTGTCCACGTTATTTTGAATCACCCTGTATAGTAAGAGAAATGCCATTGCGGTTTTGCAGAGGGGTCGTTCAGACAGTACGAACACATGTACATCTCCCTGATAGGGAAAAGTTACTTGTGCATATGCGGTTTTCTTTTGCATGAGCGACGAACCATTTGCCACCCTATTTCGCGTCCAGTCACAACGTATATCCCTTCCCATGCGGATACGCTTACATATTATGATAGCTAGAACGCACCCTCCACCACCCACTTTGTTGTGAATCCAGAAGTAACAGTAGTAGTAATAGTATAGCTTGCTAGTCTAGTGTCAATGCTTTGAACATGCAACACTTAAAAAAAAAAAGTAACAGAGAAGTATGGTTTTGAAACTCCAACTTCGCATACAAGTATAAAAGTGCTTCTTCGACCCTGCTTATTTTAAAAAATAAAATAAGCACTGCTTAAAAACAACCTTCAGACTAATACTTCCATAAAATTTGGTTCAGATTACAATAGTAACTGGTCAAAAGACATTCTTATCGCTGCTCGTCAGCAAGTGAAATAGTACCATCTGATCTTGGCAGTTAGTGACTGTTCAATTTCTTCATCCGTCTTGCGTCTTTCACAACTTTAGTTTCCAAATGTTTTTGCATAGTGCGTTACACAAAACAATCAAAACAAAACTCACTGCGCACTATCACTCTTGCTCTCAGTTTCAGACCATACAGCAAAATTTTTCCGTCTTACTTCAAGCGAAACGCGATAAAGATATCATTATGGTCCGTCCTGCTTCCAGGTCTGACAACCTTCGAGATTATAACAAACTTTTACTGATACTGTTATTGGATACAAGGCGTAAAAAAGAGAGAAAATATCAAAAAAAACCAACAAAAATAACATATTTAATTTACCAAATATACGATTACGATGTTCCAAAAAGCACGAAACATGTGTTGTGTACAGTAGATTTTTATTTTTTTTTTTTTTTTTTTTTTTTTTTTTTTTTTTTTTTGCAAATTTCATAAAAATTCCTGACCACTATGGAAATCAATCAGCGATACTGAATGCTTTATTAAATGAACTTTATGGAGATAATTTATAACCATGCTTCAAAGTACCTGTTTATTTATTACCCTTTATCGACATTGCACATTCTAAACTGTAGGTGTTGAAATGTTAAAATATTTAGTTATTTATCCATTTAATTAGCGCCCATTTACCAGAAGCGGTGATGTCATAACTTGTTAAAGGTCTATGGGAAATGTGAGGAAACAGTGCATGAGTGCAATACAGCAGGATAAAACATTATAGTAACTGCCCAGGCTGCTGTTGAGTAGGGATTGGGATTGCAGAAGACAGACCTCTGTGTTCACTTCATTGACGTAATTAGTATATGTACTATGTACAGCGAGAAGAAAACACGTCACTCCCGGATTATCACTTCATTAGCACATTTTTTATCCGATTTAGATAAGAATTTGTACACTTATACTTTAAAACAAACAGAAAAGTATTGCCTACGTATGGTTTCCGAATATTCATCCCCTCTCCCCATTTCCAACCCCATTACGTTTTCACCCCATAATTTAGGCATAGCACATTTTTTATCCGATTTAGATAAGAATTTGTACGCTTATACTTTAAAACAAACAGAAAAATACTGCCTTCATATGTTTTCCAAAGCGCATCCTCTCTCACCCTTTCCAACTGAAAATGAATGAAACAGCAGTTTAAAATTTATATGTAAATATTTTTTCATTTAATCTAAGTGCCTACTCAAGTCCAACAATAGTGAAGCATTGCCGGGTCAGCTAGTGACTCATAAATCAGAATATAATACCTGAAAATTAGTAATTTCGAAGTTATGACAGATTATAGACTAAAAAAAACTTCGACGTTCAGGACAGATTTTATTTTTTTGCTCAGATCTCATATTTTAATATATGCACTTGACTTTAAAATTGTTAAAACCCCAACAAAATCTCTTCAGTAGCTTTTGTGTGATGACTGAGCAACCAAACAGAGCCTAGTAATACGTTTATAACAGTACTAGTTGTCCGTGTGAAAATTTCGCGAATGACGTATATTCAATGGGCAGACTGTTGTTTTGTAGAAGGATGAAAGAAAAAGCAGTTCATTTTCAGAAATTGGTTGGTTATCAACTGCAGTAGGTGCTTAGCAAAGCACCTACAACGAACGTCTTATGAATGATTAAAAATAATTAAATGTTTACCAAACATAAATAATATCCGAAAAGCCTCTTATTCTACAAAACAGACACACTGCGAAATGTGGTGTTGCTATCTAGTGGTAATGTGATCATTCCTTATCGACGCCAGCGAAGCCTGGCAGCTTAATTCTGAACTATCACACACCCGTGACCTTGATAGTTCAGAATTTTGACATTTACGGGCTGAATTTCGAAAAATTTCTGTCTTAATTAGTGATGTTACCAAAACCGAAAACTTAATCTTTAAAATGATACCTCATTTATCGATTTTAGTTAAGTGTGAAGGGAGGAATATGGCTCGTCATAGAAAAATACCTTATAGAAATAATAATTATGACTAGTTTTGTTGATTGAAAAAAAAATGTTTTTTTCAGCTTTGTGAAAAAAAAACGAAAAAAAATAACACCCTTGTTTCTTTTTCTAAATTTGTTTTTTTTTCAAAAAATATATATATAGGCCTATATATTTGACAAATTATAGTTTTATTTACGGAACTTAATGTTTTCATATGTGTTTTAGATCTTACTGAATGATGTAATGTTTTATAAAATGATTCATAATTGTATCTGTATAAGTAACATAATGTTATTCATCCTCTAGGTCAGTACCACATTCTCTAGTATCAGCACTACCAACACTAGTTCGGTCGGTGTCGGAATTTTCTCTTTCTTCTTCTGTCTCCTCTAGATCCATAGCTTCAGAAATAGTAACATTTTCTTTTACTGGTTGTTCTTGAATTGTACGCAAAAGATTTTTAAATTGCAATTTTAAATTGTGAGCAAAGTACACATTGTGCATAAAAACTGTGCTGATAGTTCTGCATTACGTTCTTTTATGTTTGAATTTGAATCTATTATCATGCAAAATAGGAGCATTATTTCTTTTCAATGTTGGTTTACACCAACGGCTGCGAGGAAACGATTCATAATTACTGACAATTTAATGACTCAGTATCACTGTACGCTGAGAGTTTAACAAATATACGAATAAAAGGAAAGCACAATAAGTAATAATAGAGGCAAATTTTTTTTGAAAAGATTCGTAGTTCTACAGATAAATTCGTAGGGTTTGGCAGCACTAGCTCAAATAGCGAGTATCAATCCAAACAACGGGGAGCGGGGAGTCCTTCTCGCGCAACCTAGCCTCTTCGGGAAATCCCCGTTCGTAAAAGAAAACTTCAGTCAATGTATCCAATATTTTTGTAATTTTTTTTGTCTACTGAATCAGAAAATATATTAGATATAAAAATTAAGATAAATATTCAGCAGAAACTCTAAAACAGTCATATTAAAGGATAAATGCCTTAGAAATTTGAGATTTAGTAGTTACGAAAAAACAACGTGTCCCAGAAAAAAACTTCTTTTTAAAGTGAAACTTTTATTCTATCGCCTCAAATTTTTCCATTCATCTATCGCATGTCGCATTACAGCCGTCCGCAGAGTGGGGATAAAGTGAAAGGCGCTCGGCAGAGCAGCCAAGGCCAATATGGTGGTGCCCATAGCATCAGTTGACCGTTTAGCATTTACATTCTCAATTATTCGTGCGATTGTTTTTATTTGTATTTCGTATTCTAATACGTAGATTGAAATTAAAATTTATAGTTGGATATCTTGTTTGCTATTGATTGCCCATTATCATTCCCATTTTTCAATTATTAAGTTAAAATTTAGAACGCAATTTTAATATCCTGAATCAATAATTTCCCGAAAATTTTCAGTTAAATGCTTAAAAAAAATTTTTATTGTTTTTTCTAATTTTTTTCAAGTCAGAAAAACCCGTTTTTTTTTTTTTTTTTTTTTTTTTTTTTTTTTTTTTTTTTTTTTTTTTTTTTTGCAAAAACTATTTATGACAGATGACGCTATATCGAGTGAACTATTCGGACGGCAGCAGAGTTTTAGTGAACTCGTTCTGCGGAGCGCCTCGGCTGGCTGTCGGTTCCAGTAGAGGGAAACAAGGTACGTCTTTTCAGACGACGGATCTGCGCAGCGCCGGTTGACAGACTGTAGATTGGCTCGTAGGGCGGCACGGCGCCCACGATATCGACTACGCGGGGCGCGTGACGTGGAATGTGATGGAACCGACTACAGGCTCGCTCTGCAAAGTGTGCAGGAACGCGAAAGATAGTGTGGTAAAACTCGTCGGTAGCGTCACGTGAAGGTGGATGACATAGGTGAAAATAGGTAGCACAGTGTAATGTGATTATTTCTAATACCTTCGCTAGAGTCGGTTTACGGGCTTTGGTAATAAGTACTGTCTCTCAACGTCATGTACGACTGCTGTGCACTCGTGTAAGTATTTAAATAATTGTGCTGCGACCTTAGAAACTAGTTTAACGCTGGTTGATGCTTCACAATATACCGAAGCGCTGTGATTTTTACAACTATATTTGAAAAACCACTGGACGAAGTATGATGCAGGTTTATATTAACTGAACACTAGCGTAATACGTATCGGAGCTGGGCAGTAATGATTTAAGTGAACGAAGTCAGTGAAAGTTGGGCGTCAGGGTTTATTATATCGTTTAAGACAGGCCAATGTAGCGTGTGCGAGAATTTTAGCGTTTTTGCGATTTAAAAATCAGTATAGGTTTGTCGTTGAACTTAAGGAGTTTCTTAGCTTTCAGTTAAATAACTTTTATCAAAGAAAAATTATTTCGGTATCATCAGTTTTTAATGTATCTAACATGCACAGGTTCGCGGAGACTGTGTACAGCGGGTAGAAATGCATTCCATTATTTTCTTCTTACTGTTTTAGGAAGAATTTAAATCCCTGTAAAATTTAAATAAATTGCATAATGTAAAATTAAGCTTTCGCTTTTTTTTCATAATGGCTTTACGTCTCATCCACGTCGAGGTCATTAAAGGCGGGAAAGGCCTGGGAGCAAGGAACGGGAAGGCATTCAGCCATGACCTTTTGATGGAAGCATCCCGGCATTTGCCTGAGGTGATTTGGGAAAACCATGAAAAACCCAAATTTGGATGCCCAGACGGGGATTCGAACCCGCGTCCTCCAGATTGTGATGCTAGATCGTTACCGCTCACCCACCATGCTCGGTTAATCTTTCCTCTGTTTCCAGTTAGATACATGCCGGCCTCGGTAGCGTAGGGGCTAGAGTGCTAGCTCCGCGTGCCGAAGGCCGCCGGTTCGAATCCGGCCGCGGGCATGGATGTTAAGTGTTGTGTGTCTGTGTGAATGTCCTGTCCGTCCTGTGGCGTCCATACACTGAAAGCAACTATAATTACACTGAGCTGGCTGTATGGCCTCCGTTGCCAAATGCCATTAAAACAAAAAAAACAAAAAGGTTAGATACAAAATATATGTTTTATACAGCTAAATCTCTCTCCGGTCGTGCATCCAACGACAAAAACGTTTTTTATTGGTACTTTGGGGTTCACTACCGCTTAAAATTGGTAATTAGAGTTCCTTAAGATGTAACTAGGACTGGTAAGTAAGCGGTAACGCTCGAGCCGGTTCAAATTTCCGACTCGCCAACACCGTTTCAGTTTTCTGTGGTTTACTAAAATCACTGTCCGCAAATCGAATAATGGGATGGTTCCTTCATTCCCATTCCTACACCTCCATCATGTGCTGGGTCTAAAAAATGAGTATCTTATCTCGAGAGAGTCATTTGCTGATAATTGCTGATTTTACAGGATCCAATTTATTCGTATTCTTACACCCTCTTTTTCCGACTGTCCAAAAAATGAGTGTCTTACCTTGAGAGAGTCATTTGCTGATTTTACAGGATCCAATTTATTCGTGTTCCTACACCCCCATCTTCCGACTGTCCAAAAAATGAGTGTCTTATCTCGAGAGAGTCATTTGCTGATTTTACAAGATCCAATTTATTCGTATTCCTACACCCCCATCTTCCGACGGTCTAAAAAATGAGTGCTTAACCTCGAGAGAGTCATTTGCTGATAATTGCTGATTTGACAGCATCTGAATAGGTCTGTGTGGCGGCTATGGATGTTGTGTTTCGTTATTTGTCGGACTTTGTTCATCGTCGACTAGTCGAGGTTATTAGATGCAGGCGAAGATTAGAAACTATGAATGGTAGGAATTCCGCCAAGGAACTATCCTGGTATTCACCTGCCATGATTTTGGGAAACACTGTAACCGAAGAATTGTATGACCGGACGAGGATTTTAATATGTGTCGTACCGAATGGCAAGCTTGAGGGTTATCGCTTATCCACTAGTTTCGGTTTGAGTTTCGAGGTCAAATACTCATCATTCACAGGCATTTGAACCATTATTGTCTGCATCAGAGTCCGCACTGAGTGCTCTATCTTAATTTCAGAACTAATATTTGTCTGATTTACCTGTTAGCTGTATTCCCAGGAGCAGCAACAACAAACACACAGGTACGCGTCGTGGGTGAAGTGAGTCGTAGTCCCCCTTAGTATAATAGTGTATATTTCGTAGTAATACGGACACGACTTCTGCAGAGAGTGCACAGTGTTAGTTGTGACACAGACAGAGTTCACCCAGTGTGGTCCTAACTCGTAATTAGGACGAACGCAGTCCCACGGGCACCCCATCCGACGACGTGGCGCAATTTATGTTCATTAAAACATAATGCGGATAATAAAAGGCCCCCCGCCAGCCGGCGAGTAATTTACAAAGTTAATTACTAATATGCGTAACCGGCGTGCCGACACATATTTCATTAAGACTGGCTGGCAACAACACAGATTAACCCTCACGCGACAAGCGCGGCGAGACGGCGAAGAATTAGACGGCTCGGGGAAGACGACAACCTTACAACTGCGCGCGTTAAAAGGCTTTCGGTGTCTGTGGCGAGGTAGCAGATACAGACGTCGTCACTGAGTTGACTTAAGTGTCTCAGAGGGTGATGACCTGCGTGGTGTTAGCAACGTTTATAATATACGAGGAACGTTTAAAGAATAAAGACCAATGGATTATAAAATGAGGGTTAGTTCACGCGCATGACATTTAGAGTTTCCTGGAGTGCCGCGTTATTTATTTGCCTCTATAAGCTTTCGACTGACATGTTGCAGCCTTCGCCAGAGATAGTACGTTTACATACCAAAGAGCACAAATCGTCACAGAGTAGTAAGCAGTTTTCTTCTTTGAAGTTGCTAGTTTTCTTAAAATTTCTGCTGCCTCCTCTGCTCATCAAGGCCATCACTGATCTTCTTTCCTCAGTTTTAAATATTGTTTCGTGCCCGGTGTTAATGGCACGGTGAATTACGGTGGATTCGTCTCTGTTGTTTTGTATACGAACAACTTCAATAAAGACGGCTTAGTTCTCTGTAAGTGTTGGCGCTCTTTGCTCTGTAAACAAACAGTATCTCTGACGACGGCTGCAGCATGCCAGGCAGATAAATTATGTGGCATTTCCTGAAAATCTAAATATTATTAACAAAGACGACCTCGGAAACCTGAAAAATCATTAGTTCACGCATTTCAGTTGAACACGTAATAACAATATTTTCATTACTAAAATTTTGCCTGCCTTCCATTGACAGTGAGTTACAGTGACAGTAAACATCCTGCCACTTTTCGAATTCGATCAGTGATTACGTTTATAAACGCTATAATAACTTATCTTGTTGAAATTTACCAATTGGTTGGAACATATAAGCCTGAAATGTCTCTGATGAAGAAATGATTGGCATGCCGTAGTCTAGACTGACGATCTTGAAGAAGTGAGAGAAAATCGTTGCTTTAGGATTAGCGGGATTTATGTAAAATTTCCAAGATTTATATAGTCAACGTTATAGCTTACAGTTTAGGCTATCCTAAACCATGTTGACAATAGATACTAAAATTGTTAATAATTTGTCATAGAGGAAGAGAATGCTGAACGTGCTTCCTTGGGCTACTTTGATAAGGTGGGACCGTAGTTCTTATTTTTTTATAACCGTGGAAAGCCCAAATCTGGATGCCCGGGCGAGAATTCGAACCGACGTCCTCCCGAATGCGAGGCCAAAACGTTAACCGTTCACCCACCACTGTCGGTCCCTGGGTGGGAGACAAGTCTAATCTCATATCGTCTCCTCTAACTAAATAAGGATTTATTCGATAGAAATAAGTCAATAGTAGAAGCCCCTTGCGAAAATTACGGAAATGATATACAATGAATAACGAGGCTTGTGTTTTGTACTAGGATGAAAGAATAACTGGCTCATTTGCAGCAGTTGTTACAGAAACAAAAATATCTTAAAATCTCATAACACTAGAAAACACAATTTTGTTAATATCTCTGTGATATGTGCTGCTATCTAGGGTAGTGCAATTTCTCCTTATCGAGCAATCGAAACCTAACAGCTTAACTCTGAACTATCACCAGGCCCGCCGTTAGCTGTTTGAACGCCCGTGTGCAATACCGCCCTCTGTTTAACTACAGCCCGTGGTGGATATAGGAATTTTCCGAGCCGGACCAAGAGACTGTGAGATTGTTGCCCCTTCGAACATTATTTTTCCGTCCCCATTGTACAAACTTTCGAAATTAGTTACAATTTTCAACAACAGATGGCGCTGCAATTTGGAAAAATCTAAAGTACGATTACTCTACATCTACATCTACATATATACGCTGCAATTCACAAAATTGTGGGTGGCAGAGGGTGCTCAGCACCAAAGCTAATCTCTTTGTTTTGCATTCCAATCCCTAATGGTACGAGGGAAAAAGGAATTCATATAAGAATCATTGCGGCACCTTATTTCTCTAATCTTATCTTTCCTGTCATTCCGGCTCAAATAGGTTGGTGGAAGAAGCATTTCACTACACTCAAAAGTGAAAGTGGGAGTACGCATGTTTACCAATAAGTTTAAACGAAACGTGTGTCGTCTATCTACCAGAGACTCCCAGCCTAGTCTACTACTCAGTTCTGTAACGCTTTCATAAGGACTGTAGCAAGCTGTCACGAATCGAGCGGCTCTTCTCTATACTTTCGATCAACCCCTTACGAAACGGATCCCAAATGGCACAACAATAGTCCAAATGTGGACGCACAAGAGATTTGTACGCTATCTCCTTTGTTTGTTCATTACAATTTTTCAATATTCGACCTATGAATCGCAGCCTAGAATTAGCTCTACCTACCAACGAATTAATGTGTAAGTCCCATTTCATGTTCCTTTGTACTGTTACTCCCAAATATTTCATAGAATAGACCATATCGATAACTGAATTGTTTAACTCGTATTTCTGAACAATTGGATTCTTTTTGTTAGTTATGCTCATTGTCTTGCACTTTTTACAATTTAGAGTAAGTTGTCACTCAGCGCACCATGCCAAAATAATATCCAGATCACGCTGAATTTCTAAGCAATCGGCCAAATTCCTTACTTCCCTATAAATAACCGCATCATCAGCAAACAGTCTAAAAAGGAAAAAAAACTATTTTTTCACAGCAAACTTGCAATCTGTGAACAGCACACGCTTACAGCAGAAAGACGACTTACAGAATGGCGAACTCACAAACTGCGTTTACTTCTATATCTTTCAAATCGCCTGCAGCGCCATCTGTTGTTGAAAATTGTAACTAATTTCGAAAGTTTGTCTGCCTGAAAATTTACTGTTGTCCCAAGCATATTGCAACAAACGGTGTATTTCTATCGCTGCCCGTTTAGTTTTTATTGATTTTTCAAATATACTGGTCATTTTTGAAACACCCGGTAGCTATCCCGAATGTCGTCTCCGGCTTCAACAGTAGTTGAGATTTAAAAAAAAAAAAAAAAAAAAACTTTTTTTAGCTCTGTTACTGTCCCTGCGGCAACAGTTGATCACTCGATTTGCCGCCCCCCTGAACGTGCCGCCCGCATGCGGTGCACGCCTTGCACGCCCGCTTACTATCACATACACGTGACCTTGATTGTTTATAGTTTTTCCATTTAGGGGTTGAATTTCGAAAAATTCCTCCCTTAATTAACGATGTTCCCAAACTGGAGAACATAATTTTTAAAATGCTTCCTCATTTATCGACTTTTGTTAAATTTGGAGGGAGAAAGATGGATCGTTACAAAAAAAAACACCTTTTAAAAATATATGAAGGAGGTGTCATTCCGGTTCATCAAAATCGAAATAAAAATAATCATAACAATTCCAAGAATAAAATAATGGCAACTTTGGTCTGGAAATAAGTGTTATTTGCTTGGTAGACCTGAGGGCGCGGCGCCTGAGAAATCACCACAATGCAAGTCTATTGTGAAGCAATTGCTGAACTGCGAAATGTGGGTAATTTTATTGTTATAAAAGGTTTTGCTGTTTTAGTAGCGTGTTGTAAATATCTTCACGACTTTTGCTCTGCGTCACAAACACTCCTTCTTCTGCCCGACGTTTCGTCTAAGTCTAAGGTTTTCTTCAGGGGACTATCCGCCTGTTGAGTCTTCTATAGTCTGGCGTTGTGACCGGTGGTTCTCGTATTTATATCATGAAGACTATCGAATGTCTAGCAAACATCGATTACCTAGAGATATGGTGTTAACGATTTAATATATATGGTCACAATATTATTTGTTTGTTTAACACACATTTACATGTTAAACTAAGACCATAGCCCATATTGCTGTTGAGTATATTTATATTGATTACATGGACACAGAACTAAATGAATTAATTATATCTGTGAGAAAGCGGCCATGGTAGGAACATTTGATATAGACTCTAACCGGATTGGTGAGAATTTTCTAGTTGGCTAGCGTCTAGAAAATAACGACAGAAGTTTGAGTGTACGTGTTTGAGGGTAATTTGCCATAGGAGCATCTAATGGCACAAATAATATTACATATACTTCTGGGTGAAGGTATTGAATTTCCTCCAATCGATAACTGAACGAGACGGCTAAGAAAATGGTAAGGTTGAGAGAGACGAGAGAGTGAGAATTGATGACGACAATTTCGGAGCATGAAGCACTTTCCGACGTGGTTCAAGTAGCTTTACTTCACGCAACTGAGATACATCAGATTTCAATGACCAAAATTACATAAGTTTAACAATATGTACTAGCTTATCGCAGCGTCATTCAGCGATCTGTAACAGAATTTATTCCTGTGAAGATTAACTCAACCTCAGCTCTCTAAACAACAATACAGTCTCCTCATTGCTTAAGTTTATTGCATGATATAGTATCACCGCGGCATTCCTGGGTTCTTATCATTCTAGATCTGTGTAAAATAAATTTAGTGCTATGATTCGCTGTCTGGATTGAATTTCCCCAAATCACTTCTAGTCGATACCGGGATGGTTCCTATGAAAAGACCATGGCTAAATTTCTACCCGTTCCTGATCCTCACTCCTCTCCTGCCTCTTGCCCAACGTCAACAAGGCGCAAAACATAAGCGCAAAAAAAAAGAAGTGGCAGAATTTGATTCATTTATGTCTAGATCAATATTAATTAGTGTTGCCCAAATGCAAGAACAAGACGAGACTTGACCAGTCTTGGTCTTGGTCTTGCATCAATACACCTGGTCTTGGTATTGCACTCCCAGTCTTGGTCTTGGTCTTGGTCTTGCAGCAAGAGTCTCGCAAGTCTTGCAATTACCTATTAGCCTGTCGCTATTTATTAAACGTTATTTTAGATATTAGAACAAAGCAACAGAATAGGTACATTTTGAGCTTGAATTAACATAGCCATGGTAAAGACCAACCAAATTAATAAATGTCTAAAAATTTCATGAGAAATTCAAAAAATCAACTGACACCGGTTGGGGTTTGAACCCACGACCTAAGCGATCAGTGGCGATGCTCTAACTAACCAACTGAGCTATCAACTGTGTCCCGCGGGAGTCAGTCTGTTTCTTAATAAACGTTTACATTTAATAATCTTCAATGTACTAAAACATGGTTTAAACGTATAGAAAACAAATTAATGACATTAACTTGACTGTATTTTAAAGAACATTATCTGTCTAGAAAGAGATTGATAGACCCTCACCTTATATGAAATGGAATAAAATAATTATACAATTAACTGAATTTACCATTTATTTCAATAAAAATACAACACAAATGAAATTACAGAACAGTACACAATAGTTGACATTACTGTTACTTTATATTAATTCTTTTGACCAAAAATTAATACAAAGTAACCATCTGGCTGACTCATCGCTTAACCTATTTCTATGTTTTCTAATTACTAATGATGCTTTATAAAATAATATCTCAGCAGGTACTGAAGTTGCAGGTATTGAAAGAAAATCACGGGCCATCTTCGATAAAACCGGATACTCTGTCTCATGCGTCCTCCACCACTCTAAAATGTCTTCTGAGCTGGCGGCTCTGGGTTTACATAGGTACTTCTCCAACTCTTCAATAACTAAGCCTTGAAGACAAGATCCAGATCCAGATGACGTCGAGGGACATGCATACAGTTTATCAAAGTCTATTACGTCTTCATCTTCATCATTTTCACATACTTTCTTTTCATTTCTTGGTGATTCTAGAGATTTATTCACTAATTGTAGACTTTTATATTCTTCATAAAGTTCATTAAATTTGTGCAGGCTTTCTGTTTTAATTTGCTTGCCCCAAAATGTCATGTCAAAAGTCTGAGCCTTATGCCTTGGGTCTAAAATCAAAGAGGTACAATAAATCCAGTTGCTTTTCTTATAATGTTTAAGCATTTTGTCTCTAGCTGCTTGGAAACCCATAATGAGCCTTTCATCCACTTCGGATCGATTTGGTTTCTCATCTAGTTGTTTTACTATGGATTCAATTTTATCGAGCAAGAGATTGAATGATACAATGACTAGCGGTAATGTAACATATTTTTCTCCGCCAAGTTTCGTTGATAGAAGTTTAAAGTTTATTAGAAACTTATGTATTTTTTCTAGTATTTGCCATTAACTATCTGTGATTTGAAAATCATTCAATTCGGTGACAGAAGTACACAATATGTTTATGCCAGTTCTCACTGTTAAACCAAATCCAATCATATCATGTGTGGAATTCCATCTCGTTGGACAGTCTAATATGGGATTCAGATTTGATGGCACGCCAGCTGCTTCACAAGCAGACTGAAACTTCCTCTTCAATATTTCACTTCTTTTTATTTTACTGCAAATACTGCGTAATTTTGTTATAGCTGTACGTGAGTCAGCAATATTTGGCGTATATTCTTCATCTTCTTCAGTTTCGTCTTCATAGTATTCATACTGCTCTTCTTGTGTGTTACTGTCAGTTTCACAGTGTAATGCTATGTTCTTTAAAAATCTTGTACACCAAGGTTCAAAATGTGAGCAAAGCACCGGAAATGTTGATTGTCTGAATCAAAGTGTGGCAGCAGTTTGGCCAGTTCATACATAAATTTGGTATTTGCAGTTGCGTTGTCAACAGTGATACCCTGTATTTTATCAACTATGTCATACTCCAATAAACATTCATGGAAAATGACCGCTGATATGATTAACATGGTTTTTTCCACCACAAAACGACAAGTTTACTTCCACAACAACTGACAGGTCAGAAAGGACTTGACAGAAGTGACGTCATCGGCTCTGGAAGTCAGTTTTGGCGCGCAAATTTAAACTGTCAGTTTCAGACCGCCGTTTTGCGAGACATATTACCGTTTTAATTTTTTTAATTTATTTGTGGTGTATTCTGCACGAAGTTACTTAAAATGAAAGCAAAAATAAAAATATTGCATGTACCCTATTAATAAGGTAGATAACCTTATTAATTATTATTAAAAGCTAGATTTTAAATTAGTTGGTAACTTTAACTTTTGAAACTGTAACTTTTGAAATATTAAGAAAATAAACATCTTCTCGGTAACATACTACATATAATTTGATTACGCATATTCTATATAGTTTATTTTTCGTTTTTATTATTTCAATACTTCAATTAAGTGTCATACTTACTATATTTAATGTATTATTTTTTATTTACTTATTCAGACCGTCAATTCCTTCTTCAACGAAAACGCACTGATAGTCATTTATATTATATCAGTACTTTACGTCTTCCTACATATTTTCTGCCTATTTTCTTCTTCAAAATTCTATGTACTAGTACTTTCTTTAAGTTTCATTTGTTTTATATGTGTCAATTTCTTGTATTATATAGGATAAGTATATAATTTAAATTAAGCCTGTCCGGTCCACTGAATCTGGAGTTTACTCCTCGAGTTAAAATTGTGCAAATACTATATATTCTTTACATGTAAATGAATATTTGCAAAAATATATTGTGATGCAACAGTAAATATATCAATTTATTTATTTAAACAGTTCTCTCATATATTATTATATTCGGGTTCCTAAACAGTACAAAAATCTTATTGCACGCTTTTTATATTATTCGATTACTATTATAGAAAAATTTTTCACGTTTGAAGTGTATTAAAAGTGTCTACAATATTTATTAAATGGGTGACGACATATTTAAGCACTTTGTGTTTTAAAACCACAGAGAACAGATCAGCATAATGTATTCGTGTCCATTCTAAGCAACCAAAACTTATTTTGTATAGAAAGTATAAAAAAAAAGTCCTAACTGCAAGACGCAAGAGTCTCGCAGGCTTGGTCTTGTTCTTGCTTAAATCTTGCACAGTCAGTCTTGGTCTTAGTCTTGCTAAAATTAGGTGGTCTTGGTCTTGGTCTTGGTCTTGCAAAAATGCAAGACCAAGACCAAGACTGCAAGACCAAGACCGATTTTGGGCAACACTAAATTATCAATATATCAGTTCTTTTAATTATCTTCACTAATAATGACCCACAGTTTTTTCTTTATGGCTTTACGCCTTGTCGACGTCGAGATCATTAGAGGCTGGATTGGACTGGGGACAAGGAACGGGAAGGAATTCGGCCATGGCCTTTTTGAAGAAAGCATCCCGGCATTCGCCTGGAGTGATTTCGGGAAACCATGGTAAACCCAAATCTGGATGCCCGGACGGGGATTCGAACCGGCGTCCTCCCGATTGCGAGGCCAGAACCTTAACCGCTCACTCAACACGCTCGGTAGAACCCATAGACTATCGTTGTCTGACCGCGTGTAAACATGACAATTTTCTTATAAATGTGAGGGAGAAACGGCTAAAAGAGTATGGAGACTATGGACGAACGGACGT
Organism: Vandiemenella viatica; assembly: GCA_031002005.1. Taxonomy (NCBI): domain Eukaryota; kingdom Metazoa; phylum Arthropoda; class Insecta; order Orthoptera; family Morabidae; genus Vandiemenella; species Vandiemenella viatica. The sequence goes on along the minus strand of JARYHS010013631.1, from coordinate 133,124,168 downwards.
TTAAAAACAGTACGGTTAAGGAATTGGTAAGCACGTTATTTGGATGCAAAATCGAATATATGTGACAACGGTTTAGTAGTACCGACACTAGTTCAATGAATGCCTTGCCGCTCCTCGTTGAGGAGATGGGTAAGCTTGCCTTCGCTTGTAATGATATAGCTGTTTGCAGGGGTGGCTTTGCCGGTAGATCCTCCCGCCCTGTTACCTACAGCAGCCGCTGTTATTCTCACCTCCGAGGCAAAGTAGCGTGTAACTCGGCTTTAAGCCAGTCGCTTAATTTGCGTACGGCCGGGGAGAGACTGGCACTTTGCATGCATATGGAGGCGGGCCAATTAGAGATGCGTCACTCAGACAGGCGGCAGATAAACGTAGCGCCACGTCACGCAGGCTAATTTGTCGTAAAGATAACGTCTCGTGTCACTGTCTGTCACGCGTGGAACGACCAGCGAGATTCCGCGTCACGGCATTAGGGAGTTGTGCTCCGTGGCCAGTGACCGCTGTTCGTATTAGGGCGAGTAATCATAACAACTAGACTCTCAGCTGTGAAGCGAGTTGCGTACCGGGACTTTCGTGTTTATACTGCGCACCTGAGCTTAAGATGATAGTAGACCACTAAGCACTGTTTAGTAGCGGAGTACTGGAGAGAATATACAACGGTCTATTCGTAACCAGGGCGTTGAGACGTTACCGCCATACTGGAATTGCAGCGAGTATAAGGACTTTATTAAACTACTCAGAACTTAGTGACTTGTCCATACGCTAGGACGTTTAAACATCCCCCAAAATGTATTACTAAACTTCTTGAAATTTAATTTAATTGCGATGGGGCCCAACTCCGGTAGCAATTACCCTACACACCAAATTCCACCCTTTTCTGTACCCACCTATTTTTGCCTCTTCAAATTTTAACTTTAAATTGTTTCAAAGTTTTTTTGTAAATTATTCATCAATTCTCTTGATAATTTATTCTGATCCCTGACCTCCTTACCAACGAAAGAAAATCTTACCACACCCTTGATCATTAAATCGAGTGCCAGCTTGTGGTCATGATCCATGCATTACTTTTAATTCTTACTCCAATATCTTCGCACACCTCATCACCACTATACGCCTTGTACACTCCCATGACTCTCTTCGCCCTTCTCATATCTTTCAGTGAATCCCATCCCCAGCTCTTTAATCATATCGGTTTCTGATTGTATTCTATGGTAATTTCCAGAGACAAATCTAGCACCTCAGCCTAGCACCAATTCCAACTCCTGTATTTGATATTCAATATGTGGGTCCCATACTACACTATCATAATCAAACAATTATCTGACAGAAGTATTGTAACCCAGTACCTTTACTACTCTCGTACATCCCTTCATCACTCTCTCCAACAACTGAAAGTTTTTGAAACCTTCTGCTACTACCTGCCTAATGTGTCCTGCCAGTAGAGATTTTTATCAAATGTTATGACAAGATATCCACAGGTAACTTCTCGAAAAATAACACAGTCGATAACCCGTCTTCTGTATTTTTATATTATTATTTCGTAGGTATCATTTCAGGAAACAGAGACATCAGACAATAACAATAACAAATGACGTAGCGTTTCGTCTTCGTGCTGTTCGGAGGGAGGTTGCCGCGTAATAATAATTGGAAGCTAAAATAGGGATCATAAAATATTCCAGAGTACACTAAAAGAGTTGACAATTTCTGCAAGGCTAGAAATCGTAGGTAAACAACTCTAACTCTTACAAAATTATTTGAGATTATGAAGAAACACTTTTAAATGAAATTAGGAAATATTTACTAGCATTTGAACAATAAACTGACAAAATTAAACAATTCCAACGATCCAAAATCTCACTCAAAACATATGTACTGGCAATGTATTCGAAATTACGTTTTTAATTAATATTTCATATTAATATTCAGTTTTAAATTACATCTAACATTCTATCCACTTATAGCAATCGTAAGCACCACATATTAATAGAAAAAAAGTTAAAAATAAACAATGAATCAATGCATATTTGTCTCTCAGACACAAATATAATTCATTTTTAAGATCGCATTTAATAGCAAACTACCTCAACATGCGAACCTCTCATTATCTTACAACCAGATGAGGCAAAAACGAGAGTCGTTCAGTCATCACCGCCTGTCTAGAACAAAATACTTATTTTTTTGTATGTGGCTTTAAGCCTCGCCAACGTACAGGTCATTAGATGCGGGATGGGACTGGGGACAAGAAACAGGAAGGAATTCGGCCATGGCCTTTTGAAGGAAGCATCCCGGCATTCGCCTGGAGTGATTTGGGGAAACCATGGAAAACTCAAATCTGGATACCCGGACGGAGATTCGAATCGGCGTCCTCGCGAATGCGAGGCCAAATCGTTAACCACTCACCAACGGTGAAACAAAAGACGAATTCAAATTCGAATATTTCATTAGTGATACTTTCTAAGTATTGATATCCATGTGAAGATTATCCTAAAATAACATTGCAAATGAGGAAATTTTTTAAACATCGAATCGGGAACAGTGACTTTCAACGAGATGGCATGTTATCTTCATAAGAGTGTTACTACATTAAACTTGGGAGGAATCTGTGTGTTCCGAAGTTGTATCCTGAACGCCCGCTTGAACTCTATTGGTACATTCTTGGTGGCTTGGGAAGCGCACTGAGCTGCCGGTTACACAGTTCTTAATCTGAGGCAAGCAAATTATTTAATTGTGGTTGAAACATTGACGGTGGTAATATTAGCAGATCCGTATAATTTGTTATAGTGGTTATACTAGCACTAAAAGTAGCTTTGACACAGGTATTTACTTGGTAGGAGTTTCAAATGAATTTAACTATCCAATAATAATGTTTCAGAGAGTTACATGAGAAGAATATAAGAGGTTACTGAAAAGAAGATCAACGTTTTTACAGCCGAAAAATTTATCAATATTTTTTTAACTATGAAATGCTACGAAAAGCAAACTTATTGTATGTATTATTGCAATTAATTTGGTAACAGTTGCTTAGCTATTAAATTTTGAACATAACCACGAATTTCTTCTAATGGTATCTCTGGTCGCTGTTTTGCGAGCGAAGGCTGACACGTGACACCGTTCTCCAGCCAATAGCTATCGAGGTGAGTGAACGACTTTACGAAATTATGTAGTAGATACTTTGCATGGAAAACGAGGAAAAATAGAAAACGCGGAATGAGGTATAATCGAAGTGAGTAGAAAGTAAAGGTGTAAAGATTACCATAAGTGGCACGCAGAACAGCATGGAAACTTAGGTAGTAGGTAGTATTAATTGAGCTTCAGGTCTATCTCAAATAAAATTGGTTGGAAGAATGATGTAATTACTGAACAAAACTTGTGTTAAATACATGGTAGCAGGTACTGTACTCATGGATTTCTTACAGTATCAGATGGTGGCCGAAATGTACATAAAACATAGTACTACAGTATTTACCGCTGGCACAAGAGTCGACAGTATGTCCTCGGCAAAAAAGAAACAGCACAAAGAACGTCGCTTGGTGTCTGGTCCAGAGAAGAAATTCCTCTCGTGCCGGGGCGTGGAGACATGGGGCAGCTACGAAATTTCATTCCCGGACAAATTGCAGACTCTGTGCCGGGCCTATGTAAATGTCGCACTATTCCGCCGCGGCCCCAGATTACAATTTGTTAAATGGACGGAAGAAGGTAATTTATGTCGCCCGAGGACGAGAATCCATTATTAGGCTTCCTGGCTCGGGGCCTCCGAAGCGGATTAGAGTTGTCCCACGCGGAGAACCAGCGAAAACGTTTTATAACAACGTAAGTCCTCGTTCCTACATTAATTTCGAGATGTGATTACGTAACAAGAAGTACAATTTTGGAAGAATTTTTATTCAACACGTTTTATCAAGAAACTATAACAATGGTCAACAATTAAAAGTGGTGGTAGTGTTTGGAATCAAACCCGCTAGTGTGGTTCGGTGAACTGTGTCACCGCACACTGGATCGGGTTTTTAGATGATTTTCCGCGTCCATCAAAGTGAATGCCGGGACAATCCCCATTCTCCGCCTCATAAACAACACACTTCACAAACAAAATATACACATATCACACGCTGAACGTAGTTACAAGTTTCACAGAGAGATGACAACATTTCAGTTCCCCCATTAGTAGGCGTGGTTAAAATATATCGATGTATCGAAGTATCGATATTTTTCATAAAATAATCGATAGTTTGAATTCGATAGTTTTTATTATCGATACATCAAAAATCGATATTTTATTTGTAGTATCGATTTTAAGTACGAATTCGATACTTTGTACGTACGCAAATCAGTATCCAATTTCATGTGTTGCATATATATTGGATTACTATACGTTCAGTACATTATCTTGAAAATGATGTAATGTAGATATTTGTTAACTTACTGTAAATATTTGTAACTGTCCAGAGTGTATAAGAAAAATCTGAGTTGAACGAATTTTAATTAAGAAAAAGTAACTAATAATTAATATGTCGATATCAACGGAATACGTACTTTTCTCTCAGTGTTCTGACAGTTAATTTAGTCGCGGATGCACAGCTAAATAGAACTATTATTAAATAACGTGCATGTCCATTAACACCTCCATTCGTTTTTTGCTGTGCATCGGAGGCGGGAAGCCTGACGTCGTAGTCTGACGTCATAATGTGTCGTCATAATGTGTCGTCATGGCGTGACAGATGACCAAAACGTAAGTTACGTTTTATAAGCATAGATTGCACGTCAGCAAATTTTTCTTGAATGGCTCAAATAAGAATCGCCAGTTTAGTGTGAAACCAAATATACATACACTGAATTAATTCAAGAGTAGTTGCCAGAGTTGAGCCTCTAAGTTGCTGAAATCATGTTTCGTGGTTGCAATCATAGTCAGAAATAAAGAAATGAGTTTTCTGTGATTTCATAAAATTGTTCCAGATTTCTTATCGAAATAACGTCTTAACGGGGTTCTTTGCCTGTGTCCTTCGCATTCTTCCCTAGCTTCGCAATTAATCTTAACTATGACGGTTAAGGCGTTGACGGGTCGTGGAGAACCAGAATTTGCTTTTAAATAAATTTCAAAAATTCTTTGAAAGTTCAACGCAGAGGTATAAACTCTTAGCTCATATCAAGACACTGAAAAATGAAGCCATCGGTCACTGTTGCCTATGTAAATTAGTTTAGAGGAAGCTCTCCTGAGTCTCATCACTCACCCGAGCGTTAGCAGTCTCTAACCAGCTGGGAACCCTCTTTTAATCAGAACTCCTATAAATCTCTGACTCTGAAGGTAACGTAGTATATTGGCTCATTATACAGAATATTGTCTTCAGGTTCGTACTTAATTGTATTTATCCCCTCAGTGAAGTATCAAATTCATGAAATATGAGGATACAGGCTTGATAATTAAGAAGTTCACATAACTTCTTAAGTAAATCACTAAATAGATATTACTTGGAAACCATCAGACACGTCAAGAACGAATTTGAGCCTCCTGCAATATGTTAATGAGTACATGCCCTAAACGTCTGTGGTATAGTCGTTTCTGCAAATGCGCACTAATTTTTAAGATATTCAAATGCAAAGAAACAGTAAAAATATACAATTAGCCTATAAATAATAAAATTAATAGCAGGGGACATTAAATGGCAGCGGAAGGTTTTGGCTTCGTAATTTTCTGACCAGGGTTCAAATCCCACAACATCAATGTTTTTATTTCTTTTTCCTTTCAGAAATTGTCAAACATGATTTGTTTATTTCATATCAACTTCATTTAATACTTTAATTGTGTGAAATTATATTTAAAACAAATCATATTACCTACAGTACAGTGTCATGTTTTTCCTGAAAAACGTTTTTCGAAATGAAGTCTTTTCACAACACAATCCAGCCATACATCCTTCAAGACTTCATTGCAATCATACAAGTCTCCATTGTTCCATTATTTTGTCACTTTTTGTGAATAAGTATCTTGTTTTGGAGCGTTTTGAATTGAAATAGATATTATTTTATTTCTTTCATATTCGTAGTTTCTGTACTTTTATACAGTCAAGAAATATTTTAAATGATAGTTTATTTTTTATTTTTTCTACAATCGATATGTTTGAACAGGTTTGTAGATAATACATGATTTCACACTATTTAAAATAGTTAAACATTCTGTGATACTTTCATTGTACCTAAGTCAAGTAAAACTATTATATACCAAATGAATTAAATACGTAAAAAGATGTTCGGTATACTAAACACCGGTGAACATGGAAATGGTACTGCGGTAGAGGGAATTACCACACAATGGCCAATCGTCGGGAAAGTTAACTGGGATGGTTTCCCCTTGCATTTGCTTATTTGGATAGTGTTTCTCGTACTATTGTATCCCTGGATGGTTGACGATGTGTCTGTTAAGTATAAGGTGTTATCTGAGTTACCAGGTGAGAGGTGAACGTACTCCGCGATTCACTAATCACTGAAAGTGGGTGGCGAACGAAGCATTGCATCTATTCTAATGTGTGAACGTTTGTGCACAGGAAGGGATATACACGTTATGGCAGGATGCACCCATGGACTATTTTGAAAAACCATCCTGGCAATTGGCATAGTGATCTTGGAAAATCCAGATCAGGATGGCCGAAGTGGGTTATTGAGCCCTACTCCTATCGGATTCTAAGTTTTCTCGCTTAATAAATCTTTCCTATTCCATTCCCTAATCGCTCGTGGAAAATAAAAACGAGTATAGAAATGAATAGGTCCTGGCTCTGATTTTTCTTATCTTATTTTCCCCGTTCTTCCTAGATATGAGTGTTGCTGATACTAATGTGTCCTTGCTATCATCCTGAAATAGGTCAGTCGTGAATTTTTTAATTAGCTCCTGTCTAGAGCAACACGTTCAGTGTTCCAGATCTTCCCAACCTAACTCCATCAACATCGCACTCACGTTTTCCTTCCAGCTATATATACCTGTCATGAACTGGGTAGCTCTTCTTTGGACCTCCATTAACCACTTTTGATGGGGGCTCCATACAGAACAACAATATTCTAGGTGAGGTCGCACCAGTGCTTTGTATGCAATCGATTCAACGTCCGGTGTACACTGTTCTAAATTACGAACTAGAAACCTGAGCATATGATTTGCTTTCCTACTTATTGTCGACTATATAAATCTAACATCGCATTAGTAACTTCTTAACATTAAATTCACTGCTTACTGCCTTTATTTAATCTACTTATTTCATTCTATACGAATCCCACAAGATGATAACTACCTTCAAGAGATATAGAGATGTCTCTACAATATTCTAAAACATTTTGTTATGTTCCGAAAACGCCTGGTGGAAATTTTATGATACTTGACTAATAAAACAGGAAGTAAAAAATCGCAACCACACTTTACAACACTGAGTACGTTGCAAGTTATTTAACAACTTCCAATAAATGTAATAAATACTACCAACGCCATTCAGTGGAGTTACTGCACATAAAAATTATACAAAATATTCCTAAAACGGAGCTCTTTTCCGAATAGTCTGAGCGTCACTAATGAAATGTCTTCCGCCAATATGCTTCTTCCAAAACCAGAGGTTATCTTGTCTCCAGCACTGTGATATTATTGCAGAGTTTAATCTGATAAATTGTTACTATTACGGATACATTAATAAGTAAGTTTTGCTAGCTTCTTTCTGTGACCTCGCACCTCCATTATTTTAGGTTTTAAACTCCTGTGTCATAGCTTAAGTTAGGTTCACAACATCGGTGAGGAGGCAGCTATAACTATAGTCTTTCCTGCAAACAACGCTTGACATTAACCAATTAAATTCAAGCACGTATTTATACGGTTCTGTCGCTCACACACAGTACTCCGGCAGGTTGTAAACATTGAGGGTCCCCATTGCAGGGAGCCGTCACTCTTTCACGCATTATGATTTGTAGCGGTCCGAATTTATCACCGGCCGGGTCCGCCACTGGCGCATGATCCAGATGGGCTCAGCGATACTACTGCAATTCACGCACGCGGCATTGTGCCAGTGATAAGCTGCGAAGCCCTGCTCGCCGCATGAATATGTATCTCCGTAAGAGTTTTGTGCCCGTGAACAATCAGTTGCGCCGCAAATGTAAATGCGTGGTTATTGCGGTTAAACATTTTGAAATATCTCACCTAAAACTGGATGCATATTCAGATATTTAACTTTTGGCTGCATTCGTTAATATTCTGTTGGGACCCGTTTGTTGAGAATATTTATGTAGATGGTATTAGATTCCACCTGAGACCTTGTATATTCTGCATTCGAATACATGATGAAACTGTAACGATTTTTTGTTTTCGTTTTGTTTTACATACCCTGTACTATCACGAATGTAGAATCTATTCGAATTAATCTTATAAATATATAGACACGTGTCCGTATTTCTCACTCTGCAGCCTACACTACCTAGTGCAAACCACTGGAATAGCAGGGAGTTTCTATCACGTACAATGTCGGCTGAATGCCGGTAGCTATGGGGGAGTGGGAGATACGGTGGTTGAAAGTTGTCGATATAGGGCATTTTCCTATTTCCACCAAAGATATGGTTGCCCCTATATTTAACCTTGCAGCCATAACTACCAAGCACAGATCACTGGCGTTTGTGTGTGGTATTAGCCTGGAGCCTTCCAATGTTCACTATGGTGATTGCATGTCGGTATGCTTGAAAGTGGTCGACCTGATATAAAAATAGACATGTGTTTTCCTATATTTCACTTTCCAGCCACAACCATTTAGCGCAGATCACTGGTGTTTGTGTGTGGTAATAGCCTCGAGTCTCCCATCTTGCACTATGGTGGTTGCATGTGGGTAGCTATCAATCCAAATTTCTTACAAAGACGAACGAATTCGTGGGTACCAGCTAGTAAGCAATAAATAAACAAATAGCATGTGACATTATTATTATTATTGATTGCCAATAATGCCAACGGTTGTCGATGTGAAAAAGTTTCAATTTGACGCCAAGATTGCTTCTCTCGTGACATTACAACACTGTAATACCACATGATTAACAGGAACTATGGTTTTAGATGTATTAGAGCCACCAAGGTTCCTACCTACTTAACACGGATAAATGTAATAAACGAAATTACAATGAAAGACAATCTCAAAAATTATTCGGCGTTAATTACTAATTTTCGTAAGAACGGAGACTTTCCCGGCGTATGCTTGAAATGAAGTCTTCACGGGTGTACCGCCGGATAGTGTTTCGAAAACCCGATATTTCGACGACGGAGCTAGTCCTCGAAATATCGTGTTTTCAAAACACTTTCCGGCGGTACGCCCGTGAAGACTTCATACTAATTTTCGTTTTAAAAGGAGAGGATGTTAAAAATTAACAATTATTGGCTGTGTGAAAGGTTAGAAATAGCTTCATTGCAAGAGTGCTCCTCCTACTTTATCAGTCTCCCTACAGTTGCAGAAAGTATTTGGGGAGGAGGAAAACTAGCGGCAACAGCAAGTAATAAGTTTCTGAAACATGAGTTGTTTCACCCCAAACTGTCATTTCACGCGACGGTTAAAACAGAAATAGGTAGTACTGATAAAATACTGCTGACATTTCGCCACCCAACTTCTGAACCAGAGCCCCTCAATGGTTGCATCGCTGATTCCGATTATCCGAGGCTGTAAATCATCGTGTAAACGAGCTATCTCCTTCATTCGTCTCTCAAGCTTGAACTTATTCTCAATTCTTTCTGGCCCCGTATTCGGAAGGACGCCGGTTTGATTCCCCGTCCCCCCAAATCACTCCAGGCAAATTCTGTGGTGCTTCCTTCAAAAGACCTTGGCCGATTTCCTTCCCGTTACTTGTACCCAGTCCCATCCCGCCTCTAATGACCTCGACGTCGACGAGGCTTAAAGCTATAAGTAAAAAAAAAAGGTCAGTTCTCAGTTATACTGTACAGTATCATCACTTAATTTATTTATCCTGTACAGGGTCACGTGTTGGCTTGAGAGACAGTTGTCGAAAATTCAATTCCAATGCAGACTTTGACAATGTATTCCAGCCTAATTTTCCTTCACGTTTGTTTACGCGTCGTACAATTACACTATTAAATTATACGCATTATAAAAATTTAAATACACATTGTTTCTAGTGATATTTCTCGTGAGAATTTCATAAACTTTGTGTCATCTATATTTTTTAATGTTTGGATGCTGTCATTGTTGCAAACGTAGGTTAAAAAAATTGAAGCAAATTTAATTCTCTTAGATTCAATTCGTCTGAAGAGAAATAAGATAGAATTTTTATGTTATTGACGTTCATTTTGTTTAATATTACTTACTTGAAGGAAATAAACACAAGTAACTTAAACTGTTAAGTCCCACAGGAAAGGAACTTGACATCCTACCACCGACACAATGGCTTAATATGCACCCTGCGGTAGATTCCAATCAACCTTTGGATTGCGGACTAATTTTTTTCCGACGTAGCTAATACTCTCTCTGAGTTACACTTCTGTCTTAGCTCCAGAAGTCACTAGTCGTATTACCAATTTTTTGAAAACTTACTATCCATCGCTGAGTTTTGACGATTTTTGGTGGAATAGGATTATGATTCCTGTTGATAAATCTAGCTGATTGGTGTTTGCAATAACATGAGTTATAATTTTTTAATTGTATAATTGATAAATATTATAAATATTCTAATTATTGAGAAACCTTCTAAAAGCTTTTAAGTAGATGGGATCAGATTTATCTGCTTTTATCATAAAGGTATATGCCAAGAATTGTCTTTCCACATTTTTGTACACAGCTTTTATTTATTCTTTGTTCATAAATTAACTCAGGTCCCTAAAAATTCGGCGCTACTATCCTTTTACGAAGTTGGATGCCCCACGCGGGCTGCGACCAAGTTTGGGCAGTAAGTGGGTGCTGGTGGAGACCAGCAGGTGTTTTAACTTAACGCTAAGAGGGCAATAACTTCATGGGCGCTAAACTTGTTAGTGCTTCCTCTCACCGACTAACATATAAACTTTGCCCTTTTATCTCGTATAAAGTTATGCCAACAACTTTAGTTTCATGAGTGCCTCTTACTCTATTAAGAAGAAGAAACTGTCACCAGCTCAAAGTCTTACAGCTAATGCATATGAAACTTGTGTTGAGGTGCCTGTAATATCATGAAAATATATATTTTTTTAATTTTTAACGCCTTAAACGAGCTTGTAAACTATTATTTGGTGCATACGATACGTTAATATTATATTTCAGTGGTGCAAACTTTTACCAATTTCAATATTAGTATACTATTAAAAAACAGTAAATAGCAAGGAGACTTAAGGGTCTCGGACAGACAGGGTCTGATATACAGGATGATTATAATTGAAGTTTAAGTTTCAAAATGCTATAAAAATGAACACTGATTAGAATGACGTCAAAATTGAACGGCGTATTATTGAAGAAGGGGGAAAGAACATGAACGGTGATTCTGCACCAGTAGCTCTGCAGAAGTTCAGGATTCTCAAGGGTATAAAAATAGGCGTTGGACCGATGACTGCCATGGGTCTGGTGAAAATGATGAAAAAATTCAAGTTCGGTTTGATGTTCAGTCTGGTAGAGGAAGGAAAAGATGTGATACGGCGGTAGTTGAAGAAGTAGCCACAGCAGTTCAGGAGGCGTCGAGCGGTGGTGTGCAACCATGCAGTGCACGGAGAATTGCCCGAACATTGGACAGGTCTGTTAGCACGGTGCATAACATTCTACGAAACATCCTGAAATGCTGTCCGTACAAAATTTGCCATTTGCAGGAGTTGTTTCCTTCTGACCTGCTAGCAATAGAGGGTTTTGCTTTGAAATTTCTTGCTCACATGGAAGTGGCCAATGATTAGCCGCGGAAAATTCTGTGGAGAGACGAAGCCCATTTCCATCTTATGGGATATGTTTTACGATTTGTTATTTGTAGACGAAACACTGATGCTTACAGTGCCATCTGTAGCTAAAACTTGGAACTATTTTTTTTTGTTCATGTTCTTTCTCCGTTCTTCAACAATACGCCGTTCAATTTTGACGTCATTCTAATCAGTGGTTCCTTTTTTTTAGAGCGTTTTGAAACTTAAACTTTAAAAATAATCACCCTGTAATTGTGAAATCAAAATTGTAAACTTTTGTGGTCCCTCTCTGTGCTATCGTACATTGAGGAAATAAAAAGAGACGGTGATAAGTAGGCTAAACCTAGAAAATTAAATCATATAATTTCATAAGATGTTGAACATAAGTATGCACTGGTGTGTAAAACGTAAGGACGAAAATAACATTTGCATGTTGTGTCTCTGCCAAGTGACATAGCTCGATGGAACTTAAACCACGTATAGAAAGAACTGCTGCAGAACGCTACCGTTGACAACTGAAAGTAATACGCGTTGAGACGAACCGAATTAACACTTTTATGCCTAGACAGTGACTCATGATGGTCCCCTGCACGTTAAAAAATGTTACATGGTTTTTAAAGGGGAGTGTGATCACCACGGACAGCGATGCATGCTGTCCAATGTGCTCCAATGCTCTAAACATGATTGGTAAGGAGTTCTTGTGGTAGGACGTTCCATTCTTCCACCAGTGTGGTTGACCAATGCTGGATGGTCACTGGTGCAAGTGGATGTGCTGCAATGCGGCTCCCCAACGCATCTCAGACGTACCCTACGGGATTTAAGTTGCGGAAACGGCCAGGATAATCCATTCGTCGAATATCCTCTCGTTCCAAGAGATCCTCCACCTGCTGTGTTTGATGCGGTCACTCATTGTATCCATAAAAAAATGCCTAATACACCCCTGAAAAGACGACATGGGGAAGGAGTACAATGTCACAATAATGTTGGCCAGTGAGTGTATGATGTTCAAAGATTTCGAGGTAGGTACACCCATACATTATGCTTCCTCAAACCATAACACTTGTACCACCAAACGATCATTTCGACAATTTTTCAAAGTGCATTATGTATTCCCACCTCTCGTCAGTTGTGGGTACTTCCAGAATCTCTACTCAGATTGAATCTATCTCATCTGAGAAGAGCACACGACTCCATTCCTCGTCGTCAAAGTCTCGATGCTTTTGGCACTAGCGAAAACGGTTTCGCAGATGTTTGGATGTCAACGGAACACAACGTAATGGTCGTGGGGGAAAGAGACCGACCCCATGTAGTCACTGTGCCACTGTAGAGTGTGAGATTACATGCCTCCATCCCTGTTAGATCTGGTCATAATTGCACCCAATGTTTGGCGTGGGTTCCTAGCCTTTTTGCACAATATAGAGGTCATCTGCTGCTTTACTTGACCGTGGTCGACCACCTCTTCTTCGGGCAGCAGAGCCTGTGAATCGTAAAGCTCCCTATTGACCTGAAATAATGCTATTCGCAATACCTAACTCCTGGTATACACTCGTCAAACTTGATTCTTCTTCCAATTTTCCCATCATTCTTCTCCTTTCGAAGTCATCAAAATGTTGTCTCCGAGTACATTTGTCACTACAGACGAGTTGACCCCACACCACGTGATGTCCAGCTTTCTGTGCATTTGTGAGAGACATCTAGCAATATGCTACCGCAGTTTTATTCATTTTCATTGAGAAGTTAATATCTAATGTTATTTTATCCATTTCGTCCTTAAGTTTTGTACATCAGTGTACTATGGTATAAATCAAAAAATCTAGCTGCTTGTGAATATATTTCATCAAATTTAATTAAAGTGAATTTCATTTCTTTAAGGGGGTAGATACAGTTATCAGGTTTCAAAAAAAAAAAAGATTATTTTCTTTTGATTCACAAAAATAGCTTTTACTTTTGACTTCATGTTGGTGAACAAATTATTGAAATATCTTTGATAGTGTGGGAATTATGCGTGAATAAGCAAAACCCTGCACGATTGACAGCCATTTAAATTTTACTGCACTTGAAGGTACCATCACAAGTTTAACCTTAATATCTCAAAACAGCAGTTCATCAATTGATTTTAAAGATAACTTTTTTCCACATGAATAGATCTTTTTCAAATTTGCAAGACATGTTCTACATACTAATCACTACAGTCCCTACCATTATTGTTTTTGTAACTTTTCACAAATGGAAAATATGCCTATATGATTAAACAAAAAAAGCAAGAATTTTAATTTCTCATTTTTTTATTAACAACAAATATAAAGTTAAATGTGTTATATTATTGGTTTAAATAAATGCCTCGATATTAGTTTACAAGATTAAAAGAATTTAAAGCAAAATTTCAAATATTATGCTTTCTATATTAAATACCTTAATGAAGACATTTTTTTAACTGTCAATTTGGATGGTACATTAACAATTTTTTAAATAATACTTTTATTTTAAAAATCAATTTTTATATATAACTATAATAGTTCAATGAAGCTACGGAATTTGAACCCTCAAATTTAAATAGATTTGGAGAAAATGAAATTTCAATTTCCACAAATATTTGTATGTGTTAGCTGTATCTACCCCATTAGACTAAGTATTTGATAATCATTTTGATGAAAACATCACCTTGAGCAATAACAAATAGTAATGACTATCTTGCAGGTCCGATCGCATATGATTGTATAATTAAAAGTATTCTTTTTCCTTTTTCTTCAGGATGCGAAAATTCAGGTTCGTAATTAATTAAATAACAATCTAACACACTTAGCACAGTTTATTACAGTTCCAAAACTTATCAGTAGTGACAAAAGAATAAAATAAATTTTAGGCAATATTTAATGGGAACGTTTATAGAATAAATAGTGAAGATTTTGGTGAAGTTCTTTAAACAATTTTTTTAATAAAATCTTATTATATTATCAGCTGCTAAAGTGTAAATTATATCTTTTGACAAATAATTCATCGCTGCCGTGTTATTATCTGTGGAAGCTTGTTTACAAGTATCATTTATTGAGTTAAAAAACGTTCAGATAGATGGTGTTAAGACAACAGCGATAAATAAGTTTAGATAAAATTACATTTCTGCTTCTACTGTGACGACAAATTAAGTAACAGAGATTAGACAAAACAATGTTTCTACTGTGGAAACTGAATCATTTTCCAGAGCTTGTGTGTCTGTCTATGTTGTCACCAAACGCTGTTGGCAATCGTCAATTTTACCACTTAGTGTGAGGAATTTTTAAATTTTGTTTTGCAGAATACAAAGGCTACTATTCTAAAGTAAGCGTCAGATAGAGAAGATTATGGTTTTGCCGTAACTGTTAATGACGTTGGCAGCATTTAGTTGCGAGGACTTCACGTACCTTGTTAATTGGTAGCCATTTTATGGATGTTGTGAAAGAAATGTTCAACAATGAGCTTGCCATAGATCAACAAATGCCTACGATTATTGGAATTCACTTTGATCATGTCTCACCAAGTAAGGTGAACAAACAAGGCTTCGAAATGATGCACTCTTGTAGGTTTTCCTCAATCGAAATATTCACGCTATGTTGAAAATTCCATGGGTCTCAGTAAAATGAAAGATGATAAAATTAACAGGCATAATGCTTTTCATGTTTGGTTTTTTTATTGACTAACATTTCCAGTTCCTTCACCAGCGCGGGGCTTACTGTGTGTAGAAAGCACTAATGCGTTTGCCTATTGCTTTTAATTTAGCAGCAAAGCATAAAAGTATGCAGTATACATTTTTCTCACCTTTATGCGTAAACTGCTAAGTTACTTTTACCGTCCTTGCATTAATTATTACAATCATTTTTATTTTCAGTAGTTGATACTCTCTGAGAAGATTACCTCGTTCATCTTACGCGACTGCATTTGTGCCTGGAGTCAGGTCGTTTGGCCAGCTGAAGAGCGTTAGATTTTACAAACACAAAAGCGAAACAAATACAGTGACCTTTTTTTTTCCTGCGTGCCAACGCGGCCCTTGTGTACTCTGTTGCGGACGTAATTCATTAGTTCATGTTTACAAGGGCAGCGGTGGGATGCTGCGTTTCAATGCGGAATTCAATTATCAAATAGCACTTTACGTTAATTGCTCCATTTTGTATGTAACTCGATCAACAACAGGCCACTATTAAAGTTAAAAACATTGTAGTAACCGATTCACAAATGATCGGCCAAAAATCTTAATTACAATTATGTGCAACTTCTCATTTTGAAAGTAAATTCGTTTTTTGTGAAGGCAAGGAAAAGGCTGTAATCAGTAGGCTGCTGTGGTTTGTATAATCGAATATCACAGGTCTTTAGGTGGTTAAGTACTCAGTGTGTTTGGTGAAACTATGGGAACATTGTAAGGTGACAAGGTCCTAACAATTTTTTTTATGAATATGTTTGTTAAAATTAAATATTATTCTTGCTTTGTTGATACGAATGTGTTAAAGTTATGTGTAAAATGAAAGATACGTGAATATTGGAGTTCCGTAATATCTATGAACAGTGGCTGTCTAAGACAACGAATATCTTTGGACAAAAGAAAAAAGTAGGGTATTATGGCGAGAGAGTGTGCGAGAATGTAAGATATAGAGAGCATGTGGTGGTATAAAACGGAACGTAGAAGTCTGTTATTCTCTAGTATAATCTAAAGAAGTGTATTCTATACCAAGTGTTTAATAATAAAATTTCTTTCGAGTGTTTTCAAATGATCCTGTAGTGATATATGTAATATTTTGTTCTGAGCTGTGAAATAATATAATGTGCCGACTTCTATAGCTAGTATTTCAGCTTGACGAAGGGCATATTATAAGTCAAGAAGAGCTTTAGTAAAGTGTTCATACCAGCAAAAATAAAGAAGGTAACTTACAACATACTCATTACCTGGGTTTATATTCACTCGGTGTAAGAGCAATACAACTATTTAAATCTGGAATATAGATGAAGTAGTTTTTTTGTATAAATAAAAAAATAAGGGTATCTTTTACAAATGTCCTCAACCAGTGATGGGTGAGAACTAATTTTTCAAATTGGAAGCTGGTTTGGAAGTAATGACATACATGTAGGTTCTTTGAGAGATTTATATTTGCACCAATTCGTACCACCTTGGTTCAGTTAATTTAAGTCCAGATTA
This sequence comes from Vandiemenella viatica, assembly GCA_031002005.1. Lineage (NCBI taxonomy): Eukaryota > Metazoa > Arthropoda > Insecta > Orthoptera > Morabidae > Vandiemenella > Vandiemenella viatica. The sequence goes on along the minus strand of JARYHS010013631.1, from coordinate 133,107,153 downwards.
TACAAAATAAATTAAAATTTACTAGAAGAATCAACAGTAACCTATTTTCTAAGTTAAACGGAAAACATATAAGAAGTATTTCGTGAGATTTGTTGAAATACTGTATGAAAAAGTTTTTTAGAGTTACCCCATTGTGGTGAAGCTGAAAATTAATTTTATGATTTTTTTTTGTTGCAATATTAATGGCACTAAATTACTGAACATTTTACAGGAATTTGGTGTTGACTCAAAATCGGTCAACATAATCAGGCAGACTCTCACTTGAACAAATTCAAAAGTGAAATTTATGGGAGAGATCTCAGAGGAATTTAAATTAAAAACTGGTGTCAGGCATGGAGATGGGCATTCCCCAATTCTTTTCAATTGCGTTTTGGAGAAGGTAATAAGATTATGGGAAGAGAAACTCAAGGAAAGGGGAATTCACCATGAGATAAGATTAAGTTCGAAGCACAAATGAGTTGGGGTAAACTGTTTTGCCTTCGCTGATGAAATAGCGGTTCTTACTGAAAGTATAGAAACCGCACTCGAACAAATCAACCTTCTGAAAGAAATAGCAGGAAAGGTTGTACTTCAGATCTCTTTTTAGAAGAATAAATTCATGACCGATATTAGGGATTCACCCACAGTACTAAACACAACGTATTGAAAAATTAACAATATCAATAAATTTAAATATCTAGGTGGAGTAATTCAGATTAATTGGCTTGATAAGGAAGAAAATATATCAAGAGCAAGAAAACTAGAACTAGCCAAGCAATTGACTAAAGATACGTACCATAAGAAGAATCTATCAAGGAAACTAAAATCAAACACTACAACACAGTAATCAAACCAGAAGGACTGTACGCCTCAGAATGCTTGTTCTGTATGAAAACTGGAGAAATTGAAAAGGGAAAGGAAAATATTGAGAAAAATTTGGAGACCATTAAAAATTTAAAATGGTGAGTTAGACACCGGAGGATTAAAAACCTATATAAAGAAGAAGAAATTAAAAGGATGTCAGACACGATCAGAAAGAGGAGAATCAGTTTTTTTGGTCACATAATGAGAATGGATAACAATAGACTTACAAAAAGAATTTTCATTCAGGTTTACAAGAGTAAGAAGGGCCACCAGTGGATCAAAGAGTAAAGAGAGATATGGATGAGATCGGAATAACAGAAGATTTAATACAAGATAGAGCAACTTTTAGGAGATTGATCGAAAATTTCAAGTGTTTCCAGGAGAAGGAGGAGAGTAAATGTAGTAACATATGGACAGAAGAAAGGAGGAAACAGCAAAGTGTTAGGATGGAGAACTATTGGAAGTCAAGAAAAGAAGCCTCGAAATGAATGCACGGGATTACTTTTCGTGGTCCTTAGATGGCCGATATCGAAGAGAAGAAGAATTGCACTAAAACTGTTACAAAATTGGTAGTCACAAGCCTGGTGGTATCTAAACGTGTATTTTTTAAAGTACAGGAAGTTACTTAATGTATCAACAACTCGTCATAGTGGCTGCGCTCTTTGAGGCGCCAATACACTGGATCGCGGAGGTACTTACAGTATGTAGTCATAGGCTTCGGCGTCCAAATTCAATGGACTTTCCGGGTGACTTCGAGTCACATCGATAGTGCTAAAAGCTTTTCACTACATAAAAAACTCTGTAGCGGCCTACATCTATGAAAAGCTTTGTTATAGTATTACGCAAATACCAGTTAACGGATCTTACCGACATTTTCGTAGTTTGAAATCTTAGGCTCTACCTGAAAATCTACAGTATGTACGAGTATTAAGACTGCACGTGATTTGGCACCTGAGAAAGAAAGGATAATATGTTTTAACTATGTAAGAAATGCGCAAAAGATTCTTCATTCCATTTAGAAGTCGCACACTCAAATAAGCCTAAACGTTCATGATTTGTGTCATAAGAAAATTTGTTTTATTAAATTTCATCAGATTTAACTGTGGTTAATCCTGGCAACGGACTTTCGATTTTTATCTTAGGACTAGCCCGTACCCGCGACTTCGTACGCGGGGATTAAGAATTTTTTTCCAGAATTAAATATAGAAAGTTGTTGGTAACGAACGATTGGTCCCAAACAATATCGAGTCGGAATAATATGACAGGAAAGCTAACACTATATCACTGTACCATCGAACCTGTCTCCTGAAGAGAATCAATTTCCAACATATTTCTGTTACCATTCGATAAGGTCTCAAAATTTCGTGACTACAACTGTTAATCATACTGGAAAAAATATCCTGTGCCCTTCATACCGATTTCCTTATAAAATTCCATCACAACGATATAGCCATTTAGTCGTCAAAACGTAATAACAAGACAGAGACTTACTTCCGTATTTATAAATAATATTACTGTGGTTCACACTCACACACTGACTGCGAACAACACCTGAGGGATCATTATAACGTAAAAAAAGTGTACACCTACAACATTGCAAGACTACCTACGATTTGCCTCGCATTGCACCCCTAACTTTCTAATATCTACAGTTTAACATTCAATCCGAATAACCTACAGCCCAGGCCTGACTCTTACGATGAAAAACAATTTTTAAAAATCTTAGCCTCAACGAAGATTTGAACCGGAGACCACGACGTTCGTAAGCAAGCGCTTTAGCCTCTGAGCTGGCACTCCACTACACGAAAACACGGCACGGAGACGTCCATATCCAACGTGTCTGTCTATCGTCGTATTTGGAAGTTATGAGACAAAATGTGTTATTTATACAGATAATTTTTCAACAAAATGTAGACAGTATTTTTCTCCTTGTTTCAAAGGATAAGTGTGCAAAGTTTCATCGAGATAGGCTGAAAACTGTTGATTTGTATGAAGAACAAACAAAGCAAAGTGCCCTCCCTACAGATTTTCTCGTCAAATTCCGTCAATATCGGTATAGGTATTTAATTGTCAAAACGTAACATAAGACAGAGACTTACTTCCGCATTTATAGTATTCCTACTGCAGATTACACACACACTGACTACGAATCACCCCTGATGGATCAATATAACGTAAAAAAGTGTACATCTACTGTATTGCAAGACTACCTACGAATTGCCTCAGGTTGCACCCCTACCTTTGTGAAATCTACAGTTTAAAATTCAATCCGAATAACCGACGGCCCAACCGTGACTCTTACGATCAAAAACAATTTTTAAAAATCTTAGCCTCAACGGAGATTTGAACCGGAGACCACGACGTTCGTAAGCAAGCGCTTTAGCCACTTTTTTTATTTTTATTTATTTTTTTAAAGATGGCTTTCATTTTTTTTTTTCCATCTCAGCCATCTGTAAGTTTATCGATGTTTATTCGAATTTGTCTGTACTATATTATCGTTTGCTCATTGCGGACAACACAGGACGGACACAACACCCATGCCCTCGGCCGGATTCGAACCGGCGACCCTGGCAACGCGAGGCAAGCTCGCTAGCCGCTACGCTACCAGGGCCGGCTGCCACTGAGCTGGCACTCCACTACACGAAAACACGGCACGGAGACGTCCATATTCAACGTGTCTGTCTATCGCCGTATTTCGAAGTTATGAGCCAAAATGTGTTATTTATACAGATAATTTTCCAACAAAATGTAGACAGTATTTTTCTCCTTGTTTCAAAGGATAAGTGTGCAAAGTTTCATCGAGATCGGATGAAAACTGTGGATTTGTATGAAGAACAAACAAACATACATTAATCTTTATATATAAAGATTGTGTAAATACTGCCTTTGATTTTTTTATCATTGTATTGTGTACACGAAGATTATCACAGTTTAACATTCTGACAGCAGTTTATAGGCAAAATATCTAAGTCCAGACATGAGGGAGGAAATTGTTCACTTTAAAATTACACATCTGTCTAAGAGTATTATAAGAAAAACATTAGTAATAAATTTACACAGTTCGTGTACAGATCTTTCAGGAAATTGACGTTTTTTTAAATTAAGTATATCAGCATTGAGGGGATATTTACCAAAGAATTCTTGTGTAGACTACATTTAAACATATCAGAATTTTCTGCAATATTACTGTTTGGAAATCTACAATATGGTACGCGTACACCTAGGTAACCGGGAGTGAGGCTGCTGGGAAATGTTAGATTGAAACTTAATCTTTCATTCATATGTACGAAATTCTGATGGACAATATCAGGTATGAAAAGAGTTATTAGGTAAAAATCATCATCTAAGATTTAAATGAAACATAATTGTAAGAATCTACAGTGCTAGAAAACATTATTATAAAATGATAGTATATACTCACTTAGTTCAATGAAGTCAGAACTATCAAAAGTGTCTACGAATGATGAGTCTTATCGATCTCGAAACATTGTATGCAATCTCAATTTATACATAAAACATTCGCATTAATCTTTTCACTTTTGTGCATTTCTATTTTGGATACTTTATTGCATTAATTCGTCATAATTTTTCAGATAAATACTTGCATATCAAAATTAATTTTTTGAATTAAATGAAAGGTAAAAAAATGTTTTATTAAAGTGGAAAACATTAAATGGATACTGTGACTGCGAATTTCTGTGTGAAATTTAGTTTATTGTGTCACTAATGATCTAGTTATCATTTTAAAATAAATCGAAAACCGGTCCTCTGGCATAACGTCGTAAGTCGAAAGTTACAAGATTACCATATCGGCTTCAAATGAACTATAAATCAACTAAAATTTGAGAAAAGAAATGTTACATATTCATAGTTCACTTGTTTGTACTTTCGTGTATATAGAAAACACATTGTCGCGGTTAAGAGAAAAATAAAAAAATATAAGAGTTGGTCATTATTTTAGAATATTTAATTCATGATTTATTATTTGCTGCTTAACAGCTTACTATTGACCTAGAGGAACGCTCGTTTTGCATGTTCTGCTAATAGACCATAATGCTACAGTCGTCAAGATTTCCGAATTGAGACTATGTCAAGAAGCTGCAATCGCTTAACGGAATTAAGGGTTTTGATTCCTTAGTTCTTCTACCCCTTCGGTGAAAATATTCTGTCAATTGGCAACTGTCTTCTCTTGTTTATTCATTATTTTTAAGGAATTTCAGAAAGAAACACTTCTACTGATGAGTGTCGTATAGTGCTTGCTGTAAACCACTTCAACCACTTGAAGCATACAGTGAATCAGCAGCTACGTTATACGATACAGTGCAATTCGATTTACATGTACTTCTAAACGTAGTATCTAGTGAGATTAACCCTAATGCTTTCCTCTCATGAGCTACAAGGACAATGTGCAACAAACATTCTATAACCTATGTGCTTCTTACTTCTAGGAGTTGTTTGAAATTTCCTCAGCTACGATTGTAGATACATCCATATATTATCAACGAACAGAGTTCAGAGTTAAATTGAATTTAAATATAGCACAAATTTAAAAATACCCACAATTGCTAGAACGGTAAAAAGTACAATTGACAACCATCTTACAATGGTTTGGTTGGCAGGTACACCATAAAAGGAACAATTTTCAAAGTTGGTAGCACATGGTACTGCGCGGAAATGTGTGCTTATCTATTAACTATTATTATTTATTAGTTGTTATTTTTTTCATGACGTTGCATAACTGCTACGGTTGACCCAGTTAAATAACAAGAAAAATTTGAGGTGATGTAAACATTAGCTCTACTACAGTTCGACAGCGTTTACATCTTTTTTCTATCTTATTTTTTTCTTACCAGGAAGCTAACAAATATCAACGTAATGCATGCATGCGTCAAGGGCGTGTCACCGTTAGTTAATATGCATGGATTTTATTCTGCTCCGGGAAAATCTTCAGGCATTTTTTTTTTTTTACACCTCGTCGACGTAGAGGTCATTAGAGGCGGGATGGGACTGGGGACAAGGATTTTGACGGAATTCAGCCATGGCCTTTTGAAGGAAGCATCCCGGCATTCGCCTGGAATCGTCCTCCCGATTGCGAGGTCAGAACGTTAACCACTCACCCACCACGCTCGGTAGGCGTAGAGTAGTTTACAATCTCCGTTTGACTAATTATACTTTTCAGAAAGAAAACTTCCAAACTTTCGGAGGAGTGATTGCATATTTAAATTCCCTTCTCACGTCAATTCTAAACAGGTGATAAACTCCATGCCTCACCGTGATAGAACAAAAGATCTAGCTAGTAGTAAAGAAAACGCTTGGAAAATGATGGTGACATGGCCAGGACAACTATAGTAAACGGTGTTACTGAGACTTATGTCAGAGTGTTATATTCAGCTTAAAAATTAAGCATCCATTCTTGAGAATGTAAAAAGCCAAAACAATAAGAAGCATAAGGTAATTCTGAAAATTTTTGACAGAGATCGTCCTACAAAATGCAGATAAGGTAAAATTATTTAAATTCAAGGACAGTGTCATTTCACATGAATGTTTACATTATTTTCAGTTAATTCGTCATTCAAACGAAAGGGTTAGTAACAAAAAATCTTAAAACAGATTTGGGATACCTTAGAACAATAGAAGTAGTGAAATAATTAGAATAAAAATTTTACAACATTATAATACTGTCTCAGTTCCTTCATACCGTAAATGAATGAAATTATCAAATTCAAACATTGGTTTTAATGATGATTTCGTATTTCAATACGAACTAGGAAATAACTTTAAAAAATGTACCGAGCAACTGTTGGGCGCAGTCCGGAATTTCGTCGTTGGGGTGTACTACGGTGCACCGCACTTTTCGTGTGGACAGCGTGTGTAGCGTCACCTCGCACGGGCTGGCCGGTCGCGCCTGGTAATGCGATTACCTGGCAAACACCGGCCCGGCTGCCCATTGTATACCCAGGTGTCAGCCTCGCTAAAACGCTGTGCGCCGCGCCAGAAAGGATTTCCGCCGCCGCCGCCACTGCCACAATATGCAATTACACGTACGGCGCGCTCGGGAAATTCCGTGTGGAGCAGACGGGTGGGTGGTACCCCTAGCTAACGTGAGCTGGATATTTCCACAAAGTAGATGTATTCAGGGAAGATATTCGAAGCACAGACTGACATAAAGTAACACAAAAATGTTTGGTATTATGCGATAATGTCACACTTCCTCACACTGACTTGGGATTACTTAATTAGGCTTCTATGGTTAGAACCTCAAATGCCAAGCAACAACATATATAAATCGTAACACGAGCTAGCTCAACAAGTAATAATTTTTAATTTTTATTTGATATTACAAAAAAGTGAATGATCGAATATCATTAATTGTGCTTCATAACACAGAAACTATTTGATTTATTCAAGCAATAAATTTAATTATAGTAAAATCCATTAATTTGAATTTATCAAAACTGAACTGTATTCCCTTGTTATAACCTTTTGGTTCATAGAGAATTGGATACCATTCTAAGGCGTCACAGAGAAGGGCTTGAAACGTTTGATAATTTTAGTTTCAACAATTATCTGATTTTAATTAAAATTTCTTTTTGATGTAATTATTCATAATATAAAAATTGACATTATTATGAAAAATAGGAATAATTGTTCTCAGTAGAACACAAGAAATGGTTCACTTAATAGAATTTACGAATAACAGCTCAGTGCTGTATTTACTTTAATTTTAACATATCTAATGATTGTTTATTGAAATTAAGACACAATTACTTCTTGGCCTTCGGTCGAATGGAGTTCCCGGTTCGAGGTAGATGGCTCAATAGCGAAGGTAGGCTGTGGATAACCCTCAGACAGTGGAAAGTAACTACGATAACACAGCTGATGCCAGGATACGGTTTATTAGACTCAGTCTCACAATAAACAATGACAGATAGCGGAATGATGTTGCCTCGATGGTCAGACATGAAGAGAGCTCCGTGTGCTGTGCGCTGCCGTTAAGTATCTCTTCGTAGATCACTCTCTAATCGCTTTGGCGCTGGCATCCTGCTCGCTGCGTCTGTGGCGCCATCTAGTAGAGTAGCTCCGTACTCCCGATCCGACACATATAAGTTCGCTGTTAAAGCAAACCAGGGTATATATTTGCCCACCGCGTTACGAAGGTCTCATCTACTTGATTCTTTTCACTCGTTGGCCAATTAGTGAAACAGCTTCTCTGAATTGCTGGGCGCTGCTGTTACTGTTTTCTGAATCTAAACCGCCTTTACTATACTCGCTGCCTGGAACTGTTAGTATCGAGGAACACATTCATGGGCTTTCTTTTCAAGCCTCCGTTAAAAGCATCACTTTTCACACAATACTGGGACCAAGGCGTCTGTTCGTTGGCCGAAAGTCGTACATTCGCTTCTGTCCTGATATAATATTACAAGTAACATTGCCAGTGTTGTTTAATGTGTCTATTTTTGCCGGGTACACAGCTCACTTTTCACTTACTGAATCTTGGTTTTCACACATGCTTGTATGGGAGAAGTGGAGACATGTTAATGAATGAGTAATTGCGTTTACTGATGATGGAGTCTTCGTGTGATGCGTCAACTTTAACCTTAATAGCGTTGAGTTTTGGTAATAGCACAAGTCGGTCATTTCTGTCTTGAATAAGTGATAAACCGCAAATAAAGAATACTGTATAAACCACAGTGCTTCTTTACTACTTTGTACTTCAACAACTGTAACTTTGCTACGTTCTTCTGATTGGAAGCACAGAGGAATGAGTAATATCTCTTGCTGAATGCTCACATGTCACGATAATTAATAAAACATAGTAATATTGATTTCTTCCGCTTTGCAGAACCATCTCCTGTAAGCTACGTTTTCTCAGGTTCTCCGACCAGTAACAGACGTGTATGATTTCCAGGGTTCATTTCGTACCACGCTTTTCAAACTAGGTTGTTAATCAATCACGGTGAAGTGCGAGTAGATAGGCTTATTGTTATTTTAGAAACCTGTTTGTGGTGTGCATTCAAGTTGTTTGTACAGATAGCTTCACACGGTAATGTTCGAAAGGCAGTTACTATTGCCTTCAGCACTATCCCTCCTTTTCAATGCACTGGTGACATGTCTCACATACGTACACGAAGTCTCATTGTGGAAATAATTCTTTGTGTTTTCGGACATTGAAAGTGCGGCTACATTTTAGCATGCAAGGAAGCTTTACTTTTTTCACATGCGCTAAATGACATTTTATGCTGGGACAGCCAGTAAATGCTCAAGTCTTTAACATTGCTTTATGATTGCTCACGTTTTACCTTATCTTAACAAATTTGTGGTAGTTTCACAGTTCCTTTTGTGAGAACCTTAATGAAAATTGATCATTCCACTTCTATTTCAATTTTATCTGTCAAAAAGCCACAAGGGATGCTAGTTCCTGAATGAACGAGGAAGGTTAGTACCCATCGCATTAATTAGAGCTGCCGACGTGGAAGAGGACCATGTACTTCAGTTGGTAGACTGTATAAATAAGACCCGAAAGATCACGGTTCTATCCAAAACAACGCCGACGGTTTTTATTTCTAAACATATATTCTAAACAGCTATTCATGTTCACTCAGCCTTCTATACAATAATTATGGGAGTGGTGTCGATTTTTTCATTAACTGTAGTGCTCAGGTAAGTGATTGGCAAACAGAGTTCTACCTCCGCAAATGACCTGCAGGTGGAGCAAAGGAACATGCTAGCGAACATTCTATTTTAATTTTTTACAACCTCATGTATATGTTTCCTTAAATACGCAATAAACGTAAATAATTTAAATTCAAAAGACGTAAATTATTCGGTCTTCGTGAAACACTTTATCACTTTCAATCGATTAAGAATAAACATCCTGACAAAGTGGAAAAACTGAAACGATATTTTCAAAATGTTATGAAGTACTGTAACCGCATTCTCATTCAATACCATTCCCATAAAACTAAGATCGTGTATAACAAAGAAATGAAGTAATTTGTTGTGAATATTTAGGATTATTTCATAAATATGTGATATTTTTACTTGCATGCAGTGGGAAAATGTTGCGAATGAACCAAAGACTTGTAAAAGTGTTAAAATACATTACAATATTTGATTTAAAGAGCAGCTCTCTCAGACTTTACTCCAAGTTACTCGCCGTGGCAAACTGTAAAAGAAACTAACTCCATGATTCATAGCAATAGTTTTTTTTATTTGCGTTCAGTTAATTTTCTTACTTACACAGTAATACTCCCGTTGACTTTATTTTATTCATGTGTTGGTGATATAAAGTAATCTTTCACCATCAGTCATTATATTATATATCGTTAAAATAATTTTTACACCTTACTTTTCTTACCGTTACTGACAGTCTAAAAACATAAACAATCGCTGATAGTCTGTACTCTCTGCTGCTCTCTGGTTAAATTTCACCACAGAGTTTATACAGGGTGTCCAGCAATGACAAAATTTTATTGTGGAAAAAAAACTCACCATTTTCAAGAAATTGATTATTTTTCGAAACATGTGACTTTCTTCAGTTTATTCAAGCCATTTATACAAATAAAGACTTTTTGAATCCTGATTTATTTTTAAATTTACTCAAGGATGTTGTCATTTAAAACAATTTTTTTCTTAAAACATTAAAAAATCTTATGTAAAAGTATATACAAATTTATTCAAACGGCTGACTTTGTTGCAAAGACTGTAGCGTATATATATATGCAATAAGCGTATCGTACCAATTACATTAAAAATTGCTTCGTTCTTGCCAATTTTAAAATGGTATGTTTAACATTACTTTTAAAATAAAGCACAAAGATTGCTTTTTATTTATGGCTTTACGCCTCGTCGACGTTGATGTCATTAGTGGCGGGATGGGACTGAGGATGAGGAACGGTAAAGAATTCGGCCATGGCCTTTTGAAGAAAGCATTCCGGCATTCGCCTTGAGTGATTTGGGGAAAGCATGGAAAACCCAAATCTGGATGCCCGGGCCGGGATTCGATCCCAGCTTCATAACAAATGCGAGGCCACAAAGATTGGTATTTTGAACTTCATTAAAATAAAATATCGAATTGAAGTTACCATGCAAGAATTTTTTCATTTATAAAGGAAGTGTAAAATAAATATATCATTTAAGATTTTCTATAATTTTTTTAAGGAGAAAAACATTATTTTAGATTACTCAAATATGTTTGAATAACTAAAAAGAACAGAGTTCAAAAAGTCTTAATTTGTAGAAATGGCATGGAATAAACTGTTTCGAAAAAGTATTAAAAAATCAATATCTCGAAAATGCTGAGACCATTGTTAAAATAAAATTTTGTCATACAGTAGGAAATGATGTGATCTATCAGCGGTTGCTGGATTATCCTTCCATTCCTGGACACCCTGTATATGTACAGCTAAACGGGTGTTTCTCCTTAAATCTAATTCACACCAATTAACATTTTATTCTTCAAACAAATAAAACATGGCCTGATATTTCGTCCAAATGGCCATATAGGTTGTTTATCTAGCAATTATTGCGCATACGACCTAGACGCCACGATGTTGCAACCATTTATTCGGGTCACGTGCACCTAGAGGCAGCAGCTAAGTGAGTCGACGCGGCTCTGCGATGAAACTTCGATGGCGACCTCACTTCCTCTGAAGAAGCATCATGGTCGCGGCGTGCTACATTATGGAGGTGAGCAATTTACCCACGGTCAATAATATAAGATGCCGGCAACAGGCTCGTCGCCACGCATCAGCGCCGGTGTGGGGAACAGGAGGCGAAGTGAAGAGAGGTAACAAGGTAAACAGCAACCTCCAAATATAACTATGAGAAGAGTGTCAGCATGTGTACAACCAGCATTCCAGAATAAATGTGTAATACGTGTCCGTAATTCAGGTAGGTGTGACACCGTGATGATGGTCGTGACTTGATTGGCTTGGTAAGACAGGTGCTGGTAAAATTTCATAATCACCAGCTTCTGTACTGATTACGGTTATTCGACCGTCGGATGCAGTGCTATATTTGGAACCATTTGGTTTCTTTCGGCAGAGTGGACCTGTTCATTTATAGCGCAAACAACATACTGCTCTAATTAAAATCGTATATTATATACACAAAAAAGCAACACTTCAATACACTCCAATCACAGGGGAAGTGGGAAAACACCCTCTTAAAAATTATTAATGTAGTTGCCATATTGAGATAGCACATTTCAATGCAGCCTCTGATTCCAGGGTCACGGCGTACAACGACCATCATCGATCTTATTTGACTAAGCACTATAGCAGAGTGTAGAGCGCAATTATTGCTTCAATTTCAAACCAAGGTATTGAAATAATTTCTACTACCCCGGATTTGAGACGTGTGAGAGGTAGTTCTTCTCAATTAGAAATCACCAAATGGTTAATCAAACAACTGTGTTAAATGTTCTGAATTATTGACAGTGATTCCACTATTGGATCTCTGTTCTCGAAGAGGACTGGATGTCTGCTCTAGAATGTAAAAGCATTATTATATGTCAGACGTTGTTTAAAAAACACTGTTAGTCTTAGACAAGCCCAGTTATGATTTTTCGAGTATACTGATCTACGGACTCATATGTATCAGACGCATTGCGCCGGAGGTATCAGACTAGTACCACACTACAAGCTGTCACGATTAAAACACTGTATTGAGCTGCAGTGACATCATTCTAATTCTAAAGGTGGAAGGACCACCTGGTAACATTATTGCTCATAACGAGTTCCAGTGGTCACACATGTTTTCAGAGAATGCTGCTGCATTCATACAGTAATTTCTGCTGACTTTTTCCCACCACGAACCAAACAATGTTCGTCTAATTACCCCCATCAGCCATATAAGCTTTAACCTTTGCACCTAGATTGCACCTAGATGATTTAATGGTGTAATAAATTGCGATGAATATTATCTTCACTTCAATTTCACTGGTTCATATTCCACATGTTTTTCATCATTAAGTTTTGTGGAATTAACTGTGGTTTTTGGCATTATTGTCATATACTGTTATTTTTAGAAAAGTTAAAACTTACTAGTTTTTTTTTTTTTTTTTGCATCGCACACTACTTCTACTATGCATATTACCTTTATGCAGACCTAACAATAACATCCTTCACGGGTAATTTTAATTGCAATCAGCGTAATTAAGATAATCAGTATTTCTCGGGTACAAAATAAGGCGAAATTAAAAAAACACACACATCAATGTCGGTCGGTGGATTTGACCAGTACCGACGGAATAGAAGGGTGTATGCTATATCTGAGGATAACTCTGCCACAATCACGTATTGAACCACAGCATTGGCTAGATTTACACTTTCAAATAACGTAGTTCCCACTCCGGAATACCTGGGAAAATAAGCTGGGCTAGTCCAGTCAGTTAGTAAACAATAATTTATTCAGCCTGGACGATGAAACATGACAAAACACATCTAAGTAAAAGTAATATCCGCTTTAAATCACCGTGCGTGGTGGGTGAACGGTTAACGTTCTGACCTCGCATTCGGGAGAACGTGGGTTTGAATCCCCGTCCGGGCATCTAGATTTGAGTTTTCCATGGTTTCCCCATATCACTCCAGGCGAATGCTGGGATGCTTCCTTCAAAAGGCCATGGTAGAATTCATTCCCGTTCCTTGCCTCAATCCCATACCGCCTCTAATGACCTCGCTGTCGACGAGGCGTAAAGCTCAAGTAAAAAAAAAAAGCTTTAAATTTATTTGGTTTTATAATTAAATGTAGCTAGTAAATTTTTTCAAAATATACATAACTGTTGAAGCTGTTCCGGAAAATGGGGAGAATCTCAATCGGGGTAAAATAAAAAGAATGCTGTTTCCAGAATTAATTGTCTGTTTTGCGAGATGTTTGTTTCTTAGAAACATTTCGTACGAAGAAACCTACTGTGTGCATTTCTGATTAAATAAATATAATTTTCTCGAGGTGTATTAATTGTTTGTTTCTATGATGATTAATGGAATGTCGACCAGTTTTCAGGAACCAGAGGGAGCGATGCACCGAGCAGCCTTGCAGTTCCAGCACCACTACTGCTTATCTTCCTAACATCGTCTAGGCAAGTGGTTATAACACAAATACTCCCTTTTCACTGTAAACTGAATTAATCTATATATATATATTTAGCAAGTGTGTGTATGTAAAGACACACTTTTCTCAATGATCACCCACTGACATCCACTCATGGTTGTGGTGCTAACTAGCCCTTGGTTTCCCGCTGTTAGTAACGGAGTTTGGTTGCGGTGGTTGGAAGAGGATGGGTGAGGATGGTAATAATGTGCAATCTTTATACATAAAAATCTCCGTTTGTTTATGCTAGCAAAAATCAAAAGTAATCAGTCGATTGACTTGAAATTTTGGGAGAATTTGGTGGGTGGCACGAAGAGGTTTTTAAAATCCAAAAATTAAAAACCACTCCCCCATTTACACTCCTTAATTTTTAAACAAACCCACGTATTTTATGTGATTTCGATAGAACTTTGCGCACATATACTTTAAAATAAACAGAAAAATTATGTCAACATTTGGTTTGTAAAAATTCAAACCCTCTCCCCCTTCCACCATCTTAATTTTTTGTCAATTTTCTTTATACATACCCACAGTTTTTATTCGGTATCTATAGAACTTTGCACAAACAGAAAAATATTGTCTACATTTGGTTTTCAGAAATCCAACCCTCTCTCTCTTTCCAACCCTCTCAATTTTTGGCAGTATTCTTTACACAAAGACACAGCAGTTTCTAACCGATTTGAAGTAACTTCGCAAAAGTATTCTTTAAAATAAAATAAAAAAATAAAAAATAAAATACTCTCGACATTTAATTTTTGACAATGTTCTTTCTACAAATCCACAGTTTTTACCCGATATAGATGTAACTTTGCACACGTATACCTTAAAACAAACAGAATATTACTGTCTGTATTTAGTTTTCAGAAATCTCACCCCTCTCCCTTTTTCCAACTCTCTTATTTTTTATCAATGTTCTTTATACAAAGCTGCAGTGTCTTTCCAATTTTTAATGAACTTTGTACACGTATGCCTGAAAACAAACAGAATAACACTGTCAACATTTGGCTTAAAAAATCTAATTCTGTTCCCCTTTTATTTTTTGTCAATGGTTGTTATACATAACCGCAGTTTTATCCAATATCTATGGAATCTTACACACGTATACTTTAAAATAAATAGAAATATTCTGCCTACGTTTGGTTTGCTAAAGCCCAACTCCTTTCCCACTTTACCACCACCCCCACTTTACCCCTACCCCTCTTAATTTCCAATATTGTTTGTATAAACTCACAGTTATTATCAGATTTCGATGTAACACTGCACACGAGAACAATATTGTTTACTTTATTTTAACAAAAAAACCCAACCCCGTACCCCTTTACCCCGTTTAATTTTTGTAAATGTTCATTATATAAAGCGCCATTTTCTATCCGATTTTGAAGTAATTTTGCAAATGCATACTTTAAAACAAAGAGAGAAAAACGGTCTATATTAGGTTCACAAAAACTCACACACTCCTCCACATCACCTTACTTAAATAAAATTTACATTTGAAATCATTACGTTTTTTTGCAAATATCTCGAAAACGGTCGGAAATCAACCAAAGTGTTCTAAAAAACTGGAATGTTTTTGAATGCACTAAAATGTTCTAAATTACGACACATTTTTCAACTATTAGAAGTAATATACATAATTTATATGTGTGAACCGATTTTGATGGTACTCTCACTGGCAGGGTGTAACATAGGCTACTTTTTAATCAGGAAATATTTAAGGTTCCGTGCAAACATATAAAGCCTTTAATATTCATTAAAGTTCCTTATAATTCGTTGTGTAGTTATTGAATCAATAGTGTTTCACAGTAGGCAGCTGAATTTGAACTTTTATACTTAACGCTGTCCCTTCTTTTCCTACAGGCCTCTCTACCTATATTTAAAAAAAAAAAAAAAAAAAAGTTTAATCGGAAAAACCACCACACACAATGTTAACCACACCACTTTGAAACATTTTGTCATCTTATGATTTAACAGGTTGGTTTAAAATTTTTTCTGACCGAGTATTTTCATAGTTTTCCTAGATTGCTCCCGGGAAATTCCGGGATGGTTCCTCAAAATAACCCATTGGGGGATCCTGCCATATCCCGTATATCCATACCTATGCAAACGGTTACTCATTAAGATAGGTGCAATGCACCCTCCGCCATCCAGTTTTAGTGAATCGCAGAGTAATAATAATGGTAAATAGTAAAGAAACACTTTGGTGAAATTCCCTATTTTGTCTCCTTGAATACTTGCAAACATGTTACCCAATATTACCACTGTTCTTCAACAATTAAATCTCGCTTCCTGCAGCAACATATCACACTTTTTCAAAAACAATATTTGCAAATGTAATGCTAAGAGTGCCTACTCTGGAAATATCTATCAATGAGTTGAAGTAACCATAATCCCTGCTATGGTGCTCAAATCGTCAAAGCTTGCTTCTACAGCTCTGCCGACGGTGTTAGCTAAAGATGTGAGCTCTTGCAATCAATTATTTCAGGTTCGAAATCATACAAGAAAGGCAGCGAAATAACCACAATACACTTTATTTATTCTTTGATGAACACAATAAACATTGCGTGTCGTCAATTCCTGACGACATTAGATCAGTTCAGCCTCTCTCTCAGCGTAGAGAACCATCATACCTTTCACGCCTCTCCCGCAGAATACCTCCGTCCATCCTGACTACCAGACACGACCATATATCGGAATCGTTGCAGCTGTTCTCAGCACAAGTATTCCCCGCATTCCTTACGCTTAGTCGCAGGCACCAAACGTGGTGGGTGAGCGGTTAACGATCTGGCCTCGCATTCGAGACGACGCCGGTTCGAATCCCCATACGGGTATCCCGGGATGCTTTCTTCAAAATGCCATGGTCAAATTCCTTCCCGTTCCCTGTCCCCAGTCCATTTCCGCCTCTAATGACCTCGACATCGACGAGGCGTAAAGCCATAAGTAAAAAAAAAAAAATGTCGTTGCAGGATGTGTCACTCACATATTGTAAAGAGAACTAAAGAACTACCTGTAGTTTTCGCACAGTTGCACAATTTGGTATTCCTGGTAAAATCAGCTTTTGAGACGACCTTCTTGGCAACCTGGATAGTACCCGCTGATTCCATACACATATTTATGAACTTTTTATATAATAATAATACTTCCAGTATTCACTTTATATTAATACTTCCAGTATTTTTTAATTACAGTAAAATCTTTTTAATGAATGGCTTACGTTAAATAGTAATGTTATAATTTTTACAAATTGTCTCTCAACTTCACTTTAGTTTTGTTTTAAAACCAATTGCAATCTGATAACTCTACAGCATTGATATTTCTATTTCGCAGTTAATGTACTAACAATTTTATAATTTATTTGCAGGATTTACATTCTAGGACACCCGATTTCTTATTCCAGGAAATCCATCTAGATTTATGTTGAAAAAGGTTTTATGAAATCTCTCTCGGTGAATACAGAAAATGCTTTTTAATATGATTTATGGCCCAATTCCTATCCATTCCTATCCCAGAACCGGGACTTGGATGTTTAACAAATCAAAAGCACGCAATTAAGTAAATCTAAAAATTGCACTCGTTGCAAAAAGATTTCGTATAGTCACTTCAGTTTCGTTTATATAACGCAATAAAAATAAACTATAATAAAAATTCTTTGTGAAGCATAAACTATTATACATTTGTAATTGAAAATTTTCATTAAGAATATTATATTTCACCACCGAGTGCAATATCAAGGAATTGAATGGCGCTACTGATATTTTTGCTAAGTGTTTGGGAGGTAGATGTAACTGCTATTAATTCATTTTTATTCTCTGATGCGTTTCTCTATTTTCGAGCAATATCATAAGCGATTTATATCTGCCGATGTTATTTACAATTCCAGTTTTGTTTATTCTTTGTTTATGATGGTTATTTACTCATGGCTTTTCTCTTGGTTATTATTCTGGCTTTCCTGAATGTAAACTTGCAGTGATTTTCACACTACGCTAAACACAATCATGCTTATCCACTTTTGTATGTGACAGTTCACCGAAAGAAAAACACAGAGGCAGAACAAATAAAAAAGAATGAAAAATATTTTCAAATATGATATGATTGACAACAAAACAGAAACAATCGCCTACGCTACAGAAACATACAATGTTGAGTGCAATAAATGAAAAAATTTACTAAATGAAATAGAAAACATTATCTACGAATCAAACGATGTTTCACTGCACAAGACATTCAACTCGTCTACCCTAATATGAAATTTACTCCCAGCAATTGCAACGATTAAAGTTAATTACAAAATTAGCTGCGGTTGTCAATTAGTGAAAAGTGCAATATTAAACTTAGGCGGAAATATACAATTATAATATTCATTTCCACAACTTCAGTTATATTTAAAGTTGTAGGATTCTAAATAAGCCCTCAATGCATTACGTGTCTTTTCAGCTTAATAATAATGATGATTAGAACCTTTCAATAGAGTTCGGTATACAGCAACCCTATTATTTATACCTGATAAGAACTCTCTCAGCTTTATTATTGGTAGCCATCATTCTCTACAGACAAATATGATTCTAGAAGGATTGTCTAAATTTCTTTGTTTTCTTGACTTGAAACTACTTTAAGTTACCACTAACTAAACAAATGCAATCGATGATGGAAGCAAACTTGAAATGTTTGTAGAAATGAAGTAAGTATTATCAAATTAGTATGGCTAGAGGCTATATCAATATATGTGAAATTTTTATGAATTTAATCTTAGGTACAGATTCCATATAGAACCATCTGGAAATAAGAGGTGTGTACAAAAAGAAACCGAACTAATTAAATAGCGCGCCAACGGCTGCAGATAAAATTCTCTGACTTCCGTGCACACTAGTGACATCTCTCGGTAAGAGATTGCCTCTTGTCACACTACGGTCACTGCATTAGTTTACGAGTGACAGCCGGTTGAGTTAGGTCGTGCGCAGAGTGCTCGTTGGATTTGTGAGAAAGCGAGAATGAAGGAATTGGAGGAGCAACGCGTCTGTGTGAAATTTTATGTTAAACTTGGGAAAACTTTTACCGAGACACTTCAAATGCTTAAACAAGCATACCGGGATGACTGCATGAGGCGAACACAGTGCTATGAATGGTTTAAGCGCTTTGAGGAGGGCAGGAGTTCGGTTACCGACGATCCAAAATCTGGTCGACCCTCCACATCAACAGACGACCACCATGTTGAGAGACATTCAGAGACAAAATTAAGACTGTCATCTGCAAATAATTATTTTTGCAGCTTTGTGAAACATATATGGATAAAATACGTTCAAATAAAAACCATGAGAACAGGTACACGCAAGTTGAAATGTAATTCCTCAAGAAATTCAAGAATTCTGGAAAAAAATTAAAACAATCAAGTAATCGAGCCATCACAAATTTTAAGAATATCTTGAAATCACAATAAATGATAACAACTGATTTATTTCATTTTACTACATATAAAATAAAAAATCATATTCTTAATGATGAAACCAAGTAAGTTTGAGTTCAATAGGACGAGATTAACAATATTTAATAATTTAGTAAATATCTTAATTATTAATTATTATCTGGTGACACTAAATACTACATTGATATTCGAGTATGACGGAACAGAATAAAAGTATTTACGTTCATCTTCTGTTGAAGAGGACAGCATGAGGTACTAATAATGACAACATTAGCAATAATTTTTCAACCAAATAGATGAAACAAGTAACTTTTTTAAATAATTAATAACTAAAAATGCTTATATCGAGGTTACACCTTAACATCACATCAGAGCAAGCATTGACTAAAGAAGAAATTTCTTTCCCTTCAAGGAGGGTGTGACAAATTGATTTCCTTGATTTCCAGGTTTAACTTGAAACGATTTGTTCCGAATTCGCTATTTTGTCTTCAGTCTCCAAATTGTTTTACTTTCCGAGAGACAGTGACAGAAAAGGTAAAATGGAAAACTTAGACAGAAGGACAGAACTAGGAGAGAAGCATACGTTAAACAAAAGTGCTGATAATGAAATAAAATGATAAGAGCCCTTTCAGGTAAATTCAAGTGGAACTCCCTTTTTAACAGCCCGATGTTACAGAGTAATTATATGGAACTTACTTTAGCCTAACCTGCAATATGCCTTTCCCGCCTCTAATGACCTCGACAAAGCATAAAGCCATAAGCATTAAAAAAAATAATAGAAAGAGTAAAGAGAAATACAATGGTCTTCCTCGAGCCTTCAAACAAAAAAAAACAAAAAATCGGATTGATTATTACTCAGAATTGTCAATTTCGTAACATATGAATATTTTTTTTTTTTTTTTTTTTTTTTTTTTTTTGCAGGAATTTGATATTTATTTAAAAAACTATAGTCCATTCTGTTATTGCAGCAGCTCGCAAGTGCAATGAAACTTTAGGTAGAAGGTAATATAGTCAGCAATATCATTATGGTTCATTCGACTTATATATATATATATATATATATGTTTCAATTTCCGTGCTGAGATGGGACTTGAAGGGTGTAGCCCAGCGTGTTATTCCGTACCCAGTCAGAGCAGGCAGATATTTTTGACACTCGTAGTTCCAGCAAGCAGGGTGTATCGGTTTCAAATTTGCTGTCTCCCTCTCCCTTCGCGAGATAACACTTATATTTCAATCAGGCGTGTTGTTGTCCCATTCCGTTTTCTATCAGGGCGGTGTCCGATCGGCAGATCGTGTTGCAGTAATTACGCCTCGCTCGCTCAGATAGTTAAATCTGTCCGAGTGGTACATAATTATCGACGTGGGAGCCGGTTCCTGCCCGCCGATATTCCAGTTTATCATCGCTGATTAGAACGCGCGTTCATCAGTGGAGGCGGATTACGCGGTATTACGCCCCTGCGAGTTTGTGCATCGTGCCTGCCATCCTATGCCACATCTCGCCTTGCCTGGTCTCCATGTACATCGCACAAATATATAAGCAGCCAGCTGGCTGGTTATATTTCCATTTTTAGGAATAGCGCCTGCTTGACCGAGCTTCGCTCAGTATCAATGTTAATAAACGTTAGGTTATTCATGTTTCCATCAAGATCCTTAGGAGAATGACTTGAAATCCGCTACTTTCAATGTAGATTGCTTCTGGCTCTGGAAAATGCCACATTGACAAAAACTGATGATATAAGGTATTATAACGGCCCATAGACACAGAATGTTAATGAATTGGATTTTAAGAATTATTTGTATCAAGCTGGGAGTTCAGAAAATATGTTTTTCTTGCCATTAATTGTGAATTTGTGTAAATTAACATTGTTTTATAGAAAGAAACTATATAAATACTGTTTAATATGTTGAAACATTGATTAATAGTTTGTATTCTAAGTACTGATGTGAGCTACGAGATTTAGAGGACAATTTCCGACAGTTTGGACTGATTTGTGTGGATAATTTTGTTTGTAAATATCTTTAATTTTCATTTCTGTACGATTCTTAATGATTGTGTGTTAATTATGATTGTTTCTAATGTGATTTTAATTGTTTAGCTATTGTTAGAATTCGAAAAACATTGGGCGGAAGTCTTTGCATTATATGTTCTGGAATTTTCTGTAACGCCTGTATAAGGAATCGGCAGAGACGAGTTGCTTAGTTAAGTATGAGTTTTGAATGTGTTGAAAGTTGTAATCGCTGGAGAATTTGTTTTACATTTGTACGTAGTATCTTTGTATGAATTCCGATGTCTTAAAAAAAAAAAATAAAAAAAAAAAAAAAAAAAACTTGATAGTGATTCTTCTTGGACTAATTATGTCATTTAAACGGGATACCAATCAGCATACTCCACCAAAATGTATAACCTAGCACTTTGTACTCACTAATAGCAAATGGTCCACCATTTTGCCGAGTAGTTGAACTTCATTAAGAAAAGCTTCTGTCTATCTAATTTTACTGATAAAAAAGGTTCGCTTTCCAGTTTTGAAGGATTAAAAACGTAATAATCACCTGTAAATGAATCTTCCCAAAGATAAGGCCCTGAATGATCGATTTGAAGAACCAGAAAACTCTGATCCTTGATTTCAAAAGAAATCATTTTCCAGAAAGCAAGTACATATCTATACACATAATAAGAGTCTTTACGTTGTAATATTCTCATTCGGTGGGGGTGACTCTACCTTTTAGACACCCTGTATGGCGTCAGCAATTGAAACTTTTCTATCTTTCTCTATCAATATATCAATATTAAGCCTCGCACATGACATGTCTCAGGGGTTACAAGAATATGAAAGATAGGTAACAAAAGACATGAATTTATTCTACACATTAAAAGACATCCAATTTTGACATGTGAAGTTTTACGGATGGTTAGCTCAGTTGAATATTTCAAACAAGTATCCAGCTAATCAGGGTAGCTTCTCAGGGGTATTTTCCGGGCTCTTGATATGTTGCACTAAGTCTCACTTTTATAGGCACATTACCGTGTCCGTGCACTGTTCACTGCCGGCGACGGGAAATGAACCTCAGGCCCACAGAGGATGGCGGTGGTCTCGCAGTCCCTCTTCTCACCTCGACATACAGTCCAGAAGTGTCTCGTCTCCACTCCCCCTCCGAGCAGCATTCCATGTAACAGGATACAAGAATATCCGAGTGGCGGGTCACTATTGTCTGTAGGTTGGCTGTCCCTGCTGTTATTGTCAACAGCGCAGCGGGTGGCTTGACGAACGGGCTCGCGGCTTCCGCTCGCCGAAAAATAGCCCTCGCTTTATCTGTGCACACTGCGTCGCCTTGGAAACGCGACTTATTACAACGTTTAAAATATTTTTGTAAAAAAATAGTATGGCTCTTTGTTAATGAACTATAGAAAATGAAACTTTAGTTTTTAAATTTTGACTGCTGTTCTTTTGTCTGTTTGCTTGGAAGATCGCGAACCACTGGTCGGATTTTGATAAGTTTTTGATTAATATACAGCCAGTAGAGCCGGGTTGAGTTTCATATTGATGTGAAGACGGAATAGTTAGGATTAAAGGATAAAAAGAAATTAGTATCAAATTTGCGTTGTACGGGAAACACGCAAAAACCACAGGTTGGATTTTTATATGGTTTTGAATAATGTTCAGCCCCTGCTCCTGAGTGTAAAATCTGGTATATTTCATTTTTATGTGTTCCGAAAAGCTTATAAATTTAAGATAAGTATTTACAAACTAGTAACCAATTTTTTGTTAAAGCTTAATTGCTCTTGTTGGATTTCAGCTTATTAATTTTAGCAATTAAATTACTTTCTTTCTCTAGATGGCAATGTGTGAATGTAAGGGTTTGGGAGAGATTATATTAGCCTTTTCCAACCAAATGTTAACCTCTCCTTCACGTTGTGCACCATGTTTGCACGGACGAGTCTCTGGCGACTGAAAGATCACCAGTATATGGAGTCACCCACTGCTTGCCAACACCCTCTTAAAGGAGGGCGGAAGAGCGGCGAGAGGTCCAGATGACCCTCTTGCCCTTGGGGTTGGAAACGGCCCCTAAAGGCGGATGAATCAGAAATGAACGTTGGCATTGGGATGCAGAAGGCAACGGGAAATCCCTGAATTAAGCACCCAAAGGATATCACGAGGAGATGTAATTACCTCATATTACATATATCATGATGGCTTCTTCCTGGGTAAAATATTACGGAGGTATAAAATAGTCCCCCAATCGGATCTCCGGGTGGGGAGTACTAAGGGAGGGGTCATCAGAAAGGATAGGCACATTCCACGGATCGGAGTGTGGATTGTTAGAAGACTGAATAGGACAGGTAGGTTAGAAACTTAAAAAGGGAGATGGAACGACTTAAGTTACATGTTGTTGGGAGTAGTGAGATTAAATGGAAGGACGCACAGGACCCATAGGATTTCTGGTCTGGGGAACTCAGGGTAATTAGCACACAAGCTGCCAATGGAGTCACTGGTGTAGGATTTGTAATGAATAAAAGAGTAGCTAAACGTGTGAGTTATTATGAACAGTTTAGTGACAGGATTATTTTGATAAGGTTAGAAACTAAGCCCACCCCAACCACGTTATTACAATTGTATAAGCCAATGCCACAGAAAAATGACTAAGAAATAGAGAAAATATACACCGAAATAGAGGAATTAATCCAATATGTGAAGGGAGAGGAAAATCTAATAATCATGGGTGATTGGAATGCGTTTGTGGATAAAGGAAAAGAGAAGAATACTGTGGGAAGGTTTGGTCTTGAAGAAAGAACTGAGTGAGGAAGCACGTTCTTAGAATTTTGTGAAAGATGTAAGCTAGTTGTTACTAACACACTGTTTAAGAACCATGCAAGTAGGATATACACCTGGAAACATCCTGGGGATACAGGCAGATATCAGCTAGATTATATCATTGTCAAACCGAGATTCAGGAATCAAGTTCTAGACTGTAAAGCGTACCCATGAGCAGACATAGACTCTGACCATAATTTGATAGTAATGAAGTGCAGGCTGAAATTCAACCCAATAAGGAAGCAGTGTAAGCATAATAGACTGGAAGGGAATAACTGAAACAATCTAGCATGAGAGAAAAATTTGCAGAAATGGTAGACTTGGTCTAAGAAGTAACTCTGATAGGAGATCAAACCGAGGACGAACGGAATGCATTAAAGACCGAAATATATTCTCGTATCAAAAACATCAAAATTCACAGTTAAACACACTTAGCCCAGTACTTTCGCAACCTCAATCGCATTGTGTGTTGCTTGAAACAGGTCTTCGTTGTTGCAGGATGATGGGCACATAGGGCACTCGAGCATATGATTCATAGTTTGGTCTTCACCACATTCGCCACTTAATACTGGTAGTATCAGTATAACCCCATCTCATTAGGTTTTCCTTGGACCTGCCCACTCCTGTTCGCAATCGATTTAAGGACCGCCAGACATTCCAGTCCTCTGCGTGACCAGGTGGCAAGCGCTCTGCAACTGTCAGTGGTCCCGAGATGTTGGGAAACCTCATTTTCCATAACTGTACTCTTGCCTTTTCAGGTGACCCAATTAGTTCCCGTGATGTTCTGAGAAAGCTTTTCCTGGATTTGAGTCTCTGGGCTGGTGGTATATGGCCGTGCAGTGGATGAGCTCTTTCCCGTTCTACTTTGGTCCTCTCCTTGTTTGCAGCCACTTCTCTCCGGATAATGGGTGGTGCAATGCCCGAAAGCTGGAAAAGCCTCTCAACTGGGGTAGGCTTTAAACAACCTGTCACTAGCCTACAGGTGTTATTGAGGGCTACATCCACCTGTTTGGTATGAGATGATGAGTAACAAACTGGGCATGCATATTCTGCAACAGAGTAACAAATGGCCATTGCCGATGTACGTATAGTTTTGTGGTTGACTGCCCCACTGTGATCCAACTAATTTGCGTAGTAAGTTATTTCTTGAAGAGATCTTCATTTTGTAATTCATGCAGTGCTTCTTATATGTGAGTGTTCTGTTGAGTATCAGTCCCAGATATTTTGGGATGTTACATGTCTGCAGTTTGGTACCTGACCACATTACTTTTAACTTACGCTGAGCTTTCCTATTTTTTAGGTGAAAGGCATACACTTCAGTTTTTGAAGGGTTAGGTCTTAAGTGATTTTCCCTATAAAAGCTTGATAGGCCTTCAAGAGCAGCAGACAAATTTCCTTTCTACAACAAGACCGAAATAATGAAAACTGGTAAAGAAACATTAGGCTTTAGGGAACAAGCTGCCCGAAAACCTTGGATCACAGAAGAAATTTTGGAGCTGATGGATCAGAGGAGAAGGTACAAAAATACTCGGGATGAATCAAGAAGAGAGCAATACAGGCAATTTAAAAATTAAATTAACAGGAAATGCAAAAAATCAAAAGAAAAATGGCTACAAGAAAGATGTGAATAAGTAGAAAAGTAAATGGTCATAGGTAAAGTAGATATTGCACATAGGAAGAGTAAACAGAATTTTGGAGAAATGAATAAAAGAGGTTTAAACATTAAAGATGCAGATGGAAAACCCCTTTTAAGCTCAGACAATAGAGCTAACCGATGGAAGAAATACATTGAGAAACTTTATGATGGGGACGACAAGAACAATGGAAAAGGAAGGTGATGTAGACATTGATGATTTGGGAGATCCTGTTTTGAGGAGAGAATTTAAAAAAGCTCTGAATGACTTGATTGCAAACAAGGTAGCTGGAATTAATGAGATCCCTGCAGAACTTCTTAAATCCCCAGGAGAAGAAGGAATCGAAATATTACAGGAGAAATTCCAACTGATTTTAATTAAAATATTATCTTCACACTTCCGAAGAAAGCACAAGTTGACAAAATGTGAGAATTATATACAGAAGAATGGAAAGGATAGTAGAAGAGATAGTAGGTGAAGATCAGTTTGGGGTACAAGGGAAGCAATTCTGGCTTTAAGATTAATATTTGAAGGGCGGATCAAGAAAAACAAAGATACCTTTTCGGTGTTTGTTGATTTAGAAAAAGCTTCTGATAATGTTAGGTGGGACAAGATGTACAAAATTTTAATGAAGTCGGGTCTAAAATATAGAGTTAGAGGAATACTTGGCAAACTATTTAAGAATCAAGTAGCTTTAATAAAAGTAGAGAACCATGAGAGACATGCGTCATGGTGTGAGACAAGGTTGTAGTCTATCCCCGTTAATATTCAACTTGTATGTAGAAGAAACAATAAAGGAAATAAAAGAACATTTTTCATGTGGCATAAGTGTGGAAAGAATCCGAATTGTTTTCAATTTTTGTGATGAAATTCTTTACTTTCCGATAACAGTATGTATAGCACAGCTGGCAAAATGGAGTAATCTACATCTACATATATACTCTGCAATTCACAAAATTGTGGGTGGCAGAGGGTGCTCAGCACCAAAGCTGATCTCTTGCTGCAGTGTACAATGGTGCAAGTTGATTGATCCTGATCATATCCATTTACATATTGTCCTTCATTTTTACAGGCCAAGTGATAAAATACTAATATTTCTAAAAAATGTTTACATTATGAAAATAATGCAGCCCGGGTACATAAAATCATTGACGATTCGAAAATTATAGGTTTCCAACATCCTCGTGTATTACTGAAATTAGATGATTTTTGAAAAGATCTATCGGCCATCTCGGTCCGACAAGAATCTGACTTCATAACCTTTGCTATCTGGAAATGACAAACACTGAGACATGAAACATTATTTTCGATGGAAAATCTCATTAAGATTGATGATCCGTGTATCTATCTGTTAGTAGCCATTGTCTTGACCAAATTGAACGTAGGCTGGCTTAATACGACGTGTTCTTGCAAGACAGAACAATAATTGACCATAGTTAAAGTTTCTCCATTATTACTTCCACATAACAAAACTGAGTGATAAACCTGGTGCTGGAAACTGACATTTGGTTTGCACAATCTCGTTGTAACAATCTGATTTGTGCAGATCTTTGCACAAACAAACGTTGAGTGTGGACGCCAATTAAACCGACCTTTATGTTGATAACTTAAACAAAGCATGAAACAACACAAACATTTAAATTTTTTGTAACGATTCATCTTTCTCTCTTCAAAATCGGTAACTGGGGTATAATTGTTAATATTCAGTTCTCGGATTTAATAACACCATTTATTAAGAACGAAATTTTTCGGAATTCAACCCGTAAATGGCAAAATGGTGAACAATCAAGATCAATAAACAATTGTTATAAATGAGCCAGTTCTTCTTTCTTACTTCAACAAATCACAAACCTTGCTGTTCATGATTAACCAAACATTAAGTATTCGGATGGGTTACCTAGTATTGTATATTGCCTGGAACTTGATGATAATATTTCTCGCAGTTGACTTGTCTCGGTTACTGGATATAAACAAATCCATTGAGTAACACAACATTATATACCAATGTAATGGCGAATTTGTATTGATGTTTCCAGCGTTTCCCAGTATAGTTTGCGTAGATTTACCCGTACCCTATTTTATTTCCATAATGAGAAACGTATAACAAAGTTTCATAAAATTCGCGCCAACTTTTTTTCGGAATTAAAGCAAACCTAGATTCACACGCCCATTACCGTGAAACGGGTGGGTTGAAGTTTATTTGCACGTACACTATTTCAATTCGTCCGAAAATATTAATGTACTCGTATATCAAGCTTCGTTAATATGGTTAAGAAATTGCATTACTGAACAACGCTAGATTATGTTACAAACTCAAATTTGATTAAATTGCGACGTGAATGGATATACTTTTTGCTTGGAACAGCAGATACTTTAACTCTGCAGATTCAGCCATTTATACAAATATCAAAGGTGAATCCGGAATAATATTATCGTAAACAGAAGACCAATGCTGTAGGCCAGAGACATTGTCCAGAGATCGCGCTTAAAGAAAATCTCTGTAATTTTTACGGCCATCTATGGCGTTTAAATTTGAAAATGCCGAATTAAAGGAAAGATTACTTCAAGTTTTGTTTAGTGTCCAAAATAGTTATTGTTGTAAAGATATCTTATTGCTTTCACTAAAGACTAGGCTATGATCAGAGACAGTGCAGTTGTGTGTTTAGTGCGAAGTATGCAACATCTAATACTTTCATCTTTGGGATTTGTCATCACACGTTCAAAATTTCATTTAATGCTCCTGCGTTATTTATTTATTTGAAACAAAGGTATTGCAAATAACTGAACAGATTCTAAGTTTTAAAACGGTGAAAATCCCATCGAAATCAGCTCCGTAGTTTCCGAGTTTTTATAAAACCAATATATCCAGTTTTCGTTTTATAGATATAGATAGAAGATAGATAGATTTGTCTTCAATTTAGAGGTATATTCTTCATGTTGGTAGTATGAAATGTATCATACTCATTCTCAGTTCATCTTTCATTCATTCATGTAGCTGGTCTGGATGTGTTATCATCTCTTACTCTGCCGTATATGTCACCTCCTTGTGAAGTTTGTTTGTGTTCGTCTAGCCCTCCTGCGATCAACTGTGATAAGTTACTGTTTGTTTTCGTTATCCCATCTTATTTTCATGTTTTATTTTCGAAAAAAAGAAAATATCACAAAGATATTTTTAATCACCGTTGGCTGTTTTGATGTTTTTAATTTTTGCTGCAACTGCAACATATGTTACTAAATGTGAACTTTCTGCTCTTTTGCATATAGTTCCGTGTTTTCACAAAAACTTGAAGATCAGTCCCTGTTTGTATCATTTGTTTAAAAGTGTGACCTGCACATTAATAGATAACGCGAAACTGTCAGTCAGCAACTAATTATAAACATAGTTAAGGGTCTGATGGTAGGAATGATTTATGCGTTACGTTAGTTCTAGTGCCAGTCTGCGATTGAAGTGCAGGTGTTAGCTTCTACTCCTGATCGCTCGTGGGAATAATGAATTTAGAAAAAGTCGGTTCTGATCCTGGTATTCTAGATCATCTCTAAATATGAAAGTCGCTGTCATAAAGCTTAGCTTCTGACAAGAGCAATGCCTACGGTATTCCAGATCTCCCCAACCAAACTCCTTCAACATCTCACTCACACTTTCCCTCCAGCTGTATATACCTGTCACTAATCTGACGGCTCTGTTTTGGACTTTCTCCAATGTATCTCTTAACTCCGTTTGCTGCGGGCCAAATACAGAAGAACAATATTCTAAGTGAGGTCGCTCTTATGTAATCGATTTCACTTGCGGGGTACACTGTTTAAAATTACGGCATGGAAGTCGGAGCATATGATTTGTTTCCCAAATCACCATCTCATTATGTTAATTCTACAAGAAATTTTTATTAATGGTTACTCCCAGCTATTATGTGGAATCTGCCGTATTAAGGACAGTGTCGTTAATTGTGTATTCAGAGCTACATGATAACTTTTTATTTATATCCATAACACTTTTTAGCGTTTAGCTTTAACTGCCAGTGTTCTCATAAGGCGATTATTTACAAACATCGGCCTGTAACAAAAAACTGTCTGTTTGGGTTTTTATTAGACGATACCATCACCGGTAAATTGTCTTATTTTCCTCCCTGTTACGTCGTAGATTTCATGATTCATATAAGAAACAATAGGGACCTCATCGCACTCCTCTTGGGAACCCAGATCTCGTTTGGGTCAGTGATGAATGTTCACTGTCGGAAAACTACACACTGTGTTCTACCTTACAAGACGTCGGAAACCCACTCGCATATTTGCCTAGATATACCACAGCTATGAAGTTTTGTAAATAACCTAATACGAGACACATTGTCTGAACCTTATTTGAAGTCTAATAAAACTAACTCAATTCGAGATCGCTCATTTATCAAAAGTGTTTAAATTTTTATTCTTTGCGTGAGACGTAAAGAGGTATTAAAAGAACGGCCAGTTCGCACCAGCAAACATAGATATGATTGGTCCCGAGAGTTAAGTGGTTTTGCTGTGTTGGTATTGAGAAGACTTATAGGGACTTGCTGTCGGGGGCTGACTTGTGATAGTGAAATTTCCGTGTGATCGGATTCCGAAGCACACGCGTCTGGGCAGCTATTTTTTTTACGCCTCGTCGACGTCGAGGTCATTAGAGGTGTGAAAGGATTGCGAACAAGGAACGGGAAGGAATTCGGCCATGGCCTTTTGAAGGAAGCTTCCCGGCCATCGCCTGGAGTGATTTGGGGAATCAATGGAAAACCTAAACCTGATTGCCCGGACGGGGATTCGAACCCTCGTCCCCCCGTATACGATGCCAGAAGGGTAGCTTTTGTCTGAGAGAATCTGTGCGATATAAAAGAGGCAACAGACCACACGCTGACCTTAACCATCAAGTCACTGGCATTGCAGGGTGAACAGAAAATTCTTTCACCAGCGAGAAGATGAGGATAAACTCTATTAGAGGATATGTTACTCAACCAATCTGTTATTACTTCTGGATGGATTTACAAAAGCACTTGGCTACTTCCTAAACTACCAAACCGAATTCCCTCTGTATTGTGAAAAAGCTATACGAAGGTAAAGTAAGCGGAATGAGACTCACAAGTTGGAGTATAAAAAAATAAATAAATTGGGACGACAGAAATCGAATGAAATTCCAAATTTAAACTGTGAAAGAAAGATAGAATATCATTCGAATTCATACTTTGTAGTTTTCAATGAATTAATATAATGATATTTAATGTTGGGAGCCATGGAAAATGTTTCATAATTGAAATTAATCGTTTTTGATATATATATATATATATATCGATAAAATTAATAAAAAACATAGGCTATGTGGGATGATATTACTTCTTCTTGAATTATGGACTAATTTAAGTTAATATAATACAAATTGTTTATTAACGTAATATTTAAATTAACAAGCTTATGCAATGTGTCTGTTTAACTATGCAAAACAAAAAGTACAATTGACATACAGTCAGTTGACAATCAAACAAGAATAACCAGCCGATCATTTACAAATAACATGTACGCCTAAATTGTGTTATTCAAAAAATATTATGGATGGCACAGGGTGCTACGCACCGAAACTAATCTTTATTCTGTGCATTCCAGTCCCGAACGACACGAGGGAAGGGCGAATACATATAAGCGACAGTATGGCAACTTATTTCTCTATTGTTATCTCTCCACTTATTTCAATCCAAATAGGTTGGTGGAAAAATTATTACATTGACCGTGCAAGTGGAAAAGGATATTCCCATGTCAGTCAAACGGAAACCATGTCCTCTGTCTGCCACACAATTCCATTCCAATGTATGTACCAACTCTGACGTTTTTGTGAGGCTTGTGGTAAACAGTCACAAATTGCGTGGCTGTTCTCTGTACTTTCTCTACCGTGTAACCGGTCCATAGCGAAACGGATCCTAAACTCGACGACATTTTGCGTGTCAAATATAGGAGTTGGAGAGGGTGTAAAAAAGGGCTCGTAAATTGGTTTCTGGAAATTACCGCAGAATACAATCAGTAACAGATATCACAAAAGAGCTGGAGTGGGATTCATTGCTAGACAGGAGGGTGAAGAGGGTCATGGGAGTGTACAAGTCGTATATTTATGATGAGGCATGGAAAGATATTGATGTAAGAATTAAAAGTAATGCATGGAAGGGAAAAGATGACCATGTCCACTAGCTGGCACTCGATTTCAACCACAAGGGTGTAGGAAGATTCTCTTTTTTGGGGTAGGGTGTCAGGGATTGGAATAAGTTACCAAGAGAAATGATGAATAATTTACAAAAAACGTTGAAAGAATTTAAAGCAAAAATTTGCAGAGCGCAAATGTAGGTGGGTGCAGGAAAGGGGGAAGATGGGTGTGTAGGGAAATTGCCACAGAAGCGTGTGCTCCATTACAATTTAATTAAATATTATATTATATTATTAACAGCAAATCAAATGTTGATATATGAGAGTTTTGTACGCTATCTCCTTCGTATGAGCGTTACAGTTCTTCAAAATAAGACATCTGAATCGCAATCAAGAAATAGATTTACCTACGACCAAAGTTATGTACATACATGTCCCATTTCATGTTCTTGGTACTGTTAGGCAAAAATATTTCAGGGAATCAACTTTTTCAATAGCTGAAGAATTATTTAGTTTGTACATTTGAACAATCAGATTTTTTTTTTTTTTTTTGTTTTTTTTTTTTGTTTGTTTGTTAGTTATGCCTATTGCCTTGCACTTTTTCCAGGTTATTGTAAGCTCAATTCATAGCACCATTCCGAAATAACATCCAGATTGCGATGAATTTCTAACCAATGGTCAGAACACCTTATTTCTCAATACATGACTGCAACATCAGCGTATAGTCGCAAAATGTTATTAACGTTCTCTTCGTTTGTAGAAATTAAGAAAAGACGAACTACTATTGAACATTTGGGTTAGAAGAGGATTTGCGGTCAACATCTATACGCTGTGATCGAGCAGTTAGAAAATCTCGTATTCATTCACAAATCTGATCCGATATACCGTGCGCTCGAATTTTCCCTACAAAGAATCAGCTCAGTCAAACCAATAAGCAGAACATGGAAATTTCTACCACATCATGTTAATCATCAAGTCGTTATACGGTGGTCACAATGTCTAGGTTTTGAATTTGCCGTAGACGGAGGGTTCAGTCTTTTCATATCTCTGCAATCAGCATGTAGTCGGATTATAATAAACCATATCTATTACTGTCACATTACCGAACGATAATACGTATCTTTATTCGAAAATGGCATCGTAATGCCTGCTCAATTGCAGCAAGCATAATAGTACCGAGAGTGGTGGGTGGGCGGTTAGCGATCTGGCCTCGCATTCGGGAGGAGGGCGGTTCGAATCTCCGTCCAGGTATCCAGATTTGGGTTTTCCAAAATCACACCAGGCTAATGCCGGGATACATCCTTCAAAAGATCATGGCCGAATTCCTTCCCGTTACTTGTTCCCAGTCCCATCTCGCCTCTAATGACCTCGACGTCGACGAGGCGTAAAGCCATAAGTAAAAAAAAGAGCATAATAGTAGTATCTTATTGATAGCAACACAGCTCTTGGCTTGACTGAAATTGCCGACAGTTCACTGTACGATAGCTTCAGTCCGTGATCAACATGCAGAAAATCTCTGCCAATGTATTACATGTGACCTTACACCAGCGAATCCTAACTGTCTTGTCGAATTCTCTTACGAAAACTCTGGCGGCCTTTCCTCCGCTAGTTCGATGCACCACTTCACCTTTCTAGTAGGTCGGAAAACGTCTTCTCCCGATGATTTGGTGAGAATGGAATCAAAATTTGACAATAATTAAAAAAGTTTTTGTTGATGAATTATTATTAGCAGTGCATTTCCTTCCACTCTCTTCCATAAGCCGTTTTTTATTTATTTTATTTTATTTTGGCTGCTGATGGACTCGTGATTTTACAGTTTTTTGAAACACGACAATCGATCTCCCCATACCGCGAAATATTCAAGTTGTATTTTATCTTAACGTCTTTAGCAGCAGATCCCACGATTTACTAGCACATTCTCGTGACTGTCGTTTCACATCAGCGCTATATACGTTACTTTTGGTAAAACTTTTTGTGGACTCGAAAACAGAGTATTCTGTTGTGAATATTTCGGTAAAAGGCAAAATATCCTCTATCTGTCAGCACAACGACCGCTTTCTCTTTGGAGTACTTAGAGACATAGCTATCGCTGGGAATTTGTTGAAATGCACATAATACCATCACCTAAAGATGCCACAAAGGAAGTGGTAGAAACATTGGAGAGAAAAATTTCACAATATTCCAAAGAAGAAATTTATAAGTAGACAGCATATGTCATTTATCAGCTTGTCTTCCGAAATGTGCTATTTAGCACTGAAGTTATGATACTGTAGCTTGCTTTTCAAGGCGACAATCTGAAATGTGGAAGTCACACCTTTTAAAATAGAATAATCTTATAGCCTAAGATACGGCTGCATGATTTCTACGTCCATTTGTTATTTTATTGAAATGCAATTTTTATGTATAATAATTAGTAGTAGATTACAATTCTGCTGGGTTTGCCTATCAAAATATGGCCGCAAAATTTTTTAATATATTTTTTTTAAAAAGTTCAAACAATTTCGTTCACTTGTTTTTTTTTTCTTTAATCTAATTCATTTCATAGAAAGACAAGTAAAGAACATAAGAAGTTTGGTTTGCCTGTGTAAAAGTGGCCGCAAGCATGGATTGCCAGCTGTTAAAGATACCTAAGAGTGAGACAGAGATAGCGCACTGCAACGTCGATCAGACTGTGTGGTGTGTTAACTTTAGCAGCTGGGAACAACTACTTCCGACTACGTTTACCATACATAGGCCAACCCAAACTTTTTATGTTCTCTACTTCTATCTTTTCAAGTAAGATCGTTCAGATATCTTGGAAGTACTATCACTGAAGACTTGAGATGCCACCAAGAGGTAAAAACTCGCATTGCCGTAGCGAAGGAAGCGTTTAATAGGAAGAGGTGACTGTTAGCTGGAAAAGTAGACAAAGCGCTCAGGAAATGACTTGGCTAATGATTAATGTGGACTGGCTCTTTATGGGGCAGAGACGTGGACACTGAGGCGAGAATATGAAAAACGGTTAGAAGCTTTCGTGGATGTGGAGGAGAGTGGAGAGGATAAACTGGATGGATAAAGCAAGTGATGGATAGGGTTAGTGAAAGGAGGAAACTACTTCAAGTCATCAATGAGACAATGAAGAACTGGATGGGACACTTGCTGAGAGGGGAGTGCTTGGTAAATTTGGTAAATGACTCCTTGGAAAGACTAGTTTGTGGGAGCAGAGTGAGAGGAAGAAGGATGTGCAAAATTACAGACAACATCTGAGAAAACGGAAACTACATGGACATGAAGAGAAAGGCAGAAAACAGAAGAGCGTGGAGACCAGCCATGTGAAAACCTGCCCCAGGGTAGAACACTGATGACGATGAATGTCTTTTTGTAAAAAAAAAAAAAAAACCCAGATTTTTGCAAAAAAAATTAATTAAAAACACTTGCGGCTATATTTTAATAGTCAAGCCAGCAGAATCGTATTCTGCTACTGATAATCATTATATATTATAAAAGTAAGTGTACAGTGTGCGTGGCGCTAAAACTAAAAAAACTAGTCCAGGTACTACCAAGGGAGTTACGTATATGGTATGGTAGCTCTCTATCCCTTATCCATGAAGAAGGTTTCAGTTTTTACCTGAAGGGCATGATTTTGAAGATAGAAAGGCTGGAAGTTTCGCCCTCTAGAACAGCGAGAAAACGTAACAGTCGAAGAGCGCGAGGCACGTTTACGTTGCAAACGAACGAAACAGTAAGAACAGCGAAAAAATGAAACAGTCGAAAGCGCGAGGCACGTTTATGTTCTCAGCAAACGTTGTGGGCACCGTGAGAAGCAGAGAACCCGAAGAACAACGAAATGAATGAATTAAAGAATCGAGAGTTGCGACACACTTTTATAATAGAAGACTGCGAACGCAAACCACCTATGAAAATATCGCCCTACGAGAAGCGCGAACGAGGACAAGTAAACAGTATAATCTGACAAATTAAGTATTCCACTACGACCCGACAAAACAATATAACAAAAACAACCACGTCGCAATCGAAAAAATGGATAGCATCTACCAATTTTGCAACGCGAAAAAATTCAGTGTAGAAACACCAGGGTTCTGATGCAAGAATGGAAAAATTCGATTACCACCACTGGAAGCACCTCCACAGGAATTTCTACATTACATGACCGGGGAAACTCCAGAATCGAAACACATAGTATTAATCCTCAGAATACCCCTGATCTCAACTGAACCGGCATTCAAATTTAAAAGACTGCAATTTAGCCCATAGTTTTACAATTAACAAAGCGCCAGGACAAACTTTAAAACATTGCGACATCAACCCCAAAGACTCCTGCTTCTATCACGGTCAACTATACTAAATGAACGAAGTAGGAAATTCTAAACATTTGTACAGATATACCCTGGATAACACAATGAAAAATGTTGTTTACAGACAAATATTGCAATAAAAAAATTACCTCTTACATTTTAAAGTTTATCCTTTTATCCACTTACCACACAATATCAACTCCCTGAGTGAAGCCGGGTACCTCAGCTAGTTATACATAAAAATATTTCAATCAAATAACAAGATAGATGTAGAAATAATGCAGCCGGATCTTAGACTATTAAGCATTTCTGATTGCTGGAAGACGCTGGCAGTGTTCTGAGGCTATGTGGAAGGCTGCTGGACCCCCCCTGGCGTGGCTCCAGGGAAGGGGCGGCCATGTTAGGCTAATTTCGAGTGGCGGCATTGAAGATTCCCTGTGGCCGGCGCGCCATCAGACGCCATATACGTTCATTAATAAAACATGCAGCCGAGTGTGAAAGTGTCCTCTGGGAGTGGACGGCGGCGCGCCTAAGAGAATGAAGAGCTGCGCCGAGCAATTTGCATCCACTTTGCGCGCCGGCCGGGGTGTATACGGCGACGCTAATTGCCCGAATTTGCATTCCGGTTGGCTGCTCATACGGCGGATACTTCACCAGACATTTTCTGATATGTGTACTTTTCATTCGCATTCCGGAAACTACTTTTGTAGATTTTGTTAAACGGTTGGCATTTAGGCAAAGAAATAGACCTGCAAATGACCGAAGCAACTCTGGCAGCAACAAGTGAGGATTGCAAGATCTGAAAGCTATCCAGTTATTATTGAATAAGATATTACTTGCAGCAGAATTTTAAGATTTTAATCTCATACATAGTGTTGCAAATTGAAAAAAAAAAAGTTTTTTTTTTTTTCAACTTTGTGAAAAAAAACATAAAAAAACCTAGCACCCGTGTTTTTTTCTATTTTTTTCATAAAACAATATATTTGATAAATTATAGTTTTATTTAAGGAACTTCATTTTACAAGTGTGTTTTAAATCTTACTGATTCATATTATGTCTCATATAATGATTCGTAAGTGTATCTATATAGGTAACATAATTTTATTCATCCTCTATGTGAGTACCACATTCACTAGTATCAGCACTACCAACACTAGTTCAGTCGGGGTCGGAATTTTCTGTTTCTTCTTCTGTCTCCTCTAGATCCATAACTTCAGAAATAGTTACATTTTCTTTTATTGGTTGTTCTTGTATTGTACGCAAAAGATTTTGAGATTGTAATTTTAAATTGTGAGCAAAGTACACACTGTGCATAAAGACTGCGCCGATAGTTCTGTATTACGGTCTTTTAAGTTTGAATTTAAATCTATTATCATACAAAATAGAAGCTTTACTTCTTTTCAATCGTTGGTTTACATCAACGGTTTTGGAAACGATTCATAATTACTGACAATTTAATAAGTCAGTACCACTATACTCTGAGAGTTAACAAGTATACGAATATAAGGAAAGCACAATAAGTAATAAAAAGAGGCAAAAAACCATAGATAAATTTTAAATTCCTAATGTTTTTAAAAGATCTGTAGGTCTACAGATAAATTTGTAGGACTGGTAGCACTATTTCAAATAGCAAGTATCAATCCAAACAATGGGGAATGGGGATTCCTTCTCGCGCAACCTAGTCTCTTCGGGAAATCCCCGTTCATAAAAGAAAATTTCAGTCAATGTTGCCAATATTTTCGTAATTTTTTTTCCCTACTGAACCAGAAAAATATGGTAGATTTTAAACTAAGATAAGCACTCAGAATAAACTCTAAAACACTCATTTTAAACGATAACTGCCTTACAAATTTGAGATTTAGTAGTTGTGAAAAAAAACGTGTCCCATAAAAAACATGTTTTTTTTTTTCAAGCCAGAAAAAAAAACGTTTTTTTACAACACTACTCATACGTGTTGTGAAAATCTTGTAATGTGGGAAATAGACTCCGGTTTGTTTATTTCAGGTTTCCTCTAGATATTTCTCATAATTTTTATGCACTTTATGTCAATAATTATTGAAAAGTTAAAATACGTTACAATAATTATTTTAGTTATTTTTTAAAAGTGACAGAAATCAGAACTTATGAGTCGAAATAAATTCTAAATTTTATGATTGTTTCATGCTAGTTGACCAAATTTCTTTTAATATGTCATTGCGGCATCGTAAGCTTCACTACGATCACAGATATTTATTATTATTTTAACTAAATTTCACAAAATTGCTTGTGTTGAGACTGTAATTCGTAAATGTAGGAGTAGCCATCACAGGCCCCTAATTTTAGGGATTTTCCCGTGACCATCGCGATAGTAATCCAGTCTTCAGCAAAGTTTTGTACCGTAAGTTTTCTATTGGCGAAGTACACATTAATCTCTCGTTAATAGTGCCAGAGCAAGTAAACGTACGGTAACTTGTAAAAGGTTTGATACGAACAAAACTTACCCAGTAGTGCTACTTCAGTTATTAAAGTTCACATCTGGAACAGGAAAATTAAAATACACGTCTAATTAGTTTGGCATATAATTAATTTACTGTAAATATTTGCTTCGAACCAAGCAGATCCCAGAGACTAACGTATTATGTTGACTAAAAATCATGTGAAATTTTGAAATTTGTGATTTATTTAAATTTCCGAAATTAGATTACTTACGTGTGGTGAAAAACCTGATTTCTCCTTGAATATTAATATAGTTGTCACCTATCAGATGAAGGTTATTCCTATTACGGTGTAGAAATAGAAAAGTTTATCACTATTTTTTGATGGATGGCCACGCATATCCTACTGTTGGGAATACATAATACAGGTGAAGTTCTGGAACTTTCATTCGTCACTGAATTAGAATATAGTAAACCGAAATTTTTAAAGTCCAAGTTGTGTTTTATTTACCATTCTTCTTTAATATTAATTACGAAGCCTTAAACTATCAACAATATGTGGGAATAATGACATCCATAATACGCTTTGTTACTTGCAAATAAGTACACATGCAGATTTTGTAGCTATTATGGCGTTGATGATCAGTATTAACGCCGTCATTCTTTAATATTAATGAAAAAGCATTAAATTTGAAATTTCCGTAACAACTGGGTACATGAGCTCAAAAGTTGCCACTAGATATTTTTAATTCCGCAGAGCTTATAATAGGTAGGTGAATAAATAATGGAATCGCAACTTTATTCATACTCTCTCCAACTACTGTACGAGCTACCAGAAATAATACCAATCATAGCTTTTCGTGGGATCTTACTTTTTGGGGAGAAATAATCTTTTGTATAAGAGTATATCAGTGTTATTAACTTATTATCTTGATCCAGGCGGAATTCTGATCGAAGTACAAGTAACTCCGATTATAGGAATAGATTTTAAGTTGACAAATTTCTAGATAAGGTCCAATTCTACGAGCTTGTGTATCCTGAAAAGAACGTTCTGACTCCTTTCTGTGTATCCGTTGACCCAAAGGACTGTTCAAACAATTCGGTCTCATCGCTGTTGCTTTCTTAGCGCCACCCAGGGGACACGTGTAAGGCAATTAAATGTTATACCTACGGACGTGAAGCAATGTAGGACCTCATAATACCTGGGTGTAACAGAACTCTGACTTTCAAGCAGCATCACTCAAATGTAACTGCTAAAGTCAAAACGAGAAATAATATTCTTCAAAATCTTGCAGGTAATTCATGGGGAGCCAGTACTCATGTTTTAAGATCCATAGCCTTAGTTCTGTCATACTCTGTTGCTGAAAACTGCTGCCCAATTTGGGTAAATAGTGCCCACACGAAGAAAATAGATGTGCTACTCAAACGGGCAATGCGAATAATACGGGATGTATTCGGAGTGTGATTACCTTATTGTTTCCAGTCCTCTGTAAAATTTCAACTTCAGCGCTAAGAAGATCAGAAGCTCTCATGAAGGTGGGGAAAAAACATCCAGAAGAACCCTCAGCTACCTAAACGTCGCAATGATACTAACGCCAGATAGCTAGCATTTACGCCTGAGGTTGGCAGTCATGTAGAATTAATCACCATCACATTCCCTACGCCACGAGCTATGTGCTTCCTACATTATTACATCGTCTTTCTATACGGCATTGCCTTTCCACAGTATTATCTGGTATCAGGATAGCACATTTTTGCAACTCTCAAAACGTGAATCGTCATTCTGCATCATTTTTTTTAGTTAAACTGCATTATAATTTTTTTTCCATCCACCAATTTTTTGATCATGCTCATATCATTCTACAAGAGCACAATTAATTTTCACACATAGTTACACCGTAATTACTCGGTTGGGATTCTACGGTGTCCCAGCTGGAGTTCAATAAAACTGCAGTGCGCATTATACAGGGTGCTACAAAAAGGTACGGCCAAACTTTCAGGAAACATTCCTCACACACAAACAAAGAAAATACAGTATGTTATGTGGACATGTGTCCGGAAGCGATTACTTTCCATGTTAGAGCTCATTTTATTACTTCTCTTCAGTTCACATTAAACATGGAATGGAAACACACAGCAACAGAACGTACCAGCGTGACTTCAAACACTTTGTTACAGGAAATGTTCAAAATGACCTCCGTTAGCGAGGATACATGCATCCATCCTCCGTCGCATGGAATCCCTGATGCGCTGATGCAGCCCTGGAGAATGGCGTATTGTATCACAGCCGTCCACAATATGAGCTCTAACATGGAAAGTAAGCGTTTCCGGACACATGTCCACATAACATATTTTCTTTGTTTGTGAGTGAGGAATGTTTCCTGAAAGTTTGGCCGTACCTTTTTGTAGCACCCTGTATAAAGGAACAGAAAATTGTGTAGTGACGGATCTTTTTTCCGTGGATCAACTGTTTTTGTGGTTGCGTCTTCCATACGTGACCGATAGGTTGTAATTTAAGCTCCTGAATAACAAAATACTCTTGCTTTTTCTTCCTTACCTTAGTTTCTTAACAATCACTGTAGTGTTAGGAGCATAGTTTCTGTTGAATGTTGATGAATACTGTCGTATTTCCACATTTCATATGATTCCACTACTTCAGTAGGTGAGCCAAGTTTAGCCACGCATTGCAAACCTCTTTCCCAGTTGGCTGTTCAATGTGAGATCTGCCCCCTCGGGTTTTATCAGCACCGAGACCTGCTCGTTTCCCGCCTCAATTACCTGCTGTCCCTCCGCCATCTCCTGCAGCACCAGCTAAACTCCTGTTATCGGCAGTCTGCCCCGGACATCCTGACATCCCCCATCCCTAAACCACGGGAACGAGGAGACGTTTGTGGGGGAGGGGCTACGTAAAAGCCTAATAGTTCTATCAGCACCATGTTCCGTATCCTCACTCAACAGTAAATCGGTGTTGTATTACCGAAAATTTAAAGTTCAAACTTTGTGAATGGATACGTGATTTTCTATATTGGAGGGTGAAGCGATAACAGATGTAGACGTCACATCGTGCAAGCAATAAGGATAGCTACTATTCTTAATTTGTGTAAACCATGTTGGAATAATATTACAAACAGTTTGGGAAGGCTACTGACGAAGACGCTGCCTACGAGAAAGTAAGTAATTCCGCTGATTATTAAGAGAGTTTGAAAATCCTATTATGTAAAACGCTAACGTGGCGTCTGCGTGCGTCGTCTATAGCTGCTACACGTATTGGTTACAGAACGGTCACGTGACAGCCGTCACTCGCCAATCAACAGCCACCATATTGCATTCCTTCCTTCATGTTGCATTTTGTTTATTTGCTGCAGTTAGATGCAGAAACTCAGAAGATTCAATATTTAAGCTATTTTACCTGTATCAGTTAGACGCAGAAATTCATGTAAGGAGAAGAGGATTCAATATTTACGCTATTTTATCTGCATCAGTGATAAGGACTAGGTTAAACCATAACCTAAGAATTTTTTAGGCAGACAGAGAACAACGAAGTTTATTAAAAACTAGGAGTAACGTACATAATGCGAAATGTGTTAGTCAAATAAATAACAGTTATCCGTTTTCAAAATTCTAGTCCCCGACATATGAAGTGAAATGCATTTATTTATTTTAAAATATTAACCAAATACTCTGATAATCTAACCAGAGTAACGTATTCATATAACGAATGATATAATTAAAAATAATTCTTTTCCTGAATAAATTCCTACTACCATTATAGATGATACCCCTAGTATTTGATACATGTGTTAGCTATTAAATGCGATTTAAGATAACCTTTTTATTAGATTTAAATCATCAACTGTATAAGCCATGTGACACTCGCAATTCAACAACGATATTATTGCCGCAAAATAGCAGTGAGCGGAGATATTAGAAATACGGAGAGCAGGGGAAAAAAATTAATGCGAGGCAATTATATGTCACAAA
This sequence comes from Vandiemenella viatica, assembly GCA_031002005.1. Classification (NCBI taxonomy): domain Eukaryota; kingdom Metazoa; phylum Arthropoda; class Insecta; order Orthoptera; family Morabidae; genus Vandiemenella; species Vandiemenella viatica. The sequence goes on along the minus strand of JARYHS010013631.1, from coordinate 133,064,517 downwards.
GTTACAATTAGTACGTTCGTTTAAATTTACATATTGCTTTTTATTTATGTAAATGTAAGGAGAAGGGTATTTATTCTATGTTTACATTATATTACCTGTATCAGTTAGATGATGAGAAACAATGAAGTTAATTCAAAACTCAGAGAAATGTACGAATCGCGAAATGTATCCACCCAGATAATTGACCGTTATTTGTTTTTGATATTATAGTAAAATTAAAGTAAAATTGATTTATTTAAATAAATCATAGTAAAATACCCCCGATAATCTAACCACAGTATGGTACTCTTATCACGAAAATATCATTAAAAATGGTTGATATTTGCTTTTCCATACAAGTTTTCCAGAATAAATCCAGACTACCACCATAGGTGCTGCCTGTCGTTATTCATATGAGGGTAATAAAAGCTATGATTTTCGAATGCAACGTTGTGGAGGTTGTGGCTAAGTAGACCAGAATCGTAACTGAAACATTTTGTTGCAGCATAATTCGCTCTGAAATCAGTTTTACAAAACATTTAAACTGCTTTCATAAGCGTCATGTTACTGAACGTATTAATTAATGCGGGTGAAAGTAGTTCCATACCTATCGTGCTGAATTGTGCCTGGACCAGGAATAAAACTGATATTACATGGACAGCAAAAGTTTTCGGGAATCCTAATTTGTTTTTAATTTTATTGGTTCTATACTTACGTCGTCATTAATTCAGTAGAAGTTACTGCAGTATTGTTATGTGAACAGCAAATCAAATATTTAGAACATTACAAAATCAAAGAACTTAGCATTACGTAATAACAATTCCGTATAATTAACCAACTGCAAAAAAAGGAACTGCCAGAATATGGCGTTCAAACCGTCATTTTTGACAGGCTCGAAGCTAGTAGTGTAATAAATGGGAATTTAAACTGCAAAAAGTTGCAGGTAATGAGCACAACAGGATAAAATAAAACCACAGTAGCAAGTTACAACACGGAGTGGGTTCCACACATAAGCTCCGTCGTACACAACTCCAATCCTAGATCGCAGTTCATACATCTGTTGTGAATCGAGCGGTTGAGCGTCGGGCATACACGCTTTGCAGGGGTTGTGGGAAAGGATCTAAAAAGGTTTCTCTTCGGAAATGAATGTTCCTCACGGGATTCTAAGGGGGAATCAGGTCCGTTACTGCTTCACAATTTATAGTTTTACTGCCACGACTAGGCACGTACAATTATTAGCTTGGGTATACACAAAGATTCATGATATTCGATAATAGGTGCACTGGCTCAACTCATTCACTTATGATAAACCAGAATAACCACTGTTATTGTGATTAGTTAATCTTAATCCTTAGGCACTTGTCTCTAATATAAAAAGTATCAGATGTCCGTAAGTTTATGTAGTAAGCCAGATTCAAATTCGTTCTCACAATTTTGTATGAAATTATATGAAGATTGTCAGAACAGTTTTCTGAACAATACGATTTACTTTTTCTGAGCACGAAAACACTGAAATTAACAACACTGAGTGTATTGTAGGTTTCTACTAGGTTTTTATTAGAACCGCATGTAGTGACGTAATCTTTTCAAAATGCTGACTGATTGAATCAAAATAGGAATGCAACTGTAGGAAGATGTTTACGTAACAGACACTACATCGAAACAAGTAATAAATAAATAATAACCTACAATTTCTCTTGTTTTGTCACTACCAAAATCGGGTGAAAATAAATGTTGATAATAACTACATTTTTCTCTTCTTCATTTTTTATTTTTTTACCAGTAATGATTTTACAACTTGGCAGATTGAAAACTAAAATTCCTTGATCGGTGAATTTCTGTTACATTCCTCTGATTTTAACCATGTACGTATTTTCACTGCAAGTAGCTTCGAAACAGTGAAGTACAACATTTTTCTAGTTTTTACAAAAATAAAAAATAATGAGATAGTTTGATATTTAAATCATTGACTTAATATCATTTTCTATTGAAAATTTTGTTATACGTTCCCTCTATGTAGGAAATAAACACAGGGTTATATCATAACATACATTTTATCCACAAAAAGTAATTTATCCATATCACTGCTAAATCAATTTCTGAAGATAGTTAGTACACCAGGATGACAATAGTAATAACATGTTGATATTTCGCAACTTAATATATTCAGAACTAAATAGTAGTAGACACATTATTATCCAAAAAAATAAATTCTGATTACTGATTCTTTAAATTACATCTAATCAACAATTAGCCTTGTAACAAAAATGTCATGCTAAAAGGGAAAAGTAATATAAACGAATTTTCCCTATTTATAAGTGTTTCTTGACTGCAATGAATAAGCAAAGTCCTATTGGTTTCATGTTTATTATGTAATTATAATATGTTACAGAAACTTGAATATTTATTTTTTCATGAACACTTGTACTGCTAAAACTTAATTTTTTTTTTAGATCGTTCCTTACAAACTTTAAAAAAATATTGGAACTATGTCTGTACTATGTTGTCTACAAGACAATTTTACCACAGACTCCCAAAGTCTGTGGATTATCTGGGAGTAAACGGTTGGTATATAAATCGTTTTAGAATTACACTTAAATTAATTTTGCTCCTGATTTCTTGTGATTATTCTGTTTTATTATATCAGTAATTATTCATCAGATTTTGAAATAACATATATAATGAGTAATAACACATGCCTAAGACACAATGTAGTTTCACAACAATTATATTAAAATTAAGTGTAGTTAACTAGTTCTTTTTTTAAATTCCAGGCTCAAAACATTTTTCTAACCGTTTCCTGGTTCTGACTCTAGTCGTGAGAATATTGTGAACCGTAACTTCAATTGCAGGAAGGAATAGAATAATGAGTTGGTAAAAACAAATCAGTAGAACACTTTTCGAAAGTGCAAATGTTACTATGCAACAATCAATTGAGATTGATAGTAATATTGTATTCCAAGAATATAATTTATGCAATCGTAAAGCTCTCTTTCTCATTTCGTTCTGTCTTTTGTTACCCGATATTCTTCTTCCAACTTTTACAGCATCTAGCATTTTACACCTTTTCCGTCTTGTATCTCAATAATAGATTCTTGTAGGAAACATTCTGCATCTGGACTAGTCCAGTTCATTTTTCTTTATGAAGCTTTTTTTTTTTTTTACCCTCGTCCCTTCAGCCGACTATTCTTGTCCCATATGATACATTCTATTCCAGTCTTCTACACATCTTTATGTTCTTCACTGAATTTTTTAATATTCATAAAACGTGACTCTTCACTCAAAACATTTATCGTGTCTATTATATTGGTTTTTATTCGACGGTTCACTTATAACATATGATTGTCACTGAATTTCAGTTTCCAGGAATTTGTGTAAGTAACCATCCTCTTTATTATGTTTGGTGCGTTGAGTAAACATTCTTTGAATTTTTCTAGAAAATTTAAATCTCTGCCTCTGTTCTACCTTTGTAATGCTTTTATTCTCTGCCTTTAGCAATGAAGGATTTTCTTCCCTCGTATTGATTCCTATCCTACACCTCTCGCACTATGTGTTTAGATCCCCACTATTTGTTAACAGAGCAAAGAAGGAATCTGAGTGAAACCGAAGATCCACGTGTCCGTTGAATATTCGTTCACACTTACGTGTAAAGTGTAATCTCAATGGGACGAATATGTGTTCCTTTATGTTATTATTGCAAGAGAATGAATAAAATTTTTACGCGGAAAGAAGTGGCATTGTAGGAAACTGGAGCAATGTCGTAGTGACAAATTGATGAACTCTTTTCCGAACGAACACTATGCGCTGCAAATAAACATAAACTGGAATGTTTTGAACATTGCGGCTTCATACCATGGTGGTGTGTCAATTTCGTTAGCCATTATTATTGATATTCACTTCTTAATTTACCTGAGAGGAATTCAGTAAGTCCCTTGAGCTTATTAATTACTGTTCTTAATCTGAATTTTCTCTGTAATGTAGCTTCGTTTTCTCTACGAAAAATAGGAAGCTTTGTGATGTGAATTCCTCGTTAAATCATATGTCTCCTTTATCTGTTAACATTGCTAAGCTATGTTAATTTACGACAGCGCCCGAAAGAGCTACAAAACATAATTATGCCGTTAGGTGTGTGAACATTCGTTCACAGACTCACAGTCAATAATGCCTTTAAAACTTATTTATATCCCCAACCCACACTTTTGTTGCATTCTTCCTTAGATGGGATACTAGTCCTCTATGTCAGGGGTAGGACTACCAAGTCCTTTCCTCCCGGACCTATAGTTGAACGTGAAGAACAATGAAGAGTCTTGTCTTCCCTAAAATAAACAAATCAAAGCCACTAAACTACCAAATCTCTACCACCCTCTCAACAAAAAACAAAAGGGTTGATTTATTACTTCATATTGTGACGAAAATGTACATAAGGAGTGTATAAAATCTCAGAAACCTCTACATAATACTATATCTGATGTATCACGTGCGGAGTATTTTGTCGTAGTTGACAGAAGAATAAATATTATCAGTGCCAGAGCTACTGGGCTGTGTGGAGTAGCAACAGTAAATCGCTTAGAGGCAAGAACAGCTGGGTCGGTTGACGGTCTCCGTTCGACAATGAGATGGAAATCTCACTGACGAGTAGTCAGTAGAAGTCGGCCTGACTATGAGAGTGACAGACGCGCACATGTAGTGTGGTAGAGAAATAATGTATCATACTTTATAAATTTGGGCGCTTATGTGTAAATGTCAATTTCTGTCACGCAAAGTGAACAAAATCACCATCAGTACTACTTCCCTTGTATCAGATTCACGATGGTGCTGACACAATGTTGAAATTTATGTTCTGCAGTCGTTCTTGAGCGAATTGATTGATTTATTTGGACCATAATGTTCAGGATACCGAGGGAAACGACGTTTGAAATCTTCTAACAACCTGTATCTATACCGTTTACTGGAGGTATCGAATGACGATAAAGGGTCGCCAATAAGCAACCGAACTCATGTAACACTGATTACTGGCGGAGAAGCTGGAAACTGTACTAACCCTATTCAGCCCCGGTTACGGTGAAGGCAAACACGCCGCCCCATAAATGCAGGAGTACCACAAGGATCGGTACTAGGACCTGTACTATACAATCCATATACAGCAGATATACCAGCTCCAACTACAGTTCGTAACACCCTTTACGCAGATGATACGGCTTTTTTCATGGCACATAGGTACAAAGCTGCTGCGATCCGCCGACTACAACGGGTCCTACATCAATCAGAATCCTGGGCCAAAAGGTGGAGACTCACCCTCAACACCAGGAAAACTCAAGCCATAATGCTGACAAGGCGCCTGGGGAAGCGTGATCACCAGCAAAATCGCACCAAGAAGTTACATCTAAATGGAGAAGAAATCGAGCGGTCTGCCACTGTCGAATACCTCGGTGTCATTATGGACTCCCGGTTAACCTGGAAGAGCCACATCTAGGGCATTCGACGAAGAGTCGCAGTTAGGCTCAAAGAACTGTACCCGATCCTCAACCGGGACAGCTCTTTATCAGCCAGTACCGGATTCAGTATTTATTGCAGTCTAATTCGCCCGGTAATTCAATATGCGTGCCCGGTGTGGGGCTACGTATCAAAAACCAGGTTGGGTGGACTGCAAAAGATGCAAAAGAGAGCGCTTCGGCAGGCACTACATGTCCCGAACCGGTTACCAACAGCCGACCTGCACGAAGCCGCAGGAAGAATATTGGAGATCACCAGATCCTTCTACAGAGCTGCAAGAACGTCCACAAATCCACTAATTGCAAATCTCGGACAGTATAACAATACATATGACAAACAAGAAAGGCCATTGTCCATCCCAACATGAAATTAAAACAACTGAAGAGCAAAATTAAAGACATACCCGTAGCAAAAGTCACTCAACCTGAAAGTGTGAAGGAAATGTCCAGTGACACTACTACTGCTTGAAAATATAAGAGCAGAAATTACTCTCGGGCGCGGCGTGGAGTCACGGAAGTTGGCATGACCTTGACCGGACTGTTTTCCTTACGGGCAGTATATTAATTTTCGGTTATTTTCTATACTTAACACCGTAAGTTTGCAGAACTTGCGGTCGGTGTACACATGGACCTAATGAGGCAATCGGAGTGAGAAATTCCCACAGGCCAGAAAAGTTGGCAACTTTCTTTGATTGTGTCGGCGTGGGAGTAGCCCGCAGGGGTGATTGCGAATGCAATCAGGAGCGCGGGTGTTTCCGGCCGGGGCAAACAGCCCTCCGGCGTCAGTCCAGGGTGGGCTGCTGCTGGCACCGAGGCCGCATTTTAATAAGGGCAGCGCAGTGGCCGCACGGGGGCTGTGCGACAGATTGCACTCCCGAGCACACTACTGCAGGCTGTGAGCTTCTGCGAGGAAACTCAGAAATTATTATGGGAAACGGTGCGTGATACCGTACTTTCTATTCTACTGTAACGTATGCCAGCTTCTTCTTAAGGTTAAGATTGACCATGTTCCTTTATCCTTCTTAACATTACTTCGTTATTATTATTAACATTACTAGCTTCTAAGCTCGTAAAAAATGTTGAGTAGGACGCACTGCTGTAGCAAGTCAATTCTTTCCAGTTGCTTAACTAAACCGAATTGGTATTATTTAATGCTCATACCTAGGATCCGGATCTTTATAACAAGTCTTATTTTCTTCCTGCCTAATTTTTGAGCGAGTAGTTATATTTAAATGTACTATATTTTATATACCAAATAAATGCATATTCAGGTCAGTTTCTTAGTTTTGGTCACATTGTGATACTATTTATGGTCGTATAGTCATATTTTGAGGAAACTCTGGTAATTTTTTAATAGTACATGCAATTCACTAGGAGTTGTAGATGAGAAGAAATTAAGGTAATTATTATCAGAAATGTACTCCTATTATATATTGGAGGAATAATTAAAACTAATTGTCACTGAATTGATCAAAATTTAATAGGCAAGAATTAAAGTTTTACATTATTGCCACATTCTAAAAGTTTGTGTTCTGCTCTCCTTTTAATGTTGACAATGCAGCTCCAGCATGCTTGAGTCGAGCCGCGTCAATCGATGTATTACTGTCGCCAATACTTTTGAAAATAATCGTCAGTCAGTGTTAAATCTGCAGTGGATCAGATAAAATTTTCTGGAAGTTCGAAGTGATGGAGTTACGCAAAAGAAATTTGGAGAGACTTTTTTTAGTAGAGACGAAATAGTTCTTTTCTGTACATTATGTGAGATTAAAGTGACATCAACAAAGCGATTTAAAACTCAATTTCTCATTGGTGCAGTGAGTGCACGAATTAAATCATGTTGTGTATATGAAACTGACACCACTAGATGAAATAAATGATGTATAATTGAACATGTTTTGATGTTTAGTAAATTTAGATGTTTGGTCATATTTTATCATTTTTAGGCCTTATTTACTCACTTTTAAGGTCATATTTGCATGCATATTTCTCTAATTTTTTGGTCATAATGATTCGAAGCCTGCTCATAACCTTGATTTTGTAGCATTGTACCCATATCAGATGTAATTTAAACAGTAGTACACACTTACTTACACCGAATTAATGATGAGAGGAGTATGGAACCAATGAAATTAAAAATTAATTAGGAATCCCAAAAGCTTATGACACACCGCGTAATATTAGTGTTATTCTTGGTCAAGACTACGTCTAGCACGATAAATATGGAACTACTTCCATCCGTATTAAGTAATAACGTCATTAACATAACGCTTAAGAAAGCAGTTTATTTAAATTGTTTATAAAACTAATCGAATAGTGAATTATGCTGGAACAAAGAGTGCCAGTTGTCATTCTAGATGTGGCTTTCTATCTAACTAACCACAACCTCCAATAATTTTGCCGCTCATAAATCACATCTTCTGTCGCGTATGAATACATCTAAACGTGACCTGTTAAAACTATTTATACGCGGCATATATAAAGGCATAACTAATAAAAAAGGAAGTAATGTATTAAATTAAACGCAATGCATATTTTAATTTCCATATTTGTCAATTCATTTCTTACAGTTTACAACATCGGTGACAGAATATAGTAAAACATCTACATAGAATATAAATACCTTGTAAGCCCGTCAAACATAAGTAGTTGAACGCTGTGTTGTGGTAATTCATTTTCTCTCAGATGCTTCACTAAATAAATTGTTATTTAATAACATTGATAACCTGAAACATGTTGTATTTTGGTAAATATTTAGCAGTTAACTTTAAGAGCAATATCTCTGGGCAGGGAGTCTAAGAAAACATCTACATTGACTGAATATAAACAAACAAAAAGCAGCTAATAATTATACGTTAATTTTAAAGCAATAGATGCTTTTATGGAAAATAATTTATTCTGGGTTGTTTAATTAAATAAAATAGTTTTTAAAGAAAGCTCACAACCTCATTTTCTGCAATAACATCTTTGACAGCAATTAATTTGTGTTTGAAAAGGGGGGAATTACGTCGCAGTTACGAACATGGTTACACCATGACCAAGCTTTGTCTTTTATTGGTATATATTAATATTAACTACCAACTTGTACTGAGATCGGTAGTATTATTTCCTAGAGGGTTTAAGATTACCTTCACCTTACGACGTCCACAACACAGCCAATAATTGCAGACAAACGGTTTTAGACAATCAAGTTACAAAAGTTTATACGCAGTTGCCCATTGTTCCATAAGCTCTTTGAAACTCACATACGTGAATCAACACTTTAAAAAAAGTTATCATATCCTAGACCTGTCATAAAATCGGAATGTAGCAGTTCTACACTAACGCTTACACCGACTTTTACAATAGCTTAAGAGGAATCGTCAAAATTTAACGTCTAAGGTCCATCAGGATTCTCTAATATTATTTTGAAGAGGGAGAATGCTAGGTCACTGCTGCAACATCTTATCTAGTGAAGTTTAGCCATAATCGAACACAGAATGTTTTCCTTCCCGGCTGAAGTATTTGATGATCAATCTAAGCCAGTCTTTCCATCTTTGTCTTGAACTTAATCTGTGATATAACCTAACTAACAAAAAGCAAGGACGGTTGTGGGAAAGGAAACAGATTTCTTTAATAAGTTAGTTTTTCGACATCAAATGTATTTGCTTTCTAATGTCTGATATCACATGGAGGAACTAGTGTGATAGCTCCATGTTATACGTTGCTGACTTGTGATGTGTTACTGAACTGATGTGATCTGGAAATGTATGCTCAGAAACGCTGAAGGCATGGATTATAGTCCATTGTATACAGGGTGTTACAAAAAGGTACGGCCAAACTTTCAGGAAACATTCCTCACACACAAACAAAGAAAATATGTTACGTGGACATGTGTCCGGAAACACTTACTTTCCATGTTAGAGCTCATTTTAGTTTCGTTAGTATGTACTGTACTGTACGGACCAATTCCATGGCCCCCACGCTCTCCTGACCTCAGCTCTCTTGACTTCCATTTTTGGGGGCATTTGAAAGCCCTTGTCTACGCAACCCCGGTACCAAATGTAGAGACTCTTCGTGCTCGTATTGTGGACGGCTGTGATACAATACGCCATTCTCCAGGGCTGCATCAGCGCATCAGGGATTCCATGCGACGGAGGGTGGATGCATGTATCCTCGCTAACGGAGGACATTTTGAACATTTCATGTAACAAAGTGTTTGAAGTCACGCTGGTACGTTCTGTTGCTGTGTGTTTCCATTCCATGTTTAATGTGATTTGAAGAGAAGTAATAAAATGAGCTCTAACATGGAAAGTAAGCGTTTCCGGACACATGTCCACATAACATATTTTCTTTGTTTGTGTGAGGAATGTTTCCTGAAAGTTTGGCCGTACCTTTTTGTAACACCCTGTATACGTATTTTTGAAACCCACATTAAGTAATTGAATATTGTAATGATAAATTTACAACGGATTATATTTGTTAATGGACAGTGGGGATTATATGACTCGCAGTCTGGTGATACAGTTTTCGATGAAGATATTTTTTCTCATTGTACTGTTCGTGTGATAATGTGCAGTCACTTTTACGAAGTTTGTGAGCCGCCTGAAGTTTCGACACTACCGTACTACAAACATGTAGCGCTGGCTGCGTGTGCTTGCCTGCCAGGCGAATCTCACCCGACACTAACTACTCTGGCCGGAGTACGCCGCGTAATGCATGGCATTGCTCGCAGTAATATGTGTCGGCGTGGCGCGCTCTGTTTGCCCGCCAAACGGCCATTGTATGATAATTATGTGTAAATATTCACGCGCGGACGTATTCCAACAATTCACGGAAATTTTCATGAACGCGCCCGCGGGCGTGATGCGGTGGGCGGTGAATTACTTGTGAATGAGGCCGTTTGGACGTCCTCTCGACGTACGTTATTAACACCAATTGCGTCGCGCGTTGGCAGTGGCATAACTCGCCCTGCCAGAGCTACTAGAGCCCCAGCGATCGGGAGGGGAAATCAAAGCTTTCCCCGCCGGCATCTAGGCACGCTGCGAAATGGTCAGCGCCAACTGTTGACTCTTTAACGTGGGTACGGTTACCCAACACCATCTGCCTAGCCAGTCCCTAAGTATTATTATCAACAGAACGCGTCGATGGTTCTTTTCAAATTATGAATTTAGTTTGTACAGTTTCGGGAGAAGGCAAAGTAATTAGTTATCAGGATAAGATAGTTCACTATTTTCCGAGCGCCATAGATAGTAAAAATGGCAGAGGTTTCAGATTGTTACAAGAAGACGACCATTTGAAGTTGTTTTAGCTGATAGCATCGAAATTAGATTCTTAAGGATTTTTTTATTTTACCATTGAAATTATGATTTCGCACCTATACAGAAGACTGACAGCATCCGTATTGCACCGTTATGTCAACAGAGGCGGCTCAAGGTCACTCTCCTCCCCCTCCCCCACTCCGGTGCCCTTACCCCTACGTGCGAAGGGCTGAAAAATTTGTCCCTCGACTGCATGGATACTGTGTTCTAAAGCGGGGAGTAGAGAGCGAGAGGGAGTGTTGAGGTGAGGGGTGGGGCAAGGGAAACTTAACCTTGAACCGCCAGTTGAGGGTGAACAGGGTATCACACAAGTTTTTCAGTTATTTCTTAAATATGTTTTACACGTTAATAATCCTTATAGTATTTCTTCCTCTGCCATCATCCTTACATACGAAGTCCGAAGGTAGACTTTTTGAATTAGCTTTGACAAGTATTGCAATTAATTAATTATCCTGGCACTAGCTTCCATGTGCAGTTCTGTGTTTAATTATCGGATTGTTAACCATTATCAATTAATTAATTGTCCACTTGCGGAAACACTTTGAAACTGGAAAGTGTATGACGAATAAATTCAATACTTCATAATAATTGTCTTTACAACTTATTAACTATTTTTCTTCTTGAGATATCTAATACATATATTTGATTTTGAATTTGTTTTGCGCTTCAGATTGCTTTTCCGCTTTGCGTACGTGTGAATGTGAGCACCGTAGAAAGAGATCGAAATCAGTACCAGTGTCTCAAAAATTGCCAGACAAATTACTGCTTGTTTTACACAGTCTTAAGAATTAATATCTTCCTTCCACCAAAAGAAAGAACTGGCATTTGTCGGATTGTTGAGACTAACTAATTCTCCCAACATTTGTTGCGTTATAGTCACTATACTGGTGAGTAAGCGGTAATTCTTGGGACGTGGATTTAAATCCCCATCCAGATTTCCGTTTTCTGCTGTATCCTGAAATCACTCGAGGCTACTGACAGAATAGTTCCCAGTTCCTTCAAAAGGCCAATTCTCTAATGCGTCGGTGAGGCTGAAAAAAATATAAAAACATTTATCAAACCTGTTTTAACTTCTTTGTTTTTATATCAAATGTCTTCCATAGTATTCAATACTTTACATTTAATTAAATTACATTGTTAGTTATGTTCTTAATTTGTACCCAGTTCCGTTGTCTTGTAAGAACGGTAATTGTAAGTTTACGCGCGAATCTCTTACTTTCTAAATTTTGCATCCGTAGTTACTACGTAAAAATTTGACTGTTGAAATATGTTTCGTATTAGTTTCTGGACTAGACTGCAGGCCACACAGTGTAAATTTAATTATTTATTTCCTGTAATTGAATGCAGTTACTCTCGGCGTTGTTTATTTATAAAGGTTTCTCGGTTTGTTTCCCGAGAAACGTTTATAAATATTTATTTCTTGTTTAATTAATGGTTCATTCCAAGTTGTTTAAATGTGTGGAATAACAGTCTACCATCACGCCTTGCCATCTCATTCTAAAGTGGCAAGACGTACTTGCTAGCTGATCCGCTAAGGTCTCGAAGAAGTAGTCTTATTCTGAACCGTTCTGTTGTTCTGGAATACAAATGAAGGAGGCGCAGCATACCAGGGTGGAACTGATGCAGGTCACAATTGAACTATGCAGTTAGGCGGGTAAATGTGGAAACCGAAGTTCTACTTGGGAAAGGCATTGGCTCTGTCTTGGAAGTTGTGCCTGTTAGGTGGTGTTTCACCACGTATGACCTACACCTAACCAGAAGGGGCAAAGGGGTACTTTTTGAGTTGTTAGCTACAGCAGTAAGGGATCCCATTTCCAGTTATGATGGGGTCAGGACTGTGCCTTTTTTTAGGATAGGGGCTGCCGATGAAGGGATGGAAATAGATGATCAAAGTGATACTGATTGTAGATCCATGATGGGAAAAATCACAGATGTTAATGAAATAGATAATGTTGCTGAAACAAATTGACTGAGGTAAAACTGGGAAGGAGGAGGTTAATACTGAAAATATAAAGCCATTAATAAGGGTGTTACTGCTGAACTGTAGAAATATAATGAAAAAAGTAATCGAATTTGCAAACTTAATAAAGATACAAGAACCACAAGTAATAATTGGGGTAGAGAGTTTGTTAAAAGAAGAAGTACTAGACAGTGAGGTTTTTGCCAATGGTGACAGAGTATATCGCGGGGATAGAGGAGCAATTGGTGGATGAGTTTTCATACTAGTTAACAAAATTCACTGGTGTTAATAGATCACGACCAAGTAACTCATGAGTTATTTGGGGTAGATTTCTGGGGTAATAAAAAAGAAAATATCAGGTTGTTGGCTGCTTACCGCAGTGGAAGAATGACATATAAAGATGAGGCTGTAGGAGGGAAATTAAATTCATACTCAGATTTCAGAGGTGATAATAGAATGGTCATTATTGCTGGTGAGTTAAATTTACCAGGGGTAAACTGAGTATGAAATAATATTAATAACACAAGGGGCAGAGATTTCCAAATACCCTAATAAGGGAAGGGATTTACACAATTGGTAGAGCATAACACTAGGGGACAAAATATTTTCGATATATTCCTAATAAATCCTGATGATAACCTTGTGGTGCGTCAAGTAACCGAAGGAATAAGTGATCATGAAGTTGTTCTAATGGATAATACCGGATTCAGTAAACCAGCAGCCACAATTGAAGGGGGAAGTAGGCGCAATTTTAAAAAGGAACAAATTTCGAAATTTAAAAGATATTTCAGAGAATGTTTCAGCAAATGGAAGGAAGGCACAAGTAAAGTAGAATCAAGGTGGGAAGTGTTCAAAGAGATAATAAGAAAGAGGGAAGAAAAATTTATTACAAAACAAAAAATAAAGAGAAGTAGAAAACCTGTGTACTATTATGGAGAGATGAGGAGGCTAAAGAAGTCTATAAGAAGAGATCATAACAGAGTTAAGAGACAGGGTAGTAGGGAATATTTAAAATAACTAAAGAAGGACTTAATAATAGCTAAGAAGGTGGCTTAATATGGGTTTATGAGGAGAATTGTCAGTGCAGGGGGAACTTTGACTGATGCATCTAGAAATTTCTATGGCTATCTTAGAAAACTGAGGTGAATGGAGGATGTTGAGATGCTTATAGATAAGGATGGAGAAGAAGTTACTGAGGATTTAAAAAAGTCAGAGGTTTTAAGTAACTGGTTTAGTGATAGCATTAGGGGCAATGTATCAGAAACGGGAGGGTCTAACTCAGAGAACGAGCTTAACAACACAGCTAGAAATGAACACACCAAAAATTTGAAATTCATCCTGAGGATATCATGAAGGAAATAAGAAAGATGAAACAACATAAAGGGGCTTGTGTAGATAATATTACTACAGATATCTTAAAGATAACCGAATGTGACATTATACCTTATCTTGAAATATTATTTAAATTGTTTCTGGATACTTGCTGCTTACAACAGGACTGGAAAAGTGCGATAGTAGTGCCGGTACATAATGTATGGGTGAGAAATAGAATCGAAATTTATACGCCCACCAGTTTGACATCAGTGGTAAGTAAATTAATGGAGAGATTGATTTGCAACCACATTAGAAATATATGTTAGGAGCGGAGCGTAAATGATTTTCAAATAGGCAACATGGCTGTAGGTAAGGATATTCATGCGAATCTCAGTTGGTGGGGTATATGCAAGATATTTCAGATTAAATGGACCAGGGAGGCGAAATTGATATTGTAGCAATTGATCTTTCAAAGGCTTTTGACAGAGTGAGGCATAAAATTGGTAGTAAATGCGGTAAAAACTATTGTAATGGATGAGAACGTGATTTGCTGGGTAGAAGAATTTTTAATGGTAGAAAACAGAAAGTTAGGGTAGGAAATGCAGTATCAAAAGAAGTGTAAAATAAAAATGGGTGTGGCATAGGGTAGCGTATTGGGACCATTGCTACTCATTATTCTAATGAATAATTAATTGTGTTGATTGTTTACCAGGTGATATATTGCTATATAAAAAGATCAAAACGGTAGAGGACTGTAAAACAGCTGCAAGGTGAGCCGGACAGGCTATCTAGTTGGGTTGGTAAACATGGGGTGAAGATAAATTTAAAGAAGTGTCAGAATAGCTCGTTGAATACTTGAAATGTAAATATCTTGGCGTTGCATTTGATCACAAGCTTAACTGAGCAAGACATTGGTCAGGTAGTAGGAAATGGTTTCAAAATACTGTACTTGTTGGAGAGGTGATAACGGGATGTACGAGAGAGTTAAAGAATTTGGGTCACAAAACTTTGGTCAGACCATTGCTTGAATATGGTGTGTAGTATGGGACCACATTTTGAGTATCAAATACGGGAGTTGGAGAGGGTGCAACAAAGGGCTGCTAGATTTGTTTCTGCAAATTACTAGAATGCAGTCAGTAACAGAAATGATAAAAGAGCTGGAATGGGATTCATTGCAAGACAGGAGCAGGGTGATGAGGGTCATGGGAGTGTTCAAGTCTTATATTGGTGATGAGGCATCGAAAAATATTGGTGTAAGAAATAAAAGTAATGCAAGGATGGGAAAAGATGACCATGACCACAAGTGGTACTCGATTTCAGATACAAGGGTGTAGGAAGATTCTCTTTTTTGGGTAAGGTCAGGGATTTGAATAAGTTGCCAAGAAATGATGAATGATTTGTCAAAAACTTGAAAGAATGTAAAGCAAAATTTGCAGAGGGAAAATGTAGGTGGGTACAGGAAAGTTGGAAGATGGGTGTGTAGGGAAATTGCGACCGGAGGTGCGCTCCATTGCAATTTAATTATTTTTAAAATGTTTTTACTAACCATACATAGGAAGAGTAACACCTAGTATTTCCTCACTATACGGAGCGTGCAGTTTACCACCAACGAATACTGCCTCAACAATAGATGTAACTGTCATCAGTATTAGGAAGGATTCATTCACTTCTAATGCATGATTAAATCAAACTACATAGAGGATATAGATGAATTTACAAATATTTCAAACCAATCAGTTTTCCGCTGAGCGATGATCTAATTTCGCATGCAAAGTATTTATTCACGTAATCCACTGGTGACAGTGAGATAAAAATCTGAATTAGTGTAGTTTTTATTATTACTTAAGGTTATCGCGGAAGTCAAGATAAATGCATGATCACTCAAAATATGAGTTAGCCAGCACAAAATTAAAAAGCTTAATACTGTTGGAGTAGAATGTATGTCGATTTATCAAGCATGTTAGACACTACAGTACTGAATTCGTTCACAGTTCAGGCGTTGAAGTTAGACGCTGAATTAGTGATCTCGATCGTATGTGTTAAATATTGAACAGAATTTTGCACTCTTATTTTTTTCATAGGTCAAATTTATTACATTGTTTTAGTTATGTAAAATTTTAGAGTAGGCCCCTAGTACTTCTTTTTTTTACGTCTTAACGCCTCGTCGACGGCTAAGGTCATTATAGGCGGGATGGGACTGGGGACAAGTAACGGGAATTAATTTGGCCATGGCGTTTTTGAAGGAAGCATCCCGGCATTCGCCTGGAATGATTTGGGAAAACAGTAGTACTTCTATACAACAAATAAATAAATCCTTTGTTGTTGAGATAATTCTTTGAAGGTTACTCAAATTATCGTCTCCAACACAAATGAGACAGTTAGCATTGATGCATTCAAAAGTATAAAGTTTTGCAAGCATACAGATTACTGCAAGTTTATTTTCTAATTCTCTTTGTTTCACACTGGTATAGACCATTGAATGAGCTCAAATTTCTCACAATTTTTCCCCTCTGTTAACTGGCGTAAAATAATGGCGTAGGTGTCTATTATTATTTTTGCAGGAATTTGACATATTTCAGCCCATAAAATGGATAATACGTAATTTTTAATCTGTTTTTAGCCTGTTTCTAAATCCAGAGCCATTCAGGAATTTTATGATGAGAATAAGACTTACCCGTTCTGGATTCTTTTGACAGGAATAATATAATTTCATAAAAATAGAATAGGCCTAGGAAAATTTCCTTGCTCACTTCTTTCATATACCGTACTCTCCTCTTTCCATTCTCCATTACCGCATTCGAATCGTCCATGATTATTAGATTTTCTTCCCTTTAGATATTGGATTAACTTTTAAATCTCATCATATATTTTCTCTATTGTTTCATCATATTCCTGTGATGGTGGCATATACACTTGCACTAACGTGGTTGGATCAAGCTTAGTTTCAATTCTCACGAAAATAACTACACTATCACTAAACTGTTCGTAATAACTCACCCGTTTCCCTACTCTCTTATTCATTACAAATCCTACACCAGTAACTCCACTAACAGCTTGCGTGCTGATTATCCTGTGTTCCCTAGACCAGAAATCCTGAGCATCCCTTTATTTAAACTCAATAAACCCAGTGACATCTTACTTAAGTCGATCCATCTCCCTTTTTAAGTTTTCTAACCTACCCTTTTCAATTTCTAACATTTCAGGCTCCACTCCTAGAATGTTTCTATTCATTCTGATGACTCATCCCTTTGCAATCCCCACCAGGAGATGCGATTGGGAGACTGTTTTTCCGCCTTAATAATTTAGCGTGGAAGAAGTCATCATTCTATATGAAATTAGGAGGATTGCATGGCCTCGGGACAGACTTTGGATCTTTAATGCTTTGGTTTGCCGTTACCATCTGCATTTCCAAGTCATTAATCATTTCTGATTCATCCGTCTCTAGGGTCCGTTTCCAACCGCATGGGTGAAAGCATTTCCTAGACCGCTTCTCGCTCTACCGATCTCCTTTCAGGAGGCTGTTGGCAAGCAGTGGCTGTCTAACTATACAGAGAATCAGCTTCTCGCCTGAATAATAAGTTACTTTTAATGTATGGTGATAATTACTGTTAGTACGATTCAAATCGAAAGGGCTGAAATCACTGAATCAGAGAAATGTATGTCAGTCTATATAGAGGCCTCTACGAAAATGTTACAGTAGAAGATATACAGACCGGCAGATTCTGGAGATCAATGGAGTACCGTGGTGATAAACAGCCAGTTCACTGTCGTTCAGCTTTAATATAAATACTGAAGTATGTAACTTTTCAAGCGAACCTTAGACACAAATGCACAAAAGTTTTTACACTAAACCACTCTTTCTGACACAAACTATAGACGTTTATATTACCAGTACTGGAACCTTACCACTGTGTTACCATACACATCGGAAGTTTTATAGATCGAACCAGACGAAGTTAGAAAAACGACATCATTTACTGGTTTACTGAATAATTCAAATATGTGCTGCTGATTTCAAGAATTACCATCCGTCATGTTCTTAATAGAAAAAAGTTTATTTCTGTAGAAGTACTGTATATCATTAACTGCCAGATATGTAGTTGCTGCCATTCTATTGACAGAATCAATTTAACGCACTTCTCTCTGATGTCTTCTCTTTTACACTGGAACGTTTGTGACTCACAATTAATGATGCCCTCATGACGCAGGAAGCATGTCAGGGCCGTTTTAGTATAAATATTGGCATAGCGACAGCCGAAACGTCATTCCTTTCAAATTGAATTAATTCCTTTACCTTAGTCATTTCGATAGTCATTAGTTCATTCAAACATTAAGAATGATGGATGTAGAATATAAATAAACGTTTGCAGTTACGGCCCTATCCGTTTATGGCAACTCTCTACGATTTATACGTTTCTAAAAAAAATTTTAAGTCCATTTCTGAACCAACTCAT
>JARYHS010013631.1:132987036-133045021 GCA_031002005.1 Vandiemenella viatica | reverse complement strand
CTAGGAGTTGGAGCCTGAAATGTTAGAAATTTGAAAAGGGTAGGTTAGAAAACTTAAAAAGGGAGATGGATCGACTTAAGTAAGATGTCACTGGGTTTATTGAGTTTAAATAAAGGGATGCTCAGGATTTCTGGTCTAGGGAACACAGGATAATCAGCACGCAAGCTGTTAGTGGAGTTACTGGTGTAGGATTTGTAATGAATAAGAGAGTAGGGAAACGGGTGAGTTATTACGAACAGTTTAGTGATAGTGTAGTGTTATTTTCGTGAGAGTTGAAACTAAGCTTGATCCAACCACGTTAGTGCAAGTGTATATGCCACCATCACAGGAATATGATGAAACAATAGAGAAAATATATGATGAGATTTAAAAGTTAATCCAATATCTAAAGAGGGAAGAAAATCTAATAATCATGGACGATTCGAATGCGGTAATGGGAGAATGGAAAGAGGAGAGTACGGTATATGAAAGAAGTGAGCAAGGAAATTTTTCCTAGGCCTATTCTATTTTTATGAAATTATATTATTCCTGTCAAAAGAATCTCAGAACGGGTAAGTCTTATTCTCATCATAAAATTCCTGAATGGCTCTGGATTTAGAAACAGGCTAAAAACAGATTAAAAATTCCTGCAAAAAATAATAATAGACACCTACGCCATTATTTTACGCCAGTTAACAGAGGGGAAAAATTGTGAGAAATTTGAGCTCATTCAATGGTCTATACCAGTGTGAAACAAAGAGAATTAGAAAATAAACTTGTAGTAATCTGTATGCTTGCAAAACTTTATACTTTTGAATGCATCAATGCTAACTGTCTCATTTGTGTTGGAGACGATAATTTGAGTAACCTTCAAAGAATTATCTCAACAACAAAGGATTTATTTATTTGTTGTATAGAAGTACTACTGTTTTCCCAAATCATTCCAGGCGAATGCCGGGATGCTTCCTTCAAAAACGCCATGGCCAAATTAATTCCCGTTACTTGTCCCCAGTCCCATCCCGCCTATAATGACCTTAGCCGTCGACGAGGCGTTAAGACGTAAAAAAAAGAAGTACTAGGGGCCTACTCTAAAATTTTACATAACTAAAACAATGTAATAAATTTGACCTATGAAAAAAATAAGAGTGCAAAATTCTGTTCAATATTTAACACATACGATCGAGATCACTAATTCAGCGTCTAACTTCAACGCGTGAACTGTGAACGAATTCAGTACGTAGTGTCTAACATGCTTGATAAATCACATACATTCTACTCCAACAGTATTAAGCTTTCTAATTTTGTGCTGGCTAACTCATATTTTTGAGTGATCATGCATTTATCTTGACTTCCGCGATAACCTTAAGTAATAATAAAAACTACATTAATTCAGATTCTTATCTCACTGTCACCAGTGGATTACGTGAATAAATACTTTGCATGTGAAATTAGATCATCGCTCAACGGAAAACTGATTGGTTTGAAATATTATAAATTCATCTATATCCTCTATGTAGTTTGATTTAATTATGCGTTAGAAGTGAATGAATCTTCCTAATACTGATGACAGTTACTTGACAGTATTCCGTTAGTGGTAAACTGCACGCTCCGTATAGGAGGAAATACTAGGTGTTACTCTTCCTATGTATGGTTAGTAAAAACATTTTATAAAAATAATTAAATTGCAATGGAGCGCACCCTCCGGTCGCAATTTCCCTACACACCCATCTTCCAACTTTCCTGTACCCACCTACATTTTCCCTCTGCATAGTTTTAACTTTACATTCTTTCAACGTTTTTGACAAATCATTCATCATTTCTATTGGCAACTTATTCAAATCCCTGATACCCTTACCCAAAAAAGAGAATCTTCCTACACCCTTGTATCTGAAATCGAGTACCAAGCTTGTGGTCATGGTCCATCTTTTCCCATCCTTGCATTACTTTTATTTCTTACACCAATATTTTTCGATGCCTCATCACCAATATAAGACTTGTAACACTCCCATGACCCTCATCACCCTGCCTCCTGTCTTGCAATGAATCCCATTCCAGCTCTTTTATCATTTCTGTTACTGACTGCATTGCTACAGGTAATTTGACAGAAACAAATCTAGCAGCCCTTTGTTGCACCCTCTCCAACTCCCGTAGTTTGATACTCAAAATGTGGGTCCCATACTACACCTACCATATTCAAGCAATGGTCTGACCAAAGTTTTGTGACCCAAATTCTTTAACTCTCTCGTACATCCCGTTATCACCTCTCCAACAAGTACAGTATTTTGAAACCATTTCCTACTACCTGACCAATGTCTTGCTCAGTTAAGCTTGTGATCAAATGCAACGCCAAGATATTTACATTTCAAGTATTCAACGAGCTATTCTGACACTTCTTTAAATTTATCTTCACCACATGTTTACCAACCCAACTAGATAGCCTGTCCGGCTCACCTTGCAGCTGTTTACAGTCCTCTACCGTTTTGATCTTTTTATATAGCAATATATCACCTGTAAACAATCAACACAATTAATTATTCATTAGAATAATGAGTAGCAATGGTCCCAATACGCTACCCTATGCCACACCCATTTTTATTTACACTTCTTTTGATACTGCATTTCCTACCCTAACTTTCTGTTTTCTACCATTAAAAATTCTTCTACCCAGCAAATCACGTTCTCATCCATTACAATAGTTTTTACCGCATTTACTACCATTTTATGCCTCACTCTGTCAAAAGCCTTTGAAAGATCAATTGCTACAATATCAATTTCGTCCTCCCTTGTCCATTTAATCTGAAATATCTTGCATATACCCCACCAACTGAGATTCGCATGAATATCCTTGCCTAAAGCCATGTTGCCTATTTGAAAGTCATTTACGCTCCGCTCCTAACATATATTTCTAATGTGGTTGCAAATCAATCTCTCCATTAATTTACTTACCACTGATGTCAAACTGGTGGGCGTATAATTTTCAATTCTATTTCTCTCCCCTTACATTTATGTACCGGCACTACTATCGCACTTTTCCAGTCCTCTGGTAAGCAGCAAGTATTCAGACACAATTTAAATAATATTTCAAGATAAGGTATAATGTCACATTCGGTTATCTTTAAGATATCTGTAGTAATATTATCTACACAAGCCCCTTTATGTTGTTTCATCTTTCTTATTTCCTTCATGATATCCTCAGGATAAATTTCAAATTTTTGGTCTACTCATTTCTAGCTGTGTTGTTAAGCTCGTTCTCCGAGTTAGACCCTCCCGTTTCTGATATATTGTCCCTAATGCTATCACTAAACCAGTTACTTAAAACCTCTGCCTTTTTTTAAATCCTCAGTAACTTCTTCTCCATCCTTATCTATAAGCATCTCAACATCCTCCATTCCCCTCAGTTTTCTAAGATAGCCTTAGAAATTTCTAGATTTCATCAGTCAAAGTTCCCCCTGCACTGACAATTCTCTTCATAAACCCATCTTAAGCCATTATTAAGTTCTTGTTTAGTTATTTTAAATATTACCTACTACCTACTGTCTCTTAACTCTGTTATGATCTCTTCTTAGAGACCTCTTTAGCCTCCTCATCTCTCTATAATAGTACACAGGTTCTCTACTTCTCTTTATTTTTTGTTTTGGAATAAATTTTTCTTCCCTATTTCTTATTTTCTCTTTGAACACTTCCCACATTGATTCTACTTTACTTGTGCCTTCCTTCCACAAGGAAATATCTTTTAAATTTCGAAATTTGTTCCTTTTTAAAATTGCGCCTACTTCCCCCTTCAATTGTGGCTGCTGGTTTACTGAATCCGGTATTATCCATTAGAACTGCTTCATAATCACTTATTCCTTCGGTTAATTGACGCACCACAAGGTAATCATCAGGATTTATTAGGAATATATCGAAAATATTTTGTCCCCTAGTGTTCTGCTCTACCACTTGTGTAAATCCCTTCCCTTATTAGGGTATTTGCAAATCTCTGCCCCCTTGTGTTATTAATATTATTTCATACCCAGTTTATACCTAGTAAATTTAACTCGCCACCAATAATGACCATTCTATTATCACCTCTGAAATATGAGTATGAATTTAATTTCTCTCCTAGAGCCTCATCTTTATATGTCAGTCTTCCACTGCGGTAAGCAGCCAAAACCTGATCATTTCTTTTTTATTACCCCAGAAATCTACCCCAAGTAACTCATGGTCGTGATCTATGAACACCAGTGAATTGTGGTAGTTTTTGTTAACTAGTATGAAAACTCATCCACTAATTGCTCCTCTATCCCTGCGGTATACTCTGTCACCATTGGGAAAAACCTCACTGTCTAGTACTTCTTCTTTTAACAAACTCTCTACCCCAATTATTACTTGTGGTTCGTGTATCTTTATTAAGTTTGTAAATTAGATTACTTTTTTCATTATATTTATGCAGTTCAGCAGTAACACCCTTATTAATGGCTTTATATTTTCAGTATTAACCTCCTCCTTCCCAGTTTTACCTCAGTCAATTTGTTTCAGCAACATTATCTATCTCATTAACATCTGTGATTTTTTCCATCGTGGATCTACAATCAGTATCACTTTTATCATATATTTCCATCCCTTCATCAGCAGCCCCTATCCTAAAAAAAGGCACAGTCCTGACCCCATCATAACTGGAAATGGGATCTCTTACTGCTGTAGCTAACAACTCAAAAAGTACCCCCTTGCCCCTTCTGGTTAGGTGTAGGTCATACGTGGTGAAACACCACCTAACAGGCACAACTTCCAAGACAGAGCCAATGCCTTTCCCAAGTAGAACTTCGGTTTCCACATTTACCCGCCTAACTGCATAGTTCAATTGTGACCTGCATCAGTTCCACCCTGGTATGCTGCGCCTCCTTCATTTGTATTCCAGAACAACAGAACGGTTCAGAATAAGACTACTTCTTCGAAACCTTAGCGGATCAGCTAGCAAGTACGTCTTGCCACTTTAGAATGAGATGGCAAGGCGTGATGGTAGACTGTTATTCCACACATTTAAACAACTTGGAATGAACCATTAATTAAACAAGAAATAAATATTTATAAACGTTTCTCGGGAAACAAACCGAGAAACCTTTATAAATAAACAACGCCGAGAGTAACTGCATTCAATTACAGGAAATAAATAATTAAATTTACACTGTCTGTGTAGCCAGGAGTCTAGTCCAGAAACTAATTCGAAACATATTTCAACAGTCAAATTTTTACGTAGTAACTACGGATGCAAAATTTAGAACGTAAGAGATTCGCGGCGCGTAAACTTACAATTACCGTTCTTACAAGACAACGGAACTGGGTACAAATTAAGAACATAACTAACAATGTAATTTAATTAAATGTAAAGTATTGAATACTATGGAAGACATTTGATATAAAAAAAAAACAAAGAAGTTAAAACAGGTTTGATAAATGTTTTTATATTGTTTTCAGCCTCACCGACGAAGAGGCCATTAGAGAATTGGCCTTTTGAAGGAACTGGGAACTATTCTGTCAGTAGCCTGGAGTGATTTCAGGATACAGCGGAAAACGGAAATCTGAAACCGAGCGGGGCGGTGTAACGGTTAGCGTTCTCGCCTCGCATTCGGGAGGACGGCGGTTCGAATCCCCGTCCGGGCATCCAGATTTGGGTTTTCCATTGTTTCCCCAAATCACTCCAGGCAAATGCCGGGACGCTTCCTTCAAAAGGCCATGGCCGAATTCCTTCCCATTCCTTGCCCTCATCCTTGCCCCCCATCCTTTCCCGTCTCTAAAGACCTCGATGTTAAAAAGAGACGTAAAGCAGTTACAAACAAAACAAGGAAATCTGAATGGGGATTTAAATCCACGTCCCAAGAATTACCGCTTACTCACCAGTATAGTGACTATAACGCAATAAATGTTGGGGAAATTAGTTAGTCTCAACAATCCGTCAAATGCCAGTTCTTTCTTTTGGTGGAAGGAAGATATTAATTCGTAAGACTGTGTAAAACAAGCAGTAATTTGTCTGGTAATTTTTGAGACACTGGTACTGATTTCGATCTCTTTTTACGGTGCTCACATTCACACGTACGCTGAAGCGCAAAACAAATTCAAAATCAATATATGTATTAGATATCTCAAGAAGAAAAATAGTTAATAAGTTGTAAAGACAATTATTGTGAAGTAGTGAATTTATTCGTCATACACTATCCAGTTTCAAAGTGTTTCCGCAAGTGGACAATTAATTAATTGATAATGGTTAACAATCTGATAATTAAACACAGCAATGGCACATGGAAGCTAGTTCCAGGATAATTAATTAATTGCAGTACTTGTCAAAGGTAATTAAAAAAGTCTACCTTCGGAGTTTGAATGTGAGGACGATGGCAGAGGAAGAAGTTCTGTAAGGATTATTAACGTGTAAAACAAGTTAAGAAATAACTGAAAACTTGTGTGATACCCTGTTCACCCTCAACTGGCGGTTCAAGGTCAAGTTTCCCTTGCTCCACCCCTCACCTCAACACTCCCTCTCGCTGTCTACTCCCCGTAGTAGAACACAGTAGCCATGCAGTCGAGGGACAAATTTTTCAGCCCTTCGCACGTAGGGGTAACGGCAGCGGAGTCGGGGTATTTTTTTTTTATTATTATTTATATGGCTTTTGGTATAACGACCATACAGCCAGATTACAATTGGTTCTATACAATTTTGAAATAATTCTGATAGTGCAGGTGGTATAATAACTCTATTTTGGATATATTGTCTCTGTCCAAGTTTTTCTAATACCAATAGTGCAGATGGTGTGGAGTCAGTTGTTAGTTATGTTAACGTGTTATTTGGCATAATATACATTTTAATACCAGTGGAACAGGTAGTATAATAACAGCTGGTGCTTTAAGAATTTTGATTTAAGATAATAAACCTCATCTATGTGGTGAAATCCGTATTGTATGTTTGGTGGTTGTGGATTTTACCATAAAACTTTGTATCTCTAAAGTAGTTCTGCTTTTAGGGCGTTTTAGCTATACTGGGTCTTTTGAATTGCCTGGGTTATATAGTGATATCTGCGTCCCTTAAGAAGTGAACTATCGCTTGATGCACGTCCTTTCGTTCCGTTCTCATAAGGGAGATGATTGATGTAGGCAGTGGGATTTTTAGTTTAGTCAGTCTATTATATAGGTTATTTTGTGGAATTCGATAAAGGGTGCATGCCAATATTATATGATTTAGGTCTGCTATTTCTTCGTTGTCAACCGGGCAGAATGGGGAGTTTGCTGCGCCAATTCTATGGAGGTGTTTGGGATAACATCCGTGTCCCAATCTTATGCGAATGATAGATGTTTTGTATTTTCTTGCGAGTTTTGATTCCTCGAACCATGCTTTGTGTGGAATGTGGGGTTGGATCGATGCGTAGTGTTTCCCTTTGTATACTTGTGATGAAGTCCATGCGTTTGCCCATTTTGCAAGGGCCTCTCTTTTTATAGTTTTTATGAAATCAGTGTGAGGGAGTTGTGTGTATTGTTGCTGTCCTTCTAGAGTGCTTTCTTTTGCCAGTTTGTCGACCGTCTCGTTGTATTGGATGGACGCATGGCCCTTGATCCATAATAAATGGATTTCTTTTCCTTCTGTGGAGGCTATGTACATCATTTGTAATATATCATATAAAATCTTATTAGTTTCATTTTGTCTTTTAATATTCTCCAACCTTTGTAGAGTGGGGGTATAGAAGAGTGACCTAGAGCCGCCTCTGTTGACATAGCGGTGCAATACTGATGCTGCCAGTGTTCTGTTTAGGTGCGAAATTATAATTTCAATGGTAAAATAAAAAAGTGTCGATATCTTTGAGCTATACTGTTAATTAAGAATCTAATTTCGATGCTACCAGCTAAAGCATCTTCAAATGGGCGTCTTCTTGTAACAATCTGAAACCTCTACCATTTTTGCCATCTGTGTCACTCGGAAAGTAGTTAACTCACTTATTCTGATAACCAATTACTTTGCCTTCTCCTGAAACTGTACAAACTAAATTCATAATTTGAAAAGAGCCATCTACGCGTTCTGTTGATAATAATACTTAGGGACTGGCTAGGCAGATGGTGTTGGGTAACCGTACCCACGTTAAAGAGTCAACAGTTGGCGCTGACCATTTCGCAGCGTGCCTAGATGCCGGCGGGGAAAGCTTTGATTTCCCCTCCCGATCGCTGGGGCTCTAGTAGCTCTGGCAGGGCGAGTTATGCCACTGCCCACGCGCGACGCAATTGGTGTTAATAACGTACGTCGAGAGGACGTCCAAACGGCCTCATTCACAAGTAATTCACCGCCCACCGCATCACGCCCGCGGGCGCGTTCATGAAAATTTCCGTGAATTGTTGGAATACGTCCGCGCGTGAATATTTACACATAATTATCATACAATGGCCGTTTGGCGGGCAAACAGAGCGCGCCACGCCGACACATATTACTGCGAGCAATGCCATGCATTACGCGGCGTACTCCGGCCAGAGTAGTTAGTGTCGGGTGAGATTCGCCAGTACTACATGTTTGTAGTACGGTCGTGTCGAAACTTCAGGCGGCTCACAAACTTCGTAAAAGTGACTGCACATTATCACACAAACAGTACGGTGAGAAAAAGTATCTTCATCGAAAACTGTATCACCAGACTGCGACTCATATAATCCCCACTCTCCATTAGAAAATATAATCCGTTGTAAATTTATCATTACAATATTCAATTACTTAATGTGGGTTTCAAAAATACGTATACAGGGTGTTACAAAAAGGTACGGCCAAACTTTCAGGAAACATTCCTCACACACAAACAAAGAAAATATGTTATGTGGACATGTGTCTGGAAACGCTTACTTTCCACGTTAGAGCTCATTTTATTACTTCTCTTCAAATCACATTAAACATGGAATGGAAACACACAGCAACAGAACGTACCAGCGTGACTTCAAACACTTTGTTAGCGAGGATACATGCATCCACCCTCCGTCGCATGGAATCCCTGATGCGCTGATGCAGCCCTGGAGAATGGCGTATTGTATCACAGCCGTCCACAATACGAGCACGAAGAGTCTCTACATTTGGTACCGGGGTTGCGTAGACAAGGGCTTTCAAATGCCCCCATAAATGGAAGTCAAGAGGGCTGAGGTCAGGAGAGCGTGGGGGCCATGGAATTGGTCCGTACAGTACAGTACATACTAACGAAACTAAAATGAGCTCTAACATGGAAAGTAAGCGTTTCCGGACACATGTCCACATAACATATTTTCTTTGTTTGTGTGTGAGGAATGTTTCCTGAAAGTTTGGCCGTACCTTTTTGTAACACCCTGTATACAATGGACTATAATCCATGCCTTCAGCGTTTCTGAGCATACATCTCCAGATCACATCAGTTCAGTAACACATCACAAGTCAGCAACGTATATCATGGAGCTATCACACTAGTTCCTCCATGTGATATCAGACATTAGAAAGCAAATACATTTGATGTCGAAAAACTAACTTATTAAAGAAATCTGTTTCCTTTCCCACAACCGTCCTTGCTTTTTGTTAGTTAGGTTATATCACAGATTAAGTTCAAGACATGAAGATGGAAAGACTGGCTTAGATTGATCATCTAATACTTCAGCCGGGAAGGAAAACATTCTGTGTTCGATTATGGCTAAACTTCACTAGATAAGATGTTGCAGCAGTGACCTAGCATTCTCCCTCTTCAAAATAATATTAGAGAATCCTGATGGACCTTAGACGTTAAATTTTGACGATTCCTCTTAAGCTATTGTAAAAGTCGGTGTAAGCGTTAGTGTAGAACTGCTACATTCCGATTTTATGACAGGTCTAGGATATGATAACTTTTTTTAAAGTGTTGATTCACGTATGTGAGTTTCAAAGAGCTTATGGAACAATGGTCAACTGCGTATAAACTTTTGTAACTTGATTGTCTAAAACCGTTTGTCTGCAATTATTGGCTGTGTTGTGGACGTCGTAAGGTGAAGGTAATCTTAAACCCTCTAGGAAATAACACTACCGATCTCAGTACAAGTTGGTAGTTAATATTAATATATACCAATAAAAGACAAAGCTTGGTCATGGTGTAACCATGTTCGTAACTGCGACGTAATTCCCCCCTTTTCAAACACAAATTAATTGCTGTCAAAGATGCTATTGCAGAAAATGAGGTTGTGAGCTTTCTTTAAAAACTATTTTATTTAATTAAACAACCCAGAATAAATTATTTTCCATAAAAGCATCTATTGCTTTAAAATTAACGTATTAATTATTAGCTGCTTTTTGTTTGTTTATATTCAGTCAATGTAGATGTTTTCTTAGACTCCCTGCCCAGAGATATTGCTCTTAAAGTTAACTGCGAAATATTTACCAAAATACAACATGTTTCAGGTTATCAATGTTATTAAATAACAATTTATTTAGTGAAGCATCTGAGAGAAAATGAATTACCACAACACAGCGTTCAACTACTTATGTTTGACGGGCTTACAAGGTATTTATATTCTATGTAGATGTTTTACTATATTCTGTCACCGATGTTGTAAACTCTAAGAAATGAATTGACAAAATATGGAAATTAAAATATGCATTGCGTTTAATTTAATACATTACTTCCTTTTTTATTAGTTATGCCTTTATATTTGCCGCGTATAAATAGTTTTAACAGGTCATGTTTAGATGCATTCATACGCGACAGAAGATGTGATTTATGAGCGGCAAAATTATTGGAGGTTGTGGTTAGTTAGATAGAAAGCCACATCTAGAATGACAACGGGCACTCTTTGTTCCATCATAATTCACTATTCGATTAGTTTTATAAACAATTTAAATAAGCTGCTTTCTTAAGCGTTATGTTAATGACGTTATTACTTAATACGGATGGAAGTAGTTCCATATTTATCGTGCTAGACGCAGTCTTGACCAAGAATAACACTAATATTACGCTGTATATCATAAGCTTTTGGGATTCCTAATTAATTTTTAATTTCATTGGTTCCATACTCCTATTATCATCAATTTGGTGAAAGTAAGTGTGTATTACTGTTTAAATTACATCTGATATGGGTACAATGCTACAAAATCAAGGTTATGAGCAGGCTTCGAATCATTATGACCAAAGAATTAGAGAAATATGCATGCAAATATGACCTTAAAGTGAGTAAATAAGGCCTAAAAATGATAAAATATGACCAAACATCTAAATTTACTAAAAATCAAAATATGTTCAACTATACGAGGCGCGTCCAGAAAGTAAGTTCCGTTTCAATTTATCTCCGCTGCAGGGCTGCGATTGCAGTTCCGCACATGCGCTGTAGACGATGTGTATCAAGGGGAAGAACGTGCACCATTTGGAGATCGCTGTCAGTTACGTACGCTTTGTTGTGCTTGTTTGAAATGTCGGCGTTGATTGAAAATCCCGCCACCTGTGAAATCAGGTCTGTGATTCGGTTTCTGAATGCGAGGAAAGTGAAACCAAGTCAAATTTATCGGCAAATTTGCGATGTTTATGGACCAAATGTGATGAGTGATTCGACGGTGAGAAGATGGGTCCGACAGTTCAATGGCGGGCGTAGTGATGTGCACGATGAAGAAGGAAGTCGGCGTCCACCTTTGGTTACAGAAGAACTGGCAAGACTTTCATCTGTTCTTGCATCTCAAGTCTTTCCTTGGCGGTCATCACTTCACCAATGACCACGAGCTGAAAGAAACTGTTTCCAACTGGTTGAAGACACAGGCGGCAGATTTCTATGAAGAAGGTATACAAAACCTGGTGCCACGCTATGACAAATGCCTGAAAAATTTCTGCGGTTATGTGTAAAAGTAGTTTAAGAGTTGTAGAATTTTGTGCAATAAAAATTTCTTCTGTATCTGTGTACAATTTCATTTTATTACCAAACGGAACTTACTTTCTGGACGCTCCTCGTACCTAGTAGTGTCAGTTTCATATACACAACATGATTTGTTTCGTGCACTCACTGTACCAATGAGAAATTGAGTTTTAAATCGCTTTGTTGATGTCACTTCAATCTCACTTAATGTACAGAAAAGAACTATTTCGTCTCTACTAAAAAAAGTCTCTCCAAATTTCTTTTCCGTAACTCCATCACTTCGAACTTCCAGAAAATTT
This sequence comes from Vandiemenella viatica, assembly GCA_031002005.1. Classification (NCBI taxonomy): domain Eukaryota; kingdom Metazoa; phylum Arthropoda; class Insecta; order Orthoptera; family Morabidae; genus Vandiemenella; species Vandiemenella viatica. The sequence continues at coordinate 133,032,920 of JARYHS010013631.1, read as the reverse complement.
TATCTGATCCACTGCAGATTTAACACTGACTGACGATTATTTTGAAAAGCATCGGCGACAATGAGACATCGATTGAAGCGGCTCGACTCAAGCATGGTGCTGCTGCGTTGTCATCATTAAAAGGCGGGCGGAACACTAACGTTTAGAATGTGACAATAATGTACAACTTTAATTCTTGACTATTAAATTTTGATAAATTCAGTGACAATCAGTTTTGTTTATTCCTCCAATGTATAATAGGAGTACATTTCTGATAATAATTACCTTAATTTCTTCTCATCTACAACTCCTAGTGAACTGCCGGTACTATTAAAAAATTACCAGAGTTTCTTCAAAATATGACTATACGACCATAAATAGTATCGCAATGTGACCAAAACTAAGAAACTGACCTGAATATGCATTATTTGGTATATAAAATATAGTACATTTAAATATAACTACTCACTCAAAAATTAGGCAGGAAGAAAATAAGACTTGTTATCAAGATCCGGATCCTAGTTATGAACATTATCAATTCGGTTTAGTTAAGCAACTGTAAGGAATTGACTTGCTACAGCAGTGCGTTCTATCCATCATTTGTTTTACGCGCTTAGAAGCTAGTAATGATAATAATAATAACGAAGTAATGTTAAGAAGGATAAAACTCTGATAAAGGAACATGGTCAATCTTAACCTTAAGAAGAAGCTGGCATACGTTACAGTAGCACGGAAAGTACGGTATCACGTACCGTTTCCCATAATAATTTCTGAGTTTGCTCGCAGAAGCTCACAGCCTGCAGTAGTGTGCTCGGGAGTGCAATCTGTCGCACAGCCCCCGTGCGGCCACTGCGCTGCCCTTATTAAAATGCGGCCTCGGTGCCAGCAGCAGCCCACCCTGGACTGACGCCGGAGGGCTGTTTGCCCCGGCCGGAAACACCCGCGCTCCTGATTGCATTCGCAATCACCCCTGCGGACTGCTCCCACGCCGACACAATCAAAGAAAGTTGCCAACTTTTCTGGCCTGTGGGAGTTTCTCACTCCGATTGCCTCATTAGGTCCATGTGTACACCGACCGCAAGTTCTGCACACTTACGGTGGTAAGTATAGAAAATAACCAAAAATTAATATACTGCCCGTAAGGAAAACAGTCTGGTCAAGGTCACGCCAACTTCCGTGACTCCGTGCCGCGCCCGAGAGCAATTTATGCTCTTATATTTTCAAGCAGTAGTAGTGTCACTGGACATTTCCTTCACACTTTCAGGTTGAGTGACTTTTGCTATGGGTATGTCTTTTATTTTGCTCTTCAGTTGTATTAATTTCTTGTTAGGATGGACAATGGCCTTTCTTGTTTGTCATATGTATTGTTATACTGTCCGAGATTTGCAATTAGTGGATTTGTGGACATACTTGCAGCTCTGTAGAAGGATTTGGTGATCTCCAATAATCTTCCTTGGAGCAGCGGGACACCTGCGGCTTCGTGCAGGTCGGCTGTTGGGAACCGGTTCGGGACATGTAGTGCCCGCCGAAGCGCTCTATTTTGCATCTTTTGCAGTCCGCCCAACCTGGTTTTTGATACGTAGCCCCACACCGGGCACGCATATTCAATTACCGGGCGAACTAGACTGCAATAAATACTGAATCTGGTACTGGCTGATTAAGAGCTGTCCCGGTTGAGGATCGGGTACAGTTCTTTGAGCCTAGCTGCGACTATTCGTCGAATGTCCTCGATGTGGCTCTTCTAGGTTAACCGGGAGTCCATAGTGACACCGAGGTATTTGACAGTGGCAGACCACTCGATTTCTTCTCCATTTAGGTGTAACTTCTTGGTGCGATTTTGCTGGCGATCACGCTTCCCCAGGAGCCTCGTCAGCATGATGGCTTGGGTTTTTCCTGTGTTGAGGGTGATTCTCCACCTTCTGGCCCAGGCTTCTGTTTGCTGTAGGACCCGTTGTAGTCGGCGGATGGCAGCAGCTTTGCACCTATGTGCCGTGAAAAAAGCCGTATCATCTGCGTAAAGGGCGGTACGGACTGTAGTTGGAGCTGGTATATCGGTTGTATATAGATTGTATAGTACAGGTCCTAGTACCGATCCTTGTGGTACTCCTGCATTTATGGGGCGGCGTGTTTGCCTTCACCGTAACCGGGGCTGAATAGGGTTAGTACAGTTTTCACCTTCTCCGCCAGTAATCAGTGTTACATGAGTTCGGTTGCTTATTGGCGACCCTTTATCGTCATTCGATACCTCCAGTAAACGGTATAGATACAGGTTGTTAGGAGATTTCAAACGTCGTTTCCCTCGGTATCCTGAACATTATGGTCCAAATAAATCAATCAATTCGCTCAAGAACGACTGCAGAACATAAATTTCAACATTGTGTCAGCACCAGCGTGAATCTGATACAAGGGAAGTAGTACTGATGGTGATTTTGTTCACTTTGCGTGACAGAAATTGACATTTATACATAAGCGCCCAAATTTATAAAGTATGATACATTATTTCTCTACCACACTACATGTGCGCGTCTGTCACTCTCATAGTCAGGCCGACTTCTACTGACTACTCGTCAGTGAGATTTCCATCTCATTGTCGAGCGGAGACCGTCAACCGACCCAGCTGTTCTTGCCTCTAAGCGATTTACTGTTGCTACTCCACACAGCCCAGTAGCTCTAGCACTGATAATATTTATTCTTCTGTCAACTGCGACAAAATACTCCGCACGTGATACATCAGATACAGTATTATGTAGAGGTTTCTGAGATTTTATACACTCTTTATGTACATTTTCGTCACAATATGACGTAATAAATCAACCTTTTTTTTTTGAGGGGGAGAGAGAGATTTGATAGTTCAGTGGCTTTGCTTTGTTTATTTTAGGGAAGACAAGACTCTTCATTGTTCTGATTTCACGTTCAACTATAGGTCCGGGAGGAAAGGACTTGGTAGTCCTACCCCTGACATAGAGGACTAGTATCCCATCTAAGGAAGAATGCAACAAAAGTGTGGGTTGGGGATATAAATAAGTTTTAATGGCATTATTGACTGTGAAACTGTGAACGAATGTTCACACACCTAACGGCATAATTATGTTTTGTAGCTCTTTCGGGCGCTGTCGTAAATTAACATAGCTTAGCAATGTTAACAGATAAAGGAGACATATAATTTAACGAGGAAATCACATCACAAAGCTTCCTATTTTTCGTAGAGAAATCGAAGCTATATTACAGAGGAAATTCAGATTAAGGACAGTTATTAATAAGCTCAAGGGACTTCCTCTCAGGTAAATTAAGAAGTGAATATCAATAATAATGGCTAACGAAATTGACACACCACCATGGTATGAAGCCGCAATGTTCAAAACATTCTAGTTTATGTTCATTTGCAGCGCATAGTGTTCGTTCGAAAAAGAGTCCATCAATTTGTCACTACGACATTGCTCCAGTTTCCTACAATGTCACTTCTTTCGGCGTGAAAATTTTATTTCTTCTCTTGCAATAATAACACAGAGGAACACATGTTCGTCCCATTGAGATTACACTTTACACGTAAGTGTGAACGAATATTCAACGGACACGTGGATATTCGGTTTCACTTAGATTCCTACATTGCTCTGTTAACAAATAGTGGGGATCTAAACACATGGTGCGGGCGGTCTAGGATAAGAATCAATACGAGGGAAGAAAATCCTTCATTCCTGAAGGCAGAGAATAAAACCATTACATTGGTATTAGAAAGGTAGAACAGAGGCAGAGATTTAAATTTTTCTAGAAAAATTCAAAGAATGTTTACTCAGCTCACCAAACATAATAAAGGGATGGAGACTTACATAAATTCTTTGAAATTGAAATTCAGTGAAAATCATATGTTATAAGTGAACCGTTAAACAAAAACCAATGTAATAGACACAATAAATGTTTTGAGTGAAGATTCACGTTTTATGAATGTTAAAAAAGTCAATGAAGAACATAAAGATGTGTAGAAGACTGGGAGTGGAATAGAATGTATCATATGGGTCAAGAATAGTCGGCAATGAAGGGACGTGGGTTATATAAAAAAAAAAAAGCATCATAAAGAAAAATGAACTGGACTAGTCCAGATGCAGAATGGTTCTTACAAGAATCTATTATTGAGATACAAGACGGAAAAGGTATAAAATGCTAGATGCTGTAAAAGTTGGAAGAAGAAATTTCGGGATGAAGAGGTTAGCAAAAGACAGAAGCGAAATGAGAAAGAGCGGTTACGATGACATAAGTTATATTCTTGAAACACAGTATTACCCTCAATCTCAATGGTTGTTGCATAGTAACATTTGCACTTTCGAAAAGTGTTATACTCATTTGTTTTTACCAACTCAGTATTCTATTCCTTCCTGCAATTGAAGTTACGGTTCACAATAGTCTCACGATTAGAGTCAGAACCAGGGAACGGTTAGAAAAATTTTTTGAGCCTAGAAATTAAAAAAAGAACTAGTTAACTACACTTAATTTTAATTTCATTGTTGTGAAACTACATTGTGTCTTATGCATGTGTTATTACTCATTATATATGTTATTTCAAAATCTGATAATGATAATAAAATAGAATAATCACAAGAAATCAGGAGCAAAATTAATTTAAGTGTAATTCTAAAACGATTTATATACCAACCTTTTATTCCCCGATAATCTTGCCACAGACTTTGTGAGTCTGTGGTAAGATTGTCTTGTAGACAACATAGTACAGACAAAGTTCCAATATTTTTTTAAAGTTTGTAAGGAAACGATCTAAAAAAAAAATTAACTTTTAGTAGCACAAGTGTTCATGAAAAATTAAATATTCAAGTTTCTGTAACATATTATAATTACATAATAAACATGAAACCAATAGGACTTTGCTTATTCATCGCAGTCAAGAAACACTTATAAATAGGGAAAACGATTCGTTTTTCTTACTTTTCCCTTTTAACATGACATTTTTGTTACAAGGCTATTTGTTGATTAGTTGTAATTTAAAGAATCAGTAATCAGAATTTTTTATTTTGGATAATAATGTGTCTACTACTGTTTAGTTCTGAATATATTAAGTTTTGAAATACCAACATGTTATTACTAATTGTCATCTTAGTGTACTAACCATCTTTAGAAATTGATTTAGTAGCGATATGGATAAATTACTTTCTGTGGATAAAATGATATAACCCTGTGTTTATTTCCTAAAACATAGAGGGAACGTATAACAAAATTTTCAGTAGAAAATGATATTAAGTCAATGATTTAAATATCAAACTATCTCATTATTTTTGTAAAAACTAGAAAACTGTTGGACTTCACTGTTTCGAAGCTACTTGCAGTGAAAATACGTACATGGTTAAAATCAGAGGAATGTAACAGAAATTCACCGATCAAGGAATTTTAGTTTTCAATCTGCCAAGTTGTAAAATCATTACTGGTAAAAAAAATTAAAAATGTAGTTATTATCAACATTTATTTTCACCCGATTTTGGTAGTGACAAAACAAGAGAAATTGTAGGTTCTTATTTATTTATTATTTGTTTCGATGTAGTGTCTGTTACGTAAACATCTTACGTAAACATCTTCCTACAGTGGCATTCCTATTTTGATTCAATCAGTCAGCATTTTGAAAAGATTACGCCACTACAGGCGGTTCTAATAAAAACCTAGTATAAACCTACAATACATTCAGTGTTGTTAATTTCAGTGTTTTCGTGCTCAGAAAAAGTAAATCGTTTTGTTCAGAAAACTGTTCTGACAATCGTCGTATAAGTTCATACGAAATTGTGAGAACGAATTTGAATCTGGCATACTACATAAACTTACGGACATCTGAAACTTATTATATTAGAGACAAGTGCCTAAGGATTAAGATTAACTAATAACAACAACAGTGATTATTCTGGTTTATCATAAGTGAATGTGTTGAGCCAGTGCACCTATTATCGAATATCATGAATCTTTGTGAATACTTGCACATGCCTAGTCGTGGCAGTAAAACTATAAATTGTAAAGCAGTAACGGGCCTGATTCCCCCTTAGAATCCCGTGACGAACACTCATTTCCGAAGAGAAACCTTTTTAAATTCTTTCCCACAACCCCAGCAAAGCGTGTATGCCCGACGCTCAACCGCTCGATTCACAACAGATGTATGAACTGCGATCTGGGATTGGAGTTGTGTACGACGGAGCTTATATGTGGAACCCACTTCGTGTTGTAACTTGCTACTGTGGTTTTATTTTATCCTGTTGTGCTCATTACCTGCAACTTTTTGCAGTTTAAATTCCCATTTATTACACTACTAGCTTCGAGCCTGTCAAAAATGACGGTTTGAACGCCATATTCTGGCAGTTCCTTTTTTTGCAGTTGGTTAATTATACGGAATTGTTATTACGTAATGCTAAGTTCTTTGATTTTGTAATGTTCTAAATATTTGATTTGCTGTTCACATAACAATACTGCAGTAACTTCTACTGAATTAATGACGACGTAAGTATAGAACCAATAAAATTAAAAACAAATTAGGATTCCCGAAAACTTTTGCTGTCCATGTAATATCAGTTTTATTCCTGGTCCAGGCACAATTCAGCACGATAGGTATGGAACTACTTTCACCCGCATTAATTAATACGTTCAGTAACATGACGCTTATGAAAGCAGTTTAAATGTTTTGTAAAACTGATTTCAGAGCGAATTATGCTGCAACAAAATGTTTCAGTTACGATTCTGGTCTACTTAGCCACAACCTCCACAACGTTGCATTCGAAAATCATAGCTTTTATTACCCTCATATGAATAACGACAGGCAGCACCTATGGTGGTAGTCTGGATTTATTCTGGAAAAACTTGTATGGAAAAGCAAATATCAACCATTTTTAATGATATTTTCGTGATAAGAGTACCATACTGTGGTTAGATTATCGGGGTATTTTACTATGATTTATTTAAATAAAGTCATTTTACTTTAATTTTACTATAATATCAAAAACGGATAACGGTCAATTATCTGGGTGGATACATTTCGCGATTCGTACATTTCTCTGAGTTTTGAATTAACTTCATTGTTTCTCATCATCTAACTGATACAGGTAATATAATGTAAACATAGAATAAATACCCTTCTCCTTACATTTACATAAATAAAAAGCAATATGTAAATTTAAACGAAGGTACTAATTGTAACTTTGTGACATATAATTGCCTCGCATTAATTTTTTTCCCCTGCTCTCCGTATTTCTAATATCTCCGCTCACTGCTATTTTGCGGCAATAATATCGTTGTTGAATTGCGAGTGTCACATGGCTTATACAGTTGATGATTTAAATCTAATAAAAAGGTTATCTTAAATCGCATTTAATAGCTAACACATGTATCAAATACTAGGGGTATCATCTATAATGGTAGTAGGAATTTATTCAGGAAAAGAATTATTTTTAATTATATCATTCGTTATATGAATACGTTACTCTGGTTAGATTATCAGAGTATTTGGTTAATATTTTAAAATAAATAAATGCATTTCACTTCATATGTCGGGGACTATAATTTTGAAAACGGATAACTGTTATTTATTTGACTAACACATTTCGCATTACGTACGTTACTCCTAGTTTTTAATAAACTTCGTTGTTTCTTACTGTCTGCCTAAAAAATTCTTAGGTTATGGTTTAACCTAGTCCTTATCACTGATGCAGATAAAATAGCGTAAATATTGAATCCTCTTCTCCTTACATGAATTTCTGCGTCTAACTGATACAGGTAAAATAGCTTAAATATTGAATCTTCTTCTTCTTATATGAGTTTCTGCATCTAACTGTAGTAAATAAACAAAATGCAACATGAAGGAAGGAATGCAATATGGTGGCTGTTGATTGGCGAGTGACGGCTGTCAGGTGACCGTTCTGTAGCCAATACGTGTAGCAGCTATAGACGACGCACGCAGACGCCACGTTAGCGTTTTATATAATAGGATTTTCAAACTCTCTTAATAATCAGCGGAATTACTTACTTTCTCGTAGGCAGCTGCTTCGTCAGTAGCCTTCCCAAACTGTTTGTAATATTATTCCAAGATGGTTTACAAAAATTAAGAATAGTAGCTATCCTTATTGCTTGCACGATGTGACATCTACATCTGTTATCGCTTCACCCTCCAATATAGAAAATCACGTATCCATTCACAAAGTTTGAACTTTAAATTTTCGGTAATACAACACCGATTTACTGTTGAGTGAGGATACGGAACATGGTGCTGATAGAACTATTCGGCTTTTACGTAGCCCCTCCCCCACAAACGTCTCCTCGTTCCCGTGGTTTAGGGATGGGGGATGTCAGGATGTCCGGGGCAGACTGCCGATAACAGGAGTTTAGCTGGTGCTGCAGGAGATGGCGGAGGGACAGCAGGTAATTGAGGCGGGAAGCGAGCAGTTCTCGGTGCTGATAAAACCTGAGGGGGCAGCTCTCAGATTGAACAGCCAACTGGGAAAGAGGGTTTCAATCTCTGACTAAAAGTGGCCCACCTACTGAAATGTTGGAATCATATGAAATATGGAAATACGACATTATTCATCCATATTCAACAGACACTATGTTCCTAGCACTACAGTGATTGTTACGAAACTAAGGTAAGGAAGAAAAAGCAAGAGTATTTTGTTATTCACGAGGTTAAATTACAACCTATCAGTCACATATGGAGGATGCAGCAAAAAATATAGATGATCCACGGAAAATAAAAGTTGTCACTACACAGTTTTCTGTTCCTTTATGTAATGCGCACTTTAGTTTTATTAAACTCAAGGTACCCAAACGATTAATTACGGTGTAACTATGTTGAAAATTAATTGTGCTCTTGAAGAATGATATGAGAATGATCAAAAAACTGGTGGATGGAGAAAAAAATATGACGCAGTTTAACTAAAAAGATGAAGAAGAATGACGATTCACGTTTTGAGAGTTGCAAAAATGTGCAATCCTGATACCAGAGAATACTGTGGAAATGAAATGTCGTAAAGAAAGGCGATGTTATAATATAGGAAGCAAATAAGCTCATAGTGTAGGGAATGTGATGGTTATTCATAATTCTACATGGCTGCCAACCTCATAGGCCTAAATGCTAGATATCTAGCGTTAGTATCATTGCGACGTTTAGGTAGCTGAGGGTTCTTCTGGATGTTTTTCCCCACCTTTATGAGAGGTTCTGATCTTCTTAGCGCTGAAGTTGAAATTTTACAGAGGACTGGAAACAATAAGGTAATCGCGCTCCGAATACATCCCGTATTATCCGCATTGCCCGTTTGAGTAACACATCTATTTTCTTCGTGTGGCACTATTTACCTAAATTGGACTGCAGTTTTCAGCAACAGAGTATATCAAAACTAAGGCGGTGGATCTTAAAACATGAGTACATGAGTACTGGCTCCCCATGAATTACCTGCAAGATTTTGAAGAATATTATTTCTCGTTTTGACTTTAGCAGCTACATTTGAGTGATGCTGCTTGAACGTCAGAGTTCTGTTACACCCAGGTATTATGGGGTCCTACATTGCTTCACGTCCGTAGGTATAACATTTAATTGCCCTACACGTGTCCCCTGGGTGGCGCTAAGAAAGCAACAGCGATGAGACCGAGTTGTTTGAACAGTGCTTTCGGTCAAAGGATACACAGAGAGGAGTCAGAACGTCCTTTTCAGGATACACAAGCTCGTAGAATTGGACCTTATCTAGAAATTTGTCAACTTAAAATCTATTCCTAAGATCGGAGTTACTTGTACTTCGATCAGAATTCCGCCTGGATCAAGATAATAAGTTAATAACACTGATATACTCTTATACAAAAGATTATTTCTCCCCAAAAAGTAAGATCCCACGAAAAGCTACGATTGGTATTATTTCTGGTAGCTCGTACAGTAGTTGGAGAGAGTATGAATAAAGTTGCGTTTCCATTATTTATTCACCTACCTATTATTACGCAATTAAAAATATCTAGTGGCAACTTTTGAACTCATGTCCCCAGTTGTTACGGAAATTTCAAATTTAATGTTTTTTCATTAATATTAAAGAATGACGGCATTAATACTGATCATCAATGCCATAATAGCTACAAAATCTGTATGTGTACTTATTTGCAAGTAACAAAGCATATTATGGATGTCATTATTCCCACATATTGTTGACAGTTTAGGGCTTCGTAATTAATATTAAGGAAGATACGTAAATAAAACACAACTTGGACTTTGAAAATTTCGGTTTACTATATTCTAATTCAGTGACGAATGAAAGTTCCAGAACTTCACCTGTATGATGTATTTCCAACAGTAGGATATTTGTGGCCATCCATCAAAAAATAGTGAGAAACTTTTCTGTTTCTACACCGTAATAGGAATAACCTTCATCTGATAGGTGACAACTATATTAATATTCAAGGAGAAATCAGGTTTTTTCATCACACGTAAGTAATCTAATTTCTAAAATTTAAATAAATCACAAATTTCAAAATTTCACATGATTTTTAGTCAACATAATACGTTAGTCTCTAGGATCTGCTTGGTTCGAAGCAAATATTTACAGTAAATTAATTATATGCCAAACTAATTAGACGTGTATTTTAATTTTCCTTTTCCAGATGTGAACTTTAATAACTGAAGTAGCACTACTGGGTAAGTTTTGTTCGTATCAAACCTTTTACAAGTTACCGTACGTTTACTTGCTCTGGCACTATTAACGAGAGATTAATGTGTACTTCGCCAATAGATAACTTATGGTACAAAACTTTGCTGAAGACTGGTTACTATCGCGATGGTCACGGGAAAATCCCTAAAATTAGGGGCCTGTGATGGCTACTCCTACATTTACGAATTACAGTCTCAACACAAGCAATTTTGTGAAATTTAGTTAAAATAATAATAAATATCTGTGATCGTAGTGAAGCATACGATGCCGCAATGACATATTAAAAGAAATTTGGTCAACTAGCATGAAACAATCATAAAATTTAGAATTTATTTCGACTCATAAGTTCTGATTACTGTCACTTTTAAAAAATAACTAAAATAATTATTGTAACGTATTTTAACTTTTCAATAATTATTGACATAAAGTGCATAAAAATTATGAGAAATATCTAGAGGAAACCTGAAATAAACAAACCGGAGTCTATTTCCCACATTACAAGATTTTCACAACACGTGTGAGTAGTGTTGTAAAAAAACTTTTTTTTTCTGGCTTGAAAAAAAAAACATGAAAAAAACTTAAAAAAAAAAAAAACATGTTTTCTATGGGACACGTTTTTTTTTCACAACTACTAAATCTCAAATTTGTAAGGCAGTTATCGTGTTTTAGAGTTTATTCTAAGTGCTTATCTTAGTTTAAAATTTACCATATTTTTCTGGTTCAGTAGGAAAAAAAATTACGAAAATATTGGCAACATTGACTGAAATTTTCTTTTATGAACGGGGATTTCCCGAAGAGACTAGGTTGCGCGAGAAGGAATCCCCATTCCCCATTGTTTGGATTGATACTTGCTATTTGAAATAGTGCTACCAGTCCTACAAATTTATCTGTAGACCTACAGATCTTTTAAAAACATTAGGAATTTAAAATTTATCAATGGTTTTTTGCCTCTTTTTATTACTTATTGTGCTTTCCTTATTCGTATACTTGTTAAACTCTCAGAGTATAGTGGTACTGACTTATTAAATTGTCAGTAATTATGAATCGTTTCCAAACCAACGATTGAAAAGGAGTAAAGCTTCTATTTTGTATGATAATAGATTTAAATTCAAACTTAAAAGACCGTAATACAGAACTATCGGCGCAGTCTTTATGCACAGTGTGTACTTTGCTCACAATTTAAAATTACAATCTCAAAATCTTTTGCGTACAATACAAGAACAACCAATAAAAGAAGATTCAACTAACTATTTCTGAAGTTATGGATCTAGAGGAGACAGAAGAAGAAACAGAAAATTCCGACCCCGACTGAACTAGTGTTGGTAGTGCTGATACTAGTGAATGTGGTACTGACATAGAGGATGAATAAAATTATGTTACCTATATAGATACACTTATGAATCATTATATGAGACATAATAGGATTCAGTAAGATTTAAAACACACTTGTAAAATGGAAGTTCCTTAAATAAAACTATAATTTATCAAATATATTGTTTTATGAAAAAAATAGAAAAAAAAACACGGGTGCTAGGTTTTTTTTATTTTTTTTTCACAAAGTTGAAAAAAAAAAAAACTTTTTTTTTTCAATTTGCAACACTATGTATGAGATTAAAATCTTAAAATTCTGCTTCAAGTAATATCTTATTCAATAATAACTGGATAGCTTTCAGATCTTGCAATCCTCACTTGTTGCTGCCAGAGTTGCTTCGGTCACTTGCGGGTCTATTTCTTTACCTAAACGCCAACCGTTTAACAAATCTACAAAAGTAGTTTCCGGAATGCGAATGAAAAGTACACATATCAGAAAATGTCTGGTGAAGTATCCGCCGTATGAGCAGCCAACCGGAATGCAAATTCGGGCAATTAGCGTCGCCGTATACACCCCGGCCGGCGCGCAAAGTGGATGCAAATTGCTAGGCGCAGCTCTTCATTCTCTTAGGCGCGCCGCCGTCCACTCCCAGAGGACACTTTCACACTCGGCTCCATGTTTTATTAATGAACGTATATGGCGTCTGATGGCGCGCCGGCCACAGGGAATCTTCAATGCCGCCACTCGAAATTAGCCTAACATGGCCGCCCCTTCCCTGGAGCTACGCCAGGGGGGTCCAGCAGCCTTCCACATGGCCTCAGAACACTGCCAGCGTCTTCCAGCAATCAGAAATGCTTAATAGTCTAAGATACGGCTGCATTATTTCTACGTCTATCTGTTATTTGATTGAAATGCAGTTTTTATTTATAAGTAGCTGAGGTACCCGTAGTGTTGCAAACTGAAAATTTTTTTTTTCAGATTTGTGAAAAAATACATGAAAAAACCTAGCACCCTCGTTTTTTTTCTACATTTTTTTTTTCAGAAAACAATATATTTGATAAATTATAGTTTTATTTATGGAACTTACATTTTACATGCGCGTTTTAAACCTTACAGGGGAACTGCAACCGGATTGTTAGCTCCATCGCAGTTAAATTAATAACAATAAATTATATAATATCTTACATAATGATTCATTAATGTATCTATATAGGTAACATAATTTTTTATTCATCTTCTATGTCGGTACCACATTCACTAGTATCAGTACTACCAACACTAGTTTGGTCGGAGTCGGAATTTTCTGTTTCTTCTTCTGTCCCCTCTAGATCCATAACTTCAGAAATAGTTACATTTTCTTTTACTGGTTGTATTGCATGCAAAAGCTTTTGAGATTACAATTTTAAATTGTGAGCAAAGTACACACTGTGAATGAATACTGCGCCGATTTAAATCTATTATTATACAAAATAGGAGCTTTATTTGTTTTCAATCGTTGGTTTACGCCAACGGTTGCAAGGAAATTATTCATAATTACTGACAATGACTCAGTATTATCACTATACGCTGCGAGTTTAACAAGTATACGAATATAAGGAAAGCACAACAAGTAATAAAAAGAAGCAAAAAACCGTAGTTAAATTTCCTAATTTTTTAAAAAGATTCGTAGGTCTACAGATAAATTTGTAGGGCCTGGCAGCACTAGTTCAAATAGCGAGTATCAATCCAAACAATGGGGAACGGCCGAACCGGGGATTCCTTGTCACGCAACCTAGCCTTTTCGGGAAGTCCCCTTTCGTAAAAGAAAACTTCAGTCAATGTTGCCAATATTTTTGTATTTTTTTTTTTTTCTACTGAACCAGAAAGATATAGTAGATTTAAAAGTAAGATAAATTCTTAGTATAAACTCTAAAACAGTCATATTAAACGATAAATGCCTTAAAAATTTGAAATTTAGTAGTTATGAAAAAAAACATGTTTTTCTTCATGTTTTTTTCACGTCAGAAAAAAAACTGTTTTTTTTACAACACTAGGTACCCGGCTTCGCTCAGGGAGTTGATATGAGATTGTGTGGTAGGTGGATAAAAGGATAAACTTTAAAATGTAAGAGTTAATTTTTTTAATTGAAAACATAAACTTTTGCAATATTTGTTTATAAACAACATTTTTCATTGTGTTATCCAGGGTATATCTGTACAAATGTTTAGAATTTCCTACTTCGTTCATTTAGTATAGTTGACCGTGATAGAAGCAGGAGTCTTTGGGGTTGATGTCGCAATGTTTTAAAGTTTGTCCTGGCGCTTTGTTAATTGTAAAACTATAGGCTAAATTGCAGTCTTTTAAATTTGAATGCCGGTTCAGTTGATATCAGGGGTATTCTGAGGATTAATACTATGTGTTTCGATTCTGGAGTTTCCCCGGTCATGTAATGTAGAAATTCCTGTGGAGGTGCTTCCAGTGGTGGTAATCGAATTTTTCCATTCATCACCAGAATCCTGATGTTTCTCCATTGAATTTTTTCGCGTTGCAAAATTGGTAGATGTCATCCAATTTTCCGATTACGACGTGGTTGCTTTTGTTATATTGTTTTGTCGGGTCGTAGTGGAATGCTTCATTTGTCAGATTGTGCTGTTTACTTGTCCTCGTTCGCTCTTCTCGTAGGGCGATATTTTCATAGGCGGTTTGCGTTCGCAGTTATCTATTATAAGATTGTATCGCAACTCTCGATTGTTTAATGCATTCATTTCGTTGTTCTTCGGTTTCTCTGCTTCTCACGGTGCTCATTAAGGTTTGCTGAGAACATAAACGTGCCTCGCGCTTTCGACTGTTTAGTTTTTTCGCTGTTCTTTTTGTTTCGTTCGTTGGCAACGTAAACGTGCCTCGCGCTCTTCGACTGTTACGTTTTCTCGCTGTTCTAGAGGGCGAAACTTCCAGCCTTTCTATCTTCAAAATCATGCCCTTCAGGTAAAAATTGAAACCATCTTCATGGATAAAGGGTAGAGGGCTACCATACCATATAACTCCCTTGGTAGTACCTGGACTCGTTTTTGAGTTTTAGCGGCACGCACACTGTACACGTACTTTTATAATATATAATGATTATTAGTAGCAGAATACGATTCTGATGGCTTGACTATTAAAATATAGCCGCAAGTGTTTTTAATTAATTTTTTTTGCAAAAATCTGTTATTGTTTTTTTTTAAATACAATATATTACAAAAAGACATTTATCGTCATCAGTGTTCTACCCTGGGGCAGGTTTTCACATGACTGCTCTCCACGCTCTTCTGTTTTCTGCCTTTCTCTTCATATCCACGTAGTTGCCGTTTTCTCGGATGATGTCTGTAATTTTGCACATCCTTCTTCCTCTCACTCTGATCCCACAAACTAGTCTTTCCAAGGAGTCATTTACCAAGCACTCCCCTCTCAGCAAGTGTCCCATCCAGTTTTTCATTTTCTCATTAATGACTTGAAGTAGTTTTCTCCTTTCACTAACCCTATCCATCACTTCAACATTACTTACTTTATCCATCCAGCTTATCCTCTCCACTCTCCATCACATTTGAAAAGCTTCTAACCGTTTTTCATATTCTCGCCTCAGTGTGCACGTCTCTGCCACATAAAGAGCCATTCCATATAAATCATTAGCCAAATCATTTCCTGAGCGCTTTGTCTACTTTTCCAGCTGATAGTCACCTCTTCCTATTAAACGCTTCCTTCCCTACGGCAATGCGAGTTTTTACCTCTTGGTGACATCTCAAGTCTTCAGTGATAGTACTTCCAAGATATCTGAATGATCTTACTTGAAAAGAGAGAAGTAGAGAACATAAAATGTTTGGGTGGCCTATTTAAGTAAAAGTAGTCGCAACTAGTTGTTCCCAGCTGCTACAGTTAACACACCACACAGTCTGATCGACGTTGCAGTGCGCTATCTCTCTCTCGCTCTTAGGTATCTTTAACAGCTGGCAATTCCTACTTGCGGCCACTTTTACACAGGCAATCCAACTTCTTATGTTCTTTACATGTCTCTCTTTGAAATGAATTACATTAAATGAAAAAAAAAACAAGTGAACGAAATTGCTTGAACTTTTAAAAATATATATATATATATATATTAAAAATATTTGCGGCCATATTTTGATAGTCAACCCGGCAGAATTGTAATCTACTACTAATTATTATACATAAAAATTGCATTTAAATAAAATAACAAATGGACGTAGAAATCATGCAGCCGTATCTTAGGCTATAAGATTATTCATTTTTAAAAGGTGTGACTTCCACATTTCAGATTGTCGCCTTGAAAAGCAAGCTACAGTATCATTACTTCAGTGGTAAATAGCACATTTCGGAAGACAAGCTGATAAGTGACATATGCCCCTGACAGCAAGCACTGTTTGTCCCTATAAGTCTTCTCAATACCAACACAGCAAAACCACTTTGCTCTCGGAGCCAATCATATCTATGTTGGTTAGTGCCAACTGACCGTTCGTTTAATAGCACTTTACGTCGCACGCAAAGAATAAAAATTTAGCATGTGCCTTCTCCAAGATAATGAACTTACTGACAAATTTTAAAGCAAGATGAAACTGTTGAAGTTCAAATTCTGTAATATATGAGACTTTTGGCTAAGTAAAAACACTTAAAGCATATATTTACTCTTTCCGGTTCTCAAGCAAAAACACATAGTTCCATTCAGATAGCAGTGCTGTAGTCTATCACATGAGTGACTTATAAGCACTATATTTATCTATCTCCAATTGACTGATAGTACCGCTAGAATTTTTTTACATTTCTTCATTGATATAGAACAAAAAATAATGAAAGTAACCAGAAGTTTGCTTCTCTACAAGGAGCCGCCTCTAGCCAGTGACTATCAAAGTTAGAGTAGCTACTTCATTCTTCTATGCTTCTATGTTCCTTTAACATATAGGTGCGTTATTGCGGCAATTATACGTTTACTGTAATAGTGACTGCTTTAGTAGAAAAAATGCATGCGTAAAAATAACCTTTCACCACAGAAAATGTAGAGGAGATCCCGATGTACCAACAAAATTATGAGTGATCTTGTTCTTTACGTCGACGGAATAACAAAACTGCTCAGGAATGTAAAAAGGGACTGGGTTACCGGACTAGAAGCTGTTCATACTAGATTCTACGTTAGGTACACAAAGGAAATTGCGTGTATCTGGTGAAAATAATAATATACCGCCCCCATTGACATAGGAAACGTACCTGCTGAGAAGAAGTTAGCCATCGAAAGTCCAGTGTTTACGAATGGGAAGGTTAATGATGCTCAAAAATATTGACCGAAATCGTTAACATCGATAATTTGCATAATTTTGAAATATATAATCTATTCAAATTTCATGAATTTTTTTGGATGAAGGGGAGCTATTAAATTCAAATCATCACTGATTGAGAAAATGCCCATTGTTCAAGATACAACTTACACTTTTAACTAACGACTTTTGATAAACGAGGTATCTCGGGTTTAGTTAGTTATTAGACTTTAAATAAGGATCCGACAATGTGTCTCATATTAGGTTATTTACAAAACTTCATAGCTATGGTATATCTAGACAAATATGCGAGTGGGTTTCCGACGTCTTGTAAGGTAGAACACAGTGTGTAGTTTTCAACGGTGAACATTCATCACTGACCCAAATTAGATCTGGGGTTTCCAAGGGGAGTGTAACACGGTCCCTATTGTTTCTCATATGAATTATGAACTCTACGACGTAACTGAGAGGATAATAAGGTAATTTAGCGATTATGGTATCGTGAAATAAAAACCCAAAGTGACAGTATTTTGTTCCAAGCCGATGATTGTAAATAATCGCCTTGTGCAAAGACTGGCAGTTGGAGCTAAACGCTAAAAAGTTTTATGGATATAAATAAAAAGTGATCATCTAGCTCTGAATACACAATTAATGATACTGTCCTTAATACGGCAGATTCCGCATAATAGCTGGGAGTAACCATTAATAAAAATTTCTTGTAGAATAAAGATAATGAAAAGGTGATTTGGAAAACAAACCATATGCTCCGACTTCCATGCTGTAATTTTAAACAGTGTACACAGGAAGTGAAATCGATTACATAAGAGCGACCTCACTTAGAATATTGTTCTTCCGTATTGGGCCCGCATCAAACAGAGTTAAGTGATGCATTGGAGAAAGTCCAAAAAAGAGCTGGAGGGTAATTGTGAGTGAGATGTTGAAGGAGTTTGGTTGGGGAGATCTAGAATACCGTAGGTATTGCTCTTGTCAGAAGTTAGTTGAAAAGTTCATGACAGATCTTTATCAAGATGAAAGCAAATACATTTTATTTCCAGCGACTTCCATATTTAGAGATGATCGAGAATACCAGTATCAGAACCGTCTTTTTCTAAATTCATTATTCCCACGAGCGATCAGAAAATGAGATAAGAAGTAGCAAGAAAACTTATATCTCGAGAAACCGCCCCAGCCATCCTGTTTCTGGTTTTCCATGATTTTGCTATTTCGCTCTAGGTGAAAGCCAAGATGGTTCCTCAAAATACCATGGGCGTCTCCTGCTATATCACGTATAACACTTCCGATGCAAAAATGATTACATATTTGGAGCGATGCAACGCACCCTCTGCCATCCACTTAAAGTGAATCACGGAGGATTAGTAGTAGATAAAGGTCACATTCTATGGTGAAGCTAACACCTGCACTTCAATCGCAGACTGACACTAGAACAAACGTAACGCATAAATCATTCCTACCATCAGACCCTTAACTATGTTTGTAATTAGTTGCTGACTGACAATTTCGCGTTATCTATTAATGTGCAGGTCACACTTTTAAACAAATGATTCAAATAAGGACTGATCATCAAATTTTTGTGAAAACACGGAACTATGTGTAAAAGAGCAGAAAGTTCACAATTAGTAATATATTTTGCAGTTGCAGCAAGAATTAAAAACATTAAAACAGCCAACGGTGTTTAAAAAATTTCTTTGTGACTTTTTTATTTCGAAAAAAATTATAATAAATTGGGATAGCGAAAACAGTCACGTATCACAGATGATGGCAGGAGAGCTAGGCGAACACAAACAAACTTCACAATAACTCGGTTAATAACCTTACTCATGAAGGAGGTGACATATATGGCAGAGGAAGAAATGAGAACACATCCAGATCAACCTCAAGAATGAACCAAAGATGAAATGAGAATGAGTATGATTTGTTTCATGCCACCAACATGAGGAACATACCTCTAAATTGAAGACAAATCTATCTACCTTCTATCTATATGTATAAAACGAAAACCGGATATATTGGTTTTATAAAAACTTAGAAACTACGGAGCTGATTTCGATGGGATTTTCCCCGTTTTAAAGCTTAGATTCTCACTTCATTTGTTTGGAATGCCTTATGTTTCAACGTTAAATAAAGCAGGAGCATTACCGTAAATGAAATTCTGAACGTATGATGACAAATCCCAAAGATGAAAGTATTAGATGTTGCAAACTTCGCACTAAACACACAACTACAATGTCTCTGACCATAGCCTTTAATGAAAACAATAAGATATCTTTATAATAATAACTATTTTGCACACTAAACAAAACTTGAAGGGTTCTTTTCCTCTAATTCGGGATATAGATTTAAATGCCATAGATAGTCGTAAAAACAACAGAGATTTTCTTTAAGCATGATCTCTGGACAATGTCTCTGGCCTCCAGGATGGTCTTTTGTTTACGATCATATTATTCCGGATTCATTGATATTTGTATAAAAGGCTGAATCTGCGGAGTTAAAGTATCTGGTGTTTCGAGCGAAAAGTAAAACCATTCACTTCGCAACTGAATCAAATTTTAGTTTCTAACTAGGGATGGGCAAAATATATCAATGTATCGATATATCGATATTTTTTCTAAAAAATATCGATATTTATCGCCGATATTTTTATTTTCGATATATCGATACATCGATATTGTATTTAGTGTATCGATTTTAAGCACCAATTCGATATTTTTCCTACGAACGCAATTCAGTATCCAATTTAATCGTTACATGTATATAGGATAAATATACGTATATATCCAATCTTCTGAAAGTGTCTTAAAAAGTGAAGTCGTCGAAATATAACAGCTTCATCAGCGGTTGATAGGTTAAAAAAACCTGTTAAATTTTAACAATTTTACGTTAACGTCATTTTTATGTTAGCATGTAAGCGGTTGTTTTATCTTTGTAGTTGAAATATTATCTTTTCAACTTTTTTTTCATTTACGAATAACAATTAATGGGTTGATGAATCACAAGTCATTATGAATGACTGTTAATTCATTTAAATGTCTACAATCTAGTCTACAGTCAAAACTTCTTAATCGCAAGGAATACGTTCCGTAAATTAGCCGCAAATACGAAAATCTTGAATACGGAAACCTTGAATACAGAACGTTAGTTTATATGGGATTATAGGGAATACGTTCCAAATATACAGAAAAATTTTGATGTAATGGAGTGATTATCGCACTTTGAACTTAATAGACCAATTCTGGATTGCTTTAAATCCTCTATCCTAAAGTTCATTGTAATGCTCTTTAAACTATGCATATAGCTTTCTCGTGAATTACAGCCCCACTACAGAATACTTTCTTGTGATTGCTGTCTTCGATTGATGTAGTGAGAGCGGTTTTTAATTTATTATTCACTGAGACACCAATGGTTTTTACTGATAGTAAGGTCCTCTTCGAACGCCTCTCCCGTGTCAGGTTGTAGGCGATTACCATGGGTGATGTATATCCCTCCAAGGAAAGTCCTAGGAAGATGAACTGGGGTGGTTTCCCGTTACACCGAACATGGTGGTGTAATGGTTAGCGTTCTGGCCTCGCATTCGGGAGAAGGGTGGGTCGAATCCCCGTCCGGCCATCCAGATTTGGGTTTTCCATGGTTTCCCAAATCACTCCAGGGAAATGCTGTGATGCTTCTTTCAAAAGGCCATGGCCGAATTCCTTGTCCCCCATCCTTTCCCGTCTCTAAAGACCTCAATGTTAAGAGACGTTAAGCAGTTAAAAAAAATTCCCCGTATACTTCCTCAGTGTGACAGTGCTCCTAAGTGTGTATGACAGTGACACTGTGTGGCTCGGTATAGAGTGTTGTGGATGAGAGATGAAAGAAGGGAGAGGGTGGAAGCTGGTGTCGGCATGTTCAGGCCTACTTTTGCGAAACATTCTAAAGGGGGCGCCAAGCTTAACATTCCCATCCAAGGGATGAATCACCATCAACAACATCGTATGCCCTTGCACCATACGCAATGCAGAGAGGTTTGGTGATTGGAAATTGCAACTTACTGGTCAAGCCCTGATGAAGAAAATCGTTGATGTAGTGTTAAGTGAAAATAATTCATTTGCAGCACTCTGCGATCACGCAAAAAGTATTGTGACTTATTTTAAGCAGTCTGTTAATGCTATGGATCTATTAAGATCTGAACAAGAAGCATCTGGGGAAAAGGAAGGAGAGGTGTTGACTTTGACACAAGCTGTTAGCACTAGATGGAACTCCTTCTTTAATATGTTAGAACAATTTGTCAGACTCTCTGCAATTGTAGCTAAAATCTTAGCTACAAAAAGTCAGTCAAATATAAACACACTTGATATGGTTGCAACTTAACAGCTTAATGTAATACGTGACCTCATTGTCCTGCTTGGTCCTTTCAAAGAAGCCACTGAAGAGGTTAGTGGTACAAATTATGTGACTGCTAGCTTAGCCATTCCTGTTACAAATCTGTTTCGACAAGTAACGGAACAAGCTACTCCTTCGACCACTTTAGGATTCTCGGTAAAAGAGGCTTTACTCCAAAGAATTCAAGAGAAATTAAGTCCTTTAGAAGGAAATACATTCCTTGCAGCAGCTACCATTTTGGACCCGCGTTTCAAACGTATACACTTCACTTCTCCAATCGGTGTGTCAAATGCGATATCTACAATAATTAATGATATTCGCTTGGATCTTAGACGACGAGGACAAAGTTCTCCAGAAGTAAGGTCTACAGCAGCAACACAATATATCGCAGATAACGCATCAATTTGGTCCGCACATTAAAAGCTATTATCCCTTAGCACTACTGTTATGCAAGGGGTTACAAGCTCTGGCTCAGTTCCTAATGAGCTTAAGCAGTATCTGGACCAACCATTAATAGACAGAAAATCAGACCCAGTAAAGTTTTGGGTGAATTGCCAGTGCTCCAGCTTCTTCTGTGTCGTCCAAGAGAGTGGCTCCTGCAGTCAACTTAGCTGTACTGAACAACAGGAGTAGATTGACGGGGGAGCACATAAAACAGAGAGTCCTTTTGATGTCCATATCAGACGAATACTGGTTTGATTGATTGAAAAAAAATAATAAATTAATAAAAGGTTGTATAATTTCTACCTGTCTCTTTGATTTTCAGAATTTTCTTAAATATTTTGATGTATTTTACGATTTTTTTTTTTAGATAATTACTCCCTTTAGACAAAAATATCGAAATATCGATATATCGAAATATCGATATTTTTTCCCCGATATATATCGATAGTGTTTGTAAATATCGTTTCGATATTTATCGATATATTTTTTCGATTGCCCATCCCTATTTCTAACATAATCTATCGTTGTTCAGTAATGCAGTTTCTTAACCAGATTAACGAAACTTGAATACATGAATCTTGTCGGACAAATGAAAATAGTGTTCGTGCAAATAAACCTCAACCCACCCGTTTCTTGATAATGGGCGGGTGAATCTAGGTTTGCTTTAATTCCGAAAAAAAGTTGGCGCGAATTTCATGAAACTTTGTTAAACGTTCCTCATTATGGGAATAAAATAGGGAACGGGTAAATCTACGTAAACTAAAATAAGAAACGCAAGAAACTTCTATATGAATACATCATAACGTTAAAATTTAATGGATTTCTTTATATCCAGTAATTGAGACAAGACAACTGCGAGAAATATTATCATCAAGTTCCAGGCAACATACATTACTAGGTAACTCATCCGAATACTTAATGTTTGGTTCATCATGAACAGCAAGGTTTGTGATTTTTTGTAGAAAGAAAGAAGAACTGGCTCATTTATAACAATTATTTATTTGTCAATTACGCACCAAAACACTTACAAAATCTATCGCATACCCGTGATCTTGATTGTTCCCCATTTTGCCATTTACGGGATGAATTCCGAAAAATTCCGTTCTTAATTAATGGTGTTATTAAATCCGAGAACTGAATATTTACAATTATATGCCAGTTATCGATTTTGAGGAGAGAAAGATGGATTGTTACAAAAAATTGAAATGGATGTGTTGTTTCATACTTTGTTTAAGTTATCAGCATAAAGGTTGGTTTAATTGGCGTCCATACTCAACGTTTGTTTGTGCAAGATCTGCGCAAATAAGATTGATACAACGATACTGTGCAATCCAAGTGTCAGTTTCCAGCACCAGGTTTACCACTCAGTTTTGTTATGTTAAAGTAATAATGTAGAAACTTTAACTATAGTCAATTTTTGTTCTGTGTCTTGCAAGAACACGTCGTATTAAGCCAGCCGACGTTCAATTTGGTCAAGACAATGTCTACTAACAGATATACGGATCATCAATCTTGATGAGCTTTTACATCGAGAAACATGTCTCCAGTGTATGTCTAGATAGCCCACTCATTTACAGAAAAAGATATCTAAGGTCATGAAGTCAGATTCTTGTCGGGCCGAGATGGCCGATAGATCTTTACAAAAATCATCTAATTTCAGTAATACACGAGGAAGTTGTAAACCGATAATTTTCGAATCGTCAATGATTTTATGTGCCAGAGCTGCAGTATTTTAATAATATGAACATTTTTGGATAAATATTAGTATTTTATTACTTGGCCTGTAAAAATGAATGACAATACTTAAATTGATATGATCAGGATCAATCAACTTGCACCATTGCACATTGCAGCAAGAGATTAGCTTTGGTGCTGAGCACCCTCTGCCACACACAATTTTGTGAATTGCAGAGTATATATGTAGATGTAGATTACTACATTTTTCCAGCTGTGCTATACATACTGTTAATCGGCAAGTAAAGAATTTCATCACAAAAATTAAAAACAATTCGGATTTTTCCACACTTATGCCACCTGAAAAATTTTCTTTTATTTCCTTTATTGCTTCTTCTACATACAAGTTGAATATTAACGGGGATAGACTACAACCTTGTCTCACACCATGATGCATGTCTCTCATTGTTCCCCTCCTTTATTATAGCTACTTGATTCTTAAATAGTTTATAATGTATTCTTCTATCTCTATATTTTAGACCCGACTTCTTTCAAATTTTGTACATCTTGTCCCACCTAACATCATTAAAAGCTATTTCTAAATCAACAAACGCCGAAAATGTATCTTTGATTTTCTTGATCCACCCATCAAGTATTAATCTTAAAGCCAGAATTGCTTCCCTTGTACCCTAAACTGATCTTCGCTTACTATCTCTTCTACTACCCTTTCCATTTTTCTGTATATTATTCTAGTCAGTAATTTTGAAGCATGTGATGTTGGATTAATGATGCAATAACTCAGACATTTGTCAGCTTGTGCTTTCTTCGGAAGTGTGAAGATGTTATTTTTATTAAAATTATTTGGAATTTGTCCTGTTTCATAACTTTTTGATATCAGCTTGAATAATCTTTCTATTCCTTCTTCTCCTAGGGATTTAAGAAGTTCTGCATGGATCTCATCAATTCCAGCTGCCTTATTTGCTATCAAGTAATTCAGAGCTCTTTTAAATTGTGTCCTCATAACAGTATCTTCTAAATCATCAATGTCGACATCGCCTTCCTTTTCCATTACACTATTGTTCAAATCGTCCCCATCATACAGTTTCTCAATGTATTCCTTCCATCTGTTAGCTATAGCTCTGAGCTTAAAAGGGGTTTCCCATCTGCAGCTTTAATGTTTACACCTCTTTTCTTCATTTCTCCGAAATTTTGTTTGATCTTCCCTTGTGCAATATCTACTTTATTTATGACCATTTCCTTTTCGACTTATTCACAATTTTCTTGTAACCTTTTTTCTTTTGATATTTTTTTTTTTTTTTTTGCCATTCCTGTTTATTTGATTTCTAAATTGCCTGTATTGCTCTCTTCCTGCTCCATCCTGAGCATTTTTGTGCCTTCTCCTCTGATCCATCAGTTTCAAAATTTCCTCTGTGACCCAAGGTTTTAGGGTGGCTTGTTCGGTAAACCCTAATTTGTCTTTACCAGCTTTCATTACTTCTCTCATCAATGAATTCCATTCATCCTCGGGTGAGCTCCTTTCAAAATTACTTCTTAGAACAAACTCTACCACTTTCTCACATTTTTCCGTCTTGCTAGATTGTTTCAGTTTATTCACTTCCAGTATGTTCACTGGTTCCATATTCGCTTAAATTTCAGCATGCACTTTATTACTATCAAATTATGGCCAGAGTTTATGTCTGCTCCTTGGTACGCTTTACAGTCTGGAACAGGGGTGGCCAACCTGCGGCCTTGGACATTTTTCCGGCCCGCTAGATTCATCACACTTTTACAAAACATTTTTTATATTTCATTTTTAGTGTTATATATTTCTTTACAATGTGCGTTTAGTATAATTATTTTTATATTAACTATGTTTACATATAAGAATAATAGTAAACTCAATAACAACTCATGTTTCACTCCAAAAAAATGTCTCTAGTGGGGATATATAATTTTATATGCAGCCCGCGGAGTTATGATGCGCTTCCAAAGTGGCCCACAAGATCATTTCGGTTGGCCAATTTGATTCCTCAATCTCTGTTTAACCATGATATAATCTAGCTGATATCTGCCTGTATCCCCAGGATGTTTCCAGGTGTATATTCTTCTTGCATGGTTCTTAAACAGTGTGTTTGCCACTACTAGCTTATATCTTTCACAAAATTCTAGCAACCTGCTTCCTCGCTCATTTCTTTCTCCTAGACCAAAACTTCCTACAGTATTCTCCTCTTTTCCTTCTCCCACTATTGCATTCCAATCACCCATGATTATTAGATTTTCCTCTCACTTCACATATTGGATTAATTCTTCAATTTCAGCGTATATTTTTTCTATTTCTTCGTCATCTTCCTGTGACGTTGGCATATACACTTGTACTAATGTGGTTGGGATGGGCTTAGTTTCTAACCTCATCAAAATAATCCTGCCATTAAACTCTTCATAATAACTCAAACGTTTCGAAACTCTCTTATTCATTACAAATCCTACACCAGTGACTCCATTGACAGCTTGTGTGCTAATTACCCTGTGTTCCACAGACCAGAAATCCTGTGCGTCCTTCCATTTAACCTCACTAATTCCAACAACATCTAACTTAAGTCGTTCCATCTCTCTTTTTAAGTTTTCTAACCTACCTGCCCTATTCATACTTCTAACATTCCACGCTCCGTCTCGTGGAATGTGTCTATCTCTACTGATGACTCCTCCGTGAATACTCCCCCCACCCGGAGATCCGATTGGGGGACTATTTTACGTCCGGAATATTTTACCCGGGAAGAAACCATCATGATATATGTACTTTGAGAGGATTAAATGTCCTCAGGACACCCTTTGGGTCCTTAATGCAGTGGTTTCCCGTTGTCTTCTGCATCCCCATGCCGATCTTCATTTCTGATTCATTCACCTTTCGGGGCCGTTTCCAACCCCAAGGGTAAGAGGGTGTCCTGGACCGCTCCCCGCTCTTCCGCCCTCCTTTCGGAGGCCGTTGGCAAGCAGTGGGTGACTCCTTATACCGGGAATCATTCAGTCGCCAGAGCCTCGTCCGTGCAAACAGGGTGCACCACGTGAAGGAATGGTTGACATTTGGTTGGAAAAGGCTAATACAATCTCTCCTAAGCCCTCACATTCACACATTGCCATTGAGAGAAAGAAAGTAATTTAATTGCTAAAAATAATAAGCTGAAATACAAGCAGAGCAATTATGCTTTTAACGAAAAATGGGATACTAATTTGTAAATACTTATCTTAAATTTATAAGCATTTCGGAACACATCAAAATGAAATATACCCTGTTTTACACTCAGATGCAGGGGCTGAACGTTATTAAAAACCATAGAAAAATCCAACCAGTGGTTTTTGCGTGTTTCCCGTGCAAAGCAAATTTGATACTGATTTCTTTATCCTTTAAGACTAAATATTTCAGCTTTCCGACTTCACATCAATATGAAACTCAACCTATTTTAGACCCGGCTCTACTGGCTGTATATTAATTAAAAACCAATCAAAATCCAAGTGGTTTTAGTGTAAATCGCGATCTTCCAAGCAAACAGAAAAACACACAAAATAACAGCAGCCAAATTTTAAAAACTATAGATTCATTTTCTATAGTTCATTAACAAGGCGCCATACAATTTTTACCAAAAATATTTTAAACGTAAAGACTCTTATTATGTGTATTGATATGTACTTGCTTTCTGGAAAATGATTTCTATGGAAATTAAGGATCAGACTTATCTGGTTCTTTAAATCGATCAGTCGGGGTCTTATCTTCGAGAAGATTCATTTACAGATGATTACTATGTTTTTAATCTATAAAAACTAGAAAGTGAACCTTTTTTTATCAGTAAAAATAGATAGACAGGAGCAATTCTTAAAGAAGTTCGATTACTCTGCTAAATGGTGGACCATTTGCAATTAGTGAGTACAAAGTGCTAGGTTAAGTATGCTGATGTGTATCTCGTTTAAATGAAATAACTAGTGCAAGAAAAATCACTATCAAGTTTGTTTATTTTTATTTTTTGAAAGACATCAGCCTTCATACAAAGATACTACATACAAATGTAAACAAACGCTCCGGCGATTACAACTTGCAACACCTTCAAAACTAATACTCAACTCACTAACTCGTCGCTGCCGATCCCTTATATAGGAGTTACAGAAAATTCCAGAACATATCATGCAAAGACTTACGCCCGATGTTTTTCTGATTCTAACAATAGCTAAACAATTAAAATCACATTAGAAACAATCATAATTAACAAAAAATCATTAAGAATCGCACAGAAATGAAAATTAAAGATATTTACAAACAAAATTATCCACACAAATCAGTCCAAACTGTCTGAAATTGTCCTCTAAATCTCGTAGCTCACATCAATACTTAGAATTACAAACTATTAATCAATGTTTCGTGTGTAACACTGTTTTTCAACATATTAAATAGTATTTACATAGTTTATTTCTATAAAACAATGTTAGTTTACACAAATTAACAATTAATTGCAAGAAAAATATATTTTCTGAACTCCCAGCTTGCTACAAACAATTCTTAAAATACAATTTTATTAACATTCTGTGTCTATAGGCCGTTATAATACCTTATATCATCAGTTTTTGTCAGTGTGGCATTTTCCTGAGCCAGAAGCAATCTACATTGAAAGTAGCAGAATTCAAATCATCTTGATTGAAACCTCAATAGCCTAACGTTTATTAACATTGATACTGAGCGAAGCTCGGTCAAGCAGGCACTATTCCTAAAAATGGAAATGTAACCAGTCAGCTGGCTGCTAATATATTTGTGCGATGTACACGGAGACGAGGCAAGGCGAGATGTGGCATAGGACGGAAGGCACGATGCACAAACTCGCAGGGGCGTAATACCGCGTAATCCGCCTCCACTGATGAACGCGCGTTCTAATCAGCGATGATAAACTGGAATATCGGCGGGCAGGAACCGGCTCCCACGTCGATAATTATGTACCACTCGGACAGATTTAACTATCTGAGCGAGCGAGGCGTAATTACTGCAACACGATCTGCCGATCGGACACCGCCCTGATAGAAAACGGAATGGGACAACAACACGCCTGATTGAAATATAAGTGTTATCTCGCGAAGGGAGAGGGAGCCAGCAAATTTGAAACCGATACACCGTGCTTGCTGGAACTACGAGTGTCAAAAATATCTGCCTGCTCTGACAGAGTACGGAATATCACGCTGGTCTAGTGTTACACCCTTCAAGTCCCGTCTCAGCACGGAAATTGAAATATATATATATATATATATATATGTCGAATGAACCATAATGATGGTGCTGACTATATTACCTTCTACCTAAAGTTTCATTGGACTTGCGAGCTGATTCAATAACAGGATGGACTATAGTTTTTTAAATAGATATCAAATTCCTGCAAAAAAAGATAAAATACTCATATGTTACGAAAATGACAATTCTGAATTCTGAGTAATAATCAATACAATTTTTTTTTGAAAGCTCGAGGAAGACCATTGTATTCCTCTTTACTCTTTGTATTATTTTTTGTTTGTTTTGTTTATGGTTTTATGCTTTGTCGAGGTCATTAGAGGCGAGAAAGGCTGGTTACAAGGAACGGGAAAGAATTCGGCCAAGGCTTTTTGAATGAAACATTCTGGCATTCACCTGGAGTGATTTTTCACTAATCACACCAGACAAGATATTTCAAGTGATTACCAATCAAACGCCAATCGTCTAAACCAATAAAGTGAAGCATATTGCAGGTTAGGCTAAAGTAAGTTCCATATAATTACTCTGTAACATCGGGCTGTTGAAAAGGGAGTTCCACTTGAATTTACCTGAAAGTGCTCTTATCATTTTATTTCATTATCAGCACTTTTGTTTAACGTATGCTTCTCTCCTAGTTCTGTCCTTCTGTCTAAGTTTTCCATTTTACCTTTTCTGTCACTGTCTCTCGGAAAGTAAAACAATTTGGAGACTGAAGACAAAATAGCAAATTCGGAACAAATCGTTTCAAGTTAAACCTGGAAATCAAGGAAATCAATTTGTCACACCCTCCTTGAAGGGAAAGAAATTTCTTCTTTAGTCAATGCTTGCTCTGATGTGATGTTAAGTGTGTAACCTCGATATAAGCATTTTTAGTTATTAATTATTTAAAAAAGTTACTTGTTTCATCTGTTTGGTTGAAAAATTATTATGTTATTGCTAATGTTGTCATTACATATTAGTACCTCATGCTGTCCTCTTCAACAGAAGATTAACGTAAATACTTTTATTCTGTTCCGTCATACTCGAATATCAATGTAGTATTTAGTGTCACCAGATAATAATTGATAATTAAGATATTTACTAAATTATTAAATTTTGTTAATCTCGTCCTATTGAACTCAACCTTACTTGGTTTCATCACTAAGAATATGATTTTTATTTTATATGTAGCAAAATGAAATAAAGCAGTTGTTATCATTTATTGTGATTTCAAGATATTCTTAAAATTTGTGATGGCTCGATTACTTGATTGTTTTAATTTTTTCCAGAATTCTTGAATTTCTTGAGGAATTACATTTCAACTTGCGTGTACCTGTTCTCATGGTTTTAATTTGAACGTATTTTATCCATATATGTTTCACAAAGCTGCAAAAATAATTATTTGCAGATGACAGTCTTAATTTTGTCTCTGAATGTCTCTCAACATGGTGGTCGTCTGTTGATGTGGAGGGTCGACCAGATTTTGGATCGTCGGTAACCGAACTCCTGCCCTCCTTATAGCGCTTAAACCATTCATAGCACTGTGTTCGGCTCATGCAGTCATCCCCGTCTGCTTGTTTAAGCATTTGAAGGGTCTCGGTAAAAGTTTTCCCAAGTTTAACACAAAATTTCACACAGACGCGTTGCTCCTCCAATTCCTTCATTCTCGCTTTCTCACAAATCCAACGAGCACTCTGCGCACGACCTAACTCAACCGGCTGTCACTCGTAAACTAATGCAGTGACCGTAGTGTGACAAGAGGCAATCTCTTACCGAGAGATGTCACTAGTGTGCACGGAAGTCAGAGAATTTTATCTGTAGCCGTTGGCGCGCTATTTAATTAGTTCGGTTTCTTTTTGTACACACCTCGTATTTCCAGATGGTTCTATATGGAATCTGTACCTAAGATAAAAAAATTTATATATATTGATATAGCCTCCAGCCATACTAATTTGATAATACTTACTTCATTTCTACAAACATTTCAAGTTTGCTTCCATCATCGATTGCATTTGTTTAGTTAATGGTAACTTGAAAGTAGTTTAAGTCAAGAAAACAAAGAAATTTAGACAATCCTTCTAGAATCATATTTGTCTGTAGAGAATGATGGCTACCAATAATAAAGCTGAGAGAGTTCTTATCAGGTATAATAGGGTTGCTGTATACCGTACTCTATTGAAAGGTTCTAATCAACATTATTATTAAGCTGAAAAGACACGTAATGCATTGAGGGCTTATTTAGAATCCTACAACTTTAAATATAACTGAAGTTGTGGAAATGAATATTATAATTGTATATTTCCGCCTTTTTCACTAATTGACACCGCAGCTAATTTTGTAATTAACTTTAATCGTTGCATTGCTGGGAGTAAATTTCATATTAGGGTAGACGAGTTGAATGTCTTGTGCAGTGAAACATCGTTTGATTCGTAGATAATGTTTTCTATTTCATTTAGTAAATTTTTCATTTATTGCACTCAAACATTGTATTTTTCTGTAGCGTAGGCGATTGTTTCTGTTTTGTTGTCAATCATATCATATTTGAAAATATTTTCATTCTTTTTTATTTGTTCTGCCTCTGTGTTTTTCTTTCGGTGAACTGTCACATACAAAAGTGGATAAGCATGATTGTGTTTAGCGTAGTGTGAAAATCACTGCAAGTTTACATTCAGGAAAGCCAGAATAATAACCAAGAGAAAAGCCATGAGTAAATAACCATCATAAACAAAGAATAAACAAAACTGGAATTGTAAATAAGATCGCTTATGATATTGCTCGAAAATAAGAGAAACGCATCAGAGAATAAAAATGAATTAATAGCAGTTACATCTACCTCCCAAACACTTAGCAAAAATATCAGTAGCGCCATTCAATTCCTTGATATTGCACTCGGTGGTGAAATATAATATTCTTAATGAAAATTTTCAATGACAAATGTATATAATACATAGTTTATGCTTCACAAAGAATTTTTATTATAGTTTATTTTTATTGCGTTATATAAACGAAACTGAAGTGACTATACGAAATCTTTTTGTAACGAGTGCAATTTTTAGATTTACTTAATTGCGTGTTTTTAATTTGTTAAACATCCAAGTCTCGGTTCTGGGAGAGGAATGGGTAGGAATTGTGGCATAAATCATATTAAAAAGCATTTTCTGTATTCTCCGAAAGAGATTTCATAAAACCTTTTTCAACATAAATCTAGATGGATTTCCTGGAATAAGAAATCGGGTATTCTTGAATATAAATCCTACAAATAACTTAAAAAATTGTTAGTACATTAACTGCGAAATAGAAATATCAAAGCTGTAGAGCCTTCAGATTGCAATTGGTTGTAAAACAAAACTAAAGTGAAGTTGAGATACACTTTGTAAAAATTATAAGATTACTATTTAACGTACGCCAATCATTAAACAGATTTTACTGTAATTAAAAAATACTGGAAGTATTATTATAAAGTAAATACTGGAAGTATTATTATAAAAAGTTCAAAAATATGTCTATGGAATCAGCGGGTACTATCCAGGGTGCCAAGAAGGTCGTCTCAAAAGCTGATTTTACCAGGAATACTAAATCGTGCGAAAACTACAGGCAATTCTTTAGTTCTCTTTACAATATGTGAGTGACCCAGCCTGTGAATACTTTTTCTTTTACTTATGGCTTTACGCCTCGTCTATGTCGAGGTCATTAGAGGCGGAAAAGGACTGGGGACAAGGAACTGGAAGGAATTCGACCATGGCCTTTTGAAGAAAGCATCCCGGGGATACCCGTATGGGGATTCGAACCGGCGTCGTCTCGAATGCGAGGCGAGATCGTTAACCGCTCACTCACCACGCTCGATGCCTGCGACGAAGCATAAAGAATGCGGGGAACACTTGTGCTGAGAACAGCTGAAACGGTTCCTGTATATGGTCCTGTGTGGTAGTCAGAATGAACGGAGGTATTCTGCGGGAAAGGCCTGAAGGGTATAATGGTTCTCAATGCTGAGAGAGAGGCTGAACTGATCTAATGTCCTCAGGAACTGACGACACGCAATGTTTATTGTGTTGATCAGAGAATAAAGAAAGTGAATTGTGGTTATTTCGCTGCCTTTCTTGTATGATTTCGAACCTGAAATAATTGATTGCAACAGCTCACATCTTTAGCTAACACTGTCGGCAGAGCTGTAGAAGCAAGCTTTGACGATTTGAGCACTATAGCAAGGATAATGGTTACTTTAACTCATTGGTAGATATTTCCAGAGTAGGCACTCTTAGCATTACATTTGCAAATATTGTTTTTGAAAAAGTGTGATATGTTGCTGCAGGAAGCGAGATTTAATTGTTGAAGAACAGTGGTAATATTGCGTAACATGTTTGAAACTATTCAAGGAGACAAAATAACGGCTCCATTAATGTGAAAATTTATAGGAAATTTCACCAAAGTGTTTCTTTACTATTTACCATTATTATTACTCTACGATTCACTAAAACTGGGTGGCGGAGGGTGCATTGCACCTATCTTAATGTGTAACCGTTAGCATAGGTATAGATATACGGGATATGACAGGATCCACCAATGGGTTATTTTGAGGAACCATCCCGGGATTTCCCGGGAGCAATCTGGGAAAACTATGAAAATACTCGGGCACAAAAATTTTTAAACCAACCTGTTAAATCATAAGATGACAAAATGTTTCAAAGTGGTGTGGTTAACATTGTGTGTGGTGGATTTTCCGATTAAACATTTTTTTTTTTTTTTTAATATTGATATGTGGGCCTGTAGGAAAAGAAGGGACAGCGTTAGGTATAAAAGTTCAGACTATTTTGAAGCTTGGTAATCCTTTCTGTTCCCATTTTTTTGTCACCTGAAGTCTCTATCGAATTCAGCTGCCGACTGTGAAACACTATTGATTCAATAACTACACTACGAATTATAAGGAACTTTTAATGAATATCAAAGGCCTTTATATGTTTGCACGGAACCTTAAACATTTCCTGATTAAAAAGTAGCCTATGTTACACCCTGCCAGTGAGAGTACCATCAAAATCGGTTCACACATATAAATTATGTATATTACTTCTAATAGTTGAAAAATGTGTCGTAATTTAGAACATTTTAGTACATTCAAAAACATTCCAGTTTTTTAGAACACTTTGGTTGATTTCCGACCGTTTTCGAGATATTTGCGAAAAAACTTAATGATTTCAAATGTAAATTTTATTTAAGTAAGGTGATGTGGAAGAGTGTGTGAGTTTTTGTGAACCTAATAAAGACCGTTTTTCTCTCTTTGTTTTAAAGTATGCATTTGCAAAATTACTACAAAATAGGATAGAAAATGACGCTTTATATAACGAACATTTACAAAAATTAAACGGGGTAAAGGGGTACGGGGTTGGGTTTTTTGTTAAAATAAAGTAAACAATATTGTTCTCGTGTGCAGTGTTACATCGAAATCTGATAATAACTGTGAGTTTATACAAACAATATTGGAAGTTAAGAGGGGTAGGGGTAAAGTGGGGGTGGTGGTAAAGTGGGAGGGGAGTTGGGCTTTAGCAAACCAAACGTAGGCAGAATTTTTCTATTTATTTTATACGTGTGTAAGATTCCATAGATATTGGATAAAACTGCGGTTATGTATAACAACCATTGACAAAAAATAAAAGGGGAACAGAATTGGATTTTTTTAAACCAAATATTGACAGTGTTATTCTTTTTGTTTTAAAGCATACGTGTGTAAAGTTCCTGGAAAAACACTGCAGCTTTGTATAAAGAACATTCATAAAAAAATAAGAGAGTTGGAAAAAGGGAGAGGGGTCGTATTTCTGAAAACCAAATGCAGACAGTAGTATTCTGTTTGTTTTAAGGTATACGTGTGCAAAGTTACATCTATATTTGATAAAAACTGTGGATTTGTATAAAGAACATTGTCAAAAATTAAAAGGGTAGATGTTTTGGTTTTTGCAAACCAAATGTTGAGAGTATTTTTTACTATTATTATTTTTATTATTATTATTTTAAAGAAAACTTGTCCGAAGTTACTTCAAAATCGGTTAGAAACTGTGGCTTTGTGTAATGAATACTGCCAAAAATTGAGGGGGTTGTAAAGAGAGAGAGGGGTTGGATTTCTGAAAACCAAATGTAGAAAAAATTTTCTGTTTGTTTTAAGGTATTCGTGTGCAAAGTTCTATAGATATCGAATTAAAACTGTGGGTATGTATAAAGAAAATTGACAAAAATTAAGAGGGTGGAAGGGGGAGAGGGGTTGAATTTATACTAACGAAATGTTGAAAATATTTTTGTATTTATTTTAGAGTATATGTGTGCAAAGTTCTATCGAAATCACATAAAGTACGTGGGTTTGTATAAAAATTAAGGAGTGTAAAGGGGGGATGGAGTGGTTTTAATTTTTTGTTTTTAAAAACTTTCTTCGTGCCACCAACCACATTCTCCCAAAATTTCAAATCAATCGACTGATTACTTTTTGAGTTTTGCTAGCACAAACAAACGGGGGCTGAATTTTTATGTATAAAGATTGCACATTATTACCTTCCTCACCCATCCTCTTCCAACCACCGCAACCAAACTCCGTTACTAACAGTAGGAGACCTAGGGCTATTTAGCACCACAACCGTGAGTGGATGTCAGTGGGTCATCATTGAGAAAAGTGTGTCTATACATACACACTTGCTTAATATATATATAGATTAATTCGGTTTACAGTGAAAGGGGAGTATTTGTGTTATAACCACTTGCCTAGACGATGTTAGGAAGATAAGCAGTAGTGGTGACGGAGTTGTCCACAGGGCCTCCATGTCGCAGTACGATACACGGGGCGTGGCTAGACGGTGATCAGGCAGTAAATCAGCAGCCTAGACGGGTGCTTGCTGCTGACACCAGCGATCGCTCAACCACCTCTCCGCTGCTCTGGTGCTGGAACTGCAAGGCTGCTCGGTGCATCGCTCCCTCTGTTTCCCGAAAACTGGTCGACACTGCATTAATCATCATAGAAACAAACAATTAATACACCTCGCGAAAATTATATTTATTTAATCAGAAATGCACACAGTACGTTTCTTCGTACGAAATGGTTCTAAGAAACAAACAACTCGCAAAACAGACAATTAAGTCTGGAAACAGCATTCTTTTTATTTTCCACCGAATGAGATTCTCCCGATTTTCCGGAACAGCTTCAACAGTTATGTATATAACTTTGAAAAAATTTACTAGCTACATTTAATTATAAAACCAAATGGATTTAGAGCTTATCTTCTTTTTTTTTGCTTGAGCTTTACGCCTCGTCGACAGCGAGTTCATTAGAGGCGGTATGGGATTGAGGCAAGGAACGGGAAGGAATTCTACCATGGACTTTTGAAGGAAGCATCCCGGCATTCGCCAGGAGTGATTTGGGGAAACTATGGAAATCTCAAATCTGGATGCCCGGACGGGGATTCGAACCCGCGTCCTCCCGAATGCGAGGCCAGAACGTTAACCGTTCACCCACCACGCACGGTGATTTAAAGCGGATATTACTTTTACTTAGATGTGTTTTGTCATGTTTCATCGTCCAGGCTGAATAAATTATTGTTTACTTACTGTCTGGACTAGCCCAGCTTATTTTCCAAGGTATTCCGGAGTGGGAACTACGTTATTTGAAAGTGTAAATCTATCCAATGCTGTGGTTTCAATACGTGATTGTGGCAGAGTTATCCTCAGATATAGCATACACCCTTCTAATCCGTCGGTACTGGTTAAATCCACCTACCAACATTGACGTGTTTTTTTTTTTTTTTTTTTTTTTTTTAATTTCACCTTATTTTGTACCCCAGGGATACTGACTATCTAAATTACGCTGATTGCAATTAAAATTACCCGTGAAGGATGTTATTGTTAGGTCTGAATAAAGCTAATATTCATAGTAGAAGTAGTGTGTAATACATTTTTTTTTTTTTAAACTAAGTAAGTTTTAACTTCACTATAAATAACATTATATGACAATAATGCCAAAAAAACAGGTAATTTCACAAAACTTAATGGTGAAAAACATGTGGAATATGAACCAGTGAAATTGAAGTGAAGATAATATTCATCGCAATTTATTACACCATTAACTCAAATAAAATCAGTTTATTCAACACGACAAACGTCAAATAACATATCAATCCGATATGAAACATAAATACAAAGAATTTAGCAGACTTTTTACATTTTATAATATCAGGCGTAAGCTCAATTAATTAAAACACAGAGTACATGATACTGTTATCAAACATGGTATGAAACATCAAGGCGGTACGGGACAATGTTTGTAAGCGTTATCTGGAATAACGAGACGAATATTTTTGAGTTTGTGGTGGGAAAAAATTTGATGTTAGTGGACTATTTACAATACATACTTTATCTTAATTAATTAAAACACAGAGCAAATGAGATTTTTATCAAATAAGGCAGACCATCTAGGTGCAAAGGTTAAAGCTTATACAGCTTATGGGGATAATTAGATGAACATTGTTTGGTTCCTGGTGGGAAAAAGTCGCCGGAAATTACCGTATGATTGCAGCAGCATTCTCTGAAAACATGTGCGACCACTGGAACTCGTTATGAGCAATAATGTTACCAGGTGGTCCTTCCACCTTTAGAATTAGAATGATGTCACTGCAGATAAATACAGTATTTTAATTGTCCCAGTATGTAGTGTGGTACCTGTTTGATAACTCCAACGTAATGCGTCTGATAGATATGATTCTGTAGATTAGTATACTCGAAAAATCAAAACTGGACTTGTCTTAGATGAACAGTATTTGCTATACCCTGACATATAATAATGTTTTTACATTCAAGAGCAGACATCCAGTCCTCTTCGGGAATGGAGATCCATGTACGAATCACCATCAATAATCCAGTAAATTTAACCTAATTATTTGATTAATCATTTGGTGATTTCTAATTGCTAAGCACTACCTCTCACACGTCTCATCTACGGGATAGTAGAAATGTATTCAATACCTTGGTTTGAAATTGAAACAATAGTTGCGCTCTACACTCTGCTATAGTGCTTAGTCGAATAAGAACGATGATGGTCGTCGTACCCCGTGACCCTAGAATCAGAGGCTGCCTTGAAATGTGCTATACCAATATTGCAACTACATTAAAAATATTTACGAGGGTGTTTTACCTCTTCCCCTGTGATTGGAGTGAATTGAAATATTGCTTTTTTGTGTAGGTAATATACTATTTTAATTAGAATAGTATACTGTTTGTGTTATGAATGAACAGGTCACCTCTGCCGAAAGAAACCAAATGGCTCCAAGTATAGCACCGCATCCGACGGTCGAATAACCGTAATCAGTATAGAAGCAGGCGATTATGAAACATTAACCAACACCTCTATTACCAAGCCAATCATGTCACGACCATCATCACGGTGCCACAACTACCTGAATTATGGACACGTATTACATGTTTAATCTGGAATGCTGGATGCACACATGCTGACACTCTTCTCATAGTTATATTAGGAGGTTGCTGTTTACCTTGTTGCCTCTCTTCACTTGACCTCCTGTTCCCCACACCGGCGCTGATGCGTGGCGACGAGCCTGTTGCCGGCATCGTATATTATTGACCGTGGGTAAATTGCTCACCTCCATAATGTAGCACGCCGCGACCATGAAGCTTCTTCAGAGGAAGCGAGGTCGCCATCGAAGTTTCATCGCAGAGCCGCATCGACTCACTTAGCTGCTACCTCTAGGTGCACGTGACCCAAATAAATTACCATCGTCTTCATCGTCATCATCTTCGCGGCGTCTAGGTCATATGAGCAATAATTTCTAGATAAACAATGTGGACGAAATATCAGGTCATGTTTTATTCGTTTGAAGAATAAAATGTTAATTGGTGTGAATTAGATTTAAGGGGAAACATCCGTTTAGTTGTACATATACAGGGTGTCCAGCAATAAAAGGACAATCCTGCAACTGCAGATAGGCCACATTATTTCCTGCTATATGTCAAAATTTTATTATAGTAAAGGTCTCAGCATTTTCGAGATATTTTTTAATACTTTTTCGAAACATGTGACTTTTTTCAGTTTATTCCATGCCATTTCTACAAATTAAGACTTTTTGAACCCTGTTCTTTTTATTTATTCAAACATATTTGAGTAATTTAAAATAATGTTTTTCTCCTTAACAAAAATTATAGAAAATGGTACAGCATATTTATTTTATACTTCTTTTATAAATGAAAAAAATACTTGCATTGTAGCTTCAATTCGATATTTTATTTTAATGAAGTTCAAAATACCAATCTTTGTGGCCTCGCATTCGTTATGACTCAGGGTTCGAATCCCCGCCCGGGCATCCAGATTTGGGTTTTCCATGGTTTCCCCAAATCACTCAAGGCGAATGCCGGGATGCTTTCTTCAAAAGGCCATGGCCGAATTCCTTTACCGTTCCTCGTCCTCAGTCCCATCCTGCCACTAATGACCTCGACGTCGGCGAGACATAATACCATAAATAAAAAACAATCTTTGTGATTTAGAACTAACATAAAATATTTTAAAAGGCATGTTAAACATACCATTTTAACTATGTCAATAACGAAGCAATTTTTAATGCAATTGGCACGATACGCTTATTATATATACACGCTACAGTATGTGAAACAAAGTCAGCCGTTTGAATAAATTTGTATATACTTTTACATAAGATTTTTTAAGGTTTTTTTAGTGTTTTAAGAAAATAAATTGTTTTAAATTACAACATCCTTGAGTAAATTTTAAAATAAAACAGGATTCAAAAAGTCTTAATTTGTAGAAATGGCTTGAAATAAACTGAAAAACGTCACATGTTTCGAAAAAAAAATCAATATCTCGAAAATGGTGAGTTTTTTTTTCACAGTAAAATTTTGTCATATAGTAGGACATGATGTGACCAATCTGCTGTTCATTCCTGCACTCCCTGTATAAACTCTGTGTTGAAATTTAACCAGAGAGTACAGAATATCAGTGATTGTTTATGTTTTTACACTGTCAGTAACGGTAAGACAAGTAAGGTGTAAAAGTTATTTTTAAGGATATCTTTATATATAAAGATGAATGTACGTATGTTTGTTCTTCATACAAATCCACAGTTTTCATCCGATCTCGATGAAACTTTCCACACTTATCCTTTGAAATAAGGAGAAAAATACTGTCTACATTTGGTTGAAAAATTATCTGTATAAATAACACATATTGTCTCATAACTTCGAAATACGGCGATAGACATACACGTTGGATGTGGACGTCTCCGTACGGTGTTTCCGTGTAGTGGCCTGGCAGCTCAGTGGTTAAAGCGCTTGCTTACGAACGTCGTGGTCTCCGGTTCAAATCTCCGTGGAGGCTAAGATTTTTAAAAATTGTTTTTCATCGTAAGAGTCAGGCCTTAGCCGTAGGTTATTCGGATTGAATGTTAAACTGTAGATATTAGAAAGTTAGGGGTGCAATGCGAGGCAAATCGTAGGTAGTATTGAATTTGTAGGTGTACACTTCTTTACATTATAATGATCCATCAGGTGTTATTCGCAGTCAGTGTGTGAGTGTGAACCACAGTAATATTATTATAAATACGCAAGTAAGTCTCTGTCTTTTTGTTACGTTTTGACGACTAAATGGCTATATCGTTGTGATGGAATTTTATAAGGATATCTGTATGAAGGGCACAGGATATTTTTTCCAGTATGATTAACAGTTGTAGTCATGAAATTTTGAGACCTTATCGAATGGTGACAGAAGTATGTTGGAAATTGATTCTCTTCAAGAGACAGATTCGACGGTACAATGATATAGTGATAGCTTTCCTGTCATATTATTCCGACTCGATATTGTTTGGGACCAATCCTTCGTTACCAACAACATTCTATATTTAATTCTGGCAAAAAATTCTTAATCCACGCTTACGAAGTCGCGGGTACGAGCTAGTATAATATGGTGAAAGATTACTTTATATCACCAACACATTAATAAAATAAAGACAACGGGAGTATTACTTTATAAGTAAGAAAATTAACTGAACACCAATAAAAAAAAACTATTGCTATGAATCATGGAGTGAGTTTCTTTTACAGTTTTCACTTAGAGTAAAGTGAGAGATAGCTGCTCTTTAAATCAAATATTATAAAGTATTTGAACACTTTTACAAGTCTTTGGTTCATTCGCAACATTTTACCACTGCATGCAAGTAAAAATATCACATATTTATGAAATAATCCTACATATTCACAACAAATTACTACATTTCTTTGTTATACATGATCTTAGTTTTATGGGAATGGTTATGAATGAGAATGCGGTTACAGTACTTCATAACATTTTTTCCACTTTGTCAGGATGTTTATTCTTAAACGATTGAAAGTGATAAAGTGTTTCACGAAGACCGAATAATTTAAGTCTATTGAATTTAAATTATTTACGTTTATTGCATATTGAAGGAAATATATGCAGGAGGTTGTAAAAAATAAAAATAAAATGGAATGTTCGCTAGCATGTCCCTTTGCTCCACCAGCATGTCATTTGCGGAGGTAGAACTCTGTTTGCCAATAACTTACCTGAGCACTACAGTTGATGAAAAAATCGACACCACTCCCATAATTATTGTATAGAAGGCTGAGTGAACATGAATAGCTGTTTCGAATATATGCTTAGAAATAAAAACCGTCGGCGTTGTTTTGGATAGAACCGTGATCTTTCGGGTCTTATTTATACAGTCTACCAACTTAGGTTCATGGTCCTCTTCCACGTCGGCAGCTCTACTTAATGCGATGGGTACTAACCTTCCTCGTTCATTCAGGAACTAGCATCCCTTGTGGCTTTTTGACAGATAAAATTGAAATAGAAGTGGAATGATCAATTTTCATTAAGGTTCTCACAAAAGGAACTGTGAAACTACCACAAATTTGTTAAGATAAGGTAACACGTGAGCAATCATAAAGCAATGTTAAAGACTTGAGCATTTACTGGCTGTCCCAGCATAAAATGTCATTTAGCGCATGTGAAAAAAGTAAAGCTTCCTTGCATGCTAAAATGTAGCCGCACTTTCAATGTCCGAAAACACAAAGAATTATTTCCACAATGAAACTTCATGTACGTATGTGAGACATGTCACCAGTGCATTGAAAAGGAGGGATAGTGCTGAAGGCAATAGTAGCTGCCTTTTCGAACATTACCGTGTGAAGCTATCTGTACAAACAACTTGAATGCACACCACAAACAGGTTTCTAAAATAACAATAAGCCTATCTACTCGCACCTCACCGTGATTGATTAGCAACCTAGTTTGAAAAGTGTGGTACGAAATGAACCCTGGAAATCACACACGTCTATCACTGGTCGGAGAACCTGAGAAAACGTAGCTTACAGGAGATGGTTCTGCAAAGCGGAAGAAATCAATATTACTATGATTTATTAATTATCGTGACATGTGCGCATTCAGCAAGAGATATTACTCATTCCTCTCTGCTTCCAATCAGAAGAGCGTAGCAAAGTTACAGTTGTTGAAGTACGAAGTAGTAAAGAAGCACTGTGGTTTATACAGTATTCTTGATTTGCGGTTGATCACTTATTCAAGACAGAAATGACCGACTTGCGCTATTACCAAAAGTGAACGCCATTAAGGTTAAAATTGACGCATCACACGAAGACTCCATCAGCAGTAAACGCAATTCCTAATTCATTAAAATTTCTCCACTTCTCCCATACAAGGATGTGTGAAAACCAAGATTCATTAAGTGAAAAGTGAGCTGTGTACCCGGCAAAAATAGGCACAGAACACTGGCAATGTTACTTGTAATATATCAGGACAGAAGCGAACGTGCGATTTTTGGCCAAAGAACAAACGCCTTGGCCCCATTATTGTGTGAAAAGTGATACTTTTAACGGATGCTTGAAAGGAAAGTCACGAATGTGTTCCTCGATACTAACAGTTCCAGGCAGCGAGTATAGTAAAGGCGGTTTAGATTCATAAAACAGTAACAGAAGCGCCCAGCCATTCAGAGAAGCTGT
Organism: Vandiemenella viatica; assembly: GCA_031002005.1. Lineage (NCBI taxonomy): Eukaryota > Metazoa > Arthropoda > Insecta > Orthoptera > Morabidae > Vandiemenella > Vandiemenella viatica. The sequence goes on along the minus strand of JARYHS010013631.1, from coordinate 132,989,939 downwards.
TTCACTAATTGGCCAATGAGTGATGAGACCTTCGTAACGCGGTGGGCAAATGTATACCCTCGTTTGCTTTAACAACAAACTTATATGTGTCGGATCGGGAGTACGGAGCTACTCTACTAGATGGCGCCACAGACGCAACGAGCAGGATGCCAGCGCCACAGCGACTAGAGAGTGATCTGCGAGGAGCTACTTAACGGCAGCGCACAGCACACGGAGCTCTCTTCATGTCTGACCATCGAGGCGACATCATTCCTCTATCTGTCATTGTTTATTGTGAGACTGAGTCTAATAAACCGTATCCTGGCATCAGCTGTGTTATCGTAGTTACTTTCCACTGTCTGAGGGTTATCCACAGCCTACCTTCGCTATTGAGCCATCTATCCGAACCGGGAACTCCATTCGACCAGCCCGACTCCTGATCCTTTCCGGATGGATCCGACATATTCATTTTTTTCTGTAAACATGACCTATCACGTGCGATCTGGTGTTTGAGTGATTCCTTGATTGGTCCACCCAATCCCTTCTGCGTAGATGGCTTCATGGAAAAGCGGAGCAACGAGAAATTATTCGGGGTCCGACTGTCAACATTGCAGGCCGGCGGGTTTCTTTTGTGAAAGAGAATCAGCTGGAGTACACGCTGACTGCGACTTTTGGGCCAGCATGGTGCTGCCTTTCCAACAGCAACATGTCACACCGGACTGCTGACAACGATCATGCAGAAATCAGTCCGAAAAAGAAACTCTGTTCAATGCAAATACAGGATCGCATATACACCTTGATTGTCGATTTTGCTCTACCGAAGGCCAAGAAGTAATTGTGGCTTAATTTCAATAAACAATCATTAGATATGTTAAAATTAAAGTAAATACAGCACTGAGCTGTTATTCGTAGATTCTATTAAGTGAGCCATTTCTTGTGTTCTACTGAGAACATTTATCCCTATTTTTTCATAATAATGTCAATTTTTATATTATGAATAATTACATCAAAAAGAAATTTTAATTAAAATCAGATAATTGTTGAAACCAAAATTATTAAACGTTTCAAGCCCTTCTCTGTGACGCCTTAGAATGGTATCCAATTCTCTATGAACCAAAAGGTTATAACAAGGGAATGCAGTTCAGTTTTGGTAAATTCAAATTAATGGATTTTACTATAATTAAATTTATTGCTTGAATAAATCAAATAGTTTCTGTGTTATGAAGCGTAACTAATGATATTTGATCATTCACTTTTTTATAATATCAAATAAAAATTAAAAATTATTACTTATTGAGCTAGCTCGTGTTACGATTTATATATGTTGTTGCTTGGCATTTGAGAGTCTAACCATAGAAGCCTAATTTAGTAATCCCAAGTCAGTGTGAGGAAGTGTGACATTATCGCATAATACCAAACATTTTTGTGTTACTTTATGTCAGTCTGTGCTTCGAATATCTTCCCTGAATACATCTACTTTGTGGAAATATCCAGCTCACGTTAGCTAGGGGTACCCGCCCGTCTGCTCCACACGGAATTTCCCGAGCGCGCCGTACGTGTAATTGCATATTGTGGCAGTGGCGGCGGCGGCGGAAATCCTTTCTGGCGCGGCGCACAGCGTTTTAGCGAGGCTGACACCTGGGTATACAATGGGCAGCCGGGCCGGTGTTTGCCAGGTAATCGCATTACCAGGCGCGACCGGCCAGCCCGTGCGAGGTGACGCTACACACGCTGTCCACACGAAAAGTGCGGTGCACCGTAGTACACCCGCAACGACGAAATTCCGGACTGCGCCCAACAGTTGCTCGGTACATTTTTTAAAGTTATTTCCTAGTTCGTATTGAAATACGAAATCATCATTAAAACCAATGTTTGAATTTGATAATTTCATTCATTTACGGTATGAAGGAACTGAGACAGTATTATAATGTTGTAAAATTTTTATTCTAATTATTTCACTACTTCTATTGTTCTAAGGTATCCCAAATCTGTTTTAAGATTTTTTGTTACTAACCCTTTCGTTTGAATGACGAATTAACTGAAAATAATGTAAACATTCATGTGAAATGACACTGTCCTTGAATTTAAATAATTTTACCTTATCTGCATTTTGTAGGACGATCTCTGTCAAAAATTTTCAGAATTACCTTATGCTTCTTATTGTTTTGGCTTTTTACATTCTCAAGAATGGATGCTTAATTTTTAAGCTGAATATAACACTCTGACATAAGTCTCAGTAACACCGTTTACTATAGTTGTCCTGGCCATGTCACCATCATTTTCCAAGCGTTTTCTTTACTACTAGCTAGATCTTTTGTTCTATCACGGTGAGGCATGGAGTTTATCACCTGTTTAGAATTGACGTGAGAAGGGAATTTAAATATGCAATCACTCCTCCAAAAGTTTGGAAGTTTTCTTTCTGAAAAGTATAATTAGTCAAACGGAGATTGTAAACTACTCTACGCCTACCGAGCGTGGTGGGTGAGTGGTTAACGTTCTGACCCTCGCAATCGGGAGGACGGTGGTTCGAATCCCTGTCCGGGCATCCAGATTTGAGTTTCCATGGTTTCCACAAATCACTCCAGGCGAATGCCGGGATGCTTCCTTCAAAAGGCCATGGCTGAATTCCGTAAAAATCCTTGTCCCCAGTCCCATCCCGCCTCTAATGACCTCTACGTCGACGAGGTGGGGGGAAAAAAGAATATGCCTGAAGATTTTCCCGGAGCAGAAAAAAATCCATAATTAGCATATTAACTAACGGTGACACGCCCTTGACGCATGCATGCATTATGTTGATATTTGTTAGCTTCCTGTTAAGAAAAAAATAAGATAGAAAAAAGATGTAAACGCTGTCGAACTATAGGAGAGCTAATGTTTACATCGCCTCAATTTTTTTTTTTTTTTAAATTTATTTGGCCTTTAGC